>OZ059836.1:38613257-39819027 GCA_964057195.1 Orthosia cruda
ATTATTATAAATAGTTCAGGAATGAAGTCTCGCAGCTTTTTCGTCGCTTTTTTTTAGCGCAATATTTTTACGTTAACTTAGAAGTTTGATTTTTTCATAGCTTCAAGGGGATTTAGATCTGCGTATATAGTTTTAATTTCAACTCGATACCTCAACGCGTTCCCGATCTTGACAGACAGACAGACGGACAACAAAGTGATCCTATAAGGGGTTCCTTTTGAGATACAGAACTCTAAAAACTAACTTTATGTAGATACAAATCTTATGCCACGTCTTAAAATATGATTCCGAGGCTATTATTATCTACCATACCATAAGTTACAAAAAATATTTATGCCCCGTATCAAATCTGATGGCAAAGCTAAGTCTAAAATAATAGTTATGCAACACAAATAAAATTATTTTGTAATAATGGACGACCGGAACGGACACCACTGTGATCTCATTAGTTTTTGAGGCTAGAGAAAGTCACGAGTTGCTATGCGAAATAAATTAGATTATTTATAATAGAATAGCTTACTGGTTTGCTAAAAGGGGTTCCCTATCCGTTTGCATAAAAAGTTTAGACATAATATAACATGATATACTTTTGTTTATCCTAATTATATTTACGCATATTCTTTTTTTGCATAATTACTCTAATCATCATAATGTTTAAGCATAACATTCTAAAGCATAAATTGGTTTACGCATAATTATATTAAAACTACCAGACTACTTATTGGGCCCTAAAACTAACAGTAATTAGCATTAAATATCTAATATTTTGATACTTTTTGATATACTTGGATTTACCTAAATTACTTTTTTGTCTATTTATATTTTATTGATCATTTTTTGTGCTTTCATCAATAATGTTTTGACCTGGGCTTTCTGAATAATGCCCATCACATATTGGCCCAGGTAATAAAAATATGAGTTCTTTTTTATTATTTTATTGTTGACATTGGTCTTAATATATAATAGTACGATTAGTATTTATGCAACAGATATGCAGGGTCTAAAGTAACCTAACACGAAGGAGGTGACGCGAAACATTATGCCAAAACATATTAGCCTTCAAGATAATTATGCCAACATAAACTGTATGGCAAAAAAAAATATGGCAAAGAATTATTATGGCAAAACAAATTATGCCAAAACAGTTATGCCAAAGTATATCTATACCAATATTATAAAGAGGAAAGATTTTTTTGTTTGTTTTTTGCATTTTTAACGCCCTTTTATTAGATACGGAATCTTTGAACGTGATTTTCACCCCCTTCAAAACGTCGGATTAATTTGAAACTTTGCACACTTATCAAGGACCAATGACAATGCAATAATTTAAATAGTTTGTCACATTATCCTTACCAGGATTAGCGATTAAACTGAAAAGTAAATAACAGTTTTAAAAACACGCTTTAATAGAAAACCAAACTAAAAAGTTGAAAATAACTTTTAATAAATTTAAATTACGAATAATGTGATTAACAGTAACTGTGAATTTAAAAAAGCGTGGGGTGCTTGATGTCAATTGTCATAATATTTTATTGACAGATATTGGTAAAAGTAGAATCATTTTGAAAATATCTTAAAAAGCACCCTACGATTTTTTACAATATTTTTTTTTTTCTTAATCACGCTATTCGCAATATAAATTAATTGAAAATTATTTTCTACTTTTCAGTTTGGTTTTCTATTAAAGCTGTAGCTGTGTGCTGTAGTACCTACAACCATACCATTTGCTGATGCAATCATTATTAAGGTCCTAAAATGAACAAGTGACAAGGCATGCAGCGCCAAGACAATCTCCTCAAGTGGCATGGTTCCGATCTTCAGTCTTTATGCGGTGCCTCTCCCCAGATAATCTGTCTTTCATCTTGCACCGCATGCCCTGACTGTACACACAAGGTGTGTTTTATGCAGCAAATAATATCCGTGACAAACGCCCAAGTTCATTATTAAAAGGCGTGTGAACCACGGAAAACAGGTGCGAAAATTCCGACACATCCTTCTTTGTCTGACCTAACAAGTCTGTCAACAAAACTTTCTTCAGATCGAGGCCGTTATGACGTTTGATTCATCAGCCACACGTCATCAGTGTATCATAATATTTTGAAACAGTGCCAATTTTTACTCACACGCTCATTCATGCTGGAGACACAGTAGAACGATATGAACTGTGGTGAAGACAATATGTTTTTTGGGAAGCGAGGGGAAGAGAATTTTATCATTGCACAATCACTTAATAATGAATGGTTCGAATTTATTTATCGGTTGGCTTTATAAACAAGATTGTTGAGCGCCTTTCAATTGCAACAATGAGATATTCCTAGAATATATTCAAACAATGAGATAAATAATATATTTTCGTTATAATATGAAGATTAGAGGCATCTCTATGAGCTTCACTGAAGTTACTAATGAGATTATTTCTGTGGCTGTATATTAGGGTGCTTGCCTATTTTCAATTTCTACTAAAAGTAACTTGGTATTGTTTCATAAATAACCAAGAGAATAGTAGTCGTTATGGGCTGTCAAAATTCCAAAGGGCTTATCACTGCTTTAGTCTAAATTGTGGAAATTGGTGGCATATATAAAGATACTTAATTGACGACTAAATGCATCCACGTTCTGTATTTCGGCCCATTACCATCACAATATTCATCTATACAACCTAACAAACGTACAATTAAAAGACCTGTCAACCACACGACAAAAGTTTTCCTTTCATTACAAAATGCCAGCACGTGTGACAACTGTCCTTATTTCGCCCGAAACGTCACCAATTTGTTCTCAAAACCAGCATCTGAACAGCTCACTGCGGCCGCATCCGGCTTTCCCGTTACTCTCGTGCTTGCCAGCTTCCACTAAAAATACGCTTCGGCTGATGAACCCACGACCGATAAAATTGTAATAAACGCTAAATGTATGGATGTATCCGATTCCGTTCTAGTTAGCGGTGGCATTTCCCTTCTGAGGTAGAATTCTTATGACATCCAATTCGATTTATTTATTTCCTTTGGGCCTGTTTTAGTATATTGGAGTAGTTGTTTATGATCTCAAGGAAATCATAAAAGGTGGCTTAGAACTCTTCCTAGTTCAGTTCTAACTGTAAGACCTTTATCAGTGATATGCGAAGTTATCCAGGCATAAATTTGGTTGGAGAGCTCACCGTTCGTAGAGTTTGTGATTATATCCTCGTTCATACTGCATCTAATCAGGGTAATCCGATGAAAGCCATGGCAATGTAACTGTACAATAAAAGAAGAAAAATTAAAGAAGGGAAGACAGTGGACGAAGAAAATAAAAATGGTGAGGTAAAAGAGAATTAAAGAAATTATTATTTGGTGATACTAAATAAATAATAAAAAAGGGCACAAAAATGATAGTGATGATGGTACTAATAGATAAGCCACGATTTAGGTCAGACCAGTAAACTCTTAGGCATGCTATAACCCGAAATGATCACGACTAACTGATTCATACTAACAATAAATACTTTCCAAGAAAAGAAGCCACTGATACACGCGATAGTTTCTTTAATTCAACATCAATTACTGAGTGAGTATAATTCTATGACTAACCATCGATTAGTAGAGCAGTCAAGTGCGGATTAATCATTGCTCTCTGAACTATGAGTTGTCAGTCTGTTGCAATCATTTGAGAGTCTAATGTTAGTTTTGTAGGTAGCTATAAATGCATTAACATTTTTGAGGGAGCGGTTATATGAGTCAAAGCATATCATCATTATCACACTATATATTATAAAATAAAGTCCCTCGCCGCATCTGTACGAGAGAAACTCAAAAATTACTGAACGGGTTTTCTCGGGTACTAAACGAGAAGGTTTTGATGTATAATGTGTCAAGGGCGGAGCCAGGATGGCTCACTAGTTATTTATATTATTTAGCTTGTAACCACACATATATCGCTTATAGTTCAGTTAGTTAATCTAGCTACCAGCTACCAACCTTGGCGATTACTAACTATATACTATTTTCAAAAATGATAATGAATAATTATCCATAGTCAGGTGGTCAACTATTTATTTGGTTTAAACAAGTTATTTTTTTTTGTGGAAATTAACCTAGTAATAGTTAATTTCCTATACATAATTACAAAACTCATTAATTAGAAGTTTGAGTAGTAAACTTCATAAATCCTTGTAAATATTTCTGTTAATTCCGCTTATTCAAAGTTCTGTTTACCCACAACCCTCAAAGAAGGCTAAACAATCCTTGCACACATCAATGGCGAAGCTTTGGCGTTGTAAACACCCCATATTAAACGCAAAAGCGAAATCGAACGTAGCAGAATCAACACTGCTCTGCAAAGCACCAAAATTATCTCTATTTAAAGCTATAACTGCTTAAGCACACATTCACAAACATGCCATAAAAGAAGATTAACACCACATCAAAACATCATAAACGATACGAGCATCTTTCACCACATTAAAGGATTAGCAGTTAGCAGCAGCAGCAAACATGTTTAGATTTCAGAAATTAGACCAACCAGAAAAGATGTTGATATTTCGTCAAAGAAAATAGCCATACTTGTAGTAGCTTTTGGTCCAAATATATACTAAAGTTTTGTTACGGTATAAGTAAGTAGGTATATCAATCTGCCTAGCCTTTTACCAACTTTGTTTATTGGGTGAAGGCGAAGCAGATTGTCCAGAAGCCGTCCTATTTTCGGAATAATTTCCAGATTAATCAGATTCTGCTGGTTACCAGTATTTTACATGAAGCGACTACCTATCTGACCTCCACAACCCAGTAACTGGGTAACACGATACCCCTTGGGAAGACCGTCACAATATATAACTCTCTTATATTACGGGTATTTCTTGCCGGAAATAATAAACTAGAGCTTTTAGGTCATACTAATGCTAAATTTGTTACAATTTTCTTCTGCTATTCAGACATATAAAACGAACGTAAAATATGTGAATTGTCATACAATTTAATTCGTTACGGTCAAGTTATTGCTGACAGTTCCTTACTTGCACTTTTATTTGTCAACCTTGCGTTCACGGCCGCATTATGATTTACTTTGCTTCGTTGTCCATGTGAAATTTTTAAATGAATGTTACTTTTATCTTTTTAACCGACTTCCCAAAAAGGAGGAGGTTCTATGTTCGACTTCAAGTTTGTTTTTTTTTTTTTTTTTTGTATATGTTCACCGATATCTTCGTCAATTCTGGACCGATTTTGAAAATTCTTTTTTTGTTTGTAAAAGTATGTTCTGAAATTGGTCCCATTTTAATTTTGTGAAGATCTGATGAAGAACTTCGGAGATATACAACAGAACTCTTCAATAAATAACAGCAAATCTCTCGGGATTGCTGCAATCGCATATCTGTTTGTTGTTTATAACATTTCATAACATAACATCACGCCAGTTCGCTCTTAAGGGGTAAGCAGATCTCTCATTTCACTGGTTATGTCCAAGTTTCATGAAATCTATTCTGTCGAAATAGTTCCCTTACTAACTTGCGTATTAGGTACGTACAACTAAAAAGTGAAAAATAAAAAAACTTTTTGCAAAAAAATACTACCGACTTCCAAATACAAAACTACAAAGTGAAAAATAACTTAATTTTTTGAAGTCGGTGTCCATAACGCAAAAAAATGATACCTACGAAAGACACCGACTTCAAAAAATTAAGTTATTTTTCACTTTGTAGTTTTGTATTTGGAAGTCGGTAGTATTTTTTTGCAAAAAGTTTTTTTATAGTAGTAGTATACAAAGAAAATGTATGAAGAAAAGTTAGAGAAATATGTGTAAACGTGTTCGAAATGGATATAACCACAAAGTACAAATAAGAAGTCTGTAAAAAGAAGTCACTGCTAATGTGGTCGTTGGTAATGATGCCTTTCAAAACCACAGAAGCCTAAATAAGGACTCTAATTCTGATTTATGTGGTCGCCAATGTTAGACCCAAAAGAGTATAGGTATACCTATGTCCTGGCCAGATCTTAGCATTGATCACTTCATGATGTGGCCGACCATTTCATGATATTTCCAACTAAAACTTCGTTTAAACGTCAACGTTTGATGATATATCAATCAACCATTGGCCATAGCGTTAATGTTCTGAATGCCACGGTATTTTTACGTTGCGCTCGTATTTTGATTGAGTTTCATAATTTTCAAGTATTTTTGTATCGTAACGACATCCTTCACTTTAATCTTCAATTGACGCATTATTATTAGCTTTTTATCAGAATAATTGTTCGCCGCTATGATGGATCACCAAAACAAAAATAAAGCAGCGGCTCTTCGTGTAAATATTTTACGATATGATCACAAATTGTGATGACAATGTTACACCATATCATGAAGGAGCCGTGCGTTTAGCTATTCATATCGTCAAACTCGGATTATTCATTGATCTAGCCAGACCATATCATGATGTGGGCAGCGGATATTTTCCATTTCATGAAATACAACCGTTTCATGAAATGGTTGGCCACATCATGAAGTGATCAATTCTACGATCTGGCCACTATATATATTCTAACATTTCTGATAGTTCACTAAACAAAGTTACTATAAAGAACGGTATTATTATTGTCTTGACAGACCCATCCCTTATTTGAATATATGGCATTGTCATTAATGTTGAAACACACTTCAATTCAAGATCTTCATATTATAAAAATAAAAACACAATTTATTTTAAAAGAACATTACACATCACTCATCGAAACTTTATTATGTATTCGCATTGAGAACACTTGGCAGGTCAAAAAAAGCAAAAGTAATGACTAAAGCCACCAAAGTTCAATGCTCAGGTTACCTGGTTATTTAGAGTTTTATTTTTATTAAATGAAAGTACAAATATTAAGCGCTGATTCACAATTTTTGTGCAGAGGTCTCTATATATGTATATATTATTCTGTAACATATTTTATGTGTCGCTATTGATTGCCTGAACAAAACAAAAAATTCAGCTTAATCTCGTTGGTCTCAAACTCAAAGCATTTATATCAGTTAAACGATGTATGTACAACAGTTAAGGATTGGCTCATTCAGAAACATGAAGCTATTTGCACTTCAAAACGTCGATCTCGAAAGAACGTGCAAGAAACTCTATGCACACTCTCAAAACGTGCTCAAAACTATCTATCATGAACAATTGAAATAACCGAACCACCTGCCTGTCTCATTAGACTATTCGTCATTACGAATAGTCGTGCCTTACAGTCAAAACAAAACATATTCCAACCGTGACGACAAAGTCTCCAAAACAAAAAACAATTATGAAAGCGAAAACACATTAGCCGAAGATGCAACCGTATCTTAACGGTTTGTGATCTCGACATACTTCGAGACCGTGAAGTTTGTCCAAAATATTAGGCATTATTATGAAAAGTAGGCTAGAAGGGGGAGTGTAACTTCTTGCTACAGACTGTTGCCCGATCTAAAATCTTCAAGCCTTGAATCAAGATATTACTTCTAGGCAAGCGTGTGCCATTGTGGAATAAATCATCGCTTACCAGTAGATGAGATAGTGTTTTGAATTCTATTATAAAAAAGTCAGTTTCTTTGCCAAAAAAATCTCATCCTTTAAATGTATTATTTTCTAAGATACTTTGAACTGCTTATTTTCTTGGAACCCAATTTCCTCCTTGTCATCATGTTTTACGTCTATCATTTTGACACGAACTGTTCTAAAATATTCTGGTAAAGATTTTAGCCAGTCATCAGATTCGTCATCAAAATTGACTTGACCCTGAAAGACTCACTTTCGCATTTAGAATATTTGAATTTGTATTACTCACCACAATATTGCAAGCTTTGGACGGCTGGTGCCTGCATAAATACAAATTGGAAACAGCATCCTTAACTCATCCCTTAATTCCTTGACAAATTTCGTGTATGGCTTATACATATACAGAGTGTAACGGAAAGGTTCTTTGGTCTATGTAAATGCACAGCTGATGACAACTTTGTATGGAAAATCCAATTGATTTTTTGGGAATTCCCTTCCTTGCTTTCCTTGGAGAAACTTATAAATTTTTATGGGTAGAAGCAAACCATCCGTCACACTACATGTTTACATATTTTTGTCCGCTTAGCTCATATAGTATATATTTCTTTGTATATAGTTTTTTTTTTTGTGTGTACATAAATAAATAAATAGTATGGACTCAAGGCCATCAGTGGTTATATATTATCTTTTCACTAAGTAAGCATGAAGTGTTTACAAAATCTCAGCCATGTCATGACTCGTAGGTACCATACAAAGTTAATTCCCTTACCTAATTGGTCTGCTCGAAATAATAACATGTTTTCGGTTGCTTTTGCCCTAAATGTGTTTTTATTTTGCCCAAATTGATTTCTTGGTCTGAATGTTTGTTTAATGTTTGCGTTTTGTTAACTTACATAGGAGCTATAACTTCGAAGTTTTAATTTTGATTTCAGTTGGTAAAGTAATTTTGTGGTATTATGCCTTTTATCAGAGTGGCTTGCTATGAACTAATAAACATTTTTAAGTTTTGGTATGGAAGCCAAGTCAATACTGTACGATGGGCTGGGGCGTTGTCTCATCCGTATGGGTTGGAGTGTGGGGTGAGGCAGGGGGGGTTGAGCTCACCTACGCTCTTCAACCTGTATGTGAACGAACTCATTGCCGAGCTCAGTAGTACCAGGGTTGGATGTTACGTAGACGGTATCAGCGTTAATAATATCAGTTACGCGGACGACATGGTGCTGCTGAGCGCGTCAATCTGTGGGTTGAGAAAACTGGTTTCCCAGTGTGAGGCGTATGCTAGGTTACATGGCCTGGCATATAACATCAAGAAGTCGGAGATCATGGTATTTGAGGCTGGGGGTTAGAGCCCTAATAAGGTGCCACCTGTTTTACTTTATGGCACGCCTTTAAAAAGAGTCCATAAGTTTAAATATCTAGGTCATATATTAACCCCCAATCTCAAAGATGATGATGACATTGAACGGGAGCGGAGAGCATTGTCGGTTAGAGCGAACATGCTGG
This sequence comes from Orthosia cruda, assembly GCA_964057195.1. NCBI lineage: Eukaryota > Metazoa > Arthropoda > Insecta > Lepidoptera > Noctuidae > Orthosia > Orthosia cruda. Next base: position 38,622,247 of record OZ059836.1, read on the forward strand.
CTCGCAGGTTCGCAAGATGCTCACTTTCGGTCAAAATAACGCTCTTTCGAGCCTACTGTACGTCCTTTTACACGAGCAGCCTGTGGGCTAGATATACGCAAAGATCGTACAGCGCTCTCCGCGTTCAGTACAATAATGCATTTAGGATGCTGGTGGGGCTGCCTCGCTTCTGTAGTGCGTCGGGGATGTTTGCTATTGCGCATGTAGATTGTTTCTACACAACCATGCGCAAAAGGTGCGCATCCATGGTGCACAGGGTGTGGGGCAGCTCCAACAGTATCCTAAGTATGATTTCGTGTCGCCTAGACTGTGTTTTCGTGGGTCGTTGTTGTGCCATCTCACATGGCTTGTCGCAGCGGTGATTCAATGTTGTTTTGTAGTGTCAGTTTGCTAATATATGTATTACTAACGTAGTTGTAAGTTTTACTAACCATCTTTTGAGTCATGGTTACTTGAATAAAGAGAAATTCTATTCTATTCTATGTTATCTCTTGGCTTTTATTTAACTTGCTTTGCAAGATTTGACCCATATTAACTAACTAATAGTTAATATGGGTCAAATCTTGCAAATTAATTTTAAACAGTTATCCCTAACTGACTGAGTTGAAATTTTATATAAACGTTTAGTTTGAATGACAATACACGGTCAGCTATAAAACTTGTTTTAGAAAAAGTTTATTTTTTTATTAAACACGCCTGCCAACTTCAAACCATTTAAATGCCCATTATAAAGACATCCAGTTAAAAAAAAAACAACCAGTTAAGACCAGTAGAAGTTAACTCTAACGAGTCCCTTCGTCCAAACAAAGAATTAACAATTTAAGGGCATTCACATCGTCAATTGAGTAACATGTGGCTCTGAAGGGAGTCCAACCGCGTGACAAATTGACGGCTGACCCTTAACTCCTTAATTGGAAGTTAATACTTTAATTCTTCGGTTAACAGCATAACTGACGGTTTCTTCTACTGCTATAAAAGTTTGTTTTACTGTTAGTAGAATGTTGTCTAACGGATCTGTGGTGTTATGGCGAATAAGACGTGTAATTACTGAGTTTATTGCTATAATAATGTTTTTGTCTTAACAAACTGTTTTTCAAGATCGTGTGCTGGTAACATACATAATTATATGGTGGTTTGCGGATTAGTAATTTAGCAAATTAACAACTTTGCGGCACTACATAATATAGCCAGAGTGTGCCGAACATTAATGGTGCTCTTGTGGGAGGAACCTCTCCTGACTTTATTATTAAGATTTTAGAAGGGTTATTATACAAATACTTCACTAAAAGTTTCTCCAAATACACAAAAAGTCAAGTCAATTCAATCTGCAATAATGATATTCATATTCATATTCTTGGAGCTCTTGGCTAAATAATAACAGCCGCACGGGTCGTTCTGCAAGGTTAAGCGACGCTTGACGAGGTCGGTCCGTGGATGGGTGACCATTTCAACATACCGAGTTTCCTCCGTGCGTCGGCAAGCACGTTAAGCCGTTGGTCCCGGCTGTCATTTGAAGATCTTTGACAGTTGTTACGAGTAGTCAGAAGCTTGAGATGTGACACCAGTCTAGCCAATGGGTACCGTGTTACCCAGTTATTGGGTTGTGGAGGTCAGATAGGCAGTCGCTCCATGTAAAACACTTGTACTCAGCTGAATCCGGTTAGACTGGAAGCCGACCCCAACATAGTTGCGAAAAGGCTAGGCAGAATGATTGATATTCATATTCTTTATTGTACACAAAACAAACATATACAAATACAGAAGGACAACTTATATGTACATAGGCGAGCTTAACCCATAATTGTGTTCACTTCTCTTACAGCAAACCTCAGATTTATAGGGAGATTTACACAATTAGGACTGTTAACAAAAAAAAAAACATAATTAAAAACAAATGAAAATTTAAATTCTTACAAACTAAATACACTAAAAAATACGTGTACAGCACACAATGCTATCATAATCAATGATGATCAAAATAGAACACTGGTAATGATGATGATTATCGAAGAGTCAAAAATATTTCGGATTGTCAAGCGTTATCGAAATATCACGTAATTAAGCTTACATTTTGGCATGTCAATCATTGCTATCGCTAATAGAATGATACGACGTCTAGAACCTTAAGATATTGGCATTCTTGACCCTTCCAAAATCCAACCCCTCCAATTCTATCTCTGGTTTCGGGACGTAATTCTCCTAAGTCCGAATCTAGCGTCGTGGTTTACAGTAAAAAGCCTGTAATCGCAAGACAGTATTTAAGGTGAAATCTTGTCACCCGAATCCGTGTCACAGATCACACAGCTCCTAATTTTATCTCCGTAGCGCGTCGTGTCGTGCCGGAAGCACACTCTAAATGTTTTGCGACACGGACGCTAGGCGCTACTTTTTGCGTGCTCAAGGCATTTTTTTAGATACTACATGCCTACAAGGCAACAAGGCTCTAATCTTAAGTGACAGCGGCATTGATGATGTTATTATTATCGAATGTTTAAAAGGCTAGTGATCCGTATTTTCTTCTTGGGTAAATCCGGCACTCCTGCCTTCAGAGAAAAGATATGCTGACCTCCACCAACTCATCCTCTACCTGCTCTTATCCCAGGTAATGTAGGTGCAACACGTCTTAGAATAGAATAGTTATTTATTTGCACAGAATGAAGGTACAAAAAACAGATGTTTTGTAATTAGAGATCCTTATACACTCTACTTAATAATAAATAGTTTAAAATCTTCAGCTTCTACTTCCATACCGTCCTGTCAACCGTCACGCTATCACTGACTCCCTTTTCTTTCATTTCACTCCTCACACAGTCCACCGAGATATGGTGACTAGTGACTCCCACCAACTAAACTTCAAATTAATTTTTCATGCTACCAAAAGACGTTGGTATGGGATTCCCTCGCAAACTCTCCTTTCTCTGATAGAAGCAAGTGGTCTCTTGATAAAACTGGAGATCATTCAACTGTAATTGCAGCTCTTGTCGTACGTATTTAGTATACGAGTATATAGTAATATTATCTAGTATTTGACCAAGAGTGTGTAATATCAACAGCACTTATCGATACTGATAATGCATGATTATCAATCATACTAGGAATCCCTACTTCACCTTATTTGTTGCGGAAGTTAGAGCTTAGTTAGTCATTTCACTTTCTTCCTCAAATGCTTTACCTTCTCCATATCATTATTTTTATTTATCGATATATTTTTTTACTGTTGTCAAAAGCAATTTTCAGTAAGCTTCGTTCTTCCCCTTCTTCTCGAGTTAATGGATAAAGCTCTAAATATATTAGGCGCTGTAGACGGTCATGATGTTATTAGCAAAGATAATAATTATTGTGATGTTGCAGAAAAGTAAAACCCTGACTCCTAAGCTACCTGTTTCAATATTTTGAAATTACCACGATGATAGATTCAAATAAATGTATTATTGATGTCTAACTTCTTTGATCTAACTTATTTCGCTATAACCAAATTTGTTCCATTTCCGAGTTGAAATAGCTTTTAAATCAGATAGTTTTGGTTCAAATTTTAGATAGGCATATCAACAATTTCAATGTCATCCGTCGGTGTCAAGTTTTCTATTCGCCAGCACAAAATATCCGTCGCTCGAAATCCGACACTTTTATTGAATATCGCGTGACAAAGTTAATGTTGTGTTTTTGTTACTTTTTGCTGGAATTCCTTTGGTTTTGTTTGTTGTAATATTTTTTTGTCTGTCTATACAAATTAATGAAATTGTAGCAACGTTTGTTTAGTAATGCAAGTCATGTTCGCGATTGTATTATTTTTGGTATTACAGTCTGGTGATGCTGAATGATCAAAAGAAAAACCAGGATCAAATAATAAACCGCCATAGGCCAAATAATTATAAAATGTTGAAATATTTAAATCGAACCTATTAGAATCAGTAACGGTTGTCAAAGCATTTCATCAACAAATAGATGCATTCACTACGCATTTTTTTCTCGCAACAATCAACAAATTGCTCTCGTCAACAGATCGTAAACACGAAATAATCATCATAGCATCGTATATGGATAACATCATGTTAACGAATATGATTCAGCATTGATCACGATCAATGTTGACAATCTCAGATTAGTCAGTCCTAGTTTTTTTATATCATCAGCTGAAAGACATTCACTGTTGATTATAATATGTAGATCTTTCCAAAGCGTCGCCAACGTCTTGCCTGTCCTGTGCTTTTTGCATACAACATTCTCGCTACCCTCATCAGATTAACTTAAATTTCTTCACAAATAATATGATTACAACATGTAACCTAGCAGATCTCTGACAATGTTTTTTTCGGAAGCAATCATAACGCCTTCGGTGGCACCTTTGTGCTCTTCTATCTTTATAATATGTATTTTTTCTTTTAAGTGTTTTGTGTGTACATAAATAAATAAATAAAGTTTGACTATTACATTTAATTGCATAGCAATCGACCCTCATATTTTTTTTTCTATATCTCGTTAATGCATGTAGGTAAGTAGGTAACACTTCATTTGACAGGCAATTAAAATCTGGTTCGACATGAGAAGGTCGATGATACGATCTATCTCTTGTATTTAGACAGAGTACTTTGATATTATGCAAATGTATTTGTTTTTACATCTCTCTTCATGGAAGGAAGAAAGGAAGTCTTTGCCCTGCAGTGGGACAATTCAGGCCAAAAAAAATTGACTTCATCTTCGAACGAAAAGGAAAACGTAATATGAAAGAAAAGGCAGTGAATGATAGCGTGGCGGTTGACAGAGGAGATTTGAAGAAGAAAACGCACCAACGCCAAGCAACATGGGACAAGGGAAGAAAGATGATGACGATGAAAACGTATTACCTAAAAATTAAGTAAAGACGTCGTGAGAAAACCGGACCTTATAGTTAATATAAGTTTGTGCTCCATTGGTGTCACAGATTACCTCAACGAAATCAAACACAGGATTTAGTTGGAGTAGCGGCTTTGATGGGTAAATACATGTTAAGTAATTTTATTATCTCCATATTATTAAACAATTTCGTACTATATCAAAATAAAAGCGATATAAGCGATCTAGAAGTATCTAAAAGTTCAACTTAACAAAGCAATTTAAAAACGAACAACGTTCTTTAATTTTCGTCATCTTTAATCTATGACAAAGTCAAAACATGATTTGGACATGTCGTTTGACGTCCATTCTTCAATTTAACAAAGACTTCAGCCATTATACTCGTATGCACAATACACTTTGTTCATGTATTAGTCTCATTAACATAATCCTGAGAATGAAAAAGAACTACTGTTTTATCTTTGCCCCTGTAATTTTGATATTTGTATCAGTCCTACAATTACTTTGTTGCGTGATCTTTTCGCTTTGCGTGGGAGTCATGGAAGACCAATAAACATGGCCAGATGATTGCATTTGTATTTGTTGGAGTAGATTAGCTTTATAAACAAAATCTGGGGATATCGGTCCCATTTAGCTGGGAATAGATTTAAGGCACCAATATTTGATAAAACAATATAAGCACTTCTTAATTCTCATCAGAAAACGTACAAGGTTAACAATGATCAGATAATTCCCTGATCACCAGATGAGCGTAACAACAATGAGAACAAAACAAAGTAACTATAACTTCGTTCTAAATAGAAGATTCATCCGCCGCCATAGGATGCCGTCTTAGCGCGCATGTGCAACTTCCTCCGTTTCTTAGTTTTGTTTGCGCAAATATACCAGAACTTAGATTACGATCTACCATTTGCATTTCTTAGTACCTACATCGCTTTTATGTTCTCTTGAATTTTAATACTTACCTTTAAATCTTCGGATTCTGGCTGCAGTAAATCCAGATATAGTTCAACATTTAGTTCTGGTTTGTTTTGAAATCCAAACTGTGGGATTTGACCTATGTTTTGTGTGATGAACTTATCTTGAAGTGTTGTAGAAACTATTGATAATCTTGGAGAAGTCCAGCGTTTGAAATGCATCGAACGAATAAGGAAATATGCCAGATGTGTCTCGACTTTGATCCGCACATAAATTGGACATATCAAAAGCATTCCAAATTCATTTAGAAATAGGCAAAATTCAGGCAAACACTAAATCAGAAGTTAAAGACTACAGCTCCATAGCTCCTTCGAGTTGGAATGCTTTTCATCTGTATTCGTATCATAACGGTATAAAAATCGTGACTCGCCGTTAAACTTGTGCTAACATCTTGTTTAGCCAAGAATTTCGCTTTAACAAGCCTCATTGTATCTGATTACTGAAGCAAAATGACCAAAGCGGCGGCTTAACAAAACAAATTAAAAGACCAGTCAAAGGAAACATAAACTGGTGCGTTACAAAAGGTCAAAAGAGTGAAAACAGTAAACACAATGAAAATGAACCGTCCGAGGGACTAGGACCGGCAAAAAGGGCAAAAAGACTGGAGTATGAAGTTATTGGGCACAACTGCATAGCATAACAACCATTCATAACGGCGAGGAAACGAGACGAACGGGCGTATAGGAGAAAACGCGCGCATGCCTGAGAGAGCGAGGGAGATTGCATTCCGAATACAAGCGCAAAGTCCGCCCTCACCGCGCTCCGCTCACTGACTCCCGCGCAGCGCTGCGACGCGGCCGCGCGCGTACTTCAAACTCACCGCCCGCTCTCGTGACATCTCGCCATAATTTCGACAATCTCGTAACCGAATCGAAGATCAGTTCCGGTGATGTCATTATAAATAAAAGTATAGTGTTATGTTCAAAAGATCAATGGTGTTCCCATAGTGAAGTGGTTTGTGAATTGAGTGCACCAGACTGTAAAGGAGAAGACACCGAGGATACTTTCACTGGACTGAAAGTTTTAAAACATTCTTACGGAGAACTTCTTAAAAAGGGACTTGACCTCTACTCGATGAGAAGGTAAATATTGATGACGATTACGATGGAAGGGACGCGAAACCTGTTGCTGACCGTTCGATAGATAAACATAACGGTAGCTTAGAATCAGATTCTATTTTCAAAGCTTTTCGCAGGGTCTTACAAAACTTTCGGAACAAAAATAAAGATTATTATCACAGAAATCATTAACAGTAGAGACAAGATTTTTAGTTAAGTAAACTTTAATTTGAAGAGAAACTTAATGAACCTTCAACACAGAATATTTAAAAGTTAATAAGACACAAGAAGCCAATTAAAGCAAAATTGGCATTGTTAATCACGTGAAAATGTTTTCTCTGTCAGAATTATAAGCTCAAGCGTATCGTTATCTCGCGAAGATATCTCGGAGTGTGCCATCTCCAGCGTGTGCATCTACGAGATAATTCTAGGAACGTCATGGAATTTATTTTTTGTTTGCACCGAGATTTTATTTTATAACTTCAGAATTGCATGACTTCATGGGTTGGTTTTGTTACATAGGTATATTCAACTAGCTAAGTATATCTACGATAATCATTGTTTTCAATAAACTTTTCTTAAATTGTTTCTATTTCGAATATCCTTTGAGTAAACACTTTTTCCAAATCTTAAAAGTTTTTTTTAAGAAGTCGGAGACCAAAAGTTTATTAACTCTGCTTGCTAGCTCTGATTATAATTCATATGAGCGCACCCAACACCTATAAAAACCAAAAACTGGTTTTATGATTCAAACTTGACTACTGGTTTTAAAGTTTATTAAAGACAGACATGTCATGACAAATATATTATAATGTCAATTAACTAGAGAATTATAAGCTAAGGGAAGTATAAGATTGAAACAGACTTACTTTTGGAGTCCTGCCTGCAAACTTATTTATGGATTTTAGTAAAGCTTTTGATACAGTTGTCTATGTTTGAAAGGTTATTAAATCTTCTTTCCTGTAACACGTTTTAATTTTAATGTTGATAATGGTGGGGCATGCAATTACAATTATCTAATAGATTGTTGGGCATTGCGTGATTACACTATACGCACGTTCACTCACTTATTTTCTACTATTAACGTTTAATTCCTCACTAATCACTTTTATTTTCTAAGCGAATGTACAATATACATTATGTCATTCTTCATAATCATCAAGTTTTGGTTGTTACGAGTTTTACTACATATTTGGAAATCTATTTAAACCTGACGTTAAAAACTATACGTGCAAATAAGTGTTCTAGTTAGTGCAGAACCACTTTATTACAGCAGTTTTTATAGAGTATCATTAAAGATAAAATAAGTTTAAATGCGACGTCTATGTCTTTTATTACTGTAATATTTGCTTCTAATGTCGCATCTATCGCAATATTTGATTATAATTAGAAAGGAACGGGCGAAATCGGTTGAAGCCGCGGGGGAGGCAACCAATTATGGAAATTAAGTTTAATCATCATCTAAAATAAATTTGTGAATTTTGTGTCCAAAAAGGGATAACATTTTAAATGCGTTGATATTGTCATAATAATAGGTACTAGGTTTTAGTAATATGTCACTTTTACCGCATTATGCCAATTTCCCTGTAGGTAACGAAATAAATTGAAATTAATTTGCAGGAGTTATTCAAAACAATGTTGTGGAACAATAACATCAGTTATACAATTTATAGGAAAGGTATTTCTCACCTTTGTACATCAGACTCATAAGTTATTGACAACGGTGTTTGGATAAAGTTGCTTCTGCAAGCTTTTTATCTCTAAGTTAATAACATCATATCAATAACATAATTGCTAAAGATGCTGTTCATATTGCCGTATAACATGTCCTTTATCATAAGAATAAAAAACAATATTTAAATTCAAGTTAAAATTACACCAATTTACGTTCACTTTGGCGTGTACGTGATACTATGCCAACCTAAAAACCACCTCAGCAAATAAACCGAACTGAATCATTCAATATCAACAAAAGTTTTCCGCTTGGCAAGCGACAATATGGCATTTTCGTTGACTTGAAAAGGTCAGACTAGCAAGAGCTGCAAGAACTAGTTGTTAGCACAATTCTGACACGGTTACTAGTAAGTCGTGGTTTACCTCAAAACTTTCGTTTATAGCCTCACAATGACTAACTCTTGTCTATAATAGACCATAAGTGTTTTATGAGGCACTAGGCTATTTAGGTTTGTGTTGCGTGCAACGGTTTAAAATCTGTATGAAGTGCATGAGTGCTATTAATTTTAAGCTCACTTGGATTTAACTCTGATGTTTCTGTGTTTCCTGGTTTAGTATTGTTTGTTATACCAGTTGCATTGGGTGTTGTGTTATTAACAATTCTAGCATAATTTACGCTTGTATTTAGTTAGTTCCCATGAAAGTCAGTACATGTCATAATGGAATGGATAATATATGAGAGAATTAGAAGTTTAATTATAAAGCTGTTTTATATAACCAAATAAAAATGTTGGCATTTGATGTATATGAAGTCACGATAGATAAAATGTTGTTAGTACTAACTTTTGATAAGTTTGATGGGCCTCACAAGTCTTCACCAAGTTTGCTTATCTTTATTTCTAACACAGTTTTTTCTAAGAAAACCATGGCACTACCAAAGCTCCCAGGTATTTGCAATCGATTAAGCACTACAAGCATCAGTAACTGTTCAAACAACGATTTTGATTACATATATCTGAGGTCAGACGGGAAGTGGCCCGGGCGCTCACATCCGTTCTTACTTTTTATAAGTGCACTTGATACTACAGTCTGTTCATTTTATTAGAAGATTATTCTTATAAGAATATTAAATTTGTTTTTAGTTATTAAGTAGGTAGAGCTCCTGACATCATAATCAGTGTTTTTGGCGATAATGTCAATGAGGCCTCGATTGGCGACGTTGCTAAGTTAGCTTTTGTATTTTATGTCGTACTTTAGATTTACTGCACGATTTCTTGTATGGCCTTTTCTGGCTTAGTGCCATATGAGATTATTTTGTACTAGTATTTATAAGAAATCTAAGGTATAGGATAAAAATCCTTGGAAGGTTGTGCCAACGGTTTCTACAAAGAGATAAATAAATCTGAATGCCATACCTTAGAATTCATTATTTAGTTTTCTTTGCGTTGCTTGCATCATCACTAAGTCCTCTCCATAGCCCGACTTCACCCACTGGTGGGTGTAAGTCTCTCTTCATTTGCGCTAATTCCCACGTTCCTATGCCAACCGTCGTTACGTTGTTTAAATTTTTATCTGTTATGATCTATCTATTCTATTTCAAGAGCTCCGTTTCTGACCTTTCCACCACTATCTACAACATTGTTATCATCAATCAAATATGACAAGTTTCCGATTTCAACCCCAGTCATTTGTCTGCCCTTTGCTCCAAAACGGAAATGAGTTTTGTTTCAAGAGAAATGGGTGCACTATTCTTAGAAGACATTTCGAACGTTGACAAGTGAAATGTCTGTCGCGTTGTGGGATAATGGGTTCGTCTTGAGCTTTGGGGTATTGTGTTTTTAGTAGGAATTCAGATATCATGCCGATTTTAAACCATATCTGGAATTTTTAATTTTAATACAATGACTTAACTTCCTATTATTTTCAGGGTATTATTGTGCCTTTTAGCTTTTAGAAACATACGAGCCTGTTTTTATGAATATAAATATGTACATGCGTATTTTAGGGTCAGTAGAAATCTTATGACTACCACTGACTTCATCAGATCATAACATTCACAGCTGATATAAATATAAGTTAAACAAAAGTTGTATTTGCGTAATACCAATATTCATATCCTTCTCTTGGTTGTACACTCTATTTTCTTCATTTCTTTTTTATTTCTCCTTTCTCAGATCTTATAGAAGAAAATTATTTAGATATTTGTAAGTAAGCAGTTACTTTGTGCTCATATTTACTCATAATATAATGTCATTACTTACTGCTTCTCTGGGTGTACATAAATAATACACAAAATTACCAACCAATGGTTAAACCCTTTGATGGTTTAATCATTGTTATAACCACTACTTTACGGCAAATACAGGCACCAGTGAGCTAATTAAACAAAGACACTGCACCAGATCTTCCGTGCCTACCTACTTACTGCAAAAAGCTTTCTTAAATATCCGTTTAAACATTATTATCGAGACATTACGGCTTGCGTAACTAATGGAAGCCAGAGAAAGCCAGTGTTGCGCCGCGCGAATATCGATGACTGATGGAGCATCGTTTATCAAATATTTATTTAAACAAATATATGGATTTTTTGCTTTACGTAATTGTATGTAGGTAATTGAAGGTGTAAAGTTATTAATTAGGATTGTGTAAGATTTGTTAATTAGAATTGTGATGGTCGACTTGTTAGTTGATTAATGGTCGGTTAAACTAATTAGCTATATTTTAAGCTAGCTTTTTAACTCGGTTTCGCTTTCGTGACTACCATGTGATTTCAGTGTACCTTTTCTCTATCATGAAAAAAGAATCGTAGTATGTACTTCCAGAGATAATTTCTTACCAACAATCAATAAAAAAACGAAGTTTGAATTGAGTATTTTAGTAGTGGCGATGTTTGGGGAAGACTTAAGCCCAGTGGTGGACCTAGATAATGATGATGATTGTTGTTGATAAGATTTTTTTGACGAATTACTGACATGTTAAACAAACACAACAAAACATGTCAATAATTGTAAAGTTCCACATGACATCTTTCGCTATTGCATTTTAAACCCTCTTTAAACCCGCTCAGGGATTGCATATCAAAAATCCTTTCCCAACTTTGCAGCCATACATACGGCTATTTCGTTACGTGTGGCTATACAGATTAAGTTACATTCACATACACACAAAAATGTATCTCAAGATTCGCCTCAAGCGTAAAAAGCGTAAGTGGCACAGAAATTACTATTCATCCATTATCTTCTAGTATAATCAACTAATGATCTTTCACTGGAACACAAACCCACATACATCATCTATTTGATGAATGTTTTCGATAACAGTCGGATTCACATTGTGATGTGATTCACGACCAAGGGAAGGTCCTAATTATCACGTCTGCTTGGCGACCATATGTCACTGCAGGGATCCTTCAGAATATCAGCGTCAGGTATATGCCTGACACTTGCTGAACTGGACTCCCATTTGTTGCATCCTTGAGACGCACACCGCACTGTGTTTTAATCGTTATAACTACTATACCTCGTACAAATTGAAAATTTAATTGTGATTTTGTGTTTTGTGCTGTGTCTTTTGTGTGCACTAAATAAATGTTTTATCTATCTATCTATCTATCTGATGGAGATATCGCGTACGTATTTGCTAAGAAAATTTCAATCCATCATTGCGTCCATGTGAACGTACTTGCGATTCTTCTCATCGTATAAATCGCTTATCAGTGTGATATAACATGAATCGAATCAAGTCGAACCATCAGGAAGGTCGCTCTGTTTAGCGTATGTATCGATATAATATGGTATCACAACACTAGATCTGCTTGCTAAGTATTGGTTATGTACCGCTAAGTCTAATTTAAATGGTCTTTACTGTACGGATTAAGTGTAACCATTTATTTTATAGGTTTCTCTTTTTCTTGCAACTTGAAAAGAGAATAAAATTTAAAATGGGTTCAAATTAAATTAGATGCACAGTAGGTATAAACTATATAATTATTTAACTCTTTTTCCGTGGCTTTGCCTACGAATTTAACCGTCTTCAAAAAGGAGAAGATTCTTTGTTTCTCTGTATTTTTGAGAAATATGATCTTAGTAGCGTTTTTTTCAACTAATACTTAGAAACAAAAAAAATACAGATTATCCTACACAATATGTTCATGCCCATATGTAGGCCTTTCATTCACAATTTTATTTTTTGTGACACACAGTTCCACAAAAAATTGCCTCATTATTTTGAGTCACCCCCGCAAACTAACTGAGAACTGTGTAGCATTATATATAGAAATACCAACGTTTCAAGTGTCTAAGTTTTTAATCAACAAAACACTTATGTTCATGAGTAGGAACTATCAACTAACACTTACACAGCGAGGCTCAGTCAACAGACAACCCTAACTCTGAGTTAAGTTTATCGTGCAAGCAGGCTTTAGTGAAGAGTAAAAAATCCCATACTCCCAATTTCATTCCATTTGATTTGGTCTTTTCCCTAAAAGTCCAGGCTCCTTTTGAAGGCAGCCTCCCCGTTAACAAAAAAAGGGTACTTACACTTAGGAAGCGTAAAATCAGGAAGTGTCAGTATTATATTTCGGTAGAACATTAATCTTTCGTCAAGTTAACACGTCGTCGTTTCCATTTCTCAAGCCCTTTGTTTCTCACCATGTGTTTCAGTGTTCAACATATGTTTTAGTTTTGTAGCTTTGTTGTTAAGGAAGTTATTGTTTTTGATAAATAACGGTTTAGCATGATGGATGCTGTTCGGTATTTTATTTAAACTGGTCTTTTCTTTGGTACGACTAATTATAACTATTGCTTTGTGGCAAACAAATTCAAGGACGAACTGTGTGAAAGATTATTTTATTTATATATATGGGTATAATTTTATTATAAAAAAGATTGCAGAAGTTAACCTAGCGTGTTACTATGCTTAGCAACATAGTAGGTTGCCCAGCAAAAACCAAACCTATTGGTTGAAAAAGAAAATACATATATATATAAATCACAAGTATTTAGCAACTGCTGCTAAACATTTCAGAGATTTTATAAATAAGGGTGAATATGGTTAAAAGGGGGTAGCTACTAAGATGAGGACTAATAGAGAAGAATTATGGAAAATAAGACAATATTGATGCCAAATTTATTTGGATGAGGTCAAGACTATGAAGAATTGCTATATGACTATTTTAAATATACATGTATGATAGAATTATGATTATTGAAGTGTCATGTTTAACATTATTTACTAATTAATGTTCCATTCATATTTGTTCATTAATTAATTAGTATTGTATGTATTGGTCATTAAAAAATATTGTTTTCAACATGTTCTCGGAAATAATTGGTTACTTTAGTGAGGTTTGATAATCTTTAATACTTTATGAGAGGTCACGGCTCAAAATAAAATTGATGACTAACATTCCACAAAAATTACTATATGCCACTTGTCAAACAAAGATATTTTACTAAGTAGAACTTAGTAAAATATCTTTGTTTGACAAGCCTACAATGTAGGCTCATTAAAATTCAACAATGATGATGTATGAATTGGATAACATTTAAATTCAAATAGCTTGGGTTAGTTAATAACCTACGTTTTGGCCAATGAGTTTATCAATAAGTTTAAACAAATTTTATTTTTTGTTTACTAAGTAGATAACTGTATCCTCCATTATTACTAAATATGACACAGCTTTAGGCCAAATAAATATGAATTACCGACGTACCAAAGCGACACGAAGTGCAGTTCAAGTAAGCTATGAAACTGTCCACAAAACACATAGGAAAAGACGAGCCAATGATGTAGAAATAGAAACAATAATTTAGTTAGAAAATGCGTCCGTCACAAACACAATTGAGGACACGAAAACTGACAACAAACGAATCAACACTCCCATTTCCCACATTACGCGCGGCATCAATAAAAGCGCCAGAAAGCTGCATTCCATCCCACATCCGTGTGCCATTGTTGGACCAAAACATTTGTCAATGACAGCCAACACGGCCTGATTAGCACGTGTCTTTCGACTATAGATGTAGGAGAATGGACAGAGCGACTGGCTATCCGATTGTGAAATGAATACAGTCAAAATTTGGTTTTTGTCTGAAATTCTGATTGGTCCACGACCACATGCTTGCATAATTGTCATCTTCATGCACACGTACATAACATTTTTATCCTACCATTTTTGTTGTTATACAACATTGCGTTTTTCATGTAGGTACTGTTGCTAAATAATTTTTATTTTTTCATCACTACGTCGTCGTCTAGATACAGTTATAGGTTGCACAGTCGTTTCGCCTCTCGGTCAATTTTGTGACAGCGTTGCTCAGACCACACTCTGTATCAATGCTTTCGACACATGCATTGTTTGGCAAATGTTTGTCGTTGAGACCATGTTGGCCCAATTGGCACGTGCCTTTTCGTTGCGGCCATTGTCTTCTCATCGTGATCGAAGACTCGCACGCTTCACGACTGTGATTTATTAAACAATCGTTTCAAAGTTCAAGAACGAGATATCAAGTTGGAAGCTGAGGCATTAAAATGATTAATTGGTGACCTACCTCAATCTAAAGGGCGTATATTGACTCCTTGCATAATCTCTATGAGTTGTATTCTTCTAAAGGATAACATGGGGGTACTATAATGAATCACAATTTGATTGCGGTGCCACGTGCCAAGCACCCCCAAGCGCCTCTCTATGCACAAACACCTGCACTCTGAAAGATCTTTACGAGGCTTATCTTAACGCTGTGGACGTGGCTAAATTTTGGTTTAAACAAATATAGTTCATAGGAACCATCAATATGACGAAGAATTCAAGAATTCATCTTTTGAAGTTATCGTCCCCTTTGTATCACGAGCTATGACGGACGCCGCCGCGACGCGCCAGTGACGTAGTCAATAAGATCTTTATTTTCATTTGTCGGCCATCTATAGACGTCTGCATAATTAATTATATCAAATTAATGTCACTAGACAGAGATAGTACGGTTGAGCGAAAGCATTCTGCATGTCGACCACACAGATATGAGTATATAAGCACATGTTCGCCATATTAATATGTGGTCGTGTCGGCGAGGAGAAATTGAAAAGGATGTTTATACATGTTCAATTTGTATATTGTAAACGGTGCGTTTATAATGTAGGAGTCGTAGTGTTGGGCGTTTATATGAATAATGTGTACTGTATTTGGCTTCATCATCCTCTTGGTCTTCATCATCATCATCATCATCATTACAGCCGAAAGACGTCCAATTTTGAACAAAATGTTTCCCGAAGTGTCGCCATATCCATGAGTCTTGTGTGTCTCGCATCCAAGGGATTCCCGCAGCCTTAACCGGGCCGTCAGTCGACCTAGGGAAAGGCTGTCCAACCCTGGGTCTTTCTTTACGCGATCGACTCTCCAGAACTTTTCGACCTCGTCATCGATCTGTTCGGCGTGCATTGTGATTACTACCACTAGTGCCATTTAAGTTTGGCAATTCTTCGGTCTATGTCGGTAACCTTCGGTCTTGCTTACCCTTACCCAAATTTATTAGGAGTCACCGCCGTATGCTCATCTTTCAGACCTCCATCCACCGTCAAGTTAATTTCGTTCCCTTCCTTCCCAACAATATCTTTCAATCAACCATTTAATTGAAAAGATAAATATTTACTTTAAGAACACCACTTCTTAAGGTACATTTAGTTTTCAATAGTTTAAGTGAAGATCAAAGTTAGTGTACATAATTCACTCAACTATTTCCGAGTTTAACCTTGGACGAACTATATAAATAAATAGAACTTCCACCCTTGAAACACGCATTTCATTTATAATAGGGGCACACGTAACCATGTATTCTAATAACCAGTGATTTGCAAAAAGAGGTCCTATATCCCCATTAAATTACCTTATTATACCATACCCATAATACGCTATTTAGCATAATCGTCGGACTTCATAACTCAATAAAATAGCACTAAAAATAATAATTTTGTTTGTAGAAGCGTAAATCAATAACATAACAAACCCCGCATGGAGCACAATAAAGTGCATACAGTATTAAAATATGAGAAGTACCAGTAATTCATGCATTAGTGACCCTCCGGACGTCCTATCCAAAATTGTTATCAACTTCACTGAGGCCCTTAGTCGAACTGGAATATAGATTAAAATGATTTCGAAACTATTGGAGTTAGCCAAATCCAAACATACTTCCATGTCTAAAATGTTTATCAAAATATGTTTTGGACTTTTTGTTTTCATCATCATTTTTCTGACCGTGTCCTGTTACTTAGGGTTTCTACAACAATATTTCTTCCATACTGTCCTCACTCTCCTATCTTTCATATCATTCCTCACACAATACATCCATGTTTTTCGTAGCCACTCTCTCTCCTTCTACATTTATATTCATAATTGTTGTAGTCATATGCATTTCATCCATCCTCAACATGCCCCTTGTATCCTTACTAAGACAAACGATTCTCTTTCAACCTTTTTGTCACTGGCGCCACTTTAAACTCTCATATACTAATTTCTCGCTTTTTGCTGTCTTATTTATTTGTTTAATAACGATCAATCACGTTACAATCTGACAAGTTTCATCTCGTATCGCTTTTGTCGGAACAAGTCTTCTGAAGATATCTCTACGATGTCAGACGTTCCTCTGATAGCTAGAGGGTCAGTTAACTCAGCTAATAATAGAGTGATGTGCCTATATTTACCATTTACCCGATAGGGGACGCCTTACTTAGTTCGCTCTTTGAAATTCGAGATACTTCTGGAATAATATTTATTTTGGAAGAATTAGGGAGGTTGGGAGTACAGCTGCCAATCGGTCTTTGGTTTGGAATTCGTTTCAGACAGTAATGTATGGACTTGAAGCTCGTGGTAGGCAGTAGGTAAAGTAAGTATACTCAAGTCAAATAACATGACTTGGAAAGTTACTAATACGTGCTTCGTAAAACTAAGTTATTACGTGTAATTAAAGTTTGTTTTACAAACCGCAATGTTTAAGGAAAAAAGTAACACATTGTTCTAAATAAGGAATGTTTATTAAGAAACTCCACATATTTCTCAAATAAATGCTTCAGCTTAATTAGTTGTCAACAAATGCTGAATTGAGTTTTAATACGGGCCGTTTACCTGTTATTACACACGTAATTTGTTTGAAGAACAATACTGCAAATATGCAACAAAAGGAAATTAATAAGTCAATAACGTCATTTTTGGCATACTAGTTTTATTGATGATCTAATTGCATATAATGTAGGTACCAAACGACGGGATATGGGCAAATTTAAAGTGCATTCAAAAGAACCAAAACAAAAATGATAAATGTATTGTGATACAGATGATAATTGGAAGAAGAAGATGATTGTTGAGATGTGATGACTATTGGTAATAATGATGAAAGGAAGAAGAAAATGTACTGTGGCTGCCATAAATAAAATGGTATAAAGGCGTGCCTAAGTAAGAATCTAATTCCAATCCAATCCATCATCACATACTTTCTTTTATGATTATCTGCACAAAATTACCATAGCATTATATAACCATGATAAATATGACGTACCTGATACCGATAACACGTTAATTAAACATTTTATCGATACCAAAGTAAACAAAACAAAAGGCTTTTATCGTGGTGATTTCATAAAAATATTATATCTTTCAGTCTATGTCATTCGTTTGTTGTATCAGCTTGCTAGTGCCTAGTGCGTTACAGTTATTATTATTTTAATAAGTATTAAGTAAAGTGGCTTGTGGAAATGTTTAAGGATCTCTTTAATAAATATCTTGGACAGGTATGTCATTAGTTGTAAGATATTTTGGGCGCATTATAGTAGAATTAGTTATTTGTTTAATGGTTTTGTGTAGTGTTAGTGTTTACTAACATAATATGTGTTTAGTAACCATTTTTGAGCCTTGGATAATTGATTTAAGATTTATTCTACAAGTTAGAAGTGCCTTTAAAATTATGACCAAAAGTTTGTCGTAGGTTTATATTCTTTTTCAGTTAAGTCATAATAGAATACATATCGAACATACGTGCTTATGCGTAAAAATATCCTCCTGTCATGACTTTTTCTATCATTCATTGAAATATTCCTTTATTATGCTTACATTTCTGATATAAAGGTTTATTCGGTTGTTTTATACTGAGTCGTGGCTCGCTTCATTCAAATCAATATCGATTGACGTTCGCTCCGTAACAATAATTCTAGCTCATTCATAAGGTACCTTTATCAATCGATATTTTTTAATAGCATTCTTGTATATTCTTCTTTTTCTTTCCCTGGTTCCATTATTTGGGGTTGGGTCTTCTCACTTCCCTGCTCCGAGTTATTCTGTTACTTTTTTACCTTCATGTATAAATGGGTTAATTAAATTAAGACTATGGTCATGACGAGTCATAAGTCAACGAACGAGCCATAAAGTTTAACGAGATGGTACTGGCGACTACCCACGGTGCGCCAGATACATTTAAACATCATTCTGATGCGACAATCCATCCAGAGAAGGCAAAATTACTGGCAAGAATGGAAGGCCATGGGGTCCCTGAAGGAGACCTTTGCCCAGCCGTGATACAGTATAGGGTGACAAAAAAAACAATCCACCTTCTAGACCTTTATCAAAAGTTTCACGCCCAGCAGTAGACCTACTAACCAATCATTCGGATAAGAACATAACTGCTTATATAAAAACCCAAAGCCTTAATCAATACATGATCCATTGACAATGCCCAATAAAGTATGCCCACAATGTGGTTCAGAGAAAGTGCGCATAAAAACAATCGTCGTATGTGCGAGCTACTAGAATGGAAGTGGAGCATTATGTGGTATTTAGCTCTATGATATGTCGTTAGTAATCTGTGGAACTGTATTTTGAGGGGTAGGTATTAAAAAGTGTAATAGAATAGAACTGGTTTAAATTCCCCTTAAGGCTTTTGATGACAAACTTTTCGTACCTAAAGATTGAAAGAATAAAACGCATGTGACGAGAAGTGTTTTAAATATAAATGTGAAAATAAATAATGGAGAGGGAAAGGTAGGCCCTGCTGGCTGGAATGAAATATTAATATTTGTGATGTTGATATCCCAATTAATATGGATATTGGACAAGGACAATAAGATAATGATGAGACACCAGGATATGAAGATTTGAGATAGGCAATTTCCTTAAGTCGTATTAATACAAGTACAAAGCTGATGATATTTCTATACACAAGAAAATCATTATTATCTAGTTTCCGGTAATAATTAAACATATTATAAAAATCGAAACTTATCAAAGGAATGACTAATTTTTTTATATTAGTGATTCATGTTTTTTCTAGTACCTATCAGCTTCAGCATTATCAGCCCGGTTGGATTTTAATTTTAGATACCAAGAGTCAGCAGTGGTTCCCTATCAGACCAATTTGGAATTATCTTATCATCAGAGTAGCACGTTGAAATATATCTAGTCTTATTTGTTGGAGCTGATAAAGAACTCTCCTAAGTTGCATCATTGCACGAGGCTTCCTTCCTAATCCCATCCATCGAACCTTTCTTCTCTATACAATGTGTCCGAACTTGTAGTAATAAAACTTTAAGTTCGTAAAATACAGTTAATTTTACCGATAAAAACACCCCAACCTCAAAGATAGAGCAATTTTAGTATCTGACTTACTTATTACGATATCCACATAGTCTAACAACCATAAATTTGGACCTAGGTCTCACGGCGTACATTTAATGTTATTTTTAAGGCCATTGAATAGATAAACTAAAAAAATATTCATCTAACACTCAAAAATTAGACATTTTTGTATTGAGCCATGTAATACAAATTTTAAACGTTTTCTAAAATTCTGTTTTCAAATTTTCAAATTTTAGAGATTAATACATATCTTTTATTGGTTTTTTGTTAACCTTTGAGTTGATCTACACACTGACAAAAGAATGACAGCCCTAAGCCAATTAATTTAATTTTAATTATTGCCCTAAAATAACCCCTTCACATGCCTTATACCTTTTGCAAAATTTTAGGAAATGCAATAAAATTAAGTATGAAGGGCAGTTTTTAAATAAATATATTAGTAGATGACAACTCATCAAAAATCATATGACCACAAACATCAAATCTAGTTTGCCTATCTAGGATAAGTGGTCACCATTGACGACCACGTGCAGCACTAACAAGATAAGTAAGTAAGTAAGTAAGTAAATTTTATTTGTTTAAACATGGTGTACATGATACATTGCATGCAGGATAGTAATGGGATACAGAAAAGTTCTAACATGTTCAGCCACATATCGTGGCGTACAAATTGGTAGGAAGAGATGGTGCATAAACCGTGATAATATTCATCAAAATTACATTTTATATCATTATACATCAAAGATTAGGTAAGTATAATAATTACAATTCAATAAGCATATTTTTTAGATACAATTCAATGTCAAAGTAAGTAATCATTAAATAAATTGGTCAATAAAAATATGAATAAAACTGTCATTAAAAAAATTCAATTAATTCAAATAAAAAATACAACAACATGTCAAAAAACAAAAAAATAATACAACATTGTCATCTCAAAAACGAAGAAAATTATCCTCTTTCATAAACTCTGCTATACTGTAATATGCTCTTTCAGTTAGAAAACTCTTTAATTTACTTTTAAGGGCAGATATATTTAATGTTTTCCATGATTTGGGCAATTTATTAAAAATGGTCGGAGCCATGCAAAAGATGCTCTTACGCATAAGAGTAGTTTTAGCGCCGTGAACACAAAGTTTGAAATTATCACGTCTATTCCTAGGGAAAACATCAGACAAACGCTGAAATAAATGGGAATTTAATTTAATGAACATTACTGTTTCTAGGATATATAATGAGGGCAATGTCAATATTTTACGTTCTATAAAATAAGATTTACAGCTGTCCGTTGTTTGCAGTCTAAACATCGATCTAATGCACCTTTTCTGTGCCCGAAACGCTATTTCATTGTCCGTGCTATTCCCCCAAAAGATGACTCCATATCTAAGAATTGATTCGGCTAATCCATAGTAAGCAGTAATTAGTGCATCTGTGTTGAGAACCACAGCAAGCTGTTTCAGAGCGTAGGATGCACTACTCATTTTTTTACTAAGTGCCTCTATTTGAGGTTTCCAATTCAATTTGGAATCTATTAATAGTCCCAGAAATTTTGTTGTGTCAGCTTCATTGATATTTATATTATTAAATTGAATATTCAAATTGTTGATTGTTGGTGTACGTTGTCTAAAATGCATTACGTTAGTCTTTTTTAGATTAATTATTAAATTATTATCATTTAACCAATTTATAATAGATATTAGTGCATTATTAATGTCAAGTTCATATGTGTTTATGTCATTACAAGCTATTGTCAAAGTGCAATCGTCAGCAAAAAGTGTCATCGGATGTTCAGTTATTTTAGGCAAGTCATTTATATACAAAGTGAACAACGGAGGCCCCAATACACTGCCTTGAGGTACTCCGTATATAACCTCGCGTTCTTCTGATCTTGAAGTTTCTTCACGTTTAATTTTTGTATTTATTTTACTGATCACAATAGACGGTAAATAGTGACCAACTGACCACTCGTCTAGTCTAACTGGTCTTTATGACAAGCACATGATGTTTACGTTGACCTGGATTCAGTAAAGTGGCTCGATCGATACAGCCTTCTGTACAACCTTGTTTGTTTTTTATCTATCAGTAGGTATTTGTAACCTTTTTTCGAGAAACTTTCTTTCTGCAAGACCAACTGTTTCTATTATTTGACTGTGTACTTCTGCCTAACCTTTCGGTGTATACTGCCGTAATGTTATGTATATAACTGTTCAATCAATATGACATGACATAAAAACAGCAGAATTCCATCCAAAAGTAAGATTATAGATCGGAGTAATCCCCGGTTTTGAAAGCTAGAGGGAAGAGCCATCTTCTATTGGTACGCTCTTTCCACCAAAGAACTTATCCATCGCTTACCATCAGACATGAGGACAGAAATAGTGGTCGAAAGAAGGCCAATATGCAAAAAAAAATGCATCAGCACTTTCGCCAATCCAGTCTTCAATAATTTGCTGCAATCTGTTGCTGAATATTTGCATCATCATTATTTTTCTTTATGTGTCGATTAGACTCAAATTTTGTCCGAACAGAATGTGGCTACATTACATAGCTCTATCAACATTAACCGCTACATTAACCGATCTAAACAATCAACATCATATCATTGAAACTTCCATCCCAATCCATTCCAAACTAATATATAAAAAAGCTGTACACCATTAAATACATCAAAAGATAGATCGGTTGCGCAAGCGGCGCCGTTACAGCCAGTTCCGTTAGACATCCTCTCCCACGATAACTGAGACAGGCTTATGAAACTGTTACTTCATGTTCAATGCTCATTTATTAACTGTATCGAGTTTTAGATCACGGGAAATGTTTTAAAGCTTATCCGCAAATGTATCGTTGAATTGCTTGTCCAAATGATTTTACTTCCTGCGATATCTCAAAGCATTTTCTTATATCTGTTTTGTAAGTTTAACTTGGTTTAACTGCTATAAAAGTTCTGTTTGTGTACTGTGCAGTGATAAAATGTTAAATTATTTCAGTAATTTCTTTGGTAGCCTCAAAGGCTAAATAAAGCATTGGAATGTTGACGCAAGTAAAAAGTTACAGATTCGGATCCACATGTTGCACAATTGTCCTGACACTCCTTTTAACATAATTTTAATTAGTTTCATTGGTTTCATTAACAGATATGCTTGGTTCATCTATTATTGCCACTGCAACAGCAAAGTCTGCCTCAAGTTCCTCAATATTTTATTATGGAACATTATTATTACATTGTACTTCATTAACATGTTCAACAATAACATGCAACGATATTGAATATTTAAACATTTTCCTTTCATTAAACTATCATGCAATATGCTCTTACATTTATATTACTGTAGTCGTAACAATGAAACTCGTCACGGCTTGATTGCCGAAGGGTTCGACAGATGGCTGATTGTCAATTGTCATTGAAGCTTTGATAGTGATGTTGACAGCATTCCGTTGCACTTGGTTGTGAGTACTCATTCCCAGACACGCTTTTCGATTTTGATAAATTACGTCTAACAATACTCTTTTGAAAAGTTAGTGTTTAGTGTTCAAAAAATCATTTGGTTTATTAACAGTTTCAACAAACCCATCCTCTAGTAACGTCTTCTTCTTTTTGAGAAACATCAAACTCTTTCTTGCTTGTGTTTTCTAAGATATTGCTGACACTGACCTATTTCTTTTTCTGCTGCAAGAGAAGCTCTTTAACACATTCGCTGCCAAGTGCCAAGGACTTGACTCCCGAGTCCGACACAACGAACGTATTAAACAGCATGAACTGCTTTGTTATTACTTTATACTATGAATTCATTTCTGCCATTGTACAACTTACCTACATCACACACAAAGATACATTATTTATGCACACTTTTTGTCTCATAAACGCCCCAACATTTAATCTCCCACATCTCCGTGTTCTGCAACAATACCAAGCTGAAACATCCACTACGTGACGAGCTAGGGGACGACCGATAAAAACTGCATCACCTTGATACAGTCGCTTTTTGTTCCGTGATGTCATCTTAAAAGTATTCCGATAAAGATGTTCTTGTTAATCATCTCGTGCATACAAGAGCCTTTATAAAGTGAAAATTGATGTATAATTTAAATAGTCTTTGCTCTATCCCTCTGTTACTTACAGAAAGTCAGAAAGTCTTTGGAACCTAAATGATCATAATAATCTATCCCTTTCCTTGCCTTTATATTAGAGTTACCTCTAGTTGTAGCTAAAAAGTAAGTATTTGATGAAAGGGTGTTCATTCTTTCTGGATAAACCTTGAAAATAGTGACTGCTGATATTGTGTTTTTTTTTAGAGATGTCAAGTCATTAAGAGCCGTCTATAGTAGCTCAATTGAAGATGAAAAACGTTTTAACCTTTGCACACAACAGCACAACCCCACATTGCTTCAGCTGGCCTATCAAACTACATCCAACCAATAATTTGCTAACGGCTCCACAAAAGAATAACAACAAACAGCTGACGAAAATTCTGCAGTTTCAAACAAAAACTCACCCTTGGCCTTGATAGCTCCGTTTTTGTGCGCTGATGTCACTATCAGAAACAGCTGTACCGGATCGGATGCGGTTTGAAACTATAGCTGTCAATGTAGATTCATTTTTGCGATATCAGTTTGTCAACCTTCGGGGCAACAATGATCTATCTTAGTCATTTTGTAAGGACAATGATGAAAGGATATTTTGTTATGATTGTGGTTTGAACGTGCTTCCGGATAGCATGGTTCGATTAAGTGAATAATAGATCGCCGATATTGCAGAATGCATTAAAAATAATGAATTAAATTGATAGAATTCAAATGACTGTAGAAAACTCAACATCAAATCGTTTATTAGGGTTCCGAACCCAAAGGGTAAAAACAGGACCCTATTACTAAGACTCCGCGGTCCGTCTGTCTGTCTGTCTGTCACCAGGCTGTATCTCATGAACCGTATAGCTAGACAATTTATAAATAATTCACAGATTATGTATTTCTGTTGCCGCTATAACAACAAATACTAAAAACAGAATAATATAAATATTTAAGTGGGGCTCCCATACGACAAACGTGATTTTTGTGCCGTTTTTTACGATAATGGTACGGAACCCTTCGTGCGCGAGTCCGACTCGCACTTGGTTGTTTTTTTTTAATAAAACCATTTCAAAGTACGTAGTTCTGAATTGTCAAGCAGTCGATCAGTCCAAAAGATGAAGCTAGTTGAACATTCCAAAGCGTAGGTAGATCTCTATGGAAAAGAACGTGCAAGAAGCTTCGCAGAAATTTGGTGTAGACATAGCCCCCGTTTCAGAACCGAATGTTATCGAAAAAGATATATCTGAGTCAGGTAGAATTAACTCTTCTTAACAAAATATTTCTCCTAGTGAGGGCTGCGGAAGACCGCTAGATGTGAAAAGCACAGGATCGATCGATGTGGCGACGCTTGAGGAAGGCCTATGTCCAGCAATGGACGTCTTTCAGTTGAAATTATATTGATGAGCAAAATATTTTAACTGCCAATTAAAATGTCTTTACCTTTGGGTAGGTCCGCCATTTAAATCATAAATTCATCAGACCTATTCTGAAATATGCAGATAGCTGTGTAATTTTACAAAGTTTTACGTAAAACAGCTGCGTTATGCACCGGCCGCCATTATACTTAAATACACACTATAAATACTTAAATGTCACTAAAGCCATTCACATTCCTTTACAAACAGGTGAGTAATAGCAATAACTTAGAACGAAGGTATAATTGATGTCGATGAATTAGAAGGCTGATTCCATTATTATTTATTATAATTGATATTTAAAACTTATAGGAAGCTATTTGAAATTATTTTCCTGTAAAGTTCCTGAAAGTATAATTCTACTGCAGACGGCTGACATGAGGTTTGACTGTATATATATATCGGTCTAAAAACTTAATGGGATTTGTAAGCCAGAAGATTCATTTAGTTGCAATTACACTACGTTTTTCAATGGATTTGTTCCTGTGACCTATTCAACAGGAACCGCGGACTATGCCGGGATAAAAAGTAGCCTTTGGCACTGAGCAATAATGTAGCTTTATATCCGTGAAGGAATTTTCCCAATAACACATTATATATAATAACAAATTATAATATTCAATACCTCTGTATCATATTAGAGTAGAAGAGTAGATAACATAATTAAGACTTGATTTTTTTCGTACCTAACTCTGTATCCCATCACTTCTATATTTCAGTTAATTTTGATCAACTCAATTTTGGGAACCCCCTATTGACATAATTTTTTTATGTATCAGAAGTAACTTACAAGTGTTTTAATATCGATATTTAAGACATTCGATACTCAGTACTTCGATAGATGAGCCGCAAACATGTTTGTTTTATTCCAAAGAACATTATGTGTAAATATTATTATGCGTTTACAACATTATGTTTTATAAAATTATGCATCATTAATAGCCAACAGCATTTATGGCAAAACATGTATGCCTAATAATATGATGCGTAATGATCATTATGCTGAATTTCGTTATGCGAATGTAAATTATGGGAATATGCTTATCATTAGTAATAAATCCTCAATTTTAGCTCCCACTGACCGCTTCAAAAGACTGATTTTTATTTCTGCTATTCATTCTCATACGATATTATAACATAATTGTACAGATATCTCATCCAAGCCTCGCCAGTATACCCGGTTGCCTCCATTCCATCTCAACCACCTTGAAAATGTCGTTGAACTCTGAAATAAAAGAACTATCTGCACCATCATCTAGCTATTGAATATTTAAATCGAACTAGCTCTCTTTGTAACAGATTTAATCTGTAGCTATACTATACCACAGATAATTACAATACTTGACTATACCTAACTCTAGAACAAAAAAAAGCATTTAATGCCTTGAAACAAGGATATAAGTTTAAAGAAATTAACATTTGAGAATCATGTGAATGTCACTTGCCTGACATTGCAATTTTAAACTAAAATAGTTGGTTTTATGGTTGAAAATTGTTTGTTTAGTGTTAATAAAGAGCTTACCCACGCTTTTTATCCGATTTGGGTGAAGTTGTCCAATAAAACTTCTTTTAAATGCTCTTTATAGTATCTATACGTGACTAGGTTCTCAATTTAAACGTGCCTTATGATTTTGGTGAAAAAACAAATGAATGTCAAAAACTTATAAAATTAAGGAGCGTTAAAAACCAAAACAAGGAGCAAAGTTTATAAATCTTTATCTAATATTATAAACATTCCACCTCTGCCGATCTTGTCGGGATATGCAGTGTGATATTATGTTTATTACAAGCTTATAATTAAATTGCCTTGTTAGTTCGTTAGTAGTAATGCGTCAAATCTTGCAACTGAATTTTAAAACAGTTATACCCAATCCCCAACCGATTGAGCAGACATCATTTTTCATACACGTTTGTAAGCTGCGGTAAGCTAAAAAGCTTGTTAAAAGCTGACCCGGCAAACATTGTTTTTCTATATAAATTATTTCAAAGATTCCCAAAAACTTTGCACGCACTGAGTATTATAGTTTTTTAATTGTCGTTTAATAATGAAACCGGTTTGGGGCATATAGGTTTGATGGTTTCAAAGTCTATAACGGACATAGGTTGACTTTTTTAATGTTAGAATTATATGATGAATTTCAGAAAAATCGACAACGCCATCTACTGGCAATACCGGAACCAGCATACAACGCCATTTTCATTTTTAAGTGAGCTTTGTTTCTATCATGCATCAGAGATGGCGCTGTGTTCGCATAATGTATAGGAAAATGATTTTTTTTTCGATGTTTTATTATTTATTATCCTAATCCGGACGAAGATAAATCCAAAAACACAAAAGTCATAAAAATTGGTCCAGCCGTTCTTGAGTTATAAGTGGTGTAACTAACACGACGTTGTTTTATATATATGTAGATTTATGTAAAAACCAAATTAGGTACTAAGAAATCAATACACTCATTTAATAATTGACTCCGTATCAAAACGTTCTCAAAACGACATATGAGCAGATCGTTCTATTCTCAAAATGGTCTAATAGCAAAACGTCCTATAAACAAAATAATGTGAATGGTACATGTAGTCATATCACACAATAGCTGAACAAAATAAATGTTAAAATCTAAGAAACAGAACACACAGTACGAAAGCTGTCAGTACTTGATCAACAAATCTGAGATAAAAATTGGAAAATAAGAAAGTTCGTCAGCAAACATGACTTTTCCAAGAAAAACAGGCAGGACTTGTACCACTAGTACTTTTATTAAATATTGGGTTTCTACTTAAACACGCAACGGATAAGCGAAGGAGGTTACAGTTTTCCAGTTCTTTGGAAAGCGTAAATACCACAGACTTATATTAGACAAGAATATCATGAAAGCTGGCATAAAGATGTAAAAAAAAAACAACAACCTGAGATGCATTGTGGTGATCAATGTTCGATCCGTCTTTGCTTACGAAGAGACTCGCCGGGATAACTACTAATAAAATTATTCTTTTTTTTTTCAAACCATTTTTTTTTTCGTATTCTACTAAGCAAACCCTTTCATATGATACCCATATCATCGCAGTGCACAAAAATAATTATTCCGCCATCTTGGGCGGTCCGCCACATTGGATTTAGTATGACGTCACTTAGCTAACCATGAATTGTCATCCAAACTAAACGTGTATGCAAAATTTCATCTTAATAGATGGAGGGTAACCTGCTTTTAAATTAAGTTGCAAAATTTGACCCGAACACACATACATACATTGCAAGTTAAATAAAAGTTTGTAGAAAGATAATGTTTCAGTCGGTTTAAAATTAAGTACACATAATAATCTTAATAAAGTTGTAAGGAAATAACTCGTAAACTTTTTATAAGCAACATAATTATTTTAATGATCATCTTATATTATCTTAACGACAAGATCTAGACGTGTTGTAAAGCTAAAAAGTGGCTAAATAATATAAATAATCTCAAAGGCAGACGTAAAGAGCATTTTCACTGCAAGACACGTATTGTCATTCTAAATAATAAGATTAACATATGTCTGTATTTGTGTATCAAATATAATATTATTGTATACTAGCGGACACCTCACAGTTTCACCCGCATAGTGCCCCTTCCCGTGGGAATACAGGGATAAAAAGCCTATGTCATCCGGGGATAGAGTAGCTTCCCAACGGTGAAAGAATTTTTGAAATCGGTCCAGTAGTTTTTATTTTATTCGTTACATACAAAAATATAAAAAATCTTTCCTCTTTATAATATTATAGTATAGATATAGATTAAAAGTAAATATTCGTAATATTTTGTGTTACATCAATGTCAACCCCATTTCATGTTCAGGCAATTACTGCCCATTCCAGGTTGCCTGGAAGAGATCGCGGTATGCGATAAGGCCGCCCGTTGTATGTATTTTAGTTTAGAGTTTTCTTATCTATGTTCTAACTTGGTTTACCCACATTAAAGTATATATAAATAAATAATAAATAAATTATCATAATACGAAAGTGCATAATGTTGATTTAACTTTCTCAGTTCGACAGTCGATGAAATATTGAATGCATTATAATATAATATTAAGGATATGGGCAACACGCAGAGATTACAAAAAGTTTTAGTATTTTCAGTAAATATGGTTTAGTATAGAACTTATAGTTTCGAAATATGAAACTGAAAGTTGCCGTAGCTGGAAAATGGTTTGAATTGTTTTTGAACCAATAATTCGGTTGTAGGACTGAGAAACCCCAAATTTTCTCGAGGACCTGGGACCTAAAAGTTTAAAAAAAACCTAAATAATCCATACCTAGAGAGGAAATTCGTAAAGTGGTGCGTAGTTTTTTTTGCAGGCCTATGCCCTACAATGGGTGAGTGGGCTGATATTATAATCAAGATACAGAGTAATAAAAAAAGCCGCATGCAAAACTTAACAAAGTTTTGCATGCGGTTTGAAACAACAACAATACCGTATAACTATGGTTACCTTGAATTGTGGTGCAACCAGCAAATTGATGTAATTTTTAAGACAGCCAAGTAAACGCTTAGCAGGTATATCAACATGAAATGTGAGCCGAGTCGTATCAAGGTCACATTAGTGCGACCGCTCACGGTTCTACATAAACCATGCCACATCAACAATGGAGAGCATTAGAAAAGGCTTAAAGACAGCATAATGTTATCGGCTGTTGAATCTTTCATGGTATTGTCCACAGATCATAGAAACAACAGAACAGAATCGATAACTGTCCGATTTAGTTAATCACTAGCGTCTAAGTAAAATTAATGGCTTTTGCACAGCACAACGATAAACGCAGATGTTGTTGTGTGAGTAAATTGTACGGTGCATGGTAAATGCACGCTGCGTTTGATGGGATAAGGTTTATTATTGGTTGTGTATTACGTTCTGATTTATGAAATGCGGGTGTGTGCACGACTGCGTATCTATTGCTTTTACTGATCTGCATGTGTGGTAGTTGGCGAGTGGCGGGGACAAATTGGCGACAACAGGTTCCGATACATTTTAACTACCGGGCCACATCTGCTGTTGTTTCTATGATCTGTGGTATTGTCAGATGCAATTTGCAATGAAAAACTAAGCCAGTTTTAGTTTGTCAGTAATAAAATAAACTCAGATGTATAGTTGATTGACTTAAAAAGAAAACCAAGAAAAATGCTATGAACATTATTAAAGACGGCTTAATATATTATTGAATTAAAAATGTTTATGATTATGTAACGCACATACTACACACATATACATCCATAACAATCCAATAAAATGTACAATTAGCAATAACAAAAATAAAAAATAATCATTCGTTGTTTATAATCCAATTAGTGTTCAACGATAAACAATTCATTAAAGATTTGATTACATGACAATCACAAATAAACAGTTATCAGTTAACAATACAAATGCTCACGGAAAAAAAATGACTCTCAGAATCATAGGGCCCTTTTTAACAGACTGCCGAAGTAGACTATTGTGTTTATCAGTCTATATTATGTATGTAAGTTTGTTCCTAATGTGGCGTTCTAGGGATGAAACGCGTTGGCCAGTTTTGATAATTCTTACGTCAATCGATTCGTCTTATGGCGCTATATACACCCCAATGTTAAGGGCCTACATACGCTTTAGTGCCGTAAAACGGTAACTTTCTAAAGCATACTCCTTAGTAACGGCTAGGTTAATAGATTTGAAAAAAAAAAAAAAATATTATTGATTCATGTACATAATTTTGAACACAAGGACTTTTATAATCCTACCTCTTTTTTGTATACATTTTGACATTAGAGATCATTTACGTTATCACAAGTGAGTACGTTAAAAAACTCGGCATGAGCACACTGTTCCATAATCCCACTTTCAATTCTTCGTATTCTTCTTTCAAGTACTTTGGCAAGCAGTTTTAAAACCTGCAAACATCTCACACTATCTACTCCGTGCATCTTTGATCATGCACATTACTCAGAGATGTCATTTGCCAACGATAGCATAGTTGGCGCGCATTACTGTTTTCACAACGACCGGTCAATGCCCTTTGGCTTTGCCTGTTAATGAATTATTAGTTCTAGTGCTCTTATATGTCGAAGATAATGGTCTAGCCAGACCATTTATTAACTGCGAAAGCTATTTGCATAAAATTGTATTAGTAAATTGTGGGTCCATTGTCGAGGTTAAGCAACGCTTGCCAAGTTCGATCCGTGGATGGGTGACCAACCATTAAGGCGCCGATTCCCTTCAGTAGCTGATTTTAAAATGAGAATCACGTCTAAACGGGTAGTCGTATTTTTTTGGAAAAAATATATGTTACATCAGACCATTTTCTTAATAATTTAATCTAAGAAAATTTTGATTTTTTTTCGTATAACATAGTGTAATTAATTTGTAAAGTTATGTCTAACACGGACAAAAAACGAAAATCTCAACAAAATCGTGAGTGTATTTTAATGAAATTGTCACCATCTTAAAGACAATTTAACTATCTACATTTTGATCTAGGCTTATTTTAAGTCAAATAAGGAAAGGATTTAATAAGGAAAGTACAAAAAGCTACTTTGTACTTTACTTTTTGGTAGCGCGGGTGTGAAACGAGTGCGCGTTTTGTTCCCTCAAGGTCGTTGGCGACTGTCGTCGTCTTAAATACTGAGACACCTCCCTCGCCTCGGAAAATACGACACTTTGAGGACAGAAAATTAGACACCAGTCTTATTGGAAAGCGGTACCGTTTTACCCAGTTACTGGGTTGTGAAGGACAGATCGGCAGTCGCACCATGTAGATTTGGAATTAGACAGGAAGCCGATACCAGCATAGTTGCGACAGTTAGACAGAAATATGTATTGTGCGTTAACTGACCAACATTCATAATTTCGGTTTGTGGACAAGTGGACGTAGGTCTTAATACAAGGTGGATTGGATAACTGCCTGTTAGTCATTACGGTTGATTCATACGCATATTTATGGCTAGACCGAACTTATATGGGTTAACTAATGAGGAAATAGGTAAGTAAATAATGGTTTTAAGGCAGTTTACGTTTGTATTTGTATTGCTTTTGGATGACTCATTTAGTGTTCTGTCCAAAGTTAATTATGAGCTTCTCAAAATGGATTATTCCAATTTCAATCTGAGGCCAAAAGCAAATTGATGAAGTGAAACTAGAAAAATAGACATGGCATAGTGACCCTTATCTGCACATCATAATAGACACATTTATATCCAGATAAAAAGAGGCAATTTCGAATGTGTTCGTCTTCTTTTTTAACCCCCGCCGGAAAAAGAGGGGTGTTATAAGTTTGACGTGTGTTGCTATGTATCTGTGTGTCTGTCTGTGGCATCATAGCGCCTAAACGGATGAACCGATATTGATTAAGTTTTTTTTGTTTGAAAGGTGTTTTCTAAAAGGGGTGTCTTATTTTTTTAAATTTTACTTGTTTAAATACAAATGTGATTGCGGTCCATATGCAAAATATTTTTAACTCTAAATCTATCTGGCAACTGAGGGTTCTTTTCTTGTATATTTATTGGCTTTTCTGTCTAACCATCGGTTAAACAGCGTATCTAATGTTGAATTAATTAAGTAATTACCAATTCTCTCTGCTATTGGTAATTTCACTTTCTTCTCTTCTACAACTTTTCCACTTTCAGTCGTCAAACAAAACTGAAGGACAGGGTTGTCAACTACAAATGGCATTCCTGTTTTTTCTTGTTTGGCTTTTATTGCTATCTGTTTAGCCTTTTCCTAACTGTGTTGAAGTTATTCTAAGCTAGACAGATCTAGTCTCTCATTATCCTACACAAAATTTCAAGTACGGACTGTCTAGTCATCACTAGGCTCATGTCATAATTGGGACGTTTCCTGGGTACAAAAATGAAAATTCTATTTAGTTATAACCGCATCAAAGTTCAGGAGTGGAGACTTGTCACGTCACTAATGCAGCATAAAGTGAACTAGCGGCGTGACGTATCACGATATTTCAACGCATTATATCGTCGTCACTTTATGTTTACGTGTCAAAAGAAAAACACGTGTCCAATAATTTTTATTAAGGCGGTACCCCGAGCAAAACGCCGCGCTAGCCGTTTTTCGTGCAGTTTTTAGGAGCTATCTACTCGTTATTTAAAATGAAATATCAACTAATAAAAATACATTAAATTTCTACATATTATTGATTCCAAAATTGTAGAATTCTTTTTTTTTTTGATGTATTATATGTTTCACTAATCTCCTTCCAACAAAAACATAAAAATGAGAAATAATGATTGATATAGCATGCATCTCCTCGTAAACTGTTCATTAAAAAAAAATGTACTAACACTAATGGATAGACAATTTGAAAACGAACATTTTGGTAGATTTATTTTTTTCAAAAGACCAATATTCGATTTTATAAAGATTTAATTCTAAAATCTGGGCGTATTCATTACTGTAATTCATGCGCCGACAGTGCCGCTGGGCCAATAGGAATGCTCATATCACATGCTGATTTTTTGGTCAGGGTACGGCCTTAATCTACGTGACTGGCAAAAACTAGTTTTTTCCTGTGCAGTCTTCATTTATTTATTTTTTTGAAATAAACACGTTGTCCACACTAGGAATTTCTTCCTGTATCATGGGTGCTTTTACAAACATTTAAACACCCAGATCCGCAGCCGATTGCGTAAGCGAATTTGGCAAAGGAAAAAGTTTGGAACCTTCAAAGAGTTCGTATCATTTCTTACAACTTTTTCGGTATTGTGAAACTAATTCGGAGAGAGTACGATCATCCTCCTGATGATTTATTTCCAAATAATTAGGACATAATTTAATGTTGTTTTACTTACAAATAATGGTCTTCTAATGCTATTAATTAAAAATGTATAATGGTTCCATAAAACTAAAAAAACAATTATTCTTCACAATCAATTCTACGTCAAAATATCGGTCATGGAAAGATTCATCTCCTTTCCTTTTCAGAGTGTAATATGCTATACGTAAAGTAGTTTTTGTGAAGGTTCCAAACTGTTTCCTTTGCCGAATTCACTTAGGCAATTAGGCTGCTGGAACAGCTATCAGTTGGCCATACAAACATTTGTTCCGTGGAATCAGACCTGCGACACGCAGCGCAGCAGCCGATCACTCAACCACTACGCCAACCGTGTCGTCTATTATTACTGGCCAACCAAAAATTCTCTACAGCTACAGTTTTTAAGAATTTTCCGTCTGCCAACCCTTCTCACATACCAAGCTGTCACATGAGCACACACTTAAATGCTAATCTTTTCTGTTAGTGCTTTTAAGCCGTAAAGCTAGAAAGTTGTAAGTGAAAATATCATGGCAACACTGGAACTTAGTTTTCTAACCTGTCAGACGCCTAGGTTTTTTTTCAGGCTCAAAACCTAACGGGTTGAGTTTTCTATATGGTGTCGAAGCTTCTAGTGGTCTATATTTTTTGTGCTGGCAACTTTTACTTTTAAGTAACTGTAACCAGATCGATAGAACAAGTGATACTTGAACTATAACGATAAATCAATCTCTTTATGGTTGTTGAGAGTAGAATCTCTTGAAAAACAACATCTTTAGAGAAAACCGGCCAGGTGCGAGTCGGATTCGCGCACGAAGGGTTCCATACCACTATCGCAAAAAACGCCAAAAAAAATCACGTTTGTTGTATTGGAGCCCTACCTAAATATTTACTTTATTCTGTTTTTAGTATTTGTTGCTATAGAGGCAATAGAAAAATTTCAACTGTGAAAATGTCAACTATCTAGCTATCACGGTTCATGATATACAGACAAACGGACAGTGAAGTCTTAGTAATAGCAAGGGCCCCATTTTTACCATTTGGGTACGGAACCCCAAAAAGTGAGACCTGCTATAGTAGAGGAACAAGAAACTTTACTAATGAAAAACATATTCACAATTTCCCTACAGTTCAGCCCAGTTTTTAAAACAAAAACTGTCGATAAATTGATGTAATGAATAGTCAAACACACTTTTTCTGTGAGTTCAACTTTCATTTAATTTGTGACACGTCAATACCTTACCAGAAACCTGTTAATAGATATCTAAGAATCATATATGAGAAGTCACGTAGAAGTACGAAACCATGTTTGAAAATAACCAAATTTGCAAACACTACAAAATCCACACAACAAATCAAAAGATTTCTAAGACTACGTACCAAAAATAACAACCTAATTCTAAAGACAACTCTTCAACTAAACATAATCTAAAGTAGATTAAAATTCCTTTAAAATAGTTTAATAGTCTGACTTCTAATATAGCCTGGTTCTGTGGGAACATGCAACCACAGCCCGCGGCTTGCAAGCAATAATTATGAAGCTTCGTAGAAAGGGCCTTTCACATTGAAGAAAAAACGTTAACGATGTCGACACGTGTTGGAAGGTTAGGAAATAAAGAAGAATTGGACTTTTAAAGTTATGTAATGCATGTGTTTTGTTGTGGTGAACGAACATCAACTGCAATGAGGCGAAGTCAGAGTGAAATTGAAGTGATTTTCGTCAAACATAGACAAAATCTTCGCAGTCAAGTTTCTAGATCTAAAAAAAAAGTTAATAAAATTAAAAAACCCGACTGCCTAACACATATTTTTAGTTCGCTTCTTAAACAGTCGGGTTTTTTTTTATTTTATTAACTTTTTTTTATTTATACTTTTCAGTTGATTTTTTTGCCAATTACTTTTAAACATATAACTGTTATACATTTTTGTAATCACCTTCCTTGCCCACCCACCACAACCTTCCTTGCAGTCGGGTAAAACGATATAGGTTTTTCTGAAAAATGTTAAACTATTTCTAAAAGCAAGACATAAAGTGTAACCAAACCAAATTACTCTATGAATAAAGAAACCGGCCAAGTGCGAGTCGGACTCGCGCACGAAGGGTTCCGTACTTGGTAAATTGCGGTTTACGATTTATGACGTATTAAAAAAAAACTACTTAGGTACTAGATCACGTTCAAATCAATTTTCGGTTTAAGTTTTATCATATTTTTTTTTAGTTTTACCATTCTCTTATTTTAGAAGTTACAGGGGGGGGGCACATTTTACCACTTTCGAAGTGTCTCTCGCGCAAACTATTCACTTAAGAAAAAAATATTAGAAACCTCAACATCATTTTTGATGACCTATCCATAGATACCCCAAACGTACGGGTTTGAAGAAAAAAATAATTGAGTTCCAGTTCTAAGTATGGAGAACCCCCAAAATTTATTGTTTTCATTCTATTTTTGTGTGAAAATCTTAATGCGGTTCACAGAATACATCTACTTACCAAGTTTCAACAGCATAGTTCTTATAGTTTCGGAAAAAAGTGGCTGTGACATACGGACAGACAGACAGACAGACAAACGACGAATCCATAAGGGTTCCGTTTTTTGCCATTTGGCTACGGAACCCTAAAAAACGTAAAGCTGTATGTTTTGTCTGTGTCGAACAAAAAGTAATCAATTCCATTCTTTCTAAAGTTGAAAAACAATCCTTGATTTTCTTGAACTCGTCTACCCAATACTAATACGGAGTCGGAATCAAAACTTACACATGCCTTAAAAATTAAACCATCTCGTTGAAAAATCACTAGAATATCTACTTCCATAGCATCTACTCCATTGAGGAGATAAGCTCACCACTTCTTGAAACCGCAGGAACACCTGCCACCTGGACGTGAACTACCGTAGGCCACTGCGCCTATATGGAAAGCACTCAATCGTTTGCGCACCCAAGTAGGCCGCTGCAAACACAATTTGGCAAAATGGGGTTTTATAGACCCGTCTGATACCCGGTGTGAGTGCGGTGCCCCTTTGCAAAATATGGCACACATGCTGGAGTGTCCCAAGTGCCCAGCACTTTGGAGGACATTATGCTCGCCAATGACGCCGCAATCGGAGTGGCGACCTACTGGGCCCAAAACTTATAAAGAGTTTCCCATCGACTCGAAAAGAAGAAGATGAAGATAGCATCTACTAGATACTCATTCATAAAAACTATTCGTAAAACACAAGAATAGGTGCCTATTCAAAATTACAGTATTTAAGCTGTCAAAAACAAAATTTATAGAAGTCAGGGATCGAATCGAATCGATGTTTCGATTCTAATCAGTGCTTAATTCCCTGCTACCTACTACTTTCACTTCGACTGGAAGCAGACCATTAATCTTATCGATTCATCGACAATTCGACTCGATAATTATATGTTTGGGATTATTTATTTATTCTCTGTTGATATTTAGAGATCTATGATTTATATGGTACCAGGTTTCTAAAAACTTTATCGAGTAAGTTACATTAGAAAACTACTGTGATGTTGATTTATCACAGTTGTTTGAGATTGGGTTGCCTAGAATACAACATTTTAGCCGATAGACCTGTACTATTGGATATAAACACATCAACACGGTCTAGGGATATTTTAAAAAAAGCGAATTACTATCAATGTGTTAATTATTTATATGACATGTATATATTTAAAAGATACGTTATTTAATATTCTACCATTTTTTAATAATGGTTAAGGTACTTCGATTAAAATTTCAGGATTTTATGGAAAAATGAAGCATAGACGGAAACCGTATATGAATTAACTTTAAATTTATGAGTAAAAACTGAAAAAAATTGAAAAATTATTTAATTTGTGTTTATAAACTTGAAGTTAGTAGTCTGAGAAAGCGCCCATGATGTTCATAACACATTGACAACGATTCGGCATGCTCAGAACAAGGTTGTCAATGTCTTGCTGCGGAATATTGTCCCATGTCCTTCTGAGGTGCGCAAAAAGTTGATCTTCTGTAGCCAGATTTTCAGGAACTTCCTTCAGAGCTCTTCTTTGCAGCATATCCCACGCATGCTCAATGGGATTTAGATCTGGCGATTGAGCAGGCCAGTCTAAGGCCCTAACATTGTGTGTATGTAACCAAGCTGCTACCGTTCTCGCCGTGTGTGCCCGGGAATTGTCGTGCATGAGCAGGAAATCTTGCCCCATTTGTGTTCTGTGGGGCAAGAATACGGGCCCCAGCACCTGTTGGACGTATCGTTCTGCCATCATATTGCCCCGCACCCAAACGAGATCCGTCCGTCCTCCAAGACGAATTCCTGCCCAAACCATAATTGTTCCTCCTTGGTATGGGTGAACTTCCTGAGGGTTCTGAAGACGGCTCCATCGTCCAGGAACTCGCCAAACACGCGTCCTTCGTGAATCTGGATGGAAGCCGAACCTGGATTCATCCGTGAACAGCACATTGGACCATTGCTCACGGCCCCAGTTCACGTGGTTCCGAACCCATTCTAATCGTCGTCCACGATTGCTTCTCCGTAAAGGTGGGACCCGGAGTGGTCTACGAGAGCGTAGATTGCTTTCATGCAGTCGCCTTCTTACAGTTTGGTCACTCACAAACACTTGGTGTTCCACTCGCAGCCTTTGGACCAATTGAGTCGCCGTTGGATTTGGTTGAGCTCGCGCAGTAATTTGCAAAAATCGGTCTTGTCTGGGGGTAGTGATGCGACTTGGCCCCCGGTGCCTCTCCGCTTCACCTGTGGCACGATAGCGTGTCCACAATCTTGAAATTACATTTTGGTGGGTCCCTATGGCCTCAGCAACATTACGCTGAACAGACCCAGCTTCCAGCATTCCCACAGCTCGTAACATCTCCGCCCTCGTCAAATGTTGGCGTTGCATGGCTACAATACCTCAATTTTAACTTTATCTTTCGTTTAAAAATAAAAAAAAACTGTAACTAAACGTAATTCGTATTGTTTTCTAAATTTCGCATAAATGAAAATTCCCTCTCCTACACATCAAGACATTTTTATGCCACCGAAACAAAAGAATTTTCAAAAATTTGAATTTGGAATTAGTCTGAGATAAATTACAAACAAATCGGTGTATAAAAGATTCCAATGCGGCCAGTACTTTTCGAGTTATTTAATTGAGTATGAAATATCCCTAGACCGTGTTGATGTGTGTATGTACTTTAACCGAGACCGATCCTCTGCTTCTCCCATTCAGCGGACTGCCGCGATCCTCACCAAGTCACCGGTACACCTTAGGCAAAAGACAGAGAGACAAGCGGTGCCAAAATGTCACATTGAACACGTGATCCCAAACATTTAGGATTTTCGACAATCGTTATCGCTGACAGTATGTCAATGAGGGCTTCCATTTTTGTGCTCGCCAGTTGGCGCCACTAGCGAGTAAGGTCATCAAGGCAAACTTTGAATTAAAATAATTTCTAATGGCGTAGAAGTGCGATTAAATAGAAAATCGTGTAGGTATGCTGAAGTTTCGCGCAGCCCCTTTTTTTAAACAAATCTCTATTAAAGCAGTGGTTGGTAAAACCCTATCTTAATCTGCCATATGTGGAAAATATTCACAACAATAAGAAAATAGTAATTAATGACGCGCTAAAAGCCATAAGTCTTTTTGTGTTGGCACAATCCCATCGCACTTTTCCTAAACCACTGCAACTCCTGAAAACCAGAATCAACAGTGGCAACCACCAGAAAAGCGCCAAAGCAATGAAGCTCGACGATACGGAGGAATAGGAAAAATTACAAATTTCCACTTCCCTCCACATCAAGCTGCAAGACAACAAACAAGCCAAACAGCCAAAAGTCTAT
Organism: Orthosia cruda; assembly: GCA_964057195.1. Classification (NCBI taxonomy): domain Eukaryota; kingdom Metazoa; phylum Arthropoda; class Insecta; order Lepidoptera; family Noctuidae; genus Orthosia; species Orthosia cruda. Next base: position 38,662,485 of record OZ059836.1, read on the forward strand.
GAAATTTGACATTTTTAAGACCTCATTCTACACCAGCGCCCCTAGCGACAAATCAAACGCAATAGCCATCATTTGCCTAGAGCCTCTTGTGGAAGGCTTTCTAACGCCACGATAAACATGGTGATTGGTTGTCCAAAACTACGATTAGGCCAATAAAGGAAACTTTCATAGCTTTTCCTTAAATTACTAAAAGTACACTAAAAAGGAAATTAGAAACCACGACTGCCTAATTATAAAATACGCAAGTAGGAAAATTATTAAAAATTTTGTCCCAATTTTTCTTTCCTCTTTCCTCAATTATTCATTTGATGACACAATAAACACTGAACTCCTAACTTAGAACTACAAACCATATTAGGAGGTGTGAACAAATCTGATTATTTGACAATCATTCTCGAAATCCATTTGGTCTTTAACCTTTTGGTTGCATTTACCGCTAGATAAAATTGGCACATACCTACATTATTTAGTGATTTTTGCAACTTGGAGTTCAAAGGTGACGAATCGAAACTACCAGGAAATAAAGTCGTGTTGTACAATGTCGGTAGGCAGGAAGAGGGACAGGGCAAAGGTTGATCCCAAGTTACGTCAACTCATAAACTATAAATAGTATCGGTATTCCCCCGGTAATTTTGTTATGTCCTTTGGCATTCGGTACTTACATTATAATTATATTTACTCGCAACCTATCCTAGCAGTTTTTAACGTTATAACTGCTGGGTCACAGGTCTCCTGTTTGTGAGAGGGAATGGGCCTTACTGTGGATGTCACATATCTTCGAATCTTAGATTCTAGGACATACCGGTTTCCAAACCTTTTTGAGATAAGTGGTAATGAAATAATTTACACAAAGTAAAGCGCCTGCCTGCGTTCGAACCCACGACTTACAACATGTAACTATAACAAAATTAAATAGACACAAAAGTCCTAACGTAATCACAGTATTCTGAATCCAAATTTGCAAATGAAGAAAGAAAAAGATTTCATTTGCGACAGGCATGACGCATACAATAAAAAAAAAACAATCAATCTGCCTAGTCTTTTCCCAACTATATTGGAGTCGGCTTCCAGTCTTACCGGATTTAGCTGAGTGCTAGTGTTTTATATGGAGCGACTGCCTATCTGACCTCCACAACCTAGTAACTGGGTAACACGGTACCCCTTGGTAAGACTGGTGTCAGATCTCAAGCTCCTGACTACCCGTAACAACTGTCAAAGATCTTCAAATGACAGCCGGGACCAACGGCTTAGCGTGCTTTCCGAGGCACGGAGGAAACTCGGTATATTGAAATGGTCACCCATCCACGGACCGACCTCGTCAAGCGTTGCTTAACCTTGAAGATCGACCCGTGCGGCTTTTTAACCGACTTCCCAAAAAGGAGGAGGTTCTATGTTCGACTTCAAGTTTGTTTTTTTTTTTTTTTTTGTATATTCACCGATATCTCCGTCAATTGTGGACCGATTTCGAAAATTCTTTTTTTGTTTGAAAAAGTACGTTCCGAAATTGGTCCCATTTTAATTTGGTGAAGAGCTGATTAAGAACTTCGGAGATATACAACAGAACTCTTCAATAAATAACGGCAAATCTCTCGGGATTGCTGCAATCGCATGTCTGTTTGTTGTTTATAACATTTCATAACATAACATCACGCCAGTTCGCTCTTAAGGGGTAAGCAGATCTCTCATTTCACCGGTTATGTTCAAGTTTCATGAAATCTATTCTGGCGAAATAGTTCCCTTACTAACTTGCCTATTAGGTACGTACAACTAAAAAGCGAAAAATAAAAAAACTTTTTGCAAAAAAATACTACCGACTTCCAAATACAATACTACAAAGTGAAAAATAACTTAATTTTTTGAAGTCGGTGTCCATAACGCAAAAAAATGGTACCTACGAAAGACACCGACTTCAAAAAATTAAGTTTTTTTTCACTTTGTAGTATTGTATTTGGAAGTCGGTAGTATTTTTTTGCAAAAAGTTTTTTTATATTATTTAGCCACGAGCTCCTCACAATAAAATTAAAAAAAAAAAGTACAAATAGGGACAATTACTATCCCAAAAAATTCGAGAAACAAATTCTTATTAAAGAATCTTATTGTCTCAATAATACCGGCCAATCATGACATAACCCAGGTGAGATCATCGGCTATTTTATACTGCCTATTTAAGGCATTGCGCAGACGACCGGTATTCAGGTCCTCAAGGTGACTTGAAGAGAAATGTCTCGCATACGTAAACCCGCTTTATTGGCACAGTACCTATAGGTTTCGGTGTGTGTTGAGAAACGGATACTTAATCGATGTGCACAGAAGTTGGTGAATCATTGTGGGTTTCTCTTTTGCCTTGAATATTTATGATCCTGGTAGATCCTGATTTTGTTTAAGAAGTCCTTGAGAGAAGTCAATTTTTTTTTTAAATCTCGACACATTTTTATTTCATGCTTTTTAAACTACATAATTTATTCGGTAGTAGACACGCTTCGATCGACAATCTATCGAACACGTAATTATGACATCTTCCGAAAATACCCCGATTCAAACAGTAAAACGCCCATTACTTTTGCGCGGCTGAACCGATTTTCATCAATCTTAGCTATGAACACTCTCGATAAAGTCTTTCCACCTTTCAAACAAAAAAAAACAAAATCATAATCGGTTCATCCGTTTAGGAGCTACGATGCCAAGACAGACACACAAATACACTGCAATAGCAATACACGTCAAACTTATAAGAGGGGTGCTCTTTTTCCATCGGGAAGAAGAAGAAAGAATTAATATTTGTTTCGGAATATTTACCATGAATATTTAGATTTTGGTTGGAATTGGTTTTGGTTGGTCGGAATCCAGTGGTTCAACTATGTAAAGGTCGTAAAACTACTGAACAAGTGTCAAAAGTGGATACAGTGAGCATCGTCTGTCGTGAACAATGTCGAGTGAGACGAGTTCTGTTAGTAGTGGCATCGGCCGTGAAAAACGAGTGAGGAAGAGGGTAGACAGCTATGTCAGCTCGTAAACAACACCCACCCGCAAAGACTTTAGTTCTCGTGATCACGGCGCTTATAACGGTGCCGAAAATTCGAGCTCTCAACCAAAATCTAAATATACATGGTAAATATCCCGAAACAAATATTAATTCTAATGATTGTGACCATGTCAGCTTAGAAACTTATATTAAGAAGAAAGAAGTTTTTATCATGCCTTACTTTGCTGTGTTCTGGGTTAAAATTACAGGCACATAAGGGACATTTTGCATCCAATCAAAATAATTGATCCATCAAGTCCCCCAGTTTTGCAGTGTCCAGTCCATAGATAGCAGTGCAAATGCACCACTATGAACAGTATGAACTGGACGCATTTTAAGGCATTTTCCTATGATATAAACTCTTCTTCGTTTATCGATAATAGCAACTTAACATATGCCATAATCCAGCTTAATAATTCGGTGATATGTCTCAGCAATAAACACGAAACGATCGTCCCTACAAGTTGCAATGTGCTTAAGAAATACCAACTTATTCGTATCCAAAGTTTTAACTACGGACAACTCTTTAGAGAGGATAATTACAAACACTGACTTACACAATCATCTCTCCGTTTCCTTCTCAAATTAAGGGCAACTAATATTAGAAAACACAAGAGTATCCATCAACGCCAAGTGACTTCCGTACTGGACTCAAAGCCGCCGCTTATGAGCAATGAGCACCCAATACGGGACAAACTATATTTAGTCGACTTCCATAATTTGCTAGAGATGTTACTGTTAATAGGTTACTGGTTATTTATAGCCCACTAGCTTTTGCCCGCGGGTTCGCTTACTTGGCCTCTTGTTCCTTGTCCTCACATAAATTGTGTATTTTGTGCCGGTAAATATAACAAGTAAAATTTAAACATTTACATTTTTATTTCATGCTACATAATTTATCGGGGAATTTTTAACTGCACCTCTATTTAGAAATTTAAGCAAACAAAATTTCTCCACTAATAACCTACTGCATATCAAATAAATGACTGTACTACAAATTATTTATGTAAAACAAAAATACTGATTTGCACACAAATTATTCAATATTACAACGGAATTTCCAAAATTATTTTCTATAACTACATAATAAAAAAATTTAATTAGTCCAAGAGCGAGCGAAGCGAGCTCGGGAGTTTAGGTCACCCCGACACGGATAGGTTAGGTTTGAAGGTGATGACGGGAGCTGAAGTGAGCGAGCAAAGCGAGCGAACTCAGCCTCCGTCATCTCCTTCATGTTAGGTTACTTTAGTCCCTGCAGACAGAAAAAGGAGCCCCGCGCAGCGGGGCTCCGTCGACTTTGTTGCTTCAATAGTAATCGTAAAAACTATAACCATGGATATCTCCATAACCATGGGGTTCCGTGGGGTGGGGATGGTACAGTGGGGTTACCACTCAGTGTGCTAGTGTTTAGTGCATATTAAGTAAGCACTTGATTATTTTTTTGTGTACTTAATTATGTAAAGATGTCTGGTTAAATTGAGTTTCATTTAAGATAAACGATGCTCCTAAAAGTAAATTAGGTTATTGTTTTTCTTTAAAAATTTGAATATGTTTGTTGAACTAAGGAATTGTTAGATATACTATTTTGATAATAGTTATTCGTTCAGTAAAATAGTTCTGCAAATACCATTAAACTGTATATTTAATTTGTTTTTTTTAGTATGCTTAATTTGTGTGCAAGTCAGTATTTTTGGTTTAACTTTGAAATATTTTGTTCGAAAAAAGGGAATATACAGATATCGATTTAATTACATGCCTAATTTATCTAGTAGTAGACACGCTTCGATCGAAAATCTATTGAAAAATAATTGATACGATATCTAAAATTGATGCCAAAACGCCCTGATTCAAACAGTAAAACGCCCGTTACTTTTGAACGGCTGAGCAGATTTACATCAAACGTAGGTAAGAACACTCTCCATAAAGTCACCTTTCGAACAAAAACAAACGAAATCAAAATCGGTTCATCAATTTAGCAGCCATGATGCCACAGACAGATACGCACGTCAAACTTATAACAGCCCTCTTTTTCAGTCGAGGTTAAAAAGTAGCCTATGGCACTTTCTTTGCATGAAAGAATTTTCATAATTATGCTAGCCACTATTGCCAGGGATTACCTCCTATCCTTCAAACAAAAAATTAAACCTTGAATATTGTATTGTTCTATGTGGGCACCAAATCGGTATAAACTATACTTAGTCGACTTCCATAATTTGCTTGAGATAATAGACTATTTATATCCCATTGTGAACCGATAATTAATTACATTGTCTCGTGTATTGTATATTTTGGTCAGCACCCAATATAGATCTACTTACAATCTATATTGCCATGGAGAATAAATCTCTGACTATAAGACTGAGAACAATTTCTCACACACAAAAATTCTGCAGAAAATACTGCAATATTTTTAGACAAATTTAAAATTTTGATGCGTCACAAAATATACCTTTTTGAAGCGATGAAAATGCCCCTGGCTTCAACTTATTAGCCCAAAAAAACTTTTTTGCAAAAAAGATTTTTTGTTTTTCAATTTTTTGTTGTACCTACCTAATAGGCAAGTTAGTAAGGTAACTATAACGCCAGAATAGATTTCATGAAACTCGAGCATAACCGATGAAATGAGAGATCTGCGTACCCCTTAAGAGCTGGCGTGATGTTATGTTATGAAATGGTATAAACAATAAACAGATATGCGATTGCAGCAATCCCGAGAGATTTTCCGTTATTTATTGAAGAGTTCTGTTGTATATCTCCGAAGTTCTTCATCAGATCTTCACCAAATTAAACATAATGTCGGACATAGAATCCTCCTCCTTTTTGGGAAGCAATCGTATAATACTAGCCAACAAGCAGTATTTGTAAAGGCAGAAAGAACATTTCATTGGCACCGACCCGCCTATTGATGACACTGAAAATCTTCCAGAAAATAATTTACAAGAACAACTTTGATGGTTGCTTCGAACAATGACACAAACTCAACCAACTCAAACAGACACCCACTTACAAAAACAAAACCCAACTTATTAATATTTCCGTCACACCCAAAACCCTGAAACATAGTAATGCTGAAAACACCTGCATCAATGCATCTAGGCCAGCCATGTTCTCATATACATATAACAATGATATATAGCTATGTCGGCGAAGGTGCTACGTGCGATTTTCACCTCGGCCTGGACCGGTTACCGGCTGTTTTGGCCTGGATTCCAGTAGTGATACTGTTTTTGATGCGTTTCATATCATAGGTAGCATAATTGTGTTTTATATGGAACATAGTTTTTTGATAGTGTAAGGCGGAAATGATACTATGAGAGAGATATAATGAGACTTTAAAGTCTTTCGTATATATTTACATGGTAAGTAATTAATTAATAACTAGCTTCAGCGGCTTCGCCTGCATGTATTATTCATATAAACCTTCCTCTTGAATTACTCTTCGTCCATATTGTGGAAGGCCTTCCAACGTTGTCTTCTGTAAGGCCATTTATTTCCCAAAAATGCAATTATACTTCTCTTGTTATAAAACGAAAATTCTCTAAGAATTCTTTGATCGGAAAATTTAATAAGATTCCTCGTATTGAGAACACTCAATCACAATTGAATAAGTACAAACTTCAATAGCAGAGATATCCTTTTCATAAATGCTCATAAATTAAGCCAATTATTAGATACATTCAAATCTTTATTACTACGCAATTAAATATAATTAAAAAATAACACCAGCCTTCTTAATAGCTATCCGCAAATAATTTATTGTTAAGCCATACATCACTGTTCAAATATACTTAATAAATATCGGGTCAAGGGAACTACATATTATCTTTTATACTCTATACTTACCTATAGAACAGCACAATATTCGCACTATATATTTTATCTTATAAGATGAACTAGATCGCAAAGATAAAATGTTTAAAAATAATCACGTGCTTTGGCATACTTTTATAATGCCAATAATCTCGTTATCTTTAGAAGAGTTTTCTCTCGTGACGATATTTTTAATCTTATGATCTTTAAAATGTTTACTATAAATAAACTTGTAAAGAAAACTTACTGTCATGAGATCTCTCTCATTTCGTCAAAAATTTCTATAACTCATTCATCATTATATTGATGACGATTTCGATGACGAATAACTGAAAAAGGGATATGATACAATTAAAACCTGACCCGCAAGGGAATCCAGAGAGTGTTATACATAGATACCTATACGACATTAATTAGATAGGGATCTTGTTTATCAATTTTCGGCCAAAAGTAGCTGCAAAACACAGTGTAGTTTTAGTTAATTAGAGTCTGACAGACCCCTCCGCTCACCCCAGGGCGAATGACTTCCATGATGATTTCCACGCGTACAAAAATCTGTTTTCAGTCGTTATGTCTAAGTCATTCGCATCCTAGTAGTATTTAGGTTCCAATAACATTGAGCTCTACACAAAGAACATCCTACAATACCGTACGTACATACACTCTCACATCTTCTTTTCCAAACAGCACTTACCCTGACCTAATACAGACCCTCAGACAATACTTATTACAATATAAATAATAACTCTCCAATAAAACAAATACTTAAAGTAGAGCGGTTACCAAAACAAACAGTAATGTAACACTTTAAACACTTTCTGGCTTTGAAGGACGCAGTTGGTGACCTCGCAAGACAGCACTTTACTGTGAAATAATGTTCCAGAAGTCTCACTTGAAAAATCTCTAAAATAAAAGCCCTGTTTTATATAATTCTAACTATGAGTCTTCTAGCTAGGGACCAATAGTCTAACTGGAATATGGCCAAAATTTCTAAATTGGTAAAAGCCACTATGAAATGAAAATGTCAATTTTGCCATCACTCTCCACGATTCGTTCTATTTTTTTAGGGCCTTATTTGGAAGGCAGTAAGATTATACAAAGCTTAACCAAAACAAAACCAACATCTCATCATCATCTCTTCTTTTTAATATCGTTGCACATGCTGAGATAGGAGCCTTTTTGGTCTCGGACGGGGTTACTTATTTTTATTATTGTTTTTCATTTGTTTTTTTGCTTTTCTCGTGTCTCCTGTGCGGGTCTCACATAAATATTTTTCTTTTAATATAAATATTTTGTTGCTTATGTTAAAAAACAGGGAATGAATTCAAATTCAATAAACTTTAATTTTGATTTATCTCCAAGAGCGTTGGCGCACTGCATCTAATCCGAAACTGAATTCGAGATTTGAATTCCATCCGAAGTAGAACTGTTCTAAATTCAAACGAATGGAATTTCTTCTTCTTCTCTTAATTCTTATTCAGTTCACAGACAGTGCCCTAGCATTTAGCAAATAGAACTTTTGCATCAACTTTTTGTAGTGTAACAAAACACACTTACATACATAATGAAGTATTGTTCAGTGATGAGCTCGATTGATACGAAGATGGCTGCAGATATAAGTCTATTAACTGCCTTATATTAGCACAGGTTTATAAGAAAATTAATACGTGAGAGATACGTTAGTTTTCCATTAGTTGATTGGATTATTATACTTTTTGATTGGAACAGCATGCGATGTACCGTTGTCAGTTGGAATGCGAGCTTGTGTAGTTGTGATGCATTATAAAGAGCCTCCATGACTGACAGTAAGTTAGTCTTGAACTTCTAATCTAGGTTGCTAATCTTCTCACCGTGGCATATTTATAATCTTTAGGTACACGAGAGGTTTTCTTTAGGCTAAAATTATTTTACGTAAGTGACACTCGAAACTGGCACCCTCTAAAAAGCCTACAGTGTATTTCACTGAAAATTCAACTGTAAACACATACACTCTCATTACAAAAAACTAAATAAACCTTGGTTTAAACCTGTACTATCAAGTCCAGGCTTATCTGTAAAACCATGGTCTAAATTTGTCCGTATTACAAAACTTAAAAAAACCGTGGTCTTCATAGTACCGTCATTTGAACCATTGTCAATTAGGCTTGTCGAAAAAATATCGATACATCGATATATCGATATTTTTGATTCGATATATCGATATTTTTAGCCGATATATTTTCATCCGATACATCGATATATCGATACAAAATATTCAATATCGAAAAACGTATCAAAAACGATATTTTTTTTCAAATTTAATTTATTAGCAGAATATTTAACAGAATTCAAAACCGTAACAGATAGGAACGAACGGAAAATTACTGTATTGTCTATGGCGCTTTACTTTTGGTAAATTATTTCATCACCACTGCTCTCAAAAACGGTAAGGAAAACATCGTGAGGAAACCGTCATGTCCTAGAACCAAAAAACCGAAGACATGTGACATCCACCAACCCGCACTGGGCCCGCGTGGTGGATTATGGCCCATCCCCTCTCACAGAGAGGAGGCCTGTATCCCAGCTGTGGGAACATTAATAGGCTGATGATGTGTGATGTGATAATATTTTGTTAGTGTTCCGTATGTGTGTATGTGGCGGGCCTGGAGGCAGTCATCATCAGTCACTCGTTACTCACTTTCAAATGTGAGTTCTTTTGCGTTGTGTGTGTCATCTTCTAATATTTTTAGAAGATTGCTATTTAGTTTTTGTTATTTTCAAATTTTGCCTATTAAACAGGAATAACGATTAAAATACCTTCGTTTATATTAAGATTCTCATACATTAAAATAATGTACATTTTGTATAAAAAATTCTACTTCCAACAAAAAAACAAAAAAAAAGTACCTAAAAATTCTGAAAATCGGACCGATATATCGATATATCGATATTTTTTCCTCGATATATCGAGATCGATATTGATATTTTTATAAATATCGATACATCGATATATCGATATATTTTTTCACTTTCGACATCCCTATTGTCAATATATCAACCACAGATTAATACAAATATCATTCGTTCACCACAATATCATTCAATTGCAACGTTCCGTATACCCAGAAATGAAAACATTTTGATAATACGATAAGGATTAAATTACGTTTAAAAGTGTTAAAAATATTGAGACTTCGTTATTTTGCATGGATATAATCATTTGTTATTTATCAATTGAAGTTTTGTTTAGATTTAAGCAAATTACTTAAATTCTTAATAATTACTAATAATACATCTACGTACGTGTAACGAAACGTAACATTCTCGCGCGTTAAATGAAACCATAACATTAAACAAAACCATCGCAAGCTGAACAAAGTTCACTAAGCTTTGGAATTTTGAAGTTATTGAAGTCTCAATAGAACAATTGCCTCTTTGTTAATAATTTAAACAATAATATATTGTGATGGACCAACAAAAAAAAACGATCTGAGAATTGGAGTACCGAGAAAAAATAATATCCGCAATAATTAATTAAATCAACCATGTTAATATCCATTTTCGGGTAAAAATAACACAACACAATAAAAAAGATGCTATAACCTAAAAGAGAAACTTTGACAGATTTGACTTAGACCATCGTTAAACTAGGGGCCGCGGAGGTTTAGCTTTAGACCACCCAGGTTTAAATCTCTATAAACTGTGGTTTTCACAAAAATGATATTACAAATAAAGGTTTAGCGATAAACCATAGTCCAAATCATGGTCTAACGCTAAACCTCGGCGGCCCCTAGTTTAACGATGGTCTAAGTCGTATCTGTCAAAGTTTCTCTTTTAGGTTAAAGCATCTTTTTTATTGTGTTGTGTTGTTTTTACCCAAAAATGGATATTAACATGGTTGATTTAATTAATTATTGAGGATATTACTTTTTCCTCGGTACTCCAATTCTCAGATCGTTTTTTTTGTTGGTCCATCACAATATAATATTATATATATTATTAACAAAGAGGCAATTGTTCTATTAGAAACTTCGATAACTTAAAAATTCCAAAGCTTAGTGAAGTTTGTTCAGCTTGCGATGGTTTTGTTTAATGTTATGGTTTCATATAACGCGCGAGAATGTTACGTTTCGTTACACGTACGTAGATAGATGTATTATTAGTAATTAATACGAATTTAAGTAATTTGCTTAAATCTAAACAAAACTTCAATCGATAAATAACAAATGTTTATATCCATGCAAAATAACAAAGTCTCAATATTTTTAACACTCCTAAACATCATTTAATCCTTATCATATTATCAAAACTTTTTCTTTTCTGGGCATACGGAACGTTGCAATAGAATGACATTATGGTGAACGAATGATATTTGTATTAGTCTGCGGGTGATGTATAGACATTAGACAATGGTTCAAATGACGGTACTAAAAAGACCACGGTTTATTTGAGTTTTGTAATACGGACAAACTTAGACCATGGTTCTGCAGATAAGCCTGGACTTGATAGTACAGGTTTAAACCATGGTTTATTTCGTTTTTTGTAATAAAACTGAAAGTCTTCGAACTTGGACTAGGACTCACGGATTGTTAGGATTCTGTAAAACAACCAATATTTTTTTAGATACTCTTAAAATTTTGAACCCTCCTCAAATTCTTAACACAATGTTACTGCTGTAGCAAAAACGCCATTTACTCATTTACAAAACTATGTTAATATTATGTAAAGACCACTTCCACTTATCTTAACGCTCTGTTTGCAGCGGTATAAGCACAGAACTCGGCGTATCTACTCGTTACATCAGGGCCACGAGCACGTAATGTATCGGAATCAGGTTCACACATTAATATTGATGGCCTGTTAGTTGTTACTATTCTTACGTGCATTGCAATCATTTGGAAACCATATTGTAGATAGAGAAAATGACAATTGGTATTAGGACACCTATATCTGAACTCTCTCCTGTATAGTTTTCCTGTTAGTAATTTTCGTAGTAGAAGCATCATCATCATCATATCAGCCGAAAGACGTCCTCTGCTGGACCTAGGCCTTCCCCAAGCTTCGCCACATTGATCGGTCCCGTGCGCTCGCATCCAGCGGATCCCCGCAGCCTTCACCCAGGTCATCAATCCACCTGGTGGGAGGCCTTCCAACGCAACGTCTTCCATTTCGCATTCGCCACTCCAGAACCTTTCTGCCCCATCGGCCATCCGTTCTACGAGCAATGTGCCCTGCCCACTGCCACTTAGGTTTGGCAATTCTTCGGGCTATCCCGGTAACCCTGGTTGTCTTGCGGATCTATACATTTCTGATTCGATTACGCAAGGAAACTCCGAGCATAGAACTCTCCGGGTGACTGTAATTTCTGATGAGGCCCATTGTGAGCGACCACGTCTCAGTAGAAGCCTAATGAGACTTAAAGGTAGCTGCATAGTTGGCCAAATGAGGAATTACCTGAAGGTGCATCTCTGCTCAACCCTTTGGGGAATACTAGCGCACATTCTCTCTCCTCCTTCAGTCGTTGACTCATTGGTAACTGTTTAACCGTGCTCTGTATCCGATTAAACTACTTGACGATCTATCTCCATTTTCAATTTTAGCCTGTTATTACATCGGAGATCTTGGTGTCTAGGTGTTGCTCAGGCAACGTTCTCTGCGTCTCTTTCCTTACATCTCATCTGGTTTAAGAATCTGAACTAAGTAGGTATTAGATAGGCAACATTTTCTTTATTTGCGATGACACATCCAATTTTCCATAGGTACTGCGTCACACTGCACATGACACGATTACCGCTTGCAACGATGCAGCCGTAATAATGCAGAGTTTTAAATCTCACAGACACGTTGTATGCTTTATAAATAATCCTAATAAGGTACAAGCGTGCGCCAGAGCATGTCACGTACAGACAGATTGTGTTACAACTGTCGAATGTAGTTTTAAACTGAATAAACCGAGGCTGAGGCTGTCACACAATAAGTTTTATAGTTATGGCTAAAATACTACTACATTTCACAAGTTTTGTTTAAATCCTTTGTGATAGGAGGCAAGCCTTGCCCTTACATTTGTGCATAAGGTCAGATACTGGGCTTTTCCAGAGAAATTCCTGATGGTAAAACCCAACTGGTCGGCACATATTGCTGTTAAAGGTGCTGCCTCACTTGGGGCAGTTAGGTATAACACTGTCCCACTTTTTCTGTTCAGGTTTTTTCTTCGGTTTTCACCCCTTAAAAACATTAAAAAATATTTTCTGTGTGGCTTTGGGTCAACAAATACTAATACTATGAAAATTTTAAGACTGTAGTCCAACCGTTTGGCTGTAAAACCTGTGTGACAGACGACGGACAGACAAACGGACACATGAATGATAGCAATGGGCTCCGTTTGGACCCTTCGATTAAGGATTTAAGGAACTTAAACTTAAAAAGTGCCATCAACGTTGCCTTCGTTGCGTTGATCAAACTCGATCAGCTGACAGCATTGAACGGAGCAATATTGATTTTATTACATGATTGATACGGCCGTCAAACGCCAATGTCTTGTTGATAGTTTCTAACATGAATGTGCATATTGTCACGCTACTTAGGTAATATTTAAGAAGCAATAAACACGATACATGGTCACTACAATGAACTTGGACAACGACATTGACGAAATTTTCTAGTCTTGTTTCACACATCAGCCTGTAAACTCGCTATATTTCCTGCTGGAATTAAACCATAGATTCTGGGTGGGTCTTCACTGTCACGCAGTTGGGTCATAAGGAATATTGGCATAATCACTAGGTACCTACGAACTCCATGGATACTGCTGTGCTGCTGTACTAGCATTATTTTCTCCATAATTTTCATGCCCACATCACATGTTACTTCGGGTCAGTCTTCTTCTTTTCGTGTGAGGATGTAGCCACATCTGGTTTATTAAGAGTTAGTTAAGCCTCCTCTGGGAACCCCACAGGCCTCTGACTTGGCTATTTCAGACTTACATTATCTATATAAGTCCAGGTTTCCTCACGATGTTTTCCTTCACCATTGCCTGTGATGTCCAAGATAAACTTAAAAAATACATATGAATTTTAAAAAGTCACAGTGCAACACGTTTTCTTCTTCATATTATTTTGCTATTATGCCATGCCCCAAGTTCATCCTTTTAACAACGCTGTGTTACATATCTCCAACCCTCCCAATTAGAATTTATCTACATTCCAAACTTAGGAACAAAACAGACGTATACAACTTTTATATCGTACATAATAGATTTCACCCATAAACCACCATCAAAATTCTATATCCAACCAATGTCAACATTACCCACTTAGTAAAATATATTAGATGGCACACATTACAATGTACATAATATATAGTTTTCCCTACTTCAATCGCCGATCGCGTCTGTGTATGAATATTTGATCAGCACTATGTGGCGACATCCATACTCGGTGTTTGCGGAGAAAGCACATACTTGCCACTGTTACGCATATTACAGGCTCAAGTTGTAAGCGAAAGCGGGTAATGTAATAAGCATCTTGATTTTGAATTAGCAATAAGCTGTAATACGTTAAAGTTAGATTTCGTACACGTCAACCGTAAAAACAGTTGGCCTAAAGATAATGTACATAAGATCGCTGTTTATGTAAGGTTCGTCTTCTCTGTTAAACAGAGAAGGGACAAGCATTGAACACTTGTTTGGGTTTTGCATTTTGGTGATTTTAGGCCATAAGTCGGGCATTGCCCACGGTATTTTTCTTTGCTGATTTTCTGCGTGAATAATTTTGTATTATGAGTTAAAACCATAATTCTTATAAACCAGTTTATCGCGCCTATAATGCACCTAGTGGCATTCTAAATTCATGAGATATGATCTTAAAAATAAAAGATTTTCTTTTGTAAAGTAATTTACATTATATTTGTTTTTATTTATTGACAAGTTTATGACGGCTATATCTTGTAATAATAGATTGAGTAATTGGTATAAAAATAAAGCGTTTACGCACGTTCCGTCGATTTGTTTAAACAAAGCAGATTCTTACAACAGACCATGAAAATTAAACAAAATGTCGAAATCGAGGGACTGTTATAAAACATCCGATATAACTAGTCAGTCATTTTAATTACCCTGTATAAAGGTACTTTAGAAAGCCACGAAATAATTACTACAAAAAAACAAAACAAAAAAAATTGGTTAATCAATTCTCAATTGATTGATCACAAGAGAAAGTGATGGTCTGTTATCTATTTTTTTTTTGCTATTTTAGTAACTTAATATCAATTTCAAAACGCCATGTTAGATCACTATTGTACACTTCCGTATTAACCCCGATTGGATACAATGTATTATCTAAGGGGCGTTTACATAAACTTCTGACCTAGGACACGGTTTCAAAATTACCATTTTAGCCATGCTTATCTTATGTAAAGGGGCCATAAGTCTCATCAATCAGTCGGCTTTACCAGTGAGGTTTATGTTTTTGGCATACAAAAATAATTGTATTAACTATATAGCTGCATAATTATATCTATTAAAACAAAGTTTTATATAATCACGCAAATTCAAGCACAAATTTTGAGAAGAATGAGATTATTATACATTTCAAAAGCTTTTTTGAAGTTAACTTTGAAAATCAATTTATTGTCCTTGCATTGGAGATGGAAAACAAGTAAAATAAAGCACAATTAGTAACCAATATTAATATATACCATCACCTTATTGGACTTAGTCCTCTGATTTATTGTGGATTTAACAATCTGACCAGATTTGACTTTAATGGGTTTTATAATCATGGGACAGTGTACTTGCTGTGTACAGTGTACCTTTTCTTCAATTAAATTTGGTAAAAAAATATAATTGATTTGGTTATGCAAATAATACCATTCTTTCAATAACTCTAAGAATAGTTTTTCTTTTATATTTGAATATGTTTATTTTGGGTACCATAAAAAATATATGAATCTATAATATATGAACTCTGTCAAATACTCCATCATCTCTCAACTTAGACCACACCACAAAAGTCCACTAGGGATTTATTCCACTTCTCGTATTCCAATTATTATTCGATAACCGAACGTGACTCGTTAAGAATCGCTAATCGAGTCCGAACAGGTACCGATGATTCCCGAAGAAACTCGATTATTTACGTAAGTTTCCAATCAATTAGTTGGGGCACGCACCATGATTATTATGTAAAAAGTAGATGGGTATGTAATCGTAGTAAATGTTTGTAAATGGCAACATTTACTTCCTTGTTTGTTTTAGGCAAATGCTTCTTGGTATTCAGGGTAAATCCGCTTTCTGAATGCGGGTCAAGCTGCGAAACTATGGTATTAGCTGTTCCTTTTTTAAATTAAAGTGAGCTGTGCAGACTTTATTTTTATTTTTAACAGCTGATTGAACGTTGTAGTAGGTAAAACTGGTATTTTTTTATTAAAACTTTGTGCAACATAAAAGTATATAGGCGGACTTAATTCCTGAAGCATTCTCTACCAGTCAACCAAGGGCGGTGAAGAAATAGCATGGCAGGTGCATACAAAATTAAATTATAAACTTAAAATGAGTACAAAAGTATATAGTTAAAATAAGCATACTTGAATATTCACAATAATAAATACTATATATAAAAAAAAAATAGTAAGGCGCATATTGAGACGATTCTGCTATTCGTTTAGAAAATAATGCCGCAATTCTATTTTCTGGTATCAATTTTTATTTTTCAATTAGGTACAATCCGAAAACTAGTCAATAGAATAGAAAACATTTATTCGACAAAGACACAACACAACACTAAAGCAACAATCAAAAAGAGAAGAATATTAAAAAAGTTCAAGAATTGCGGCGGGTGCATACCAAAAGAATAACATATCATATACAAAAAAAAACCAAAACTGAAGTCAACAGCCGCTGATAGTATGGCTAATTGAAAACATGTTATATGAGTCTCAGACGTCTACGAAGTTTATCTAGTTAGTCTAATTTGACCAAGTATAAATTCAACATCTAAAATTATAGGTAAACCAATTATAATTGATTATCGCAGACCACTACAAGACATAGTCCGTAGCAAGTGTACCGCAAAGGTGCGACCTTTACACAACAGTTCCAAGAATTGACTGCAACGGCTCTTTCGGTCGACAATCGTGAATGCCCTATTACAGACAAACATTTTGTTAGATTGTTACTAACATTAGCACTTTATTATGAACTAAGGGCACAATAAATTCATAAATATTAATATTCAGTCTGTCTGTCGTAAAGATTGGTTAACGCAACTCAAGGCAATTATTCAATAATTAACTTTTCTTCTGGTTATATGTATGACATTGGTATGGGAAGCTTCCGTAACACCTGTGATCTTTCCCATACAATAATTCTTACGGTTCCCATACTCTACTTGATTTATGTTTTAAATAACGTGAAATGCAATTAGAATCTGTAACCACAATTACGGTTTCGTAGATGAAAACAAATGATTGTTCTGATTATATTGCATTCAAAGAAAGGCATAAAAAATTAGGTTTTCTCATGTAATAAAGCTTGTCTAGAAGACAAAATCAAAATATAACCGCATAATTTATACAGAAGAGCAAAATTTAAATACCTGTTCAGAGAAAATTTAAACCTGTTACAAAATATAAACAAATGGAGAAGAAAATACTGATATAAATGACACAAGGGAACTGCATATTTCAAATGAAATACTTCCTAGTAGACCTGCGACATTAGCGTTGGATGATAAACGAAGACACAGTGTATAGAAAAATATTGAGAAACTTAAAATAAACTATAATAACTTAGGTAGAAAATACACATATAACTTATTCATTTGAAAAAAATCTAAAGTGCCTTTCTCTCTCTTTCCAGAATGCCAGTTACGTGATCAACAGACGATACTCGAAAGACAAGATGTCACCGGTGTGCCACAACTTCGTGCAGAACGCCTGGAAGAAGGATTTCTGCTCCAACTGCTTCAAGTCGCGCGAGGAGCACGTCAAACAGGAGCGGGCGACCGACGGCGGCAAGTATCTCGCCACACCCTTCCAAAACAGAAGCACTTACTTCAAGAAAACCCCGTCAAGCATACTCAAAATACACCCAAAGAAAAAAAACAAACGAAACGTCACCTTCCCCGAAGAAGTATGCAGTGTTATAGGCTTCGGAGGAGACGACTGGTCTGATGGAGAGGAATTCGAAATGTCAGAGGAGACTGAAGAGGATGACTCGTTCCCAGATACAGAGGAGGAGAGAGAACTCCATAAAATTACGAAATCCAACACTGATTTCAACACAGTTAAAGCTAATTTGTTAGCAGATTCAGCAGCGAAATCATATACCTCCCTGTTACTGGGCAAGATGCAGACAGACTCAGATGGCAAAAAGAAGACTCTGTTGGTATCTGTCACGCCGTTCGGGTCTGAGAATAAGCCTAACCCTAAGTCACATGTCCGAAAACCCGCCGTAATACACGTATCAGAAGCTTCAGTCGAAGAAACGTGTAATAGTTATAAAACTAATATAATTCTTTCGTCGTATAAGGAAACAGAAACGATAATAAGCGCAGACAATACCAGTAGTACTATCTGCACTGAAAAATCTTTGCTAGAAGAGATATCAGAGACGTTAGAACAAAATCGAATAACTAACGGAAATGATAACCATATGTCTCAAAAAGATAGCAATAAACCCACCGTGGTTGATGAAAAGATGAAGGAAAGTATGCAAGATGAACCAGAGAAGAAAGAAATGTGTGAAATCAAGAAGAACGGTATTGTAAGACAATTACCGTTACAAAAAACTCATGAAAGGCCAAAAGTAAACTTAGGCCGGTCAGAGTTTAAATTCTGTAAGATCAATATTGAGAGCAGCAGTGTTGATTCAGCTGTTAGCACTTTGAACTCAACTGCTAACAACTCGCTAGCCTCAGACGATGAGAGCTTTAGTGGGCGGACAGACTCAGATAATGACGACAGCGGTCATTTTTCGGAAACCCATAAATGCGAGGAAACCGTTAAGATTAAAGTATTCAGCGAAGCCGATAAAAATATTAAAATGTCTCCAATTGGGCAACTTAGAAAAGTGGATGGACAAGCTAGCAGTGGCTATTCTACATTCCAAAGTCCGATCATTGACATGCCGCCTATAATACCTAAACAGCCAGATAATATATTTTCTGCAGACGCCAGTCGCGAACTGGCGGGCGAGCCAGACGGCAGAGCGGACCCGGACGATGCCACGGAAGCACCAGCTTTGCCGAAAAGTCCTATACCCACTCTAGACCCGCGGCCATCTTTCTTGCATGGTATGATAACAGACATATTGCCTGCACACAAACCGGCTTTACCAGAAAAACCCAAGCTACCAGTCAAGCCAGTTATCAAACAGACAACAAAAAAGAGTGTTATCACAACAAGCCAGCAGCAATTAAATATGTACATGCCTACAAAAAAAGATGAAGATGAGAAACTTATTGGAGCATTGAGTGAGGAAAAAAATAATGAGATAACCGAAGTGCACGAGGATAAAGCTGAGCCGATGTATTATGCACAACCGGTATTAACTAAAGAGGACAGTGACTCGTCGCTCAGTAGTCTCGGCAAGCGAAAAGCGCCAACACCACCGCAATCACCCACGATCGAAGAGTATCCCAATATTTACCAAAGAAACACGGCCGGGTTCTTGAAATCAGACGCACCGATTGTAAGGGAATTGGAGAAAAGGGAAAGGGCTACTTCTACAACAAGTAAAGCACGACCTGCAGAAGAACCAATCGATATTAAGAAAGTTGATACAACCCCAGAACCAGCTCCACGAAGGAACATATCCCTATCCCACGACAACTTACTATTGGATGACAAACGCAAAGGAAAGCTAAAATTCTCAATCAAGAAACTATTACGGATAGGTTCATCAAAGGACCTCGATAAAAAAGAGCTTACTGTTCCCACCGTAACAAAGATGTCAAGCAAATCCGAGGAGATATACGACTTGACCCCGAAAGCTAAACCACGTCTCGTGATCATCCATCCTTTGGACATGAACGGTTCTAACGGAGTGGAGGTTGTGAAATCAAACTGTGAAATCTCGGGCAACCTGCGTCGATTGAGTCACGATGATGTGTCTTCGATATATAGTGTTTCTAGTACGGCAACTGAGTCGGAGATCCCTAAAGTGGTGAACAAGCCTCCCCCTCCTCCGAGGCAGTCTAGTGATGAACATAAGACAGTGTCCAGTGTACCGAAGCCCGCACGGCCGCCACCGCCGAAGTCAGCTGCTTTGCAGAAGAAACAGAAGCAGCAGGCATGGGCCACTGCGCCTAAACAGTCGGATACTATTTATGCTAATTTAGGTGAGTCAGCTTAAATTTTTTATTACAAATAAGTATTATTATTGTGTGTCCCAGCGGACTTTTTTCTCATTCTATGTGCAACCCATACAGATAGAATATATTTTTGTACCTACACCAAAATAGGTAAGTACCTACTACCTAGGTACTTACTGTACTGTGATTTACAAGAGACATCAAAGATATATTCAAATAATTAAATAGTGAAAACACTTCCTGTTAACAAAAGCAATTAGTATTTCAAATTAGCAAATTATGTGACGAAAAAATATGATCATATTTCGCCAAAAAACTATAACAATAATTACACTTTCTAAACAAAATTATAATTTAAATTAGCCTTAATTTAACTAACAAAAATATTCAATTTTGTAGGAGAAATCAGATCTGCTTTAGCGCCGAGAAAACCGGAACGGACTGCGAGCATGCGCGAGAGAGAAGCACGTTTGGAGCTACCCAAACGCAGAAACCAGATAGACGACGATAAAGACGAAGTAGACGATGGACCACAAGAGCTGGTGCAAGCCACCAACGACCCTGTCATACACAGCTACGACGACGTCTACAACTCAGCCAAATACGACGAAGAAAATTGTGATTCTGCCAAAAACAGCGACAGTGATTACGAATACGTCCACCACGCGAGATCAAGTTCCCCTGAATGTGACTCTGCCATAAAACCACGAGAAACCAACTCACAAATCGAATCCAGAAAAAGCGAGGAAAGCAACACCGAATACCCGAAATACAATAACGGAATATTCAACCGTACATCCCTTCCTTACTGCGGTAGTGAGACAGAATCTGAAATCTATTCTCCATACAGTTTCTACAGTTCAAACGACAATATGGACAGTCCAGGAAACGAAGATTATCAGAACGAGATGACTCCAAAAACTACAACAAATAAACTTCGAGTCAGGAAAGGGCGGAGCGTGGTACATAGAAACCTGGAGGACAATTACGGGGCAGTTGTTATAGCGAATCACGAAGCGCTCGCGCAGGTCTTAGAACAGGTAATTTGTTTTGCCTTAGTAGTTTAGAACCAAGATTGCATAAAGTGGTAAATCGTTATGCATTTCGAAGTACGAACGGTTTAATTTATGGAACGGTCCAAATGAAGTAAATCCTTGAAGGTATTCGTGATCTGAGATCTTGTTTGGTTAAGTGCTTTGTTTAGTAACTGAAGTCAGAAGTCAACACTTAAAATATTAGATGCAATCTGCGATCGATAAAATCTCCTATTTGTTTCGTACTCAATGTGTAATTAACACATTACAATGGAATATTTTTGTCCGCTCAGAAACCTCTGCTCTTGTTCTATAAATAATTTAAACCAAGCTTCTATACTGACTGCTTTTTGACGACTATCATAATTTCAAAGCTTAGGTTAAGTCCAATTCTGGTTATTCATCTACTCCGACCAAATCAATACTCAAATATTTTCATAATTATTCCAGGTTCAACAAAGTGCAACAATGCAATCTTCTCTACGGGGTCTAAAGGCGTGCACCAACCTCAGATGGAACGACTTCGCAATACAGCAACCCAAGCCGAGTTCTGTCAAAGCTGGCAAGAGATTCTTCTACCCAGCGATCTGGAACTCCAACCAGGGTCCGGTGAATGTCACCCTGATGGTGTATAAGGAGCAGATGGCATCGCAGATGGTGTGCCAGCAATCGGTTCAGCCTCAGACCTTAAGCTTGAATGCTATTACGGAGTTCTGTGACTTGGTGCCTCTTCAGCAATTTGGGGAGGAAGGCGAGGATTTGGTACAAGGTGAATATTTAATTATATTATATCAAAAAAAAATTTGAGAATTTTTGTAATTTCTGCACACAAGTTAGAATTTTCAATAGAAAAAAACTTTCAATAGAGCGAATGCGTCCGAATGTTTCCAATGTCCACAAAAACAAAAAAAATATACTAAAATTTAAATACTATATGCGTAGGTAGCTGTATCCGTTTGAATATTTTAGAACTAATCTCACTTGGATGGACATAATTTTATTTACAACTACACAGGATGGATTTTTAAGACGGGGCAGTAAGAGCAGATAGGTAGCTAAAGGAAAACTATATTTTCAACACACTTGCTCATAAAGTGGCTCTAATTTCACCGCAATTAGGCACATAATGACACCTGTTATCAAACTGTGACTTTTTCATTACTATTATTCACAAGTGAGATAAAGAGTTTTTTTTTTAAATTTATTGGTTGAGTTGCTTTGTTCTTAAAAAAGTTTCGATACAAAAAAGATCGTGCTCAATAGTACAAATGCAACAAATTTCATGCAACTTCGTATTTAAATAGATAATTTCAACTTGTACGTGTTTAATAAATAAAACTTTCTCTTAAATATAACTTTTGTTTTGTCTGTAATAAAGAATACTTGAAATTCCCCATTTTGTACGTGGCTAAAACGCTATTCGCGAAAAGCCAAAAAAAAGATAACCCATTATTTTTAGTCTATAGCCGATCGCCATTGTTAGATGCGCGCGCATAGGAAAACTGATTAATTTTGCCCGCCATTGCGAAAAAAAAATCACAACTCGTTTTCACTGTTGGAATTGATTTTTTAGTATAATTTTCTTCACAAGTGTGTTGAAAAACGTCGTATGATACACGTGTGTATTGATGATTACCGTCCTCGGCTCTCTTAAGACCCTCACCTAACGGCTCGGGTCTCAATGGCGCCTCAGCGGTAATCACCAACATTACACACTTGTACTATTACGTTGTCTATGGAGACTGTATACCTACCGATTTTCTTCCTAAAATTTTGAAATGAAAATGTATATTGCGTAGGCTTGTGGTAATCTAAGTTATGTAGACCGGTTTGATACGCACAAAATTAATATGTAGTTCAACTAAATACATAATCCACTGTTTATTAAAACTAGTTTAATATTTGAAGCTGTTCGACCACACTTTATTAGTTATTTGGCATGAATTCCTTTCGTAACCCAGATGTTGAGGCTAAAAGCCCTCGATTGAGGGCCGCGGGGGAATAGTTGTGATAAAATCTGGGTGTTTACATTAGTGATCATTTAGTTTTTAGTTTCTACTACGGTTAGTAGATATGTAGATCGAAACGGTAAACCCAGCCACTACCTAAAATTAGAAGAATAGAAGTCTGGACGATCTGCCTAGCGATTGGTCCAACAATGGATCCTATTCCCAAGAAAATATGCAGTTTGACATTAAAATCTAATTTTCATCGTAGAACTTATCAAATGTTACCTTAAACTTAAGATGGTCAGTGAGATACCTGTCTATATTTCTGTTGGCCTAAAGGTGAGACCGCACTTGGCGTAACTGCGCGTCAGCGGACCGACGCGCCAAATATATTGTATAAGAAAAAGCGTCGCGTCGCGCCGCGTAGTGCGGTTTATCTCATACAATTTCAAAGCATATTTGGTCGCGTAGTGCGGTTTGACCTTAATCCCAAAAGACTCACTACCATGTCCACACCAGTGATAACACGAATAGGTTCCTACACTTTTCCAAAAATGCTGCTTATCATACAACAAAAAATAACCATCCAATTTTCTTTCTATTCCAGCCACAATAGTAGTTCTAGCGCACGCCCAAGTGGACACCATCCACTCCTACGGCGAGAGTCTCCACTCATCCGAAGGCCTGACCACGAAGGAACACCAGCTGGTCCAGACGGAACAGATCCATGAGGCCATCTTCATGACGCTGCAAATGATTAACGGCCTCAAGTGCTTGCAAGCGCGAGGAGTGGAGGAGATCTCTGATTCCTTGACGTCTTTCATTGCCCTGAAGGAGTTGCAACCTCTGCAGTCTCATGGAAGCACCCTGAACCTGCCGTCATCGCCAGATGATAGGTTGAACTCTCTTTGGGCGCCGAAAACTAATTCCTATGGAAGACTCTGCATATTACAAGGGTAAGTTTCGTGTCGCTGAACCTTATTCATCCACTTGTAATTTATTAGTTCACATTGAATATCAGATTTTGAAATAATATTGTACTTTGCCGTTTAGTGAGTGGTTGGGAGTTATCAGAAGACTTGGCAATTGAAATTTAAAGGCGTGTTCTCAGTTGAAGATTTACTGAACGACTGAAGTTGTATACAGAGGTTGAGAAGAATTAACTTACAAGCTACGTCATACATGGCCTAATATTAAAGATACTTAATATGCATACGCGCTACAATAGCGTATAAACTATGACTATAATAAACTATCTGGATTAGGTTTTATCATTTGCAAAAGAAAAACTGTGCATTGTGGTTTCAGCCACAACAAGTTTCAGAGAACTGAAAAATTACATTTTAACACAACTTTACACTAGCGCTTTCTCCTAAGCATTTCTTAGCTTTCCAACATTTAGCCATTTTTGTAATGTTACTTTCCATTTTATCCTTACATAGTATAAAACAAAGTCGCCTCACGCTGTCTGTCTCTATGTAACTATGCTTAGATCTTTAAAACTTCGCAACGGATTTTGATGCGGTTTTTTTAATGGATAGAGTGATTCAAGAGGAAAGTTTATATGTATAATACACGCGGACGAAGCCGCTGGCAGAAGCTAGTAGTAAATAAAGAAAGCTTTTAGACCTAACCGCTACACTCATTACCCATTCAAAAAATGTTTTAAAAACTTTCTAATTATTCTTATTTATCTCCTTTCAGATTGAGCGACGAAATAAAAAGCAAATCGACAGACGAGGGCCAACTCAATTCTCTATGTAAATGTGCTATCAAAGCGACCGAAATCCTTCTCCCAGGAGAGAAGCTAACCCCCCTTCTGAAGGAGATACTGCACGAGGAACGCGCTGTGTCCCTGAACCATGCGAAGTCTGTTCTGGAGTTCATGTTATGGGGACCTTTAGATGTCGTTCAAGGGGTCCCAGTTGAGGAACGGGAGCTGTCACTTCAAAGGTGGCTGGACCTTGAAAGGGCAACAGTCTTACACGGACTAGTAAGAACAAGGGTCCAGCTAAACGTCTTCGAACAACTCCATCTCATGTTCTTAGTCCGCTCGACAGCTAAAGCCATGTGTGATGCCTCCGTGCTCCTCGAAAAAGCCAATGTGTATTAATATTTGTAAATTGTTAAGTCTATATTTAATGATGACCTCTACGTTTAAACATAACCTTTTTTATAAAAAAAATAAATGTAACCATAGAGAAATTGAATTTAGAATATATATATGATTCTAAATTCAAATTCTCTATGGTTAGATTTTTTAGACTAATGATCCAGTTTGGTCTTGTGTTTGTAGTAATATTCTAAACTATAATTTTGTAATTATTGCCCAATAATTTGGTTTTTATCATCGTTTGGTTTTCTTTACATAGTTTACGTTAGAGGCATCTCTCTTTAATATTAATCTTAGCTTAGTTAGGCACCTGAAGACTTGATATTTTATTTTTTAGTGTTGAATATGAATTATTCTATAAAGTTGGGTATGGGACATGATTGGAAAGTTTATAATTTTAATATTATATTGTTATTTAAATAATCAATAACATCAATTTGATGTTTAATATTGAGAATGTGTATGTTAAATTAAATATCATTAAAGGAAGCTTACTGCCATTAAATGGGACCAAACAGTTAAAGACCTTTGGTCGAAATAAAGTTAACGCTATGTTACATTATTATAACGATCAATAAGGCCAAAATATTCTGATCATAAAGACATAATTTAAATAATCATAAAAGCAAGAAAATGCTGGCACCAAACGAAGGTCTATTCTCAACAGTGTTGCCAGTGATGATAATTTATTTTTTCGCTCAATTCGATCAGTTTTGGCCGAAACTCGAGCTTTTTTCCATCCAATCAGTGTCTAGCAAGGTGCCAATATATAGAACTGAAAGTTATACTCATGTACTAACTCCGGTGCCTTAATATATTGTATAATACGTAAGTGCTGTATCATATCGAATGTAATTTATACTTTATTTTACGAACTCCGTTAAGATATCGAGTTCAAATTATTAATTTTACCCTTTGTAAGAATTCATCGAATATAAAAATACATATTTCTTACTACTATACTTCTGTTGTTTTATTCATAACATGCATGAAAAAAGTAATTCAAAGAAAGTTTACGCATTATTGGGACCATTTTAAAGTTACTTCTTTTAAGGGTCTACATACCCTTTAGTGCCGTAAAACGGTAACTTTCTAAAGCATACTCCTTAGTAACGGCTTGGTTAAAAGGTTTGAAACAAAAAAAATAATAATATTGATTGATGTACATTATTTTTGAACACAAGGTTTTTTCGTGTAACTTGTTAATAGATCGCTTTAAAAAATAATTAACAGCACGATATTTTTTCGCAACTTTTGGAAACTCCACCAAAACGACTTGGATGTTTAAAAATATGTTTACAAAGAAAATTGATCGCTGATATCAAATAATATATTTTGCAAATAAAACTGTTCAAAAGGAGGTTCAATATTGATATTTTGGCATCGAGCTGGCGCACGGCCAGTACTGCGTTAACATTGGGGCGTATATAGCGCCTTAATAATAAGAATCATTCATTGGACTTTACACGTTTTTGCCAATAATTAACAGACACGTTGAATTTAGGAAAAATATTAACAATAAAAGCTACAATAGGGCATGGCGGGCATCGCGGACCAGCCAGGTACGCCCGGCCCAACTCTAGCACTAATCACTGGCTTAAACCAAGGCAAGACTCTCTCAATTTCAAAACGTTAACACTGATATGCGGGTTATATTTTAGAGTACGTGTTCAGAGTAGATTTTGCCAATTAATTACTAGCTACTTTCAGTTATTTGGTACTGGTAACACTGACCAAGGTCAATCACCACGCTTTTATAACGCGGTCAGTTCGAAGTCGAGATCTTGTTAAATTCTCATTTACCATGAGGACTTGGGACTGGATTAGCATTAACCGAGAAAAACAAAGAAAACACGAAATAAATTTCTAATACTTTATTGTCTCAGCATTGCACAGATATTCTATAAAAACCACTACAACTAAAATACTACTCAATAATAACATGGAAATTTATTCGTAAATAATACAATCGCTCATAAAGAAATGGCACAAGAAAAGCTGTGTAAATGCCCAAATTAATTATCTGTCATAATATCTGCCTTTTATAATATTCAACAAAACTAATAATACAACAACACAATTTAATATCTTTTTCTAACACATCTATCTTTTAACATCAATACGGCCCGATTTTCCAATAGCTTTTAACGGAGGAATAAAAATGGCGGTTTGAAAGAATTTGTATAAAAAAAATATGTGAAACGGCCATTTTTATTCCTCAGTTAAAAGTTAACAGACTATTGAAAAAACGGCCCGCAACCTTGCAAATATATGTCCGGCTATTATTCTGATTTACTATTAAAGTCTAAACAGACCGTAATTAATAAATAAATCATACAGGAATGGCCTCATTTTATTGTCCACCAGTTTACTACGAATCAGAGACAATGGTTACGTCATAGAGAATTAAAATAGAAAAATATACTGAAATCTAACGACACAAAATGGAACACATTTAAAACAATAATATCAAATTCTTGTCTTATTAAAATCAACTAAATTTGAGCGTAAATAATATCGCTTGAAACTTATAATACGTAAAACGAATGTCACCCGTCGTCGCTTATAATAAATGATATATTTTAATGACATTTTTATTGAGCTTAAGTAAATTCATATCAAGAGTTTTGAGGCAATGGCAAATAGATTTTTTGTGTAGTTATAAGTTGTAGTATAATAGGATGACTGGAGTCAGGGCAGCAAAGTACCAGAGCAGCTTTTTGTTGATAAATTAATAATGAACTTAATCACAAGTAAAATAGAATTCAAAATAGCGAACAAGAGATGTTCCTCCAAGGCTCTAATTGCGTTGACGTAATTGTCACTGCCTCAAAACTCGGACTACACATACAGGACTAGAAATTAACATACAAAAATATACCTTAAAACGGAACGCAAAAGCAACATAATAGTAAAAGCAAGCGAATCCGGAATGTATACAGCACGCATAAAAAAGCAATAAAATAATTATAGTCGATGCAAATCACGTGTCTCTTTTTTGACTTCTTCGAACGCTCGCGATATGCAAGAACTATACTAAAACATTCCAAAAGAAAACAGATCTCAATGTTTCATAGTAGAGAAGCTTAAAATAAAGTTATAGAAATAAATAAAAATAACAGAAATATAAAATTGTAAAGCATTCGATTTAAAACAATAAGCAATCTTTAATATTCGTAATATTTGCATTGGGTATGTGTGAGTTTAAATGCGTATTTTATTTGTTCAACATTATATTAATGGAGCACAAATTCCTTCTGAATCTGCAACTTTCCAAATTCCTGTACGCGATGGAATGGTGTACATTGAATGGACAGCAATTTCTTGGAAGACAATATGGATACGAACTCAATTATACGACACTTTCTCTTCTAAACAAATATTTTCTCATTAAATTTTCCTGAACTGTTGCAGAATACACATACACAAAGTTCATGTTTAATTGCTTAGATATCCATATCATCCCATGTATAAAACAATATAAGTATAAAAAAGCACAAAATATCATTCACACGTCTGTATCGAAACTCGATTGGAAAACAATAAAAATAATACAAAAAACAATAGCTTTTTGACGAAATAAGATGATTGATAAAAGTTAAAAATAATGATTCATTTTTCGTCCAGTGCTTTTTATAAATTGACTTTGATGAAGTAGAATGGTCAAGAATAAAAATTGTTTTATTACAGCGTCTAGAAATTATTCACTATTTGAATAATATAACAGAGCCAGTGGCGTAGCTATATAACCAAGAGCCCCAGTCAAAAATAAAATTCAGGCCCTATTAAAAATAACAAAGATACTTACTAGGCATTATGTGTAACGCAACAATTGTTCATGGAGGCAAAGGGGGCCCGGGGCACTGCTCCACCAAGCCCTACGTTAGCTACGCCACTGAACATAACTCTTATTTGAATACGTATTTTAAGTACAATGCCATCCTTTCTCTTGACAATTTTTTTTTGATCCGTGCCCTAAGTTTGCAATAAATATAACACTAATACTATTGTTACGATGTCTGTCTGTCTTTTACTGGGCTATATCTTTCTGTAATAGGACCAATTTTCATTTTTTTTTTTTTCATATCTACTTTTGCGTATGACAATTGAAAAAAAAGGACAATAACTATTGTGCATGTCAGATGTGTTATGGCAAATCGTGTGAAAAATTTATATTGTGTTACGAATGTTACGATGGTCTATCTATATCCAAGCCATATAAGATGAAAGCCAATTACCACACACTCAGATCAGATGGTCAGGTGCGGATACAGAGGGGGGTGCAACGGGGGCCTCGACCAAACTGGTAGTATGAATGGTCAACAGAAAATTAATCTAGTCACGAGAGCACAAACCGACTTGCAAAAGATTTCTTTTTTAATAGACTCCTTTGAAAGAGCTCCTAAATACTATAGAAACTTCTACCAACCAGATATTATTCTTGACCATCCTACCATTTCACTGGCTACTATCCTTACTACCAAGTTATAACATTAATCGTCTCACAAAGACAGTATTGCACTTAATAACTAATAGTTTACAATCCCTTGTTGAAGTATACGTATTCCGGCGGCTTGCCGTTCGTGTTCTTTAGGATTTCCTCGTAGTTGTCCTTCTCGAAGCGTTTGATTGTGTCAATGGACAGTTTGCTGTGAAAGAAAAATAATAAATAATTGATTTTTTTAATGGCAGTAACTTCACCGCCAGCAGTTAAAATTATTCATTAAAAATCGTTTCTTATCAAGCTTTTTTCTTATTCTTCTCAGCAAACTCTTTAATTTGATATCATGACAGTGCACAAAAAATAACTAGTCCGCCATCTTGGGCCGTCCGCCATATTGGATTTAGAATGACGCCACTTAGCTAACCATGCATTGTCATCCACACTAAACGTGTATGCAAAATTTCATCTTAATCGGTGGAGGATAACTTGCTTTAAAATTCAGTTGCAAGATTTGACCCAAAAACACTTAAAGATATATTATACATACATTGCAAATTGAATAAAACTTGTAAAAATAAGATTTTAATTAAAACACATTAATTGAAAAAAAACCGGTCAAGTGCGAGTCAAACTCGTGCGCCGAGGGTTACGTACCTACCCATTATACCGCCATGGCTAAGCTTTAAAGATATGGGTAAATTTAGATTTTCGCGAAAACATGTGTAAGTACCAAAATTTACCTTAATTTTCAACTTTTTTATTTTTTTGAATTTTTCCTTTATTTTTATACACCTAATAGGGACTATAGACCTCAGTATCTGATATAAATTTCAACTTACTAGGTCCACCCGTTCCTGAGGAAACGGTTCGGTGGTGACACACGGACAGACAGACGGACAAGAGAGTGATCTTATAAGGGTTCCTTTTTTTACCTTCTGAGGTACGGAGCCCTAAAAATACGAGTTTTCAAAAAATCAAACAATAATATACATACCATCTCTGTGGGAAGATCGCACAAGCAGTCGGCACCATAAATGTTAGGCTGAAATTAAAAAGATACCATATTAGTTCAGAATACCATCCTTAATAGTTGATGAAAACCTTATGGGGCTCATGGGGTAATGTACCATACCTTTGTCTGGCTATTCAGAACAAAATAGCTTAGACAATAGGGTTCAGTAAAGCTACTCTCAAAAATAATTTGGCGTTTCTGATTTTATTAACGATAACATGAATATATATGACGAGATAACTATGTTTGAACATCAATAGAAATTACTAATAATATACAAAGTGGTATTACCCAAATCCAATGCCAAAAATGTGTTTGTAAATGCAGCAGAAGTTCACTAAATATCTTCAAATCGCAATAATGATACTCACAACATGCCCACGATAGCCGTCTGGATACCGATGTGCGCCCACCGGATCCTCTGCATCCAGGGCTTGGGCTCCAGGCGCTCCATGATCACCGGCAGCAGCATCATGCCGGGGGCACACATCGCGATCCTAGAACGTTGAAGTAAGGTATAAATAGATCCTGAAAGGTTTAAGGCTGACAAAGATTTTTGAGGGCTGTATTGCATTGCTGAAATCCTCCTTCCCCTTACGAGTCATAAAACGCTTCAGGCTCCTCTTTCAGAGAAGAAATTAAATATGCAGCTTCCGTCAAGGTCAAGCACAAAATAAATTAAATTATTATAGTCCCGGCTCCAGCCGGAATGCGATCAAGCGGAAATTGCGGTTTTATCTTTAGCGAAGGTAAGGGTCATACAGATGACTTAATTTTTCATTACTTTATAAATATATATATTTATATTTGTATGTATTATATTAAAGTACCTGGGTACCTGGTACCGACCGATCTCTGCTCGGGTGAAAATATACAAACGACGTTTTCTAAAAATGAAACTTAGCTAGATCGATTTAGGGCCTCCGAAACCACCTGCTCGAGCTGCTGGAGCTGTTGCTGGCGCCGTTTCCGAGTTTAAGATTATATAAATATACAAAAAAATCTAGTTTAAAGGTATTAGATATGTGTATTTTTATTATGTTGATTTTTACTTATCTACGTTTTATACAATGCACCTGCCAAGTCTACCCTTGGTTGACTGGTAGAGAATGCTTAAGACATTAAGCCCGCCATTGTACCTATGTACATGAAGTTTAGAAAAAAATAAAAATAAATAATCCTATTGTAAGATGAGACAAGCAGGCGAAAACGATAAATCTATTTTTAATAAAGGTTTTTCGAACAGGTAAACCCTTGTTGAAAACCATTCGTCTTGTTACCTACAATGTCATCACGTTAAAACCACACGAATGAATCAAACTGAAATTTAAATTATTTATTAGCAGTCACTCAGTCCAAAACATAAAAAATATATACGCTGTATAAAAATTCTGGCCAAATGGAGTCTCATAGACCCATCTCAAACACAGTGCCAGTGTGGGCCCCGTCGCAAGATATGCCGCACCTCCTTGTCTGCCCTTCGTGCCCGCCGCCTGCACCGTTCAGGACCTGAACGTGGCAAATGACTGAGCGGTCCAGGTGGCTACATACTGGTCAGACAACATTTGAGTATAGTTGAGTCAACATTTGAGTTTATCGACAAGAAACGAAGAAGTCCAAAACAAAAAGTTGTTTGCACATTCACAAACGTAGGTAGATCTCTATGGAGAGGAGAAGAACGCGCAAGAAGAAATTCCACGGTCACTCTTTTCAACGAGTCAATAATATTTAAAAACCGGCCAAGTGCGAGTCGGACTCGCGCACTAAGTATTCCGTACCGTTATCGCAAAAATACGGCAAAAACATCACGTTTGTTGTATGGGAGGCCCACTTAAATACTACCTCCACTCTTAGTATTTGTTGTTATAGCGGCAACAGAAATATATTATCTGTGAAAATTTCAACTGTCTAGCTATCACGGTTCATGAGATACAGCCTGGTGACAGACAGACAGACAAACGGACCCCGCAGTCTTAGTAATACAAGGGTCCCGTTTTTACCCTTTGTTTTGTTTTTAACAAAATTATGTATTTATCTAACAGTAGACACGCTTCGATCCAATCTATCGAACACGTAATGACACGATATCTTACGAAAATACCCCGATCCAAACAGTAAAACGCCCATAACTTTTGCACGGCTGAACCGATTTTCATCAAACATAGCTAGAACACTATCGATAAAGCCACCTTTCAAACAAAAAACTGAATCAAAATCTGTTTATCTGTTTAGGAGCTATGATGCCACAGACAGATACAAAAATAAACAAACACGCAGGTACACAACCACACAGGTACACACTTCAAACTTATAACACCAAAATACAATAAATAATTAAATCACTTTATATGTCAATCTTACCTTGAAGTGACGACTTGGGAGATGCCTTTGGCAGGCGCGATCTGAGACTTTCCTATCACTTTACCGTTCTCGTCCGTGACGTCCAAACCTAAAAAAAAAAAGATTATTAGTAACATTAAAGCTAAAGACTATTAGAAATCGGTTTTTGAAAAAGAAAAAGAAAATTTGATGCATTATGACCGCAAATGGCTTGAATAATCGGTAAGGATGGGAAAGTCGGAATGTTTCCTGGATAGAAAAATGATAATTCTAATTAGTCCGTCAGTGAGATTATCATATAATATTAGACCCGTATTTTTTGCTTTATCAAATAAATCAAAACTGAAAAAGTTAAAGCGCATCAGAGTTCAGGAGTGGGGGCCCGTGACGTCACTTTGTCAGTATAAAGTGTAGCACTGTAGCGATATTTCAACGCACTGTATCGTCGTTATTGTTTTACCGTAGCAAAAGAACAAATACTTGTCCAATATTATTTGATAATCTCACTGACGGACTTAATAGAATTTTCATTTTTTATTTAATCAAAACAAAAGAAATGACCACATTTTTATTGACGAAAACACTAATCATGGTGGACGTCCTATCCATACACACTAAACTTATGTATTCCCTGATAGCTACAACCTGGGGGTCTTTAACTCAAGAGTGAACAGGTGATAGGCAAGCGTGCTTCACCGTCGAACACATCATCGCTATACGCTTACCATCAGGCGAGATTATGGTCAAACACGAACCAAACAACGATAAAAAATAAAAACAACTCACAAGAGGGGAGTACACAAGGCAGCTATGAGAAATTTCTTCATAAAAGCTTCATTACTCAAGGTATCGCTCATAAAGAAAAGGCAGTAAATCAGGTACAGGTAGACAATTATACGCACAAACATATTCGCGAAAAAAAAACAAGCAAATATGACTAATAAGAAAGAAAGAAAGAACGGTCAACTAGAAACGACTAATACGGAGAAAGGTAACATGGATTCTGATAAATTCAATAAAACTTTTAGTCTGTACGGTATTTGTTAACGGCTATGAAAATAATGTAGATCTGACGGTAGTTGGTTCACTAAATTTCAACAACTTGGTGGGTACTCGTAATTTTTTTATAGAAATATGTGGTCAATAGTTTTTAAGGTTCTGAGTGGAGAATAATATGATCTAGATTTGTTTTTACATATTGTAAGCCATCATTATCCCCTTGAGCGGCCTTGAGTGTAATTGTTTCGGTAATTTAGGCATTCAACCATGTTTAATGATGGCTAACGAATTAAATAACAAAAACAAACAGTCGAAATGATCACGTCTTTATCTAAGAAAATATACAACAAAAAAATATTCATCTCACAAGGCGGGAGTCAAGACAGCTATGAGAAATTATATCAGGATAGAGTTATTACTCAAATTCATAAAGAAATAGCATTAAATCAGATAGAGGTAGACAATTATCCTCACAATCATAATCAAGAAAAATGTCAAAAAGGAGACATCCAAAGAAACAAGCAAATATAGGCTAATAAGAAAAATACAGGAAATTTTATTATATCGGATAAAAAAAAAAAAAAGGCGGAAGAACGAAAGAATCGTCAACGAGAAACAACTAATATGGAGAAAGATAACATGGATTCTGATAAATTCAATAAAACTTTTAGACTTTACACAGTTGCTAGACGAAACGTTTAAGAGAAATATTTATATCTGACGGTACCAACTGTACACAAAATTATAACATCTTGGTGGGTACTCGTAAATTGTTTATTGAAATATGTGATCAAAAGTTTTGTAAGGTTCTGAGCGGAGAAGATGATCTATGGATTTGTTTTTAAATAAATTATTAGGTTTAATAATAGCTAACAACTCAAATAACAAAAACAAACAGTCGAAATGATCACGTCTTTATCTAAGACTAGCTGACCCCCGCGGCTTCGCTCCCGTCAAAATTATAGCCTATGTTACTCGGGAATAATGTAGCATTCCATAGGTGAAAGAATTTTTTAAATCGGTCCAGTAGTTTCGGAGCCTATTGGGTACAAAAAAACAAACTTACAAACAAACAAAAAAAAATTTCCTCTTTATAATATTGGTATAGAAAATATACAACAAAAAAATATTCAACTCACAAGACGGGACCACACAAGACAGCTATGAGAAATTTTATCATGATAGCGTTATTACTGCTCTCGCAAAAGAAATGCCAGTAAATCAGATAGAGGTACACAATTACCGGCACAATCATAATCGAGAAAAAACTCTTATGGCTAATAAGAAAAATACAGATGATTATAAAATATCGGAAAAGAAAAAGGCGGAAGAAAGAAACAATGGTTGACAAGAAGAAACACAAGACGCAGCTTCTAAATTCAAAAAAAAACTTTTATTCTGAACGGTATTTGTAAAATGAAGAGAGAATGTATGTATATCTGACGGTAGTTGGTTCACGAAATTTCAAAAACTACTCGTAAATATTATTTATAGAAATATGTGGTCAGTGTTTTTTTTTTCAGATTGAGGGGAGAATGTGTCTATTGAAAAATATTGTTTCTATGTTTAATGCCTACAAATATATAACGCCGCATTAGACAATTCAGTTCACAGACAGTTTCATTTCTCTAAATGACGGTAGTCTAACCAGAATTAGTTCTGTCGCTAACATTATTCAACGGAGTTCTCCCGAAACGCTTTCAAACATCCTTCATACATAATGCGCACAGCGAAGGAGTGGAACTCACTGCCTGCGTCTGTGTTTCACCCGCATTCAACCCGAATCTCTTCAAAGTTAGAGTGAACAGGCTTCTTCAGGGTAAGCTCACTCCATCGCATCGTCGACTTTGTCTCTGTCACCTCTGACTTAGACTAGAGTCAAGAACAAATCCGTCTCAAAACAAAAACGATATAAAACTTTAGTTTCTACCGATTTATCTCGATTATTAAATTGGAATGTTACGAACGAGTGTTTGAGGATTGATCATTTCTTTAATCAGAGTGTTCATCTGGAAAGTTGGCAACGTCGCAAGCAACTGTCAAATATTTCGACGTTTCGATTTATTTGTCGCGTTGCCTGCAAGAAGTGTGCTCTATTTAACCGACTTCCCAAAAAGGAGGAGGTTCTATGTTCGACATTGTTTGTTTTTTTTTTTTGTATGTTGACCGATATCTCCGTCAATTGTGGACCGATTTTAAACATTCCTTTTTTTGTTTGAATAAGTATGTGCCGAAATTGGTCCCATTTTAATTTGGTGAAGATCTGATGAAGAACTTCGGAGATATACAACAGAACTCTTCAATAAATAACGGCATATCTCTCGGGACTGCTGCAATCACATGTCTGTTTATTGTTTAAACCATTTCATAACATAACATCACGCCAGTACACTCTTAAGGGGTACACAGATCTCTCATTTCACCGGTTATGTTCAAGTTTCATGAAATCTATTCTGGCGTGATAGTTATCTTACTGACTTGCCTATTAGGTAGGTACAACTAAAAAGTGAAAAATAAAAAAACTTTTTGCAAAAAAATACTACCGACTTCCAAATACAAAACTACTAAGTGAAAAATAACTTAATTTTTTGAAGTCGGTGTCTTTCGTAGGTACCATTTTTTTGCGTTATGGACACCGACTTCAACATAACCGGTGAAATGAGAGATCTGCTTACCCCTTAAGAGCGAACTGGCGTGAACTGGCGTGATGTTATGTTATGAAATGTTATAAACAACAAACAGACATGCAATTGCAGAAATCCCGAGAGATTTGCCGTTATTTATTGAAGAGTTCTGTTGTATATCTCCGAAGTTCTTCATCAGATCTTCACCAAATTCAAATGGGACCAATTTCGAAACACACTTTTTCAAACAAAAAAAGAATTTTCAAAATCGGTCCACAATTGACGGAGTAATCGGTGAACATACCCAAAAAAAAAAAAAAACAAACTTGAAGTCGAACATAGAACCTCCTCCTTTTTGGAAAGTCGGTTAAAAATAAAAAAACTTTTTCCAAAAAAATACCACCGACTTCCAAATACAAAACTACTAAGTGAAAAATAACTTTATTTTTTGAAGTCGGTGTCTTTCGTAGGTACCATTTTTTTGCGTTTAGTTTTGTATTTGGTAGTCGGTAGTATTTTTTTGCAAAAAGTTTTTTTATTTATCACCATGTTATCTCAACATGCTATCTAACATAAAATTATAGCAATAAAAAGGACCTTTGTACAAGCAAGATATTCATATCATTGATCATTGAAACATGAGAGGCATCTCGACATCACAGTACCTATTTCAATGCACGTAGACAGCTGATTAAAAGTAATTAAAGATTGTTTTAATAACGTCAATAATAAATTGCAGTGGGTGTGTACATTATAAGTATAAAGAGCAGTAGGTAGATACAGTATAGACACAGATAATAAATACTAGCATACAGATGACACATCCCATACAAAGAAACCGCGCCGACGTAACTAGTGTTTTTCGTCTGATTAAACCGATTATTTTTT
Source organism: Orthosia cruda (assembly GCA_964057195.1). NCBI lineage: Eukaryota > Metazoa > Arthropoda > Insecta > Lepidoptera > Noctuidae > Orthosia > Orthosia cruda. Next base: position 38,700,009 of record OZ059836.1, read on the forward strand.
GAACATCATTCGCGTTCGGTTCCGTTCCATGGCGATAGATAGATGGTGTTAGCAGCGACTTGCAATTAAAAGGGTTTACTCGGTGCATGAAGATTTTTTTCTTTAAATACAGTGAAAATTTGTTTTATAGTACTTTTTTTGCACGTTTTTACAGTTTCATTACACCAAAATGCTCAAATTTAAACAATCGAGTGGAATGCCTCAGATATTTAAAACGGCGCCATCTATTGACATCAATTTTAAATGGTCCGATCAAATAATGATTGAAATGTGAATTAAGAGCCTAATCTATAGAATAGAATAGAATAAATCTTTATTTGCACAGAAAGTAGGTACAGGTAACAGATGTTAAGTTTAAATGTAATGATCCTTATACTAACTACCTTAACTAAGACATGCAAACAGTTTTTATATAATAATAAAGACCCATTTAATATAAATTATTAAAACATTCAATTAAATCAATACAAATTTACCATGTCAAGATCAAATTCAGTAAATAATTTGAAATAGGCAATACAATACACAGTGTCAATTTTAATAAAATGGGATTACAAATTCGTCAAGTTCCAGTCAAACAAAAAAAAAATATTAAGTACAAGTCAGGAAAATAGAGATGCCATGTTATCAATTTAAATTCTTGTCGGTCAAAAATTCGCTAATTGAGTAATAACATTTATTAATTAATAGATCTGTCAATTTCTTTTTGAAAAGTAGAAATGTCTCATTTTTGATTACATCGGGTATTTTATTAAAAATTATCGGACCCATACATAAATAATACTTTTCTTTAATAGGGCTTTTGTTTTTCTTTTTATATCTATACTAGCTGTCCCACGTGGCTTCGCTCCCGTCAACTGGTTACCTACCAAGCTAGCCCACCTACTCTAAATACGTTGCGTCTCAAAAAGAATAAATTTTCCCCGTTTTTGGAACATTTTTCATTGATGCTCCGCTCCTATTGGTCGTAGCGTGATGTTATATAGCCTATAACCTTCCTCGATAAATGGACTATCCAACACAAAAAGAATTTTTCAATTCCAACCAGTAGTTCCTGAGATTAGCGCGTTCAAACAAACAAACAAACAAACTCTTCAGCTTTATAATATTAAGTATAGATATATAAAAATGTTATGTTGGTTTGTGTACGCTTCAAAAACTCAAAAAGTTCTGCACCGATCGAGCTGAAATTTTAGCATGATATATAATCCGCATCAAGGATTGTTTTTATCTATTTTTTTTTTATTGCAGGGCAGGCAGGGCAGGTAGGTAGGTAGCCAATTGACGGGATCGAAGCCCCGGGGGTCAGCTAGTATTCCATAATTTTGTGCTTAGGCGAGTTGATTAAACAAGAACATAATTTTTTTATGTTCAATGCCCGTAAATTTTAATTTTACATACAATTCAATAACAACGCGGTGCATTTCGCGCCATCTAGTGAGATTTATATGAACCAAATTTTCTTTCTCAGCTCTCGGTATAGGTAAAAAGTGCAGTAGGTATTGTGGAGGTACTTACCTAACACTATCTCGTTCTGCCTCATTAACGGAATGTTTACCCAGTTCGCCGCGGCCACCGCTACGAATGGGACGAAGCGCTGGAAAGTAAAAAAATAAGGTTAAAGAAAATATTGATAATGATGACGTCATCTAGCTGATTTCGACCACAGCATCATCAGCCTATTAATGTTCCTACTGCTGGGACACAGGCTTCCTCTCTGTGAGAGGTAATGGGCCGTAATCCACCACGCGGGCCCAGTGCGGGTTGGGGGATGTCACGTCTTCGATTTTTTGGTTCTAGGACATGCCGGTTCCCTCACGATGTTTTCCTTCACCCTTTTGAGAGCAGTGGTGAAGAAATAATTTACACAAAGTAAAGCGCCTGCCTGGGCTCGAACCCACGACCTACAACTTGTAAGTCGCGGCCGATACCACTGGGCCACCACTGCTCTCGGCAAAGCAAATCTCTGACCACAGCGACCACATTCAATGGCGCCTTATTGCACTTGCGAGCACAGATTTGCTGCACTTTTATGTTACAGTATAAATATGGGCAAACAATACGGAAACTTCCTACAAACAGCATCGCGAAAACTGCTTAGGAGGTCTGCTCGATGCGCATGTTTGTGTAAGTGTGCCGTTTCGAGCGTTTGGAGGTAGTTTCCCTACTGTTCGTCCATATTTATACTGTGCCCTCATGTGACTCGCATATCCAAATTAGGCCGAAAAAAATCGAGCACAGAGTGGACACTGCTGTGAAGCTGATGGTGGTCTAGCCTTCAAGTACAGTAGTCACAGCGGATCTTTGTGTCTCTGAAGTTAGGCTCTGCGAACTATTGCGCAAGAAACAGTTTGTCATCGAGTATACTGCATAGAGTAAGCGAGATAGGACGATGCGACAAACGTAAGCGAGTGAAAGAGGCATTTATTCAATGCTATCTTCTACTTCAACATTTAAACAAAAATAGCTACTGCGCAGGGTCTTGCAGCCAACGTCAGAGACACAAAGATCCGCTGTGACTACTGTTTTACGAATTACAATGTATTTTAAGGAAAATATTTCGTACATTTAGATCTCTATGTACGTCCCTCGTATGTTGTCACAATCATAGAAAGATCTCACTCCATAATCTGCACCTGAAGATAGCTATAACCTGGCTGGGGGTCTGTGGTGAATGGGCGCACGGTTGGCGCAGTGCTTGAGCGATTGACTGATTGATTGCCGCACGGAACAAATATTTGTATGGCCTACAGATAGTAGTTGCGTCTCTCTCTTTTTTTAATATATGAAAAATAAAAAAAACTTTTCTGCAAAAAATACTACTGACTTGGCACTACGCAGCAGGAGAGTGACGGTGTCTGTTCAATAATATTTGTACCTCTGCCACATACGTATCGTCACCTCGAACAACTTATTTCCACAACTTGGTGTATTACGTAGACGTTACAAACGACGTAAATCAGTGTATCCCCAGATTGGGGTCCTTCTATACCGGACATCTTTCCGTATTGCTCAGTGTTGCCGTTTTAGTGACTTTGTCACTAGGTCTAGTGAGTTTTCGATGTGTATGGTGACTTTTTTTTATGATTTAGTAACAAAAAAATATCTGGTGACTTTTAGTGACTTCTTCAGATCTACACAGCAGTTTTGTTATTTTTAACTTTCTAATGCAATCTATTATAGATCTACTTCTAACTTGCCATAAAAGTTTCAAATTTGTGCAGCAACATCAAATGTTCATATGACTAACCGGGGATTTCCCTATAAGAAACGTTCCACGTTACAGTATTTCGTCCGATTATACGCTTGATTATACATCTCACTCTGTCAGGAGATGATATATTATTATTGCTATCTCATTTTACTATGCGTAGAGTAGTACACGGTTTATGTTATAGAGATGGATATTGAAAATTTTATAAGAAAACTGAATAACTTATGTTTTCCTACCGCAGTCCAAAATTATGAAAACTGTTAAAAAGGTAAATAGAATAATTGCGCCATCTACTGCAACTATAGCAACCGTCCACTTCCACCATGCCGGGCGATAAGGATTTTTTACTTATTAATTTTTGAACATAAGTAGTATTTTTGATTCATTGGAATGTGTACTTCGTATCATAATAAACCTCGGCTTTTTCATATTTCATTTTAATTACCTTTTATTGATAAAGTCCTGTTCAAAAATTTTAGTGACTTCTAGTGACTTTTTAAATATTTTTTTTTCCCACTATCTAGTGACATTTTAGTAAAAGTTTGGTGATTTTATTTTTTCCTAAGCGGCAACACTGGTATTGCTACAAGGGCTGTGGCTGGACAACCCTGCGTGCTACCTCCGATTCGAAGATCGACCTACCTACCTGGCTGCCACCAGGCACCTACGTCCTGGAACTACAGGATAGTGGTTTTCTTTCGGCAGTCTAGAACTTAACACGCGCTCGATATCGAGAACCCATCCCATCTATTGCTGGGTTTCTATTTTAATAATAAAATATTTTTTTGCATCGTGTTTTTGTATTCGTGAGTTTAATTTACCTGCCTGGCCCCTAACCGTTACAGTGGCAAAACTACAAAGTGAAAAATAACTTTTTTTTTGGAAGTCGGTGTCCATAACGCAAAAATGGCACCTACGAAAGACACCGACTTTCAAAAATAAGGTTATTTTTCACTTTGTAGTTTTTTATTTGGAAGTCGGTTGTATTTCTTAGCAAAAAAGTGTTTTTGACAATCGCTATCGCCACGCTATCGATGACAGAATGTCACTTGTCTAGGGCCTCGAGTGAGTTATATTTTTTTCCTTAAAACATATAAAAGAAGAAAGTGGCCCTTTCCTTGTTTCAGGTTTACGCAGTTTTCCTTTTAAAACGATGCATAATTTCTTTTCAAAGCAAAATGATGAATAAAAAATACATTTATCAAATAACACATGACACAATCTACTTTAAGTGGTAAATAATGTGATACATAATACTGTCACCAAGTCTGATTCAGTTTATTATAAACTAGCGGACGTCTCGCGGTTTCACCCGCGTAGTTCCCGTTCCCGTGGGAATACAGGGATAAAAAGTAGCCTATGTCACCCGGGGATAGATTCCCCTGTGAGCTTCCCAACGGTGAAAGAATTTTTGAAATCGGTCGAGTAGTTTTTAAGTTTATTCGTTACATACAAAAATACAAATATTTCCTCTTTATAATATTAGTATAGATGGTTAGTAAAAAGCTCGTGGCTAATTATTAGAAGCCGCACGGGAGTGATCCTCAAGGACGGTCCATGGATGGGTGACCATTAAGATGAAATGGGGTCGCAGACATCCGACTGAATATCCTAACAAAAATGTCTTGATTCGAGATTTGGCTCTCGCCTATTTCCACCGCCAATATTGGACCAATTTAAAAGAAATTCAATAAACTGAAAAAAAAAAAGATATATAATGTGCCCCTATGTTTTCCTTTTTAGGGTTCCGTACCCAAAGGGTAAAAACGGGACCCTATTACTAAGACTCCACTGTCCGTCTGTCTGTCACTAAGCTGTATCTCATGAACCGGTGGCTAGACAGTTGAAATTTTCACAGATATACTATCCTTACATAGTATAAAACAAAGTCGCTTCCCGCTGTCTGTCCATATGTATGCTAAGATCATTAAAACTACGCAACGGATTTTGATGCGATTTTTTTTAATAGATAGTGTGATTCAAGAGGGAGGTTTATATGTATAATAAACGCGGGCGAAGCCGCTGGCAGAAGCTAGTACAGAATAAAATAAATATTTAAGTGGGGCTCCCATGCAAAACACGTGATTTTTTGCCTATGTTTGCGATAAAGGTACGGAACCCTTCGTGCGCAAGTCCGACTCGCAGTTGGCCGCTTTTGATGATACATTATCTGACGAAGCACTCCTCAAAAAATGCTCAAAATTGCGCTGTCTCAAAGGCCTAATGACAACTATAAATAAAAAAGAAAAAATAAGCACAACATAATTCTTTTTTTTTTTTATTAATCTTAGGCTCGCGCTTGACCACTATCTCACCTAATGGTAAGCGATGATGATCCACTATTTTACCTTTTTATTCAATATATGGAATTTTATCTTTTAAATTTTTCCAATACTGGAGGAGGAAATAGGCGAGAGACAAACCTCATTTTTTTTTGTTATCTGGCGGTGACTTTACATAGATTATTCACCGAACTTTGAAACATCCAGACATAAAAATAACAAGGGTTTCAAGAGATAATCTTTGTGATAAAGAAAAAACAAACATTGCGATTACTACAAATATTGATGTATAATATATTATCTTATCAATAGTTATAATGTCATTTAAGCGGCTATAAAGATTTTATCGGCAAGATATCAGAATATATTCACATAATTTATTTACTTGTATTACGAAAGATCAATAAAAACATTGAACTTCGGAATATTCGAATGTTTTCTTTTCGTTTTAACATTGTGATAAGTGCAGGCACTTTGAATGGCATGAAATAAGCACTAGGTACTTACACCATTTTTAACCGACTTTCCAAAACGGAGGAGGTTCTATGTTCGACTTCATGTTTGTTTTTTTATTTTTTTTTGTGTATGTTCACCGATATCTGGACCGATTTTGAAAATTATGTGAAAATTATGTAATTATGAAAAGTATGTTCCGAAAATGTCCCATTTTAATTTGGTGTAGATCTGATGAAGAACTTCGAAGAACAGAACTCTCCAATAAATAACGGCAAATCTCTCGGGGTTGCTGCAATCGCATGAATGTTTGTTGTTTATATCATTTCAGGGGGTGCAACTGACTCCTGCCCAATCCAGGGGGTACAAACGCCTCCTGCCGGAGGCTCTACGCGAGGGTCGTGCGGTCCATGGCCGGCTCGGCGGACAGAGCTCCGGCAGGATCTCATAACGAAAGTCTCTCTCAATAAGGCCCCTCTTTGAGGAGTGGCATGAGAGGCGCCACGGCGTCTTCACCTTCCGCCTGACGCAGGTCATCACCGGACACGGCTGCTTCGCGAGGTTCCTGTTCAGGATAAGGCGGGAGAAAACGTCCGGGTGTCACCATTGTGTGGATCGCCCGGAGGACATGGTGGAGCATACGGTGGTGGTCTGCCCCGCTTGGCGGAGCACCACCGTGTCCTCGTGGAGGCGATCAGCGGTGGCGACCTCTCGCGTCCGGCCATGAAGTAAAGGAGGTGCAAGTGAACTCCATTACACCCTGGCGTCCATGAATGCTCAGAATTTTTAAAGCCGACACTTATTATTATAAAAAGATCAGCTCATACACTGTATGAGACATGCGATTTTATGAGAGACTGTTGAGCAGACTGAATCAGTTCGTATAGCGGTTTTAGGAAGGCACTTAAATAACTGGGTAAATATGTCGAACCTATACTAACAACAGCTTCGGCAATTGCGTTCACAATTTTAATGCCACTATGCAGCAGGCGGATAACGACTTTTTCTCAAACATGCTTGGAAATTTGAGCATTATTTTGACAACCTTCTTCGAGATAAATCGAAATTGCAGTACAGGCCGAATACATGCGAGCAGCGGCCGGCAAAAGTTGTATGAAAATCCATATCTGTCGTGTGTAGCGGCCAAATAAATTACATAGTAAACTCATATCTGTCGTGTAATTTAAAAATGGAACGATCTTTTACTCCGGAACATGGCAACCAAGGAGGTAACTTATCAAAGTTATTATTTAAATTTCGAACTGGCTCGCAAATAGAAAGCTGTTTATTGAAAAAGAAAACAAATGAACACTTTAGACTTAGCACGCACTGCGTATTTTATTTGCGTACGTATACTACGTATGCAAATGTTATGCGTATGTTTACACGTTCGTCCATCAATGCCTCTTTTGCTGGCCGCTGCAGTAATGTACTATAATGCAACATAAATAAGGTGTACTATCCGCTAAATCTTCACGCTATTTTATTTAAGGCGATATATACGCCCCAATGTAACGCAGTACTGGCCGTGCGCCCGCTCGATGCCATATATCAAAATTGAACCTCCTTTTGAACAGGTTTGTTTGCAAAATATGATTTGATTTACATATGCTATGTTACGTATGAAGAAATTCCAGCCATCAATTTTTCTGTATAAAAATATTTTTAAACATCCAAGTATCATTAGTACTATTCATTCTTAAATCAGCTTATTTTACGCTAGTTTAAAGTTGATTTTCGTTTAATGGCGGCACGGTTAAATGCTTAGAAAGCCTCTTCGATATTGTCGAAATTCCTAGGTTGGAAGGATGTTTTTTATTTATTTATTATACACTTTATTGTACACCAAGATAAAAACATAACACACGGAAACCTTTTTTTGTTTTTTTAGGGTTCTGTACCCAAAGGGTAAGAACGGGACCCTATTACTAAGACTCTACGGTCCGTCTGTCTGTCCGTCTGTCACCAGGCTGTATCTCATGAACCGTGATAGCTAGATAGTTGAAATTTACACAGATGATGTATTTCTGTTGCCGCTATAACAACAAATACTAAAAACAGAATAAAATAAATATTTAAGTGGGGCTCCCATACAACAAACGTGTTTTTTTTCCGTTTTTTGCGATAATGGTACGGAACCCTTCGTGCGCGAGTCCGACTCGCACTTGGCCGGTTTTTATTAACCGTAACGTTTCATTCGATGGGATTTGAGTAGACAAGGCCTTTGTATACTAATATTATAAGGAGGTAAATTGTGTGAGTTTGTGACGTTGTAAGGGATAATCTCTGGATCTACTGAACCGATTTTGATAATTCTTTCACCAGTAGAAAGCTACATGATTCCTGAGTGTCATAGGCTATAATATATTTAAAAAAAAAAAAAGATCCTTATGAAAATTGCAATAATGTAACCCAAGGTAGCAAAATGTTGCCTATAAAATTCATTCTTTGGCGTGCGCTGAGAAAACTATTGATGATAGATAAAAAATATTAGGTAGGTAGATAGGGTAGGGAAGGTAGGGCAGGCAGGGTAGGCAGGGTATGCAGGGAAGGCAGGGAAGGCAGGGTAGGCAGGGTAGGTAGGTAGGTAGCTAGTTGACGGGAGCGAAGCCGCGGGGGTCAGCTAGTATACAATACATGTTCAACTTACAGCAAGAATCGGGTTCTTCGCACGCTTCTGAACACTGAACTTGAAGACCAGCGCAGTCGCCATGGCAGCTGAAGTGGCCGACACATAGGCGACCCCCATCTGTGTGGTGGTCAGGGGAGAGTTGGCGTTGCGGTTGGTGTAGTTCACCAGCGCGTTGAACGACTGGTTCACCCATTGCCAGAAGACTACTGCTACTGGAGTTCTGTGGGGATAAACTGTTTTTAGCGCAAAGGTATAGATTTAAAAAGAACGAAAATAAAGATGCGGACACACGGACACGGACAGTGCCTGTGGGCTGTGGCGTTCTGTAATTTCTGTCTACCTATAAAACCATTTGGGGTTCCGTACTTACCAATTAAGTTGGTTGTAATAGGAAATATGAGGAAATTTCAAAGAAAAATCTGATTTATCAATAAATTGGTATTTGTTAGTACAATATACGTACCTAATAATAAATATTATCACCTAATTTCAAGTGCATAGGTCAATGGGAAGTTAAAAAATTCTTCGGTACTTACAAAATTTTATCTTTACTCAACGCTCTGCTCTTAACAACTATACCCCACTCGATGGGGTAGGTCAAAATATTTTTTTCATCACACTTGCACGTAAACAGTATCAAAACATACAGGTTAACTTGGCCGTAATGCCCCATATAAAACCCTCGGGCTTTCTTTTTGTCATGAAACCCTAGGGCGGTAAGTAATATTTTTTTAATTTATGGCACAGCACACAGTTCATGCAAGTTCAAGCAAGGAGTTTACACGCAATTGAAAAATTGTCTTAAAATATTATCTAAACAGGAATTTCTTTGCAATCTCGCTACATGTTACTTAAATACTCAACTAATGTTCTTAATAATCGATTTTAATAGTTATAGTATGAAAACGTCGAAATTATTTAATTCTTTTTACACTCCGTCATGGCTGTATACCTACGTAAGTATTTGCCCTTAAAGTTTCTGAACGAAACACTGTATAATCTGTGGTGTGGGCAAAAATACGCCAACCGCTTAAAAAAAAGGTTCACGTATTTCGTAATAACAGGTGTGCTGACTTGTGTATTAAAGCTATAATTCATAATTATTACTCGCAAATGTGATGAAAAACATTGTATGTATCACGGGCGGTACGGGAATTACGAACCTCGACTCAGAAAGCCCTCAGTCTTCGACTTCGGGCTTCTACTAGAGTCTCGAACGTAATTCCTTACCTACCGCCCTTAATACACAATGTACTATTACACAATCCTTAAAAAAACAAAAAAAAAAGCCAGCTAACTCAAATCAAGTAGGTACCTAGAAAAACTTTTTTACTCGACCTGAATCAGGAAAGTACAACTTATACGACGAGTGTATAGTCACCGGCATGTAACTTGGCAAGGTGTTGGTTTAGCGGGGATAAGTTCGCGCATAGTACGCGAACTGACCAACCACCATATAGAGCGAACGGAACGTGGACGCGACGCGATTGGTCAATCGATCCTTGTGTCAAATGATCAACCAATTGCGCACTCGGAACGGTGCTAAACGTTCCCCGCGTCCCGCTTGGTCACCAAAGAGACCTAAAAAATTACTTGTGCGCATCTGTCGACTATTGCCAAGTTACGTGCCGACAACTATAAAGGACTTTTCATGGACACAAATTTTCATTTTAGCGGACGACAGTTGCCATGCCTACGACCTTGAGGAAACAAAAGGCGCACTCGTTTCAAACCAGCGCGACGCATAATTAATTAGTTTATTGTACTTTACTTATTATTCTATGACTTTAAAAAAAAAGCTTTAGTTCAAAATGTAGATAATTAAATTGTCTTTAAGATGGTGTTAATTTCATTAAAACACACCCGGTGGTTTTGGTGCTATTTTCGTGTTTTTTGTCCGTGTTAGATATAACTTTAAAAATTAATTACACAATGTTATACGAATGAATCTCTAACTAAGAAAATGGTCTAATGTAACATATATTTTTTTTTCCAAAAATGTACGACTAGCCGTTTAGACGTGATTCTCATTTTAAAATCAGCTACTGAGGGGTATCTGCGCCTTAAAGGTATGCGAAGTCTATAACCCCGAACCCGTCAAAGTCTCGTCGGCGAACTATATATATTTTCTAGTTATTTAGGCGTAACCTTCACAACATACCGACTATACAAATATCTTTGAGTGAGTGAATATAAACCGTAACGATCTTTTACTTCACAATGTCGTTTGTAACTCAGCAACACATTATGTTATCCTCATTAGAATTTATGAGTAACAAATATTTTAATTTAACAAGGTACATAGGTATTGTGTTTGTCCATTGGTGACTAGGTGCCTATCTTTTGTTCATGTACGCAGTTACCAATTTATTACAGGACCTACTAGGTATGTTTGTGAGGACGGGGATACGTAGATTTACGATATTATGATAAGTAGAACGGAGGTAATTTTTTCGACACATGTATTATTGTTGGAATAGCGCAATATTCACATATTTTATGTAAACACGTGTGCCAAATTTCATAACTGTGTGTTTGTATGTATGTATGTTTGTCCACGCATTTCCGAAACTACTTATCAGATCGAAACCACTCTTTTTATTGGATTAGTTATCTCTTAACTTGCGGAATAGTGCAAGTTTTATCAAAATCGTGTCAGCAGTTTTCAAGATATGGAATATACAACCGAACTCCTTACCGACAAACAGCACGAAAGTGTAGGTAAATTGAGTTATTATGGGTATTTTGTCAATCCTTTAGGTACCTTACTAAAGAACTTGCTCGCTTTTTAGTGATAGTGTTCTAAAACTGAAAAGAAATAAATATTTTTAAAAGGCAAAGTCTGAATTTAAACTAAAAGACTAGGAGAGTAAGGCTTTAGCACGCACTGCGGGTTTTATGGGCGCGGTTTTTTTCCGCTCATTTTGCGACCAATTTTTTTTTATTGTTTATTAAATATGTAACATGACAAAATATAAACAGAAACATCACAAAAGGTTTGTCCAGATGTTGAAACACTTATAAGCATCTTAATACTAACGAGATATCAATTATAAAACAATATTTAAAAACATAGTCTATAAAAATACAAAAATAAAAAATTGTGCGGTAGTTAGTGGAATTGTATGAAACTGCACGCATTGCGGTAATAAAATCGCGCGGCAATAATACCGCCAGAAATCCGTGTTCATTCGCAGAACCGACCGGAACGCGGTGCGTTTTAAAATCCGCGCGAATATTTTGAGCTATATGAAAATCGCGTGGTATTTTATCTGCAATGCGTGTTAGTTATGATTCGGTATGCGGATAAAATTCGCACGAACGAAACCCGCGTGGTTCAAAATAGCAATGCGTGCTAGGCTTAACACGCATTGCGGTTTTTACTCGTGCGATTTTTCACATTCTGCGATACATCACATATGCATTGTATGAAGCAGCACGCATTGCGGAATAAAAATTTGCGCGGAAATAATACCGCAAGAAAGCAGTGTTTTGGCACAGAATCCACCGCACCGCGGCGCGGATAAAATTCGCGCTAATATTTTGAGCTCTATAAACAGGTAGAAAGAGACAAAAATTACGCGGCATTTCATCCGCAGTGCGAGTTAGATTCAGTACGCGGACAAAAATCATGCAATGCATGCTAAGCCTAATGGAAGAGGAAGTGCACTTGTGTTTGCGCACACACTTGTACACACTTGCACACTTTATTATCACCCGCGCCGGCGCCGATGCAATGGCTAGCGGCCGCGCCGTTGAGAATGGCCGCCGCGGCCGAAATTGGTAAGGAGGACTATTATTTTTATAGATAGACATTATCCTCGACATCACCATCGCCCCTTGTCCCAATTTATTTTGAGGTCAAATATTATGGTAGTGTGGTTTATTTTAGACCTTATGCCAACGTGAATGTGTGCGCGAAAATCGCGCTGAACTACTTAGTCTTCGTCAGATATACGATCACCGTCACCCAGTAAGTATTAATAGGATTATAATAAAAAAGTTGTGAGATAATGTTGCAATATTATTTTCGGAAAAGTATTCATCATCACGCAAGCTGCATTCTGATAAAAGATGTCTAAATGATTCGGTCATAAAATTAGTACAGAAATATGAACGCAGAAAAGGTGTTAATCATGATTTCATGTAACAAAAAGCAACTTTTACAAAACTGCCTGATGGTTCGACGCGATTCGATTTATATCACAACGATAAGCGATTTGTATTAAGGCTACACTAGTCGACGGCACGAATTATTTTGTGCGCGAGGTTAAAATGCATGCTGTCTCATCCGACAACACGTGCGAAAGAGATAGATGCTGTGATGAGCAGTAAGAAGCTAGTTCGCGTACGAATTAGCACTTTTGCAAATTTTTATCGAAATGGATGATGATTTAGGACGAAAACGAGCGCGCGAAATTTTATAAACACACCTTTGGCAGTCTAGATATCATAAAAAACGACTAAGTGTATATTTTCAAAATATAATTTTTTGCATTGTTGAATTACTAATCTATCCCTGTGTGGAGGCCGTTTTGCCATTTTCCTTTTTCTTATGGTATTTATTTCCGCCCAAAGATGCGTTAAAATTAGTGTTGAAATATGGAACTTTCGACGCTCATAACATTCAATTATTTTTATTTTTTGTTACTTTTTTGTTTCCATACAGGGCTAGATAATGATGAGACAAATTGATATCATTTTTTATTTTACGTACATCGTCAAACAATGGAGTAATCGCCAAACTACGTTTGTATGGAAAAATGTTCGACTAGTATAACCTTAAGCGAAATTGCAAGTACGTTCACATGAACACAATGCGATGCAAGCAGCACTAGTTGGCGCCACTGGCGAATAAAATCCTTAAGGCACAGATACCCCTCAGTAGCTGATTTTAAAATGAGAATCACGTCTTAACGGCTAGTCGTAATTTTTTGCATAAATTATATTTTACATTAGACCATTTTCTTAATAATTTGATCTAAGAAAATGTTGAGTTTTATTCGTACAACATAGTGTAATTAATTTGTAAAGTAATGTCTAATACCACAGTAAAAAATCTAATGCAGACAAAAAACGACAATCGCACTAAAACCGCCGGGCGTATTTTAATGAAATTGTCACCTTCTTAAAGACAATTTAATAATCTACATTTTGTTCCGAGGTGTTTTTTTAAAGTCTTAGAGTAATAAGGAAGGAAAGAACAAAAACTGGGTGTGAAACGATTGCGCGTTTTATTCGGGGGCGAAGGCGTAGGATATAACCCAATTTTAACGCAGTATAGTCATCGGCAAGTAACTTGGCAAGAGTCCTTAGATGCGCAGAAGTTGTTTTTTAGGTCTCCTTGGTAGTGAAGCGGGACACGGGGTACAAGGTCACGCCGATCCGAGCGCGCGATTGGTGGCTCAGTCGACCCGCGCCTCCCGCACCCCATTCTCGCTCCCGATTAAACTTGCGTGCACGAAAGTTGTACACTTTGTTTTTGTTGAGTTTTTGTTAAAATTTTGTTAAGTTAGTTTTTGTTAGGAGTAGTTGTTATTGTTTTGAATTTAGTTTTTATTACGAGTGTTACTGTTTTATTTTGATAACAATGCCATAATTGTTACCATCTTCTTAAAATATTTTTTTTAAGTTGTAAATGTATATATTTTATTTATAGCACCTAATAAACTTCACGAATTCCTCTCCATTATTTAACTTTCCTCTAAACATACATGTTTAAAAATAAATGATGGCCATAACCATTGAAAAAGACAAAAAATAAAAGTGACCACTTTTTTGTGGCAATAAGTGTACGATGCGCAAACTTACCCCCACTACGCCAAAACCTTGCCAAGTTACGTGCCGATGACTATACTTGCCGTGCGCCCGCTCGGAGCCAGAATATCAATATTGAACCTCCTTTTGAACAGTTTTGTTTGCATAATATTATTTGATTTACATATGCTATATTAGTTATGAAGAAATTCCAGCCATAATTTTTTGCGTGTAAAAATATTTTTAAACATCAAGTCATTTTGGAGGAGTTGCCAAAAGTTGCGAAAAAATATCGTGTTGTTAATTATTTTAATAAAACAAAACTATTAGTTACACGAAAAAACCTTCTGTTATAAATAATGTACATAAATCAATAATAAATATATTTTTTTTCAAACCTTTTCACCTAGCCGTTACTAAGGAGTATGCTTTAGAAAGTTACTGTTTTACGGCACTAAAGCGGATGTAGGCCTTTAAATACAGCTCTTAAACGTTGTAATTACGCGCATGAAAGCAAAGTATGTATTAAAATAATTTCTAATATCATAGAAATGCGATTAAATATAAAATCGAGAATGCCGCACAAAATTTCTTTTCAGAAAAAAAATGCGAATAATATTTTCGGAAAATTAAAACTCAATTAAGGCGTATATATTCCCCAATGTTAAAGCAGTACTTGCCGTGCGCCCGCTCGGAGTCAGAATATCAATATTGAACCTCCGTTTGGACGGTTTTGTTTGCAAAATATTCTTTGATTTACATAATATTCTATTTCAGTTATGAAGAAATTCTAGCCATCAATTTTTCTGTGTACAACATCCAAGTTGTTCTGGAAGAGTATAAAAAGTAGCGAAAAAATATAGTCTTGTTAATTATTTTTTAAAGCAAATATATGCTAATACAAGAAAAAAACATGTTTCACAAATAATGTACATGAATCCATTTTTTTTTAATCCTTTCAAACCTAGCCGTTACTAAGGAGTATGCTTTAGAACGAAACCGTTTGACGGCACTAAAGCGTTGGAAGTCCCTTATAGCAGTGTTTGGTAAAACCCGTACCTATCTGGGCATAAGAAGTTTTCACCGACATCCCCTAAGTTTAAGGGGTCCCCTAAGTCCCTAATATTCACAACAATAAAAAAGGAAGTAAATAAACTCGCGCTCAAGTCCAAAAATCTATGATATTTGATATTTTGAAAACCTCACTCTACACCAGCACCCGTAGCGGCAAATTCAAATTTGACAGATTTGCACTTGAAATTCTCCTAAAAAATACTTGTACGATATCGCCTATCGACACAACTTAAATGGTTGCGCCATCAGGAAGGACCCTTATGTAAACTCGTAGATTTTTTATTAAATTCCTTGGCACTTAGCGACCGGCCGTTTTATTTGGTCTTTACTGTGCCTACGTTATTCGAGTTTTGACCTACATTGGCCGGTTGCCATTGCAATTGCATTTTATATGCACTTTCGTCCTTCAAATTCATTTATGTAAACTTTAAATAAACTTGTTTTGCATACATTATTTATTTTAATTAATGAAGACAAGCTTTTGTTCAGCTGTGGAATAGTACAAGCTAAAATTTACTATAAGTTGGGCCTGGAAAATCTGGATTGCATAAGAATTTCTAATTAGAAATCTTGTTAATTAGTTGAAGTATGTTAATCAAATTTATATAGGGTGTATGTGAATGTTTTTCGTTTTAGATATTTAAAAAACCGGCCAAGTGCGAGTCGGACTCGCGCACGAAAGGTTCCGTACAATTATCGAAAAAACTGCACAAAAATCACGTTTGTTGTATGTGATATTTATTTTATTCTGTTTTTAGTGTTTGTTGTTATAGCGGCAACAGAAATACAACATCTGTGAAAATTTCAACTGTCTTGCTATCACGGTTCATGAGATACAGCCTGGTGACAGACAGACAGACGGACAGTGGAGTCTTAGTAATAGGGTCCCGTTTTTCGGTACGGAACCCTAAAAACAATAGAATTAATTCAAAGTTTGAAGCAATTCTATAGTTGTTTTTTTAAAGTATCAATAACGAAAAACATTCTGAGACACCCTATAGTTATACTACAAACTATAGTTCGATTTAAACTTATTGGCGGCTCAGATCAGAACACGCCGCGAATCCGATGCACAGCAGCAAATTGAATGAAAGCTGTAGTCCATACCAGTTGACACCAGCTTTCATTAAATTGGTGGGGTATTGCGCTGGGCGGGCGTAGCGAACATCAAGAAGTTAAAAGCGGAGGAAGTATAAATGAAATTCAGGGATCGGAAAAAGATAAATATCTACACGTCTGGCGTCTACAGAATGACGCTAAAGAAGAAAACTTAGAAATATATGTAAGAAACATAATTATGTGGGTTGAAAAATCCTGTTAAAGTAGAACGCCTTAAACAGAACGGATAGGGATTATGCATCCTTTATGATTGGGGTACCGGAGAGTAAATATGACGTATTATGTCAACCTGAGAATTGGCCAAAGGGTAGGTAGGGTAGGGTTGGGTAGGGTAGGTGGGTAGGGTAGGTAGGTAGGGCAGGGTAGATAGGGTAGGTATCGTAGGGCCAAAAAATGTTCTGAGTTCTGTGAATGGGTTTGGTTTCGTAGACCATACAAAAGATCAAATACCTCGGCATAAATCTACTATAAAAATATATTATCAGAACATCGGCCTGAGAACCAAACGTTTTTATAGGACTATCAAGCCATAACTCGGATAAATTTGCTATCACAGAAACCGGCCTAAACGAATCGATTTGTGATCCGGAATTAATCCCTCCAGGGTTCACTATAATGCGATGTGACCAAGCGGATGGACGAAAGCAGAGCGCAGCGTGTCTCGTTGCCACACCGCGAATCGAGTTGCGTCGAGTACCTGCACCGAGCGGCGTAAACATTGATGACCATGTATTTGAACTAGTAGGTGCCACTGTATATTTACGTAATAGGTTTTTGTTTTTAATGGGTTAAAATACTTGCTGTGGAAGTTCAAGGGTTACCGTTTCATACAGACTAACTGTTGTACTTTTAGGTCACTAAAAAGAAGTCACAATAAGGTTAGTTTATTTTTCTTTTGTGCCAATGTAGGCCAAACGCCTTCCCTTTCTCCGTCTTCCCTCCCTCCACCTCCTCTCGCCTCTCTATTTTTGGCAATATCTGGCCAGTACAAGCCACATCTGTCCCACATTTTTTTTAATAGAAAATTGTTCTATGCCTAAAAAAAAAAAATGACATACCTATACCACTGCAGCATAGCTCCAGTGATAAGACAACCTCCAGGCATCTGGAAGGACATTCTTCCGAACACATTCTGGAGTTCTCCGCTGTCCGGGTGGAAGGCTGACTCGTACAACTGCTTGGCTCGTACTAATTGCTCATACTTTGTACCGGCTGGCTCTTGACCTATTCTAGAGGAATAGAAGAAAAATAATGTTGATTAAGTTGAGAGAAATAGTCTTTGAATTAAATTAAATTTTTATCAAAAAAATACTGAAATAATATTTTATCAAGAAAAATTTTACAGTCAAAATAGTACCTAATAGCAGTTCTGGTTTAGTCTTACAATGTTTTGATTTTGATTTATGATGAAATGTTAAATTATAGTTTAAATTTTTGTTAACCTTGCTTTGGTGCTACAATAATTAAGCCAGCTACTATTTTATCATCAAAGAGAATTTAAGATGCATAAGTACATAGTTCTTAAGACTATTTTGCAGTTAAATTCAAGAGGAATTCTTCCAATTAGAATGCAGAGCCCAGAAGTGTTTCTGGTTAAGTCGTCACAATCTAAGAAGTCCGTTGACGTTTCTCATTTTACATGCCGCAATAACTTTCTACGTAAGAAATTGAAAAATTAAATCCATAATCCTAATGTATTACTATGTTACCCATACACTAAAACAACGAGTATCATTCGCAAGCATCAAGTTTAATTATTATTAAGTAGTTTTATAGCTGTCAAAACGGGCCTTTTATTTTTTGTCAAGTTTAGGGGCAATATTATATTTGCTGCCCATTTCATGGGACCTGAATAATATAAAAAAGCAGATGTAATGTTGTGTGATACTTACTTATACTTCAAATAAAGGTCCTTAGCGGCATGCAGCTCTGTTTCTGAAGCCAGCGACAGGAGGGGATTAGAGATGAATGCAAAATGTTTAAATCTACCCACAAATGTGCTCTGATCCCAGAGGGGTTGGGTAATGTCTAATCTTTCAGTTGCCATGGCCTGTACAGAAATAATAATTAATTATTATAATAAACAAGACTTAACTCCTGGATACACATCCATTATTCTGTTCATCTAATATAATCATCAGTTTTTACTATCGAATAATGTACAAAAGTCATTTACATAACTTAAGATAAAATAATAATGAATGTAATGGACAATAATATATTATCTACACAAGAAAGAAAAAAATATTTTAATATTTTCACTGGCCTATACAATTTATTTTAAGCTCTCACTCAAGGTCTTCTGTAAAGAATGTAACGAGTCTTATTACCTGCCGAATTTTCAGCCGAGTTATTTAAATAATAAGTACATTGTCCATGTGTAATTAAAGTCCGACGTTATTAGCAGACAGACAACTTAAGACATCAACAAAATTACATTCCATGGCCTTGAACATACGACAGGCAAATAAAACCTAAACCATGGCAAAAAGTGCCGTCTTGCAAACAAGAATTGAAAAGCAGAATAATTTCGAATAGATTATGTAAGGAGGCGTTTAATAAATTAAAAACTACAAAATATCTGATACGTTTTCGGCGATATGAACGTGTAGTTACTTACTATAATCTGTTTTAATTTCCTGAAGAGCGAAATATAGTTTCAAGTAAATGCTATTGATACAACAAGATAAGAAGATGTGCGTGTTTCACGAACTCAATAAAACAACTGGAAAAGTGGAAAACAGTCGCGTTCCGTTCGCAAAAAAAACTGCCTAGATGCGAAATGTTCAAATGTCTATGTCATCAAATGTCAACTTGTCAAATGTCATTTCTGATTTCTGTCAAATGTCAGCCCCGCCTTCAGGCCAGTAAGCGGAAGTCACAGAATGACAATTGACAATACTAATACATAAACAATCCACTTTACTTTTCACCTTTGGTTTCGACTACGCTACGGGTCTACTCGGGCGATTACACCAACACGAATCCAATAAATGTGACAATGTTACAGAAAAGGTTTTGGAAAATAAGAAATATGGGGGTCACTTTCAAATGACCATTGCCAATCAGTTGCCAGAACGCAAAATGTAAATTTCGTGAAGGTTTCATTCTGTTTTCAACTTTGTCTTATCTATGATTTAACAAAATATGGCGGCTGTCGTAGCAACAGCCGATATGACGATTCAAAAGAATTCTCAGATTTTAGTAAACGTAGAAGAAGCCCTAGCCGATTTAATTGTTGTAACGTATTGCACTGACGATAAAAAGTTTCAAGGTGTGTTACTGGACTCCAGCAAAGGGTAGGTAATAGAGACATGACCGAGTGTGTTTTTATCGATTATTGGAAATACTCTTCATATTTACTATAATTTGACTGTATTTTTGCAGTAATTTGCCTTATGGAGTTTATAGCCTCAACCCAGCATTCTCCAAACAGGCTGTTTCTACAAATGAAAGCGATAAGTTGCATTCCGTTAGTCAAAGGTTCACGTACCAAGAACCCCAGTATGAGGGTGAAAACTCACAAAAATCGAAAAAACCTGCTCCTAAGGGCAAACAGCAGCAAAAGATGACGGTCAGACTAAGACCTCGGAAGGTCTTATGTTCTAATTGCCAAGGGATTTGTAATGAGAACAATGAAAACGTAGACGTGTCTAAAAAACGTAAGTTAGAATCCGATGACGATACACCACACTTCTCTGAGTCATCAAGGACAGAAAAAAAGTATTTGATGGGCAGCATGCTTATACCCAAGCTGTCCAGGCTGCATCCCAGCGAAATCTCAAGTGCTGTAAGGGGTGCAGCGAAAAATTCCAATAAGGCTAGTGAAAAGCAAATTAGAAGTGAGAAATCTAGTAACGAGACCGTGACACACGAAATGGCTTTCGTCAGTGTTTCTGATGACATGGACGGCGACAAGGACGACACAAAAGACGAAAATGACATTTCTTTTAGTTCAATGTTTTCAAGTGCAAAAACTCTTAAAATTTGTTTTGGGGAAGGTGAAGGGACAGTTGTAAAAATCCCACCACTTTCAGGAGATTTTAATGAGGATTCAGGTGTTTCCTGTGACATGGGGAAGCCAACAAAAGCAGCTAAAAAGGCATTAAAGAAAGCTAAAAAGCAGGCAAAAAAAAATAGCTCAATAGAAAAGAGTCAAAGCATGCAGTCACCAAAACATGTTGGAGCGTTATCACCGCACAACAATGTAACAAGTCCAACACTGGACCCATTAGAAAAGAAACACAAGCACAAAGTTAAGCATAAAAAGAAATACAAGAACCAGAAGAAACGTGATGAAAACACAAGCAAATGTACTGAAAGTGAGTCCGTGGACTATTTTAGTGATATTAAAGAGCACTGTATAAATCAGAAGCTTTCCATAAGCTTGCAGAGACTAAATAGTAATTCCCCTGAGAAACCGAGTGAGAATGATCACATAGAAAGCGGTTCTGAGGATTGGGAGAACGAAGTTGTGCCGGATTTCCCAGCGAATGGTACGGAGGGTGTTGGTGGTAGGTTATTACGGGTTTCTCCTGGGGATGTGGTGTGGGGCAAGGTGGTAGGGTTTCCATGGTGGCCGGGAAAGGTCCTCAGCGTCACACCAACCTCAAAAGCACATGTGGCATGGTATGCTTCAACCACATCATCACTCATGCCATGTGATAGCTTGAGTCCATTCTTAGAAGATTTTAAGGTGAGATCGTGATCATTGCTTTTATCATATTTTCAGCTTGCTTTCATATTTAGCATATCAACATGCTTGTGCCTTCTCTGTGTAAGAAGAGACCTTTGCCCTGCAGTGGGACAGTTAAAAGCTGGTATTAATATTAATTAATTCATATAATATTAAAGCTAACTTCCTTGCCAAGAACATTGACAAAAGATGTGTTTCAGGGTGTCCAGATTTATCTAGCTTATCAAAATAACCTTTGCTCTAAGTAAATTTTATAGCCACATCAACAAATTGCATAACAATTATTATTGGTTTTAATAATAACATAACAATGTGTTTTCCTCTTAGCCTGAATTATTGACAATAATAAAAAATATTAAACCAACTGTATGGATGTCTCTGTAAGAAAGACACAAATAAAATAGAAAAAAGTTAATTATAAAAGTAAAAAAAACCAACTGCTTAAAAAGACGTAAACAAGAAGAAAATGAAGCTGTGCATTCGGAGGATACATATTCTCGAGTTGGCTGACCAAAACCAGATGTATCCTCCGACTGCACAGCTTGATTTTCTTCTTGTTTACGTCTTTTTAGTTTGCTTTTTAAGCAGTCGGGTTTTTTTTTCTGTTATAATTAACTTTTTTATTTATAACTTTTTTTTGGAACAGGTACATTTAAACATATAAGTGTATAAACCTAAAAGCCGCCATTTTTCTATTTTAATTTTTTTATGTAGCCAGTGACACTCGCAGGGTTAAGACGAATCAATTGACGTAAGAATCATCAAAATCAGCCAACGCGTTTGGTTTCTGGAACGCCACATAGGAACAAACATACATATATATATAAATACATAGACTGATAAACACATTACCCTCCTTCGGCAGTCGGGTAATAAAAAATGCCAATCGTTAATCATTGTCCTGGCCTTGTCCCATTTTACATTAAGTCAGCAACAAAACATTTTCTACTAGCAATCACCACAGTTTACTGTCGCAGTATTATTCACTCCCATTCATATCATTCCTCAGACAAGCTATCCATTTTTTAGGGATCCGTACCCAAAGGGTAATAATGGGACCCTATTACTAAGACTCCACTGTCCGTCCATCTGTTTGTCTGTCACCAGGCTTTCTCATGAACCGTGATAGCTAGACAGTTGAAATTTTTACAGATGATGTATTTCTGTTGCCACTATAACAAAAATACTAAAAACAATAAAATAAATATTTAAGTGCGGCTCCCATAAAACAAACGTGATTGTTTTGCCGTTTTTTGCGATAATGGTACGGAACACTTCGTGGCGCGAGTCCGACTCGCACTTGGCCGGTTTTTTAACTGACTTCAAAAAAGACAGAGGTGCTCAAATCATCTGTATATTTTTTATTGTTTTGCTCACCTTCTCCATTCAGCTATATTCATACCTCTTCCAATCAATAAATTCTCTCATTTGCATTTTCCAGATACGCTTTCTGAAGAAAAAGAGGGGACCATACAAAGAGGCTGTGAAACAAGCGACAATCGAAGCTAAAAGGAACGAATCTCATGTAAGCGATCCACTAGCCAGTCCTACGCACAACCTGGCAACGGTTTCACCCCGCGCCATTGATGTGTTCTCATAGACTTAAGGTGCATCCGAATTTATTCAAAGTCATGTGATATTTAATAATTACTTCATTCGTTTGCACAAGTTGTTTTAATATGGTGTTTATTTGTTGCACTATAAGGGCGAAAATACACACGCCTGTAACTTTGAATTAAGTGTGGAAGTAGCTCAGTAATCAGAAGTTATTATGCACACTTTTATGCAAGTTACAGGCACGTGTATTTTCGTGTAAATGTGAGTAGACATCTCTATTTAGATAAATGTAGACCACTAATCTTAAGTTGGTATCAAATTAATCTCGATTTTACGACAACGTTTTGCGTTGTTCGTGAATAAAAGTACAGTACGACCGATGAGTCGTGGCCCCTCCGAAGCTAGCACCAATTGGTTGCGCAGAACATACTTTACGAACCAAATGGCTGTTTTCTTCACAAGTGTACATTCGCGAAAACTCGCAATGTCTATGTTAAGACGGTCCGAATCATCGGTCGTACTGTACCACGTTGAAAATAATCCACGTGGCTGCGAATTTGCAACCTGATACCAACATAACAAAAATTCAATGGACTGCAAAGATTACATTCTCTAGTTAAGCTTTTAATGTAAAAAGTAAAAATTAATACTATATATATTTTGCTGGGTATTTAAATGTTTTTATGGTTGACTACCCATCTATAATTAGGTGTTTTTTACTCACCGACGTTGAACTACAAGGGACCTTTATAAATCATATTCTTATGATACAAAAGAGAGCCGATCTGTACGTTTGTCTTCAGATAGTGATTAAAGATATTTTGTATCTAATTGTGATAAATTCTAAATACGCTTGATGAATTACTTCTCAATTAAAAACTGTTTTGTTGTTTATGATTTTTATAGATTAGTATAACTTTTATTAAGAAAATCAAGTAATGGGTGGTCTCCTTTCGTCTTTATTGTACTTATAACGTATTTTTGTATGTGTATGTACAATCAATAAAATTAAGTATTTAAAGTCCACGCTTGTTGCACTGTAGTAACACACTGGTGCATTGTCTAATCAAAAATTTGGGTAATTTAACAAAACCACTTAAAACATCACAATTATTTTAAGGAACTTACTTTTTTCCAATTTAACTTATACATTCAGTGTTCAATAGATAAATAATTGGCTTTGAGACCAAATGCTTTGAAAAAATCGTGTTAGAATAGCATTAGTAATGGTAAATACCTACTAAATAAGGTGACAAAGTTAATGAGGAACTCCTCAATCGTTCATTGTTCAGGGGGTTGCGGCAATTAAAATATCGGGGAAAGGTGCCATAGACAAATTAATAATTATCAATGATATTCTAGTAAACAGATACGTCGTCACTCACAAAACAACCGGAAAAAGTGTTCCGCACAGCAGTGGCAGCTCACATACACACTTTTCATTCATCTGACATTTTACTACAAATCGAAAGGGGTGGCTTGATAAAACCAACAAGAAAAAAAGAGACAGCTAGTGTTTGTCACTTGCGTGTGAATGTAAACAAACATTATTCTGACCACCAATGTATTTTTCTTTTTCTAACCTCCAGAAAATTAGGAAATCAGAATATTAGGACAAAAATTTATATAAATTAGTAAGTTGAGGTGAATTGCGTACTAACATATGGTATGAGATCCCTTTAGTTTTATGTACTTTGGTATCATAATTTATACAATTTCTAAATACACACAATGGCATTTTTAAAATTTTGTTTTTGTTTCAACAAAGCGTATCGCTCTTCGCCTTGCGTGACATAGACTAAAGACTGTACTTTCCAATTAGGACGTTTACTGGAATATCATTGATAATTATAGTGTGAAATCACTTACCAAAGGATTTTCAAATGTTTGATCTACTTATTTCAACTTTGTTGCTAAGAAAATCACTTTGTCTAAACTCAGCATAGAACATTATTATTATATTTTTGTTTTAAATTTTTATGTTTCCTGTTAATATTGATATAAGAATTAATACATATGGCATTTCATGTATTATGTTACAAAACTTTAGGCCATTCCTTTTATTGTCTAACTCTTGGTTTTGAATTATCATTGTAACATTTACTTGCATATTTTATAACTTCCTACAAATATTATTTTATAGTTTGATTTTAAAACCAAGAGAAGGATTTTGTTATTTACTTTGTAAGAGGTATTTTTAATTCTCATGAAAATATATTTTTTACTTATATTCCTCGGCATGAAACTTGGCAAGGTAACCTAGTGTTGGGGGTAAGTTCTGAGCAACCACCATATAGAGCAAACGAAACGCGTACGCGACGCGATTGGTCAGTCGATCCTTGTGTCAACTTACTATCCAATCGCACGCTCGGAACGTTCGCAGCGCTCCGACTTACGACTGACACTTGCCAAATTACGTGCCGGGGATTAAACCTGTGCTGGAAAGTGACCCCACTCCCGGCTAACCGCGCGGCGCCCAGCGTTCTCGTGCGCCAGTAGCTAGAGTCGAAAGTCAGTGTGGTGACGTCACATCCCTAGGTGCACAGTTAATTGACCGTGTTGTATAGTATCAATCGATTGCTATACAAGATGTCTGACAACGACGCGAAAAAAAAACATGGATTCAGTAAATGATTCTTGACACCCTAGTATTGGAATTTTCTACAGCTTTTTCCTGTAACCAGTTCAAACTCATTATTCCTATATACCCAATTAAATTTTGAATTATTCTACATTGTCACACTGTGTCTTCGTCTATCATCCAACTTTCCTGTCGCAGGTCTGCTGGAAGAAATCTTCTATCTGTATCCTTTCTTTTCTCTGTTAAGTGTTTTGTGTGTACATAATAGCGCGTGTATGTACTAGCCGGCGGTGTTGACCTCGATCGTGAACTGGTAATCAGCTTTTGAGTTCTATTTTTATTGCTGTTTTTGTGAAAAAAGGGAATTAATGGTTTTATAAACGCGTTTTTTTTTTAAATAATTAATTCTTCTAACACTAGGGGGTAAAATCATGTACTGAATCCATTGTATTTTTTTCGCGTTGGTTCAGACACACCCTATTAGGATATTTTAATTTACAACTATTATTGCGGTAAAAGTGCTGTTTGATTTCGTATTTGGCCTTTATCTTGTTATATTATTTTGGTAAAAGCTATAAGTTTTTTTTAATGATTAAGACAATTTTCAGAGCTATAAAGCGACGCTTGTATCGCTATTTATTTGTTTTTTTTATTCTTTGCGGTTATTAGAAGATATTTTACCTAAAATATTATGAAATTAACCCATTGGTTTGGTTTAAAAAAATGCAAAACTTTTGCCTTTGTAAAAAGAAATAAGTTTGTCTAAAATTTATGTATTTTTCTATATTCAAACTTAACTAAGGTTAGGTAGTAAGAGGCACTAGCAAACGAAAGGAATACTGCCAAAGATGAATGATCTTTGCCCGACTTGTGGTGATTTAAGATATTTGTTCATAATTCTATTAAAATATTGATGTGTAAATATTCAGAATAAAGCCGTATTTTATTAGTGTAGTCTGCCACAGTGTATCATCTTATCATTACAGGAAATGTATTTTTAAAATATAAACTCTTCACAAACCATGTCTTTTTTTCTCTTTCGTGGGTTCCCTAAATAATAATTATATTCACGCCGCTCCGCTGGTGTCCACTTCAGTTGACCTGGAATGAAAATGTAGGAAAACATAATGCGCGTACGTAATACACCACGTACAATTCCGCAACGAAACACCACGTAGGTATGTTTCCGGAGCAAATTACCAAGAGTGTTTCCGCAGCCAAATACTAAGTGTGTATGTATCGCAGAGAACCTTGTAATATTTTGAAAGTATTAACAATCGTAACGCTAGTCTTGTGCTACAAACAAAACACACCATGTGTGTCTTTACAATCGTACCACACGTTGCCGCTCCAAAACACCACATGTATTTCGGCAGCAAAACTCCACGTGTTTTCGTAGCAAAACAACACGTGTCTTCCCTGCCGCAGCAAAACTCTTGTTTCTGCAATAGAAATCACGCGTGTTTCCGCAGCAAAACAACACGTGTATTTCCGCATCAAAACTCCTCATGAGTTTCCGCAACTCCACTCTCAGTAGCAAAACGACGCGTGTATTTCCGCCCGCTGTTCTACAGTAAAATTCGTGTATCTAGAACAAAAAAACATGCGGGTAGCTGCAGCAAATTTCCACGTGTTTCCGTAGCAAACAACACGTGTTTTCATCCGCTGTTCCGCAGCAATCTCGTGTTTCTGCAACAAAACAACACGAATATTTCAGCATCAAAACACCACGTGTGTTAATGCAAAAAAACACCACGTGTGTTTCTGCAGCAAAAGACCGCATGCGTTTGCGCAGCAAAACACCTGCTTTTTGCTCCGCTTTAGAAATATTTTTAATTCAAACTGCTTCCGTCAGCGTCATTATATAAAACTGATTTTTATGGACATTTTGATGAAAAATTATAGTTTTGGGTCAAAAATGCCTATGTAAGGGAAAATATGTGCAATCATTGAAACAGACACGATGTCGGTAAAGCACAGATTATGGGAGGTAATCTGTGCGGTAAAGTGATGCTGGGCATTTCATCGTAGTAATGACTTCATCAGCGAAGCTTGTCTAGAAGACGGACTATGAGACGGACTCAATATTATGTGCTTTAAAATACTCCAAAAAACAATAGAATGCGGTTCCGCATTCTATTGTAATGCCAAACTTGTTTAAAGTGACTGTATCAAAAACTTAGTAGCCAGATCATTAAATTCCCAAAAAAAAACGACCACAAAAGTCAAATCGAACGAATCAGTCAACTGTGTGAAAAAAAAAGGCGGGAAACGGTTGAAGTGGAAAGGCGCGTTTTTTAATTTATTATTTTGTAATTCAACTTCTCGTGTTTATTGTAATTTAATTCTGTAAATATTCGTACTATTAGGTCTTATTTGGTGTATATATATATTTTTGTGTAATTGAAGACAAAAAAATGGGGAAAAAGAGGCGGAGGAAGGATGAGCTGGAAATTCCTCCGGATCTGAAACAGCATTTGCAGGAATCTTCAGACTCTGACACGGCGGAGTCCACGGTATCGACGGCATACTCGGTTACTAAATTTAAAGATGCCAATGATAAGGAACCTAAGGACAATAAATATGCCATATATAAGGTAAAGGGGTATACGCGTAAGTACAGTGAAGATACGAAGCAGGCAGAGTTAATCGTTTTTCTTAGTCATATGGACGAGAATAAGTTTTTCAACGACAAAGATCGTATGGCCCTTTCCAAGGGCATACGAGAACATGGAGTGTCTGGTGTGATGCACTTGCGCACAATAAACAAATATAAGGTCGGTGTCACATTTGATTTACCAAATAACGCCAATATG
The DNA here is from genome assembly GCA_964057195.1 of Orthosia cruda. Taxonomy (NCBI): domain Eukaryota; kingdom Metazoa; phylum Arthropoda; class Insecta; order Lepidoptera; family Noctuidae; genus Orthosia; species Orthosia cruda. Next base: position 38,728,190 of record OZ059836.1, read on the forward strand.
TTTCTAAAAAACAAAAAATTATTTGATCAGCTTTCTCTAAAAGCATCTATCCCTGCTGGTGACACAGAGGTTACTGGAGTCCTTACTTCAGTCCCAGTAGATATGTCTAATAAAGAGATATTTTCTTTAATCGGCAGTTCAAAGAATGTAATACAGGTGAGGCGTTTCATGCGCAGGTTCAGAGGTGATGAAGGTAGAATATCTTTTGCCCCTACCCAGACTGTTGCTGTGACATTTGCATCCACTATTTTGCCAACTTATATTTATTTGGACTCATGGCGTCATGAGGTGAACAAATATATCCCACCAGTGAAACAATGCCTTAAATGCCTGCGTTATGGGCATATAGCTAAATTTTGTCGAAATACTGAAGTTTGTTCAATATGTACTGAACATCACAATTTCAGAATGTGTGTTGTTGCCCAAAAGGATGCTAAGTGTGCAAATTGTAACGGCAATCATATTGCAATCTCTTCAGCATGTCCAATAAAAAAGCAAAAGGTAGAAGAAAATAAAATTAAAACTAAAAATGCTACATATTCAGATCTTTTTAATGTAAACTCTTTCCCAGCTTTAACATCACGCAATCTGGACACTCAGATTAGTAATCTCATGAAATCAGATAAATTTATAAATACTTTAGTCGAAACACTCACAAAAATAATAAGCAATAAAGACGAACCTATTAATTCACTTTCTATTAAAGAAGCCTTGAAAACAACGTTCAGTAATAAATTTTCTTCAACCAGTTGATGGATTTTTCAGAATTAAATATTGTACAGTGGAATGCTCAAAGTTTAAATAGTAATAAACATTTATTTATCGATTTTCTTTATAGTCACAATATACATATAGCAATTATCAGTGAAACATGGCTTAAACCTCACCAAAATTTTAAAATAAAAAATTATAATATTGAGAGAAATGATACCGGTAACAAACATAACGGAGTCGCAATAATTATTCACAATACCATTACCTACTCTAAAATTGATACCTTCTTTGATAACTCATTGCAAAACATCTGTATTCAAATAAAAGTAAATAACAAGGAGATAAGCATAGTCAGTTTTTATAGTCCTTTGAATTGTAATCCAGCATTCAGAAAAGAAAACCTTGATTTATTAATAAAATCTATTCCTGGGCCATTTATATTTGCTGGTGACTTTAACGCTCACCACTCGTCTTGGGGTTGTGGCTCGGATTCTGTACGAGGTCGAAACATTTTGGAAGTAATAGATGATAATGATTTGGTTCTGCTCAATAATGGTCATGCAACAACAGTTGGCTCTTTAACTTGGCGACCTAACGCGCTAGATTTGACGCTGGTCTCTTCGTCTTTAGCTCTCAATTGTGAATGGAACGTACATGATTGTCCTCTTGGTAGTAGTTATCACATTCCTATAATCATTAAAGTAGTGATTAGTAATATTAACAAAAGTAATACATACAGCAATTGTTCTAATGCTGAACATTTGCCCATTTATCCAAATTATAAATTGGTGGATTGGCAAAGATATAGTAGTCTTGTTGATGAATTGTTGGTTGATTTTAAAGTCGATACTATAAGTCTTTCTGGTACATATCTTAAATTTTGTAGCATTTTACATACAGCAGCTGTAAATTCTATTGAAAATAATAATCATTTGACTGGTAGGACAAATTTTGTCAATCATTCATGTCTTGTAAATAATTTTAAAAGACCTTATCTTCCTTGGTGGAATCAAAAATGCACAGAAGCCGTATTAAATTTTAAAAATGCATACATATATTTTAAAAATAATCCTTCAGAAGAAAGCTATCTACAATTCAAAAGGCTTCGAGCGGTTAAAAAACTTGTTCTAAAATTGGAAAGACAAAAAAGTTGGTTTGCTCTTTGTGAAACATTCAATAGGACTACGCCATTATCTGTCATATGGAAATTTATGAGGAAGTATAATAAAACATTCAATTTTAATGCTCTCGAAGATGATGGATGGGTTTTAGATTTTCTTAAAAAATACACACCAGATTTCGCATCACAAGACTCAAAATCTTCATTCACAACCAGTACTAATCCCAGCAATAATTTTCTTCTTAGTCCTTTTTCATTGCAGGAATTAATATCAGCCATATCTTCCAGAAGAGATACTACTTATGGTCTTGATGGAATGCCATACATACTTTTTAAAAAACTTAGCATTAGTAGTTTAAAAATATTTTTACAACTTTTGAACTTATTATGGCAAAATGATATTATACCTCTTAACTGGAAGGTGGATTGCCTTGTACCTGTTTTAAAACCAGATAAGCCTAAAATGTGTCCTGATTCTTACCGCCCTATAGCTCTTACTTCTTGTGTTGGAAAATTATTTGAACAACTTTTAAAACAGCGTTTAGAGTTTTATATTGAAAAAAATAATATCTTACCATCAAACCAATTTGGTTTTCGTAGGAATCGTTCTGCTAGGGAAAGTGTTTGTCAATTACAGCTCGATATTCACAAGTCTTTATCGTCAAATGAAAATTTGGTTGGAGTGTTTTTTGATATTGCAGGTGCATTTAATAGTGTGAATATAGATATTTTATGTAGTGAGTTATCACAGATAGGAATCCCTGGAAAAATAATAAATTGGTTAAAACAATTTCTTAGCAATAGGAAAGTCTTTGTAAAATTTAACAGACACCTTTATGGTCCTAGGCTATCGTCTAAAGGAGTTTGTCAAGGGGGCATTTTATCGCCTTTAATATTTATATTGTATATACGAAGATTAAATTTAATGTTAGGGTCTCAGGTTAAAAACTTACAGTTTGCAGATGATTTAGTGGTTTATGCATCTGGGAAAAATGTATCACAACTAGTTGAAATAGTGAATGCTGCATTAATGTATCTATGTAAATATTTCTCTTACCTTGATCTTAGTGTCAACCCATTGAAGTCCAAAGTTGTTTTATTTGGTAAACATAATCATAATATGCCTGCTGTGTTTTACAATAATTGTGCATTACCCAGTTCTTTAGATGTCAAATTTTTGGGTGTTATTTTTTCACATAATTTGTCCTGGAATAATTATATGAAACATATTATTAGCAAAGCAAATAAAGCTTATAATATTTTGAGATCCTTGAGTGGTACATATTGGGGTGCAGACCCTAAAATTTTGTTATTATTGTACAAATCTTTAGTTCGTAGTCACTTTGAATATGGTTTCTATTGCTTTGCTGCAGACTCTAAACATGTAAATAGTTTAAATATTTTGCAAAACAAGTGTTTGCGCGTTATAACTGGGGCGTTCAGAAGCACTCCTGTAAATGCAATGCAGATTGAATGTAATGTTCCACCATTAGCCATTCGTTTTGATTACTTGTTAGAAAGGTTCTTTTTGAAGCTTTATAGTGTTTTGGGTAATAGTCTTTTAGTCAATATGTTGCATTTAGCTATGCAAACTGCTACAAAATCTTTTTATATACTACAGCAACTTAGAAAATTTAAAAACTTTATTGAAAATATTAACATTTACCGATCTAAGCTTATCTTGCCTTGCTATGAGGGAACTTTCAGCAGTAAATTTCCAGCTATTAGTGTTATTATAAATAAGAAAAAGGATTTGCCTTCAAAAGAGGAAGTATATGTAATGTTGTCAGAGTGGTCAGATCATAAATTTGTGTATACTGATGGTTCCAAGAATGATAGAGCTGTTTCTTTTGCCATCTATGAGCCATCTTCAAACGTAGGTATTGGTAGGAGAATTGACAGAAATGCTAGTATTTTTACAGCTGAAGCTGTTGCAATTCTGAGTGCTTTGAAACATATTAAAAATAGCAATTCTGAACATAGCAAATGGGTTGTAGTAAGTGACAGTATGAGTGTTTTAAAAAATTTGGCAAATAATAAACTACATGCCAACACTAATTACATTATTCATTTGATAAAACAACTCTGGGTTGAATTAGCCCAGTCAAATATTGAAATTTGTTTTGTTTGGGTACCTTCACATATTGGTGTTAGAGGAAATGAAAAAGCAGATTTTCTTGCCAAAAAAATTGTTGAATTGGAAGAATTAATACCTAGCACTGATACGAGTGTTCCCATACCATACACAGACGCAGTTAGTCTCTTAAGACGGCGCATGTGTGAGGCATGGGGGAAATATTCATACCACTGCACACATATTGAAAATAAAGGTTCTTGGTTTAACAGTCTTGATGTTCAAATCAACTCTGTTCCTTGGTTTTGCAAAAATAATTTATTTGTAAGTAGAAAGTTTTATTCAATTATTTGTCGTATGCGCTTTGGTCATTGTAGATTAAATTATCATCTTCGTCGTCTTAAAATGGTCAGCATATCGTATTGCAATTACTGTCAATCAGAAAAAGTTCAATCACTACATCATATCTTCTTTGAGTGTTCATCTTTCAACATTCAGCGCCTTGTGTTGTCGGATGAGCTTCTAAAAATTTATAAAACACCTGATAGGGTCCCGCTGTGCATACAGGAGTTGCTTAAGAACGCTTCAACTTATTTATATTTGTATAGATACATATTGGAGACTGTTAATGAGATTTAAATAGTTCTATTTCTTGTTCCTATGCACCTAGGTATATGTAAATATTACCGTTTTATTATTATTTATAGTTTGTATATTTAAAACTGTAGCTTAAGATGTTTTTTAAAAAAAAACCAGAAGAAAGAAGAAAATAAACTTATACAAGATGACATATCTTTGATGACATGAATGAAATGGAAATGACACTTAACCTGGAATTGATTGACATATAATGGAAATGACGTTTACCCTGGAGTTGGAATTGAAAAAAAAAACGGAATTATGTAAAAACAAGATTTTTACTAATAATCAAAGACAAACTTATAATGACTACAACATGGATTAGAAAAACGAAAGACATGATTTCTAAACATATTACGAAAGAAAAAAATACCTACGAAAGACTAGGCAGTATGGTTGAAAGACTATAGCCTGCCCGAAGGGCGAAAAAAAAAAAAAAAAAAAAAATCAGTCAACTGTCAAATTCACTTTCAAAGTCGGGCGTTATTCGATTTGTCATTTTAAAAGTTCAAAAGAATGTTTGCCTAATTTTGCCAAACATCTAGTTTATTTATTTGTTAAGTAGTGTATTAGTTTATATCAACAATGAGACGAACATATAGGTCTAAAAAAGACACCGGCGGTGTTATAGACCGCAGAGACTTGTTGCAAAACTTGGACGAAAAGAGCTCAGCTTACGATGCCTTTTTCATTCAAAATATCAAACAAACTAAGCGAGAATTATCTTGTGTTGGATCTTCTAACGCTCATGGAGTTGCTTCTAATCGAGTCCGCAAAAGGAAATATGTAAAAAGGATAGTAAAAGAGGTAGAAACTCCTTGTCAGGAGAGTTTGTCTCGGTCGGCGTATTTAACTCCAGACAAGTCTATTCGAGTGAACAAACCTTTGGATCCATTCGATATGCTGCTAAATTCATCAAATGCGTGTACTGTGGCAGTTCTACCACGTAAGACTGAATCTGTGACTAGCAAGGTGGATCTGTTTGATAAACTTGTGCAGAAAAAGTAAGTAAAACTTATCATGGCTTTCAATAACAAGGCACATAATCTTTAATAAACTTCGTTATTTATTTAAATCATACATATTATGACATATTGTAGTAAAATTTTCACACAATGACGGAACTTATTCTTCTTTTTTTCACCAACCCATCAAGTACCACAAACAATGCCTGAGACAAAATAAAAACCTCAACAGTTATAAAAGTTAATATGTGTACTGCACTTCTGTAAAGTTTTTTTTTATTAGTAAGTATTAGTGATATTTATAATAATAGAGAGAGATTAATATCACTGCCATTTTTGTATAGTTTCTTTAAAAATTGCATCATTAGTTGATTGCTATACCATCATAAATTATTGCTTTTTTTTACTATTTAAGTGGCCAACTATACATTAAATAAGGACACTTCAAACTATCTATGGACTTTTAGGTGTCCCTAATTTGGTGCAATATGCACTCAAACAATTATGACTGATTTCAGAGAAAGTAAAACATATACTAGAAGAAAGCCAGTGAAACCCAAAAAGGTTACCTATTCCGACAGTTCTGGTAAGCAGTTTCCAATTTATATATTTATGAGCTTTTGTCAGTGTCACTTCACAAAATTACACACATAACAACAACAATAACTTATTTACAATATGGTAACCTATAGTTCCCTAATTCAGAATTAATACATATATGGCAAACATTATATGGAGACTAAACCGCTAACCTGTTCTTTTAAAATTGCAGATTCAGATAAAGAAAATTCAGACGAGAAAGTAAATATAACAAGAAACACATCAGATATAAAAGCGTATCAACTCCAAATAGAAAATGAAGCTAACACCACTCCAAAGAGGTTTAACGACTCTATCAATAACATAGTTAACAACTTATCACTACTAAATAAACTGAAGCATAAGAATAGCTTCAACGATTCCATGAAAAAACCTCAAAGTTACTACAAACATAGACTGACTAGAAATATACAATCTCCAATCTTACAAAAATCTCCATTATGCAGTACTCCATTCAAAGTTAAATATAGAGGAGAATCTATATTCAAATTCTCACCTATTTCCAATACAAATGATGATAATAGTCCGAAATATACAACTGTTACTGAAGATAATGATAATAGCAATGATAGTATAGTGTTCTTAGGTAATAATAAAACAATAAGTCATAAAGGTTCTAAAGAAAACGCTTTGACATCTGCTGTAGATGTTATTTCCAATAATAGCATAAAATGTGATACAGACAATGAAGTATTAAGGCCTGAAATAGAAACAAATACTGAAGAAGTCTTCCAGAGAGATACAGTAGAAGAAAAGGAGAGTACTGAAATAGCTAGTAAAAGTAATGCAACTTCTAGTATAGAAATAAGTTCCTTTCAAACTACTGAGGTAGAACCATTTTTAGGTTTTTCCAATGATGCTAATAAAGAAATTATTACTAAATACGAAAGTCTAGATAGAATCTCAGATTTAGATAACACTATACCTAAAAATGATATAACTGAAATTGAAATTAAAGAGGATTGTAGATATGTAGAAGAAGACGGTCAGTATAATTTTAGTACTGAGACTAATAATGTGAAAGAAGATAATAATACGTCATTAGAATCCGATAATGACGACAATGATTCTTTGTATGATACATGCAATAGTGACCAGAGTTCCATTGGAGAAAAAGAAGTTGTAAAAGAACCTATTGTGAAGATTCGGCGAATTAATGATTCATCATTCTGGAGGTATTATAAGAATATAAAAGTCCTAGACTCTGAAGGTGATGAAACTCTACAAGATGAAGGCACAGATGAATGTAATGATAGCCTGGATGATGTACCTATTGATGAGAATAATACAAGTGCAGAAGTTGGAGAAAACGCTGTAAGTATAGATGAAGAAAATAATGAAAATTATATGAGTCAAGAAGATGAAGACAGTGATGATAGCAATGTGAGTAGATATAAATTAGTTACAAATGAAAGCCATATAACACAAGGTGATGAAAGTGAGAACCAAGTTGAATTTCTTTCTGAAGATGAAGAGTTTGCTAGTTTTGCAAACAGTAATGCTTCAAATGAAGAAACATCTGAAAATAGTTCTAGTACTGAAGTGAATGTAGATAATTCTTCATTAGAAAATGAGGTTGGCGAATATATTGATATAGCTTCATCTAATGACGATGATGCAGAATCTAATGAAGAAGAGAAATGTGTCAGTTTTGTTACAACAAGAAGGAGGAATGAAGTCACTAATAACTCTATGATGTCTATTTTTAATGATTCCTATGCATCTTCCAGTACTGATTGTGATAAGACTGTGCTTAGCAATAATAGAGAGCCTAAATATGAATTAAATAATGAAGATGAAACATTAATGAACTTAAATGATGATAAAGAAGTTAATAGTGATCCTGAAGTATTAGAATTAAGAAAAGGTGTTGATCATCGACAAAAATCCTCACCTACCTTGCCACATTTTGAAGATAAAGAAGACACCAGAATATCATTTGTAACTACTAGAAGTAGCAACATCACTGATAGGAAGAGCTCCATAAGAAATAGAAAGAGTTCAATCAGACCAAGAAGAAAAACGGTATCCAATCAAAAAAGCCTCAACTTGCCTAGAGAAAGTATGAGACCCAGTCCAGAACCTTCTAGAAGAACATGTTTCGAGAAACCAGGAATAGTTCTTCAGCCTGGGAAGAAATGGGAAAGATCCCTGAGTATATTTAGAAGAATGACTATGATGACTGATCATTTTGATCAGTCTATTATAGAAGAAGAACCCACAGAAAGGAAAGGAAGAAAATACAGACAAAGTGTCATTGAGACTATGGAAATGCAAGAGTTAAATGGTAGGTATATTTTAATATATAGTTCTTTTGGATCACTCTATTATCATTTATCAGATAGGAACTAGAAGAATCTCAGATTTTTGTATGTAACAGAAAAATATAGTATTCACAGCGGATCTTTTTGTCTCTGAAGTTGGCTCTGCCAACAATTGCGCAAGAAACAATTTTGTCTTAGAGTAAGCGAAATAGGACGATGCGACAAACATAAGCGAGTGAAAGAAACAGTAATACAATGCTATCTCTATTTATATCTTCACCTTCAACTTTGACATAAAAATAGCTACTGTGCAAGGTCTTGCAGCCAATTCAGAGACACAAAGATCCGTTGTGAGCATTATACTATCCCTTTGGGCTTCTTACATTCAGTTCATTCTACTCTTTGATAATTGCCAATATTTGAGTTTATCATCATGGTGAAAGAATTAGTCAGCTTCACTTCGCATTAACGAGTGCTAGCTGTCCAGGGAGCGCAGGGCATCCGCCTACAGGTCCCAGAATATTTAAAGGGTTTTCCATCAACTCAAAAAGCAGAAGAAGAAGAGTGCCATTGTCTTGACATGGATTTTAATTTTGTTATAATTCCCATACTTAGAAAAAATATATTAAATCTCTTTTGTCCGAGTGATGACTGCCACATAGAAAATAAATAAAAATACAAAAATGGAACAAACTTGACACTTCCATCCAAAGTTTCAGTGTAATGTCAGGTTTGTGTTTTATTCTGCAAGATATTATTTATAAGCTATATTGTATCTCCTAAAAATAGCCTCCATTAAAATGATTGAATTATTTCAGGTTCCCTACACAATGAATCAATCAATAGTCGCAGAAGTACATTCGTATCTAAGCCGTGTCGATCTACAATTAGAATTGTGAAAGTGAGTAATGGTATAAAAATGGCTACCTAAATTGGAAAACGGTAATTTTCAAACTTATGGATGATTATGCTTAGTGATCATGTACTTCTTGTTGCAGGACCCTGATATTTCAAGACTGAGTCTATGCAACACAAGCATATTTGATGACTTGAAAGGTAAATTTTTATTCTACTAATTATCAATTTAGTCAAAGCCTCACTCTCCATACGCACCAGCCTCCTGAGCGCTATTTGGGGCGGGTTTTGTTTTAGAAAGTACTATAAAAACTTTGTTTTGTAAGCCATTAGACAATTTACTACCTCCTTTGAGTAAATTGGTCACACCTAGGCAGAGTTTCTGGAACAAAAATTATCGCAAAATAATGGGCAAACAGTATTAGTAAATGTCCATTTGTACACGAATTTTCTTCATAATTTGACTAGTTGTTAATTAGTGGTGCGTCGATAATTTATTTCCAGGAACCGGGTATATATGACATCGTCAAACCCTCATTAGCTAATGTTATTCGTTGACTGAATTTCAACATCAAAATTGCCCGTGCTTATAGTGTATAAACTATTTTCAAAAGTCTTGGTGCTCTTAAACTCATTTCAATAGGGAATTTCGAAAATTACTGCGATTTTTTAAAAATTCATGGAGAAAAGTGACCTTCGTAAGTTTTTAAACCATCCTAATTAAGTTCTGTTATGTTTGCGGCAAATTAAATCTCAAGGTAGATTGCCAACAGATAAGGTGAAACAAGCATATCTATGTTATTTTGGTCATTCAGTGGTTTGCTTTTGTCAGTCTACAAATAAGAAAACTCATGAAAACCAATTACTTCGTTGATAATCTTACTATGAAAGAACAGTGTTATTAATCGCCGTGAACCGGGGATTTTTATGGTTTTAGTAATATTGAAACCATATTCTTCTTTTTGTTTTTTTTTCTAAAATATAGTACCATTTTTCGAAGACTATAAATTGACAACACTTTGCAGTAGTTTCGGTTGTATTGTAATGGTAACACTCAAAAATCTCATTCTTCATTATCTGTGGCCTGTGGTGAGTGGTCTGTGGCAATCTGTGGTCGTTTGTTCGTCGCTCCCTCTCACTCTCTGTGCAGTCTGTGCATTTCGTGGAAGAAGACGCTTCGTGTGGTCTTTGTCCGGAATATTTTTTATTTTATTTTTATTTGTAACTGCGAGTTTCAAATTTGAAAATAGTGAACTTTATATTTAGTACTATTGAAAAAAGATAATAGTAGAAAAATAATTCTTAAGTGACAATTTGTGTTTGAACACTAAACGTTATAATTTGTGTCTGGTGTCTGCCATTGCGTATCCGTAACGGGATATCAGCTTGTTTCTACGCCCTTTGTTCTAATAAAGTGTTAAATCAGCCAAGTGCATGCATCTTTCCCTGCAATACACAGGTTAGTTTTCAAATCGTGGTGTTTATCGTTCCTCTTATTTTGTCGTAGCGTGATTTCGTTGCGTCAACGAGACGATTACGCACAGGGGGAAAGTACGTTCAAGTACTTCCTACTTTGTGTAATGAATGTCATTTGCCGTGGATTCGTGAATGACGCGTTGTATTTTTCAGGATTTTTGAACGAGGAGTGTGATGATACGATTATTGAATTATCCAAACTCTCGATCGCTGATCAGACGCACGAGGTCACTGTACTAGACACCTTCCATGATACTTCGAACCGAATAGCTACAGCAAGGGATTACGTGTTGCGTCGATGCAGTCAAACGGACGCGATACTATTTGATGAATGCTATCCGGACACGTGAGTACCTACCCTATTATTTTTAATTAAATTTACTTTCACTCTCACATAAATAGGTATTTGAAAAGAAAACTAAACAAAATTGGCAGTTAAATAGGTGACACAAATACAAGATGGTGGCATTGTTATTAAACATCTGTAATTAAGTGGGTAGGCGTTGCAACAGACAAGTCTGTTGTATGAATGAATGTGTCCTACATTTTAAAACATTAATATTCAATGACATACCAATATTGTATAACGTTCAAATAGTTCAACTGTTCTACTTTTAGGCTATCAACGTGAATTAAAACTATTTTAATTTGCAATTACACAATTTGACGTCATTGGAAGTAATCATGCCGATCTGAAGTTGTCTGAGGTTGTTGCAAAAAGTCTTTATGTAATTCTAACTGTTTCACCAGAGTGATTTAAGAGTTAAAGTAGAACAAAAGTATTTATTCAGCTGGTTTTATGTAGTTCAAGATAATGTTCATTAAAAATCTTTACAAATATAAATTGCCCCAAAATGAATGATTCACGGAACACACAATCATACAGTAATTTGATTCCCAAAGAAACAAGTCTACAAAATTATGTAAAACCGGTGAGTCATCAAGTGAATGGCTTTTAAATTGACCTTTCCAAGGAACACTAGGGTACATTGTCCTTTACATTTTGTTAGCTTTATTTATCTACTTCATTTACCAGCATACTACAGTATTATTGTTTGTTCATTATCCACAAACTGCGAAGTAAGACTGAAGGATGTTTTTTGTTTTTCCCTCCAAAGAGGAAAGACAAAAGAGTTTACATAGCTTCATACATGGCCAGGGTTATTCCGTGTGTATTTTTGGATGCTCTTCAAACATTTGCGATTTTTAAAAAGTCTTCAAGGAAAAAATGCTTATTGTGTTTAAATGCTTTAACTAAAATGCTCTGATTCTATGCTGTCTCATTTAAATGATAATGACAGGTAAGATTTGTTGAGTTTTTACGATTAGATGTTTTCAAATAATGGAGGATATACATACAACTTTTTATTTTCTGTCACACAATGCATGAACAACTAATCAAGTTTTATTCATATGCATGAACATTGTATCCTCTCTGCAATGAATCACATGTATGGCATTAGTCAGTACTCCTAAACAATGTATGAGCTGGTAACCTATATTTATTATCTTCAACAAGTTTCAGCTTTCATGTACCCTTCAGTATGAGTATTGAAAAACTCATTTTCAATGAAAACTGAACAAGTGTTTGTTCTGATTCAAGGTTGCAAGTGTCACAAGACTTAACCTTGTCAATTATTCAGCATTGAACATCATATCATGTTCGATTTAGCAATAAGGTTTTCAAGAATAAATAGTATACATATTCTTTGACCATACTTGTTTATAATACAATGCAGAGTGAAAGTTACTGAGTTGAAGATAGCTTTGAATAATAATCATGTGGTCAAATCTGTTGAAAAGAAACCACAGACCATGAATTACAAAATAGAGAGTGAATGTTATAAGATTTATTTTGTAGTTTTTATGAATTTGAGTATCTCTTATGCACTTATTTGCATCTGTGGTAATAGAGCTGTCAACTTGGTTTTCATGTCACATAGTAACTGTTTCATTACCTAACTATATATATATACATAAATATATACATAGTTTATGCATGAAATAACAATGTTGCAGTTAATTTAATGCCATATTAACACCAATAGAATATTGCACACAGTTTCTTAGCAAAATTCCCCAGCTCCTCCAGACATTTGAGCTCAATACATTACAAGCTTTTTATTAACTTGCATATTTAGGTAAGTGTGTTCGGGTCAAATTGTGCAACTGATGTTTAAAGCAGTTATCCTCAACCAATTAAGATGGAATTTTGTATATACTTTTGGCTTGGATGACAATGATACTTGTTAAATAAAAAGATTTTTCGAAGCAAAATTGCAAGTACTTATGCAATTAGACCAATTTGTTTGTACTTCTTTTTTACTGTTCTTCTCTATTACTTTGTGATTTTTGTTGTCGTGTTGTGTCTATGTCGAATAAATGTTTTCTATTCTATTATTTCTATTCACTTGAAAATTTCTTAGAAAATAATTGCGCGATGTCGCATATCGCCGCAATTTAAACTCCGTCGCGGCATCTAGAAGGTCCGTGAGCCTTTGTGAGTCTTATTTTTTTCAACCATACCACGGTTAAGATATCTAAGATATCTATACATAAAGTATTCTATCTACATTCAAACGGTCGGAACGCGATTCATACCTACGCGCCTCGAGTTCGGTAAACTCTCGGTACATTTTACAGTCGCGAACAAACGCGACAAACGCATGCGGTGTGATGGTGTACGTACCGCGCGGCTATAGGTAATTATTTCAAGGACAGGGCTGGATCAAAATCCTGTATAGATATCATTAACGTGACCATACTGAGACTACAGTCACTATCAATCACTCCCTTTTCTTCACATTCCTCACACACACAACCCATCTATTGTGCCTTTATATGCATCTGTAGACTTTTAAAGAGGCTGGATATTATATCAGTATTTTCACTATCACTATTGTTTAATTAAACAAACACACCTAAGGTTTCATCTTAATCTAATCAGGAAATGAATGTCTAGTGTGTTCTTGTTTCAAATGTTTATATAAGACAATGCTTATCAAGTAGCACAGGCACTGTAAATGGTAATGGATGTTGTAGTAACATTAAAATAATTATGATGTTTAGCTAAATATCTTAATTTAAATAATGCTTGAAACTTCAAAGACTAGATTGCGGTGTGTCTGTGTTTAGTGACCTTCAGATATGCTTGACTTCGATTTAAATAATTGTTAAACTTCCAAACCAAAAAACTTTTGTAGACACAGCTATACATGACCAGTCTGCTGCCTTTTGAAAGACGATAATAACTTTTGTAACGACGTATTTTAAATTTTTGAATCGGATATTTTTTCTGATTATTAAAAATTGGAGGCTTGACATTATAATTTCAGCCGCACGGGTCGATCTTCAAGGTTAAGCAACGCTTGACGAGGTCGGTCCGTGGATGGGTGAACATTCCAACATACCGAGTTTCTTCCGTGCCTCGGAAAGCACGTTAGGCCGTTGGTCCCGGCTGTCATTTGAAGATCTTTGACAGTCGTTACGGGTAGTTAGAAGCTTGCGAGCTGACACCAGTCTCCAAGGAGTACCGTGTTACCCAGTTACTGGGTTTGTGGAGGTCAGATAGGCAGTCGCTCCATGTAAAACAGTGGTACTCAGCTAAATCCAGTAAGACTGGAAGCCGACCCCAATATAGTTGGGAAAAGGCTAGGCAGATATATATATAGCTGTCAAACCATATTCTTTTTATTCCTTAAAAATCGGCCCCAATCGGGTATAAAAGTCCAGCATATCTGGCAATCAATCTAGCCCTACCTGTTACTATAACAATGAACATAATTATAGGCTGTTGAAGAACTGCCACAAGATTGGCGAGGGGGTGTACGGCGAAGTATTCCTGTGGCGGGCCAGAGATGGTCGTGCTCGAGTGCTGAAGATCGTGCCCATCGCCGGCACGCTCAAGGTCAATGGGGAGAGTCAGAAGGACTTCCACGAGATCATATCTGAAATTGTGATTGCTATGTAAGTATCAGTTTTTTTTTTTGACAGTATTTACGATCTTAACTCTTAAGGGAGAGGTAAGCCTTTGCCCAGCTGTGGGCAGTAACGGGGTTTAATGATAAATTATTAAGATTACGGTTCACGTAGCGACAAATGTAAAAGCGATACATTTTTTTGTCTGTTGTACAAAAATAGGTGTGCTTGCTAAGTCGGATCAAGAAAAGGGTCTAGTGACCCTTGGTTTACTAGTGAAAACTGCGGCTTTCAAAATGAAATAGTTTATTTCTTTTGAATTGTCAAACAAAAAAAAAGATGACCCTAGTTGCAAACCCGCAAGGGTCAGTAGGTCTCAATGGAGAAAAATTTGCAAGAAACTCCACAGGCACTCTTTTCCATCAGTTTTAATTACAAGTATTTGGTTACATCATTATTTTTGAAAAATTACATATACGTTAGAACGATGTAAAAAGACGTGCACGTAAAAGCGTCTAGAGTAAAAAACAATTAAAAAAATACAATAACCAAATCCCAACTGATGGCGCCCGTTAACGAACATGGCGCATGGATCGGCACCACTCAGCTCAACCATTATTCATCTTTATAATGAACTACATTTTAGTAATGCCACTCCGAACTTGGTAGAGTTCAGCTTTATAAGAGCACACTAAACAATATGCCGCGATGTCTTCACCATTTCAACTAGGTCGCGCAAACTGCGAAATTGCAAACTCATAAGTTTTAATAGGACTGTATTAGATTTATAGAGGCCTGCGACGTTAAAATCGACTCTTTTGTATAGTTTCCGCCGCCAAAAACTACTGCGCTGGCCTTTATCGTAACAGTATGTTAAAGTAATTCATATTTATGACGCTCAAACTAACATCCAGACATCAAGGATTAAATGGCTATTGTATGTACATTTGGCACTCAATCCAAGGTTTCCACTTACTACGCCGAATAAGGGTGACAAAGACCCGTTTCGTGTGTATTCAGGTTTCGAGTTCAATGTCAACGTAAAACGGAACAGATTTTGGTATAATTTTCACGCATACAACATTCATTCAATCGTAAAGAAGTAATTTTCGTAAGAGTATACTTTCACTTTTTAAAAATCGAACGTGGACTGGTAATGAATTGCAACATTGTGATTATGAAACCGTTTGAGACGGTCCTTCCTGTCGAATGACTAAGTCATTTTAGGGGAAATGGCTCTGAATAATTGAATTTATCAGCTACTAAGTAAACTTATCTAGTCGGCCGACCATTTATGTAATCTGTTGCTATCATAAATTGAATTTACGATCATAATATTAAGTGTCCTTGTACGTATAATATATCGCGCAAATGTGAATTTACTTGTTCAGATAATTATCAATCATAAAATGTTTTGTGTATTATCAGTATCACAGACATCTATTTGTAATTAACTGATACTATTTCTTACTCTTAATTATGTACAGTTTTATTCAAAATCACAAAACATCGCCGATACTAATTTATCTGGGTCAATTTATCAGCTTAAAAGCAGAATTTATGCCAAACAAATATCTACTTTAAATGTAAAAGAATGAAGTGCTAAAGTGACCTATTTTTCCTTGAAAATAAAACGCTGTTTGCCGCTAATCTATGCGCCACGATCTTAGTAAAACGGGTCACTTCCGCAATAAAACGATGAAGTTAGCAACACATTTACATAACAGTCATTGTTCAGCTACTTTAAGACTGATTTATTGAGTTTTAATTACGTAATTGTTTTCTGTACAAGGTTGGTTTACCTCTAAAACTTAGGGGAAGAAAATTACGTAACGTTCTTGCGAAATATTATTCTCCTCAAAGCTTGCCTTCGGGGAAGAAAATTACGTAACACTCTTCCAAGGATTTTAAAGGTCTTCGGTAAATGTGAACAAAGCTCGCTTTTGTCTCGTATTTTTTAAGATTATCGTTTTACGTTAGGCTTCATACTTTACCTATTATTCATATTGCAAAATTTGCTTTTTCCCGTGGCTTTTACAAAAAGCAGTGCATTTTTTCGGAATGAATCGTAGCCTATTACACTTGGCTATGGTTATTGCTTTTCATCAATGAAAGAGATTATCTTTTAAAGTCATAATAAACATACTACTATACAAACTTCTTTATATAGTAGTCACAGTGGCTCTTTGTGTCTCTGAAGTTGGGTGCAAGAATGCGCAGTTGCTATTTTTGTGTCAATATTGAAGTAGTAGGTAGCGTTGTATAACTGCCTTTCACTCGCTTACGCTTGTCGCATCGTCCTATCTCGCTTACTCTATGCAGTGTACTCGATGACAAACTGTTTCTTGCGCAATGGTTCGCAGAGCCAACTTCAGAGAAAGACACAAAGGTCCGCTGTGACTACAATAATATTAGTTATCAATAAAGTGGGGTATTTATTGTATTTTTCTTCAACAGGGAATTGAGCGCACTCCGCGCTCCCATAGTCGAAATTAATCGCCACTTTGATGAAGGGAAGGACGTCGAAGCGCTGGATCTGCATGATATAGAGAATGCCACGGATATTTTCAATGAGGTAAGTCAACATAGCTTTAGTATCATCACAGTTACATAGTAGACATCCCACCCTTGAAGTATGGACTCTATTTTTTCGCACTTAGCCTCCCATTCGGTCCATTATTCCACTCATACACACAAAACGTTATGAGAATAATTTCACTGTAAATGTAGAATTCCCTACCCTGATCTTTATTTCCTATTTGCTACAACTTGGGGGGTCTTTAAGTCAAGAGTGAATAGTTGTTTTATCATCATATCATCCCTAACCATCAAGTTAGTGAATAAACACGAGTCTATAAATAATAATACAATATCTGCAGCATAAAACAGTCCACTCTTAGACATAGGAATCCATATTTCGCTTGTTTATATCCGGCTCGAAGGACCAAATTCATGTTCAGGCGCTGGTTATACAGAATGAAAGATGAACATGAAGTATTCAATTAACACGTCTACATAGTAAGACAGCTCGATAACAAGTAACGTACCAAAAATGCACATCTACCTTACCTATAGATAAAAATGTATTCAGTTAACCATCAAGGCAGCCTTAAACAGTCCACTCTTAGACATAGGCCTCTCCAATTGCACTCCTATCAGAATCAACTCTAGTTTTGGCAACTCTCATCCAGCTGTTACCGCTCCCGCCCACCCACAATTACTACTATGTATACAGATAGATGAAAGCTTTGAAGGTTCTTGTCGTATATCCACGGTCGCCAGCGCAATCGATACTCTGTCCTTGACACTAGTTGGAAGAAGGTTTTACTCTGTACGGGGGTCTGATGTAACCCAAAGATTATGTAACCTAGTTTTCTCTGAAACAAGGGTATTCTATGTCGATATTTTCTAAGAATAAAATGTTTGTAAGGTAGTGTTCTGACTGGTCGAAGCACAGAAAGTTTAGATTTTTCGTCAACATTGACCTCCGTTCTGAAGACCAAAGTTCAAGAGAACTCGAGTAATACTATTCAATGAATCTAACGCGCGAGAAATATTCAGGTCTTACATCATTTTGTCATAGCCTCATTCAACAAACTCTTTGGTTAGTTCATAAGTGCAACCCGATGACGTAAGCTCTGCGAAAAATGATACGCGAGACAATGGACAGTTACGTAATTTTATTCTGATTGTCCGAGATGTGAATTATTGGAAACTGATAAATGACGTGACCTGACCAATGCTTAGTAACAGAACTTGATGCATGCTCTTTAGAAAAAGCATACGTGCTCTGTTCAACGTCCAAATGATAAGTGTTTTCGGCAAATCTCACGTACGAAAACATCTCGATCCCAAACATCATAGGTCAAATCAAACAAATATTTTGCCCGACGAAACAGACACCAGGCGCCGTTCAATTTAAGCCAATACTTGGAAAGGTTACGAGTCCAAGTATCTTCATTCAATTGTCCTCTAACGACTTACATACAGCTCGAAATTGCGTCTTTTCTATTTTCCTGGATATAACAAGATCAATATGTACGTTCCTACTGAAGGTGAAATGAAAAACACATCAACATCGAGTACATGACATCTACAACGTGTAAACGGGCAAAATATAGCATAGTAATTTGTTGCGATAGTATATGAACATAAATAGAGCGAAAACATACACTAATTGAACTGTCACATCTTATTGTTTAACGTTTACGTATGTAGTTGTTATTGATTGGCCATGCCCCCGGGCCATTTCTGAGAAATACTGTTGTAACAGGAAAAATATTGCTTGGATTTTTGTTGTATTTGCCGGGGTATTATTTTGTTTTTCCTCTTGTGTTAGGAGAATATGATAGCTTCTTCGTTTCGATGATTCCTGTTTCTTAGGCGCTACCCCGAGCAAAACGCCGCGCTAGCCGTTTTTCGTGCAGTTTTTAGGGGCTACCTACTCGTTATTTAAAATGAAATATCAACTAATAAAAATACATTAAATATCTACATATAATTGATTCCAAAATTGTAGATTTCTTTTTTTTTATGAAGTATATGTTTCCTAATCTCCTTCCAACAAAACCATAAAAAGATAATTAACGATTGGTAGCATGCATCTCCTCGTAAAGTGTTCATTAATATTTTTTTGTACAAACACTAATGGATAGACAATTTGATAACGATCATTTTGTAAGTTAATTTTTTTTCAAAAGACCAATATTTGATTTTATAAAGATTTTATTCTAAAATATGGGCGTATTCACTACAGTAATTCATGCGCCACCAGTGCCGCTAGGCCAATGCTCATATCTCACGCTGATTTTTTGGTCAGGGTACGGCCTTAATTCATATTTACTTCGACTACGTCGTACGCTTCTCAGCTACGTCGTTAGCCTTGGTGGAGAACTCTTGGTGCAGGTGTTTTTGCGTAAGGAGCAGGACAACAGATCCATGTTAGCTGAGTAGCATTTGGCAATGTTTCATACCGGCCATTCATTAAATAAACATTATATTAAAGTCACATTGTGCATTTCATGCACGTTTGGCAATAACAGCGTCGGTCGTTAGGCATTGTCGATCGAAAATATAATCGGTATTCAAGTCTAACGAACCAACATTTTCGGAATCCTAACTGCATTCTAGAGTTGCCGCGAATACTCGCTATTATTCGGTATTCGGCATTACTCGTAATTTTTTTTATATTCCAAAAATAATAGTCGTCGAAAATAAACTTTTAACGAACAAAAGAACTAATGAGTTAAAAATAATATATTTTTTAATTATTTTCCTTAATAAAACAATACACAATATCAATTATTATCTTTAATATGTGCCTGTGCCTATTATATTCATGAAATTAAATTAGTAATGCTTTTTAATTAATATTTAAAATCCAACAGAGGCAGATTGTGGTGCAAAAAAACATTTTTTTCTGCACGTTCTGGAGCAAGTCGGTTTCGTTTTTCCTCGCAAATTAAACCTGCCTCGGAAAATAGTCTTTCTGAATAAATAGAGCTTGCTGGTGTGATTAAGTATCGTTTAGCAAGCTTACTTAAAATAGGAAATCTATTCTTATTGGTACTCAAAGCCCACCATTCATATGGGTTTATTTTTCTGTCAGCCTTTGCTAATGCGATGTAGTTGGCGATTTACCTTAGAGAAAGACTTGTACAAGAAAAGGGTTGCCAGCATTTAAAAATGGAAAATAAAATTTACTACATATATGTAGGTATGTATAACATGAAACAGATTTCTTTAACTTTATTGTTTTCTTTTCTCACAACTTTAGAAGAAATTAGAAATATTTTTAATGTGTTTAATGTTTTTTTTTATGTCGAATAGTAATGTCGAGTTATTCGACTATTCGCCAAAGTGAATGGCGATTAATCGGTATTCGACTATTCGCTATAAACACTATTCGCGGCAACTCTACTGCATTCCAAACAATCTTTAAATTCCGAAGCAAGAACTGATACCGGTTTGGTATCTCAAAATTCTTAAACATGACGAGTCATTTACTTTGAAATGATAAAAGAGAATAACAAAATCCGGTCGACTTTGTGTATTCAGTTCTTTCTCATTTTTTTCTCGGTATGTGGGGTCTTTCTACCTGTTAAAAGGTCCCCCTTATTCTTTCTTGCTACGTAATAATAGCTTGGGATGAATTTCTACCTGCGTTGCATTCGACGTCTTGTTACAAATTAATGGAAGTGGGCGGCTTATTCATCATGTTTTTTTTTTATCAACTGGGAATCGTCTAGCAATTTTGTTTTACAATAGTATGCTTTATCTATGTTGTTGGCACGATAAATTGTTAAAAACCATCAGAGTACAACGGATTATTTAATCTTTCATCACGTTTGTCGATAAGCATAGAAACTCTGCGTTTATGCATGCAATATTAATTCTACTTGATATTCTGTTGCTACACGGAGTTCTTGTACTAATTAATCTATTGGTTTTGGTCCTTATGCCTTTTGCAATAAGGTTCGATCAAGAACTAACCCTATCACGATTATTTTCCTTAAACGATTCTATAAAATCGGAATTCATTTATTCATTAGCAACCTTATCCTTACGGTCATATAAGTCATTAATTACAAATAACATAATGGCGCATTCGTCATAGATGCGTTGTGCATAACACATAAAACCAATAGCCGTACAAAATGAGGTCATTAAAATGCTCGTCACGAACCGCTTCTAGGGAAATGAATCACCGTTTCCACCGTACGGCGGAACGCGTAAAAATTTTACTTTCGAATAAATTAAAGCATGAATCATTGTATTCACGAAAACGGACAGTGTTTGTTTGTTTGATAAAGTCAGTAGGCCGCACTGTTATCGGAACAAGACATCCCTATGTTGACACAGATGGCGCACAATTTGCGTTCGTTAAAACCAATTATAAATTATGATTAAAATGTCGGCATTTATTTCTTTCTTTCATTCTTTGTTGTTTCATTAATTATGTTTGCGGTAGGTAATCCTTTGTGGTTTGTTATCAGGTTTTATATGAATTCGCATTTGACCTTATCTCTGGACAGATTTTTACGATTCCGCCTCCTGAATTTAGAGGTCGTTCGTACTATCTATCTAGATTATTTGAAGCTTTGAAGAACCGCTCTTGTTTGTGTTTTCAGCGCCATTGTATGATAGCGTTGACCTATTTGTCTTTGATATCGCGAAAAGATAGTTACAAGGATGAATAAATGAGCTTGGTAGATACAATAGTCCTTGATTCATAATTTATGGTAGGTCCACACTACACAGACTTCCTTTCTGATACACCGACATTTGTCTACTGCTAACACAGCAGTATAGACAAATGTCAGTATAGACAAAACTCTATAGAATTTAATGAAAGTCTGAAGTGTGGAACTACCATTAGATAGAGTAACTGCAGTTACATAAGCCATCGCTACAGGAAACAACAACATTTCCATTTTCCTGTGAGTTACATCCTCAGACCCATGATGTATCTACTGAGATTTTACCTCCAAACAGGATATCTATTTAAAATTCCGCATGGCAACAGGTTGCAACTGTTGCAAGCTCGCAAGCTGGCACATGCTATACTTCCTCCCGTCTCTAAACACGATATAACGACAAATGTGGCCATCTGCTGCATATTTTTTGTTGCGGCAAGTGATCTTTACGTTTTATTGGCAAGCCATCGGTCATTGCCTTGTATTTATTGAATTGCAGGCTTTTAACTCCGCTTGGCGTCTGCCAAATGAACTATGGCATTTTTAAGAAGCTAGATCTTTCTTAGATCTTTAAAAGCTTATTGTACAGATGAGCATGTCTACTAGAAGCCTGTTTTTTACCACCGACGGAAAAAGCGGGGTGTTATAAGTTTGACGTGTGTATTTGTGTATGTCTGTGGCATCATAGCTCCTAAACGGATAAACCTATTTTGATTTGTTTTTTTTTTTTTTGAAACGTTTCTTTATCGAGTGTTCATAACTATCTTTGATGAAAATCGGTTCAGCCGTTCAAAAGTTATGGGACGTTTTACTGTTTGAATCTGTGTGTTTTCGCAAGATAATGCCATAATTACTTTTTCGATAGATTGTCGATCGAAGCGCGTCGTATAATACTAGATAAATTACGTAGCATGCATTTATTTTAATTTTGGTTTGTCGTCATAGAAATCCCAGACTCTTCGGCATAACTGCTAGAGAAAATAGAATGAGCTAGATTCGTATATTTATAAACTACGTTTTAGAGCTTCCTGTTATTTTTTGATTTTATAATTCCAGTTGCTGATTTATAAATAAACAAAAACGTAGCTACATTTTTGTGAAAAATCTGAAATTATTGCCACAACGTTATTTTTTTGCCCGTTCTTCTAATTAGACTAAGTTATCTTGTGACCTGAGACCACCCAGGAATAATATGACCTTCTTTCGAGTGTTTCGGTAGCGGGGGGGCAAACGCCCAAGTAACTACATCAACTACCACTCGGATATCTGATGCACCTTTTTTATTATAGGTAGGTTCGCGCTTGACCACTATCTTACCTGATGGTAAGCGATGATGTGGTCGACGGTGGTACACGCTTGCCTAGAAGTAACCTATTCACTCTTTACTTAAAGACCCCGAGGTTGTAGCTATCTGGAAACACAGACTTCGGCAGGGAATTCCACACCTTAATAGCATATGGGTGGGATGTCCACTATGTACCGATGGCGCATCGCCGTACCTCTTGTAGTCTGATTCCGAATCAGGTCATGCATTTCCATCGCACCCTCTCCAAAATGCAACCGATAAGCTGGCAACTCGACGATGATGTTCAAGGCTCTGGAGCTTTGACTCGACCAGTGCCTCATTGCCGATGAGCCTCTTGGCCAGTTTTTCGATCGAATCTAGTGCAACAAGCTGGTATTTGGCAGATCCATCCCAGAGATAAGAACAGTATTCCATGCAAGAAGCATCTAAAACAAACTAGCCATCCAATTATGATTTTGTTACTCCTCCGCTATTTTGTTGTGGGAATAGTGTGGTGGCAGCTTCGTTCCTATGAGACTCTTTAGATTTTGTGCCATGTCTCTGCGAACCATGTCTCATGTCAATATGTCTCTCTTTATGTCAATCATGTCTCTGTGATTTTATTAACCAGTATCCTCTATCTTCGTAGGTACTAGCAGTAAGGTGTGTATACGGCAGCTACCCAGCCCGCTTGCTCGACCTGTGGGACTTGTACGACGAGTGCAAAGGCTCTGAGAACGACAACCCAGCGATATTGCCAGCTGACCAGCAGTTCATAGTACTGGAACTCGCGAATGCGGGCCAGGATTTAGAAAGCTATCAGTTCAATAACGCTGAACAGGCGTATGCCTTGTTTATGCAGGTATGTACACTGTGGATTCCATTTTTGAATTTTTGTTTTTTATTTTCAAGCTATGGCATGTTTTTTTTTTTGTTACTTTGATGTTGTGTGTATTTCTAGTGTAGTAGTCGACCAAGACAATTCCAAATAATTGGATGAGATGTGGCCCAAATCTGGTGCTGCTTTCTTTTACCATTTAAATTCGTCAAGTAATTTTGCGGATAGACATTCGCCATCGGTATTTTCTCTACCTATGTAACAGATTTTTTTTATTGACTTGCTCGACTATTACAAGAAATATAATTGTAAAAAAAAAATATGTGAATGTATGACTTGCTAATTTTTTGTGTTTTAAAAATTAAGTGCATTTTTTTGTTGTAAAGTTGTTTGTAGTAAAGAAACTGACTTTCATGTATTGATTGATGTTTTGTAAATGGAAAGTAAGTAAAAAATTGCCGTCATGCAATAAAGGCTTTTTTTTTCACTTTCTAGTGTGTGCAATCTCAAAAAATAATTATTATATACTACTTTAACCACTTTTTTTTTGTATAATATATATTTTTATAATTTTTGATAATGTCTGTAATATGCATGGAAGATGGCAAACTTACGCAAAGAAGCCATAACGCATTTTTATGTTCGATTTTGTTTTTTTTTTCTGTGTATTTTTTTTTTTTACAGTGGCACTCAACTGCATGCAAGTAGCTTCCACGGAAGATAAGCGATATTCTAGTTTCAAGTTGATCACGTATCTTGACTAGATTATCACTTATCCTCTGAGGTTGCTTTCGCGCGCTTTTCATGTGTTACCAGTGTGTGGATTCTTTTTTTAAACGTTTTATTTTTTTTGTAGCATGTTCATTTTGCAAATTTTTTTGTTTGCACATTTTTGTTTTTATATGATTGTAGCTAACTTTGATTTTTAGATTGTTCAGTGAAAATTCTTGATGTATTTTTTTCGTTTTTTTTTTGTATGATGTATTGATTTGTGTTTGTTATTCTATTATGCTTTTAAAGCTTATTTTTGAACATGATCTTCGTATTTACCAGGTTGCGTATGGTCTGGCAGTAGCAGAAGAGGCGTTCCAGTTTGAGCACAGAGACTTACACTGGGGTAACGTGCTTATAGCTCCGACTGAAGAGAAGGTATGTTTACTATGAAATTTTAATGATAACACGTAACACTAAACAACACTTCTGCTAAAATCATCATCATCATAACTTCAGTCAGGCAGGAGTCACCCACTGTTGAGTATAAGGAAAATCCTCTCTCCTACACACTGTATCTAGAATGTTGCTGTGCCTGACAGGGTCCATAATTGTTTCTGTAACTTATATTTACCACTTGTATGTATATTATGGACGCAAAAATAATAAATATGAATTTTGTAATAATACTAACTGATCCCCGCGGCTTCGACCCGTTAACTAGATATCTACCTACCTACCCTGCAAACAAAATAAAACACTTCAGCTTTATAATAATAGTATAGTAGATGTTGAATGCTGATAAAACTCCTTCACAAATGAACAAATTTGATTACCATACAAAAAAAGGTTATAGTGAGTCAATCTTAAAAGATAGACATAATTATGCTGTCGCGGACTTTTTTTTTTGAACTTTTAAAGAGGAACAATTCTATGATATATAATATTGCGTAACTTAAACCGTTTACGCAGCGCACGCAACGGAAGCTCTCAAAAAGGAATATTTTCCCTTTTATGCAACATTTTTCATTTATACTCCGCTCCTATTGGTCGTAGTGTGATTTTATAAATCCTATAACCTACCTCGATAAATGGACTATCCAACTCAAAAATATTTTTTCAATTCCAACCAGTAGTTCCTGAGATTAGCGCGTTCAAACAAACTCTTCAGCTTTTTAATATTAGTATAGATACCATTACGGCATAACCCCTAATCAAAGTATAAAATTGGTCTAGAAATTCACTTCGACGCGCGGTGAAAACAAACCCACTAAAGCGGAAAAGTGCGCTATCCATGACAAGGCCACCATTGTCTGTCCATTTGATCGCGCGGGGCTCGTTGTAGCGCGACGGCTCGGTTATCGAGTTCCATCGC
Organism: Orthosia cruda; assembly: GCA_964057195.1. Classification (NCBI taxonomy): domain Eukaryota; kingdom Metazoa; phylum Arthropoda; class Insecta; order Lepidoptera; family Noctuidae; genus Orthosia; species Orthosia cruda. The sequence goes on from OZ059836.1 coordinate 38,754,220, forward strand.
CGAGCCCCTAATGTTGTGCCGATCAATTGTCTTGAGTAGCTGGCTATCTGTGGCCCAAGCACGAATATCAAACGATTTCGAATCGACAAAGTATCGAGGCCTCGATTCGATAACAGAGTCTGTCGATAGTAGGCAGCACGAAGCACATTCGAAGCACTATCGAACACTCGATTCGAATTCGAAGGTGACGTCACACTAATGTAAATAGGGACGAGCCATAGTGAACAAAATGAATGATTGTTGAATGGATAGAGCGTTCGAAAACTAAATCAAGTTGATTATATTTTTTTCACCTTTGATTAAACGTTTTATTATTATTAAATTTAAATAAAAACTTAATTTTATATAAAGAAGAGACCCAAAGTTAATTATTAGACATTATAAAGTGGCATTATCTTCGACAATATGACAGAGTTTTGGAGATTTGATTTAAAAAAAAATCCGGGTTCCGAACGCACCCACTTGACATCCGACGCGCGACGGCGCCAAGCCAAGGCTAAGTTTGTTTATATTTTGCTACACTTCCACAGCAAAAGTATCTTTCTTTTCTTATCTGAAATAATTAAGTGGTTATTTGTGAATAAATCATTATGAGAACCAGTCAAACACAATATGAAATGATGGTTGAATTCATGGAAGCGTGAGTAAATACTTTTAATAAGTTTGAGTGGCATAAACTTTAGTGTGAAGTATTTTAAAGTGCAATGCTATTTCTATTCCAGAAATGGAGATTTGTCTAAACCTTCAGGCGGCCCACGAGGCCGGAATTTTATACAAATGAAATGGAAGGAACTCACAAATAAATTGAATAGTGAAGGCACAGGCGAATCTAGGTCTGAGGAGAAATGGCGGAAGGTATGTTAACTCAAGTGACGCTATTTTTTTTGTTGTTGGGGCACTTGAATTAAGTCACTCTTAAGTCTCTGCTTTAAGTACTTATCCAATATCTTTCCTGAGAATTCCTGCTTAAATTATTGTTGTTTAATTCAAGGTGTGGAGCGATTACAAAAATAATTGCAAGAAGAAGTGTGCCAAAATTAATAGGGCCGTTAGTGGCACTGGTGGAGGGCCAGCACTCCAATTAACCTTGACCGATTTAGAAAACCGAGTCATGCAGATAATTGGAGTGCAAGCAGCTACTGGCATGGTGGTGGAAGAAGCAGGGTTTCAACGGGTTAGCTTACTTTTAAATTTTTTAATTTTTTTTATTAGGTATATTAGGTAAGTAATTAATTTTTTTTTCAGGCTGCTGAAATTTCCCAACCATCAGAGATGATAGTTCCTGATGCACGTGACGATGATTATGACATAGGTAAATATGAATCTTACTTTTATAATCATTAATCGATTAATATAAATATATTTAGTATCTTGTGGTAACGTATGTTTATGCATCCCTAAATTACATGAAAGCATCATCATTTTGATTCAATCAAATCTTGAAAAATAGATTATTTATATAAAAATCCCATTATACACACATACATGTCACATTACACAGTAAATGTTTCTATAAGAATTCAAGTTTCGGCTAATAAGAAAAAGGACTAGTCTAATCAACTTTAATATATGTTTTACAGATTGGAATATTCCGGGCACGAGTAGCCAGCCAACAGTGGCTCCTCCTCCACCACCGAGTCCACCCAATGAAACCCCAGCTCTCCCATCAACTGAGGCTCATCCTCCATCTTCTCAAGAAGAAGAGACGTGGAAACCACCACCACAAAAAAAGGCTAAGAAGGATTTAGGATTAGGCAAAATGTTTTTAGAAGCGGATAGAAAGGCAAGGGAGTATGCTAGAGAGCGTGATAGGGCCTATGAAGAATTAGAGACAGAGCGGTTGCAGATTAGGAGAGAGGAATTGAGAGTTAGAGAATTAGAGATGCAAGAAAGGGTGAGACAGAGAGATGATGAATTGCGATTACGGGCTCAATGGTTGGACTTTATGAGAGAGGCTATGGAAGTTTTTGTAAGGTTTATGGATAAAAAGTCTTAGGTTAAGATTATTTTTTAATTAGTATAAATGTTATATTTTTTAACATTATTAATAAAAAGTAAAGTTATGTGTGTAATCTATTAATTCTATCTACTAAAATATTCCTTATCGCCCTTCCCCTAATTAAGTCATCTCCTCCATTTTCCTGAAAAAGATGGTCAGAAAAAGATAAAGGCATGTTTTGGAGTTCTGCTGGTTCCGGTACGTTAAATTTTAGAGCTAAATTATGCAACACACTGCACGCAGTAATGATTTTTGCACATTTCTCGGGTCCATAGTGGAGTGTGCGATCTTTGCATAAGCAACGCCATCGGTTTTTTAATCGACCAAAGGTATTTTCAATAACCACCCTCGTCTTTCCATGGACTGCTGTGTATTTGTATGCTGGAGTCCCCTCAGCAGCATCCGGAATTGGTGTCATTAACCAGGGACGTTGTGGATAGCCTGAATCACCTGTAAATATTCAAAACTTGTCATTCCCAAATTGTTTTTATCATAGGTAAACTAGCTGACCTAGCGAACTTTGTGTCCCTATATCTTTTTACCCGATTTTTCAATTATTTTACTTAAGTAAAAACCGTGTTCTGACTAAAACAAATACAACCAACAAAGAATTATCCAATTTACTATTAGTATACTCGTTTGAAAATTATGCGCCTACATTAGATTAGAATTACATACATTTGGCTAATCATTTTTATTTATTTATGTAGATGGATGAATTAACTTGATTGTTACTAACCTAATAACCATACACGTTCATTATTTCGATGTAACTCCTGCATGTAGTTATTAGCCAGGCTATTTTCCCATAAGAAAGCATCGTGGGTTGCTCCTCCATATTTTGCATTCACATTTAAAATTCTGCAGTCACTATCACATATCTAAAATAAAAATAAAACCATTATTAGGTACACTGGTATACCTTAGTAAAGTGGTAGAATACATAATGCTATTATGTAATTAGTTGTGCACAGTCACAGACCTAGATACAAAAAATAAATGCTTACCATTTGTACATTTAGTGAATGAAAATGTTTTCTACAATAAAATAAATGTTCAATTTCTTTACTGGGTGTAAAAATATGGAAATGGCATCCATCAATGCATCCTATAACTCCAGGGAAACCGTACTTCGCAAAAAAGCTGTAAGACAATAATAAATAAACAAAATAAATAAAAAATAAAATACTAATATTTCAAAATCGTAGCAGGTGGCGTTCTGCGGTTTCTGCCTACCCCTATGGGAAAAAGGTCCTGATTTTATGTATAATAATATTTAGATACAGGATATTTTTTTTTTCCAAAAATAGAAAAACTTACATTTTCCCTAATAGATATTGCAATGTTCATACTTACTTCCTTTTTATTAGGTCTCTATCAGCTCGAGTACTTGGGAACCGTATAAAGGTGTTAAGGATTGCTGGAGTTACAAGAGCACCAGTGACTTCCTTCACGCATTTGCTCACTGTTGTTTGGCCCAAATATTTAGCCATTCCCACTATTCGCTGATATGACCCAGTGGCATAAAAAGATAATGCACAAAGAACCTGTAACATAAAATATTTATTTGATTTTTAGGATGTAACAATTAACTATTAGCTTTATAGATATTTTGTTTTATTAAATACTAAATAGGTAAGTTGTAGTTAGGTATTGAAATACAAGTAGAAGATATTGAATAGGTATAATTATGTAACATATAAGTGGGTACCTTAAGTTCTAGACTGATTCGAGAACTCGATGTTAATGATGTTTTTTGTTGAAGTTGCTCACAGAGGAACATAAAAGCTTCTTTATTTAGGTGATATCTATTTTTAAATTCGGTTTCATTTATGTCCAGTGGGTTAATTCTATTCCTAAGTTTTGCTCTGCGCGTAATTTCTCTATATTGTTAAAAAAACATACAAGTAAGTAACTCAAATCTTTTTCAAACACATTAATTCTATAGGTACGCAAATAACATAAAATAAGATTTATGTACTTACCTTGTTTCTCTTGATTGATATCCATCATTTTCTAGTAAATTTGCCGCCAGAAAATAATATATGGTACTATGTTCATACAGTGGCGGTCTTTGCATTTTAAATTATTTTTGAGCTATTAATAATTGTTCCAATAACTAAACAATAATTTTACAACTCTAATTCACAAAACTAACTCTAAACAAAACATAAACACGGTTAAAAACTTAAAACTTTACTTTAACACTTTTCGAAACCTTTCTCACCGACAATTTTCAAGTGAATAATGTTTCGAGCATACTCGATAGCCAGCCTTCGAGAGTTTACATTACCGTACGTCAAAACAATGTTCGTGCTATCAAAAATCTCACAATTGTTTATAAGTTTCGAGTTTCGTTTACCATGTCGATACGATTTCGATTCGAAAGCGCGCTAAAATCATTCCTGCTGCCATGTTTTGTTTCCTTTTACGCCCGATAGGGGCGCTGTACAATTCTCATACAAATGTTACTCGATTTCGATACGAATAACTTTTCGCAAATATTCGTGCTTGGGCCACTGATGTTTTAGTCTGCATAAGTGGGCTGAGAAAGAGTTAGACCTACGGCTGTCAGCCGCGTCCGATAATTTGATCCCAGCTTTAGACCTACTTAGTCTTAAAAAGATATGTCTGTATAGATATACTCTCGTATTTGCGTTGAGCTCTCCGTCATTTGCAGGTGTTGCCACTGATAAAAATGTTTGCATCACATATAAACGTCTTAGTACTCAATTGTGATGAAAGAGAAGTACCTGTAATGACTTGTTGGAATTACTAACGGAGACTACTATTGCGCAATGATTGTCAAAACTGTCTGCATTTATAAAATACTAGCTGACCCCCGCGGCTTTGCTCCCGTCAAAATTATAACTACTACTCGGAAATAAAGTAGCTTTCCAAAGGTGACAGAATTTTTAAAATCGGTCCAGCAATTTCGGAGCCAATTCGGTACAAACAAAAAATCTTTCTTCTTTATAATTATAATATTGGTATAGACTAGCGGACGCCTCGCGGTTTCACCCGCGTAATTCCCGTTCTCATGATAATACAGAGATAAAAAAGTAGCCTATGTCACCCGTTACATAAAAATATGTTCTTTTTATAATATTAGTATAGAGTAGCTGCTGCCCTTCGGCTTCGCCCGCTTAAAAAGTGTTTTATAGTCCCTAGGGAATACAAACTATCCTAAGTCCTTCCCATCCTATTGTTCAGTATTATCCAGAGGAGATTATCCCTACAACCTCAAAAACTTTACCTCTTTATACACCGTGAAATTTAATTGGTTGTTTTCCCGCGGCAGAACGACTTGCCTTAAGGAGTACTTTCGAAGCATAGAGTTAAAGTAAAAAAATAACGATGTTTTTGTTTTAAAATAATTTAAAAAATATTCATCAACTCGAAAAAGTGAGTTACAATAGTAACTTGTAGGTACTAGGTACTACTCGCGTCACCACCGGCAAAGAAAAGCGATGCACAAGATAATGTTCAAACCAAAATAAACTCTCGCACGTAGTGATACGTCATAAAATAGTTTGCAAGGAACAATACCACCGCTAAGCCGACAAAGCAAATACTGATTTATTAAATGTTTAAAGTAAAATAAGCTCTCGCGTGTAGTAATACGGCATAAACTAGCCCGCGCGCAACATTATCAAACGGAGCCGCCTTCGAACCTAATCCTTTTGACAGTAATCCTGACCTACTTAGCACCCGGGTCAACGCCCCGCTGTCGTTCGGCCGTAGATATCGGGAGGTATTACTATTGGTTCGTGATCGCTTTCGAGTTAAGTTTTTCACAATGTTAAATATGCCAGTTTTTGTTTCTAATATTTTACATAACTACGAAACGATTGTATTACATAGAAAAAACCATTTCGCTGCGGGAAAACAACCATTTAAATTTCACGGTGTATTATTATTATAGAAGTATAGATTGAGTAAAGTTTTATTATATGATCTCTGAACAAACGATAAAATATCCACAATTATTTATCTACACATTTAAGTATTTGTCTTTTGGATATTGTCTTGACTTTCCTTCCTCTTCACAGAATTTTCCTGGTCTGTGTGCCAAATCTTCATTTGGATTTTACCCACAAAATTCCCTTTGTTTGAATAAAACAATGTTAAATCTGGACTAGCTATTTTGGCGATCTCAATAACAAACACTCACTGACGCATACAAGCTTATAATAAACATAAATTATATTTAATTCAATAAACGGGTTTTAACAGATGGGTTTTTCCGGCTAGCGTCAACAATGTTTAATTTATATTATCGTATCACGACTACAAACCTACGCCAAAAAGTATTGCCAAGAATGTAAATAAACTTTCAACAAACAAAAAAAAAGATTTAGTTAACACACCTGGCTGAAAAGCAGAAAAAAAAAGAACACCGCGTTCGAATTACAAATTACGCGCCAAAACAGCCGCTCTATCTACGCGTAACATAAATTGTATAACAGCCATTGTACTTTGCACTCGCTACATATTATTTACTTCTACAAGTTCTACATCGGTTTTAACCTTGCCGAAAGACCAGTCACCCCATAAGGTGGATGACTTTGCGGACAAGCGTCTCGTCCACTCGAGGTAACGTCCTGGGGTGACGGGTCAACGAACTCGCGCAGATAGCCCGGGCGAAATTGTTATCGATAAGAATATTTAATTTTTATTGTAAATTCTTTCCCTAAAGAAGTATGTAAGGGTCGTAACAGGTGGCGTTCTGTAGTTCTGCCTACCCCCATGGGCAAAAGGCGTGAGTTTATGTATGAATTATTTCACTGTTACCTCAAATATTATTAATAGGTATTTATTTTGAAGATAAATATTAGATTTGAGAGATTTGTTAGAGATACGGAATCCCATTTTCTTCGGCAAAATCCGGCATTTCATTTACGCACTAGCTTCTGCCAGCGGCTTTGGCCGTGTGAATGTAGAAAATTATTCCACGGGAGCATATTCCCAGGATAAAAGTATCCTATTCCTATTCCTGACTATAATAATTACCTCTGTGCCAAATTGCATCCCGATCCGTCCAGCTGTTTGAGCGTAAAGAAGTAACAAACATACAAACACACGCGCATACTTTCGCCTTTATAGTATTATTAAGTAGGATACTTTGCATAGTACCCTGTCAAGGTTGCTGTTTCAACTGTATGAAAAAAAAAAAATAGTCTTCTTTAATATGAATGATTTTATAATAATTGATTATCAATTTACTTTCATAACTTATCGTAAGCCCACATGTAAATCGTGACCTTGCGCTATTGTTATAATAATCGCTAATCATTAGGTATGCATCGAAATTATGCGACAGATTTTATCGAAATTCTTTCAACTGACTATCACCATGTTGCGATTTATTAGTTTACTATCAAGCAAAACAGTATAAAATAATTTAGATAAACCGATGTTATCAAAATTGTGCCATTTCCTGTCATTTAACATTTTATATAACCTTGAATAAAACCTATATTCTAGAAGGATATTTCGTCACGATTTTATGAATGCTGTATCAGTTTGATTCGTTTCGTATGCATTTTATAGCTTTGAACCTCGATTTCACATTGTTTTCGAAATTCAAGACCCTCTGGTAATCACTGATAAGATACATTGGTATGAGCATACTGTATGTATCAATAACGCACTCTTCCAATGCCGCTACTTCTTGAGTGAAAGATGTGGTGACGGCCGGGAGTTTTGGGGTACTGTCTTTACGTAAAACTGACTGACGTTCAAAAAGTGCTGGCTTCCAGCCTTTGCATAAAATAACTTTATTTTGAATAAATATTAGCGGTACCAGTAAACAAATAGATACGAGACGATTTTATCGCAAGTCACCTAGAACCGACCTCTGAGGGTAGGCCTCCTAAAGGTTAAAGTTTGCAACCTTACAAGTTCAAGCTCCAGCCTTCGAAGCAAGGTTATTCCACTTTATTAACATTTGGGGGTCAATAAGAATAATGTGGGAGATGTGTTAAAGATTTTTCATATAAGGATTGGCAGAAGTGTTAAAACATTTATTTATCAATTTTGCTTAGTCCTAAAAGTAGTAGTAAATTAATTAAATGGCAATTCAGAGCAGACTGAACTATGGGTGACACAGCAAGAACCATCCTCTAGCTAATTCAGTTTCTAAGTCTTTATTTTCTTTTCTAAATCTTAATGCGTATTCATAACTTCGAAGTCAACGGCTAATAACTTCCGAGAAGATTACCTTTGTTGAAGGTTTTATTTTACACCTACCAACTTGTTCAAAAACTTGAGCTGTGGTGGCTCAGTGGTAAAGGCTGCGACTTTATAAGTTGTAGGTCGTGGGTTGAAACCCAGGCAGGTGATTTACTTGGTGTAAATTATTACATCACCACTGATCTGAAAACGGTGAAGGAAAACATCGTGAGGAAACCCGCATATGTCCTTGAACAAAAAAATCTAAGACATGTGACATCCACCTACCTGCTTAGGGGCCGCATGGTGGATTAAGGCACATTGTCACTCACAGAGATGAGGCCGGCGGAGGCTGTTCCCACTGCTGGGACACCCCCAGCAGTGGGAACATTAGATTAGATGATAGATTAGATTAAGACGGGCTGGTGTCCGCAACTCCACGTCTAAGCGCGTATTTTGCGTGGGAACATTAATAGGCTGATGATGTGCACATACAAATTTATCAAATCAGTGATCACGTGAGGGTCTTTCAATTAGAAATCAATGTGAAATCGAGGTTCAAAGCTATAAAATCATACGAAACGAATCAAACTGATATAGAATTCATATTCAATCTAAATATCCTTCTAGAATGTGTAGTTCTTAGTCAAGATAGAGAGAGGACAGCAGAGATGAGGCCTGTGTTCCAGCAGTGGAAACATTAAAAGGCTGTTGATGGTGATGATTGTCTTTGATTCACATAAACTTGAAACTAATGTCCCATTTCCCCCAGTACTCAACGTTCGTGCTCCGTGGTCGCGCGCACCGCGTGCCGCGCTGCGGCGTGGCGGCCACCATCATCGACTACTCGCTGTCGCGCGTGTCGCTGCCGCTGGCGGGCGGCGAGTGTGCGGCTCTGTACAACGACTTGGCCACCGACGACTCGCTGTTCGACGCTGTGGGAGACTACCAGTTTGAGGTGTACCGCCTCATGAGAAACAAGTTGGGGTAAGGATTTACTCATATTAATCATACTGAGCTGCCGGTACTTGCACGCATCGTCTTCTCCACGCCTCTCCTTGAGAGTAGGATCAGAGCTTCTGGTTTCAATTTGTATGACAGGTCTTAAGGTTGCACTAGTCGATCATTATTCCATACAAATATAGTCTGTCGATTACTCTACTGTTTGACAGTGTAAGTTCAGAACAAAATATGATATCAATTTGTCTCATCATTATCTAGCCCTGTATGGAAACAAAAAGTAAAAAAGAAATATAGAAGTTATGAGCATCGAAAGTTACATATTTCAACACTAATTTTAACGCATCTTTGGGCGGCAATAAATACCATATAAGAAGAAGGAAAATTGCAAAACAGCCACCATACAGGAATAGATTAGTAGTTCAACAATGCAAATAATATTATTTAGAAAATACATATTTAGTCGTTTTTCCATGGTATCCAGACTCCCAATGGTATGTCTATAAAATTTCGCGCTCGTTTTCGTCCTAAATCATCATCTATTTCGCTACATATTTGCAAGAGGGCTGATTCGTACGCGGACTTGCTTCTTACTGCTCATTACAGCATCTATCTCTTTCGCACGTGTTATCGGATGAGATAACATGCATTTTAACCCCGCGCACAAAATAGTTCGTGCCGTCGACTAGGGCAACCTTAAAGATCGAGTTGCCACAAACCCATTGGTGTAATCGTCCACTTAAATCCTCCAATAATAGTCCTACAGACAGACTTTCGGCCATGGCGGCCAATATCAGCGGTGATATACTAGCCATTGGTGTTAAGATATTATAGAGCACTAGTGTGTGTGCAAACACAAGTGCACTAACTGTTCCCTGACTCTCATAGTCCTATGGGACGGCATTCTGACTCAACCAGAGAGAGATCAGCCGGGTGATTACGGCCTACTGTGTGTGTTTGTGTAAATTGTTTCATCACCACTGCTCTTAAAACGGTGAAGAAAAACATCGTAAGGAAACCGGCATGTCTTAGAACCAAAAATTCCAAGACAAGTGACATCCACCAACCCTCACTGGGCCCTCGTGGTGGATTAAGGCCCATTACCTCTCTCACAGAGAGGATGCCTGTGTTCCAGCAGTGGGAACATAATAAGGTTTATGATGTATGAATGTAGGATCAACGGCTAAACTGGTTTTCCGAGCTAGCAGCAGGCCAGCTGTGTTGGGCATAAAACAATGAAACTAACATAAAAAGACATTTGACAACAGGTTGAATAGTAACAACCCTGGCCGTCTGGTATATAAGTAATGTTTTGGCTACTACATTGACACTGCATTTAACTTCCTCAACATTAACAAACGTTTTGCTAGAAAGCTATCGTCTAGTACAAGTTTCCCACGACGCCACCTGCCGTTGATATCTGGCAATGTGCCATCCATCCGACATAAAATCTTCGTCAATTAAAAAGTGCTCCATTCCAACATTTGATGCTAAAAACGTTAGTGATAAAGAACATTTAGAAATATGTGTTCTTGACGTCAATCTCCCAAAGGTCGTATCGTTGTATGTATATGTCTGGGGAATGTCCCCTAGCGGCTATGTTATGTATTATCGACTTCCTCCTCGTTTTCCCCCTACAAGACGTGTATATGTACGTACCTAGCTATGAATAATACATGAATTGATAGCTTAAGCCACGTGTAGCAGCTATTTATATACGTCATTCAAAATGACGCAAGGAAAATCAAACTAACTTCTGATAATATTGACTGGAAAAGTGGAAATCTTTGCCGCGTGTAAATATTTTAAGATGTCATGGATAATATTTGCAAATGTAATATTTACAGACGTACCTTTTATGAGGAATTATTGTTATGGAAATGCCCTTTTCAGCAGCTTTAAAAAGTAGACTATGACACGAAGAGATGTATGTGTAGCTACAAAAAATCGTTGTTGGATTTTAACTTTCAGATGTTACATAGCTTTGGGCACGGGTACTCAGCCTTAAAAAAGAATATTTGGTTCAAATAAATCTCACTAGATGGTGCGATATGCACCGATTTGTTATTGAATTCTGTGTAAAATTAACATTTTCTGGAATTGAACATAAAAATTGTATGTTATTTTTTAATCAACTCTCCTAAGCACAAAATTATGGAATATTGGGCTCTTAATTCACATTTCAAAGTTTATTTGAACGGATCATTTAAAATTGATGCCAATAGATGGCGCGGTTGTAAATTTCTGAGGCATTCTACGCGATTGTTTAAATTTGTATTGTAACACATTTTGGTGCAATGAAACTGTAAAAACGTGCAAAAAAATACTATAAAACAAACCGTTACTGTATTTAAAGAAAAAAAAAATTCACGTACCGAATAAACCCTTTTACTTGCAAGTCGCTGCTAACACCGTCTATCTATCGCCGTGCCACGGCCGATGCGAACGCGATCGCACACCGATCGCGATCGATGAACAAAAAAGACGAAAAACGCTAGTCAGCACGTATGTGTATGGGATGAGGCATCTGTATGCTAGTATTTATTATTATCTGTGCTATGGGTCATTTATAGAAACAAGCTGCTGTCTAGCAACTGAAATTCTAGAATTTTTTAATATATAGAACTAAATTGATTCAATGAAAATTATACCTTAATAATATTAATTTAGATTATGTTGTTATGAGATAACTTAAATACTAATATTGTTCTTTACTTCTTTACAGAAATGATTGGAAGAACTTCGCGCCCTACACAAACATCCTGTGGCTGCATTACACTGTTGATAAAATGATAACGGCCCTCCGGTACAAGAGGACTACCACAAAGATTCACAAGCACTACATTGACAAACTGAAGGGAGTCAAGAGCAGAATACTGGACTACGGTAGCGCGGCCCTCTTCGTGCTAACAGACAACGAAATATAAAACGAACAAATTATGATAATATACAAAACAATTTCATATGTAAATTAACTACAAACTAGTCTTAACAATGGTTATAATAAACTGCTGCTTTTGCTGTATATCTGACATGACAATGAATCGCATAAATTACAATATTGTAAATAGAGTTTGCTTTGATAAATTCCTTGAAATGATCGACGCTAAAAGAGTTATTTACAAAGTTGTCGCATTATTAGAGCAGTTTCTGAAAGGTGCCTTTTTAGATGAGGTAGTGCCTTTGTTCACATTAATAAATTCATATATTCTGTTCCGAAACCTTGGTTTTATTGTTTTTCTTCCAAACCCGAGGCATTTTAGGTTGCCTATGAGCCAGCTCCCCACCTAAGTAATCTCCAGCACATCTTCAATTCACAACGCAGGATCCATTTAGTGGCTCATCACACTGCAATAATTTTAACGACATACGCCGCTTCTTAAGAAAGAGAGAATGCTATAATTTAGACTTTCTCCTGCGTCCTGCGCCTACGCATCTAAATGATCTCCGTTTGTCATCATTTAGCTGCTTAGGCGTAGGCCAAATGAGGAGGTGATCAATCTAAAAATTTTGTACCAGTTATTTAGTTAGCCTTTTGCCAGTTGCTTCGCCCGCGTGAATGTCGAAAATTATCCCAAAGGAACATATTCCTGGGATAAAAAGTATCCATGTGCTCTTCCAGACTATAATCTATCTCTGTGCATCCATATCCGTTTAGCCGAGCGTCAAGAAGTAACAAACATACGAACACACACACAAACTTTCACCTTTATAATATTATTGTGATAGTGGTCGCTATCTCCATAACGTAATGAATGCACCCATTTCTATTGAGATAAGCAGATAAATATTGTTTCGGGGCACTCATGCGCATGAGTTCGCGTACATATCCGAAAACGCTGTCGCTAATTTCGGGTATGTACCCGACAGTAAGTTCTGATAAAATAACTTCTTGGCCGCCCTAAGTTGGATTTCCGATGTGCAAGGCACGGATCGGTGTGTTTTTGTACATGCGGCCATTCTAGCTAATATCAGGGCTATAAGAAGTTTGGCGAGAACTATGGTTCAGCAATGTGGTGTCGTATAGGTAGGAGATATTTCTAAACTACCTAGTTTATAGATACAAGAGTAAAACTAAAAAAGAGGGATTCCAGTAGTCGTCTCGAATTGCAGTGCAATAGTTTCTGCTGAGAAAAAGGCAGCAGAAGTGTTAATAGCAGCGTAGTCATAGCCCGGGACGGGTAGCAGAATGCACCAGGTTGCACCGCCCGCCTTGGCCCTGGGCTAAATTGCTGGCTGTATTTTCTTGAGAGAAACAAAATAATAATAGCCTACCGACCCGTAAGTTCTAGTCTGTCATGGATGGGTGAAAGTTCTTGAGCTCACTTCGCCGCCTTGCAACATTAATAATTATACCATTGCCAAAATATTTGCATTATGGGCAAATAAACTATCCTAAATATGTTAAAATTTTCAAGTTAAAAAGAAAATGTTCAAATTGTAGCTTTGCTCGCTTTTTCAACTTTCTGCATTACTAGTGTAATTTTAGCCTTATTTCTGGACGGGATTGATTTTTAATCTATCGGGATTACTGATTTCCCAAGTTTCCGAACGATATATATAACTGTCAAGTTGTCAATCGCACGCAGCAGATTGCAGTCAATCGTTATCAGTGATTTTCCATTCTTTTGCTTCAAATGTTCAAAAATGTACGAAAATAGCAAGAACACAACAAAGATCAAATAAATACGAATTTACATCATTTCGATTTTTATGCTTTTCAACGTTGTTAGCTAATTCGTGTGTAATCATTTCTTTTTAAATATTCATTCAAAGCAGCTTATTTATGAAGTTTTCCTAAAGCTGGTGATCGAAAGACCAAATGAAAAGTATATTTAGTGTAAAAATGGAGGCAAGCAATGATTCTTTGTCTGGTAAGTTGCGCAAAATTGTTTAAAATAGTTATGTAAAGTTGCAGTGTTAAATCGCGTGTTTTGGTGTAATTCAGTGTTATCTCCTCCGTTGACGGGGTCTCCTGCGGTTCTGCTGACTCCTGGCCGGACGAGGAACATCGCACAGGACATGGAAGCTTTAAGACTGTCACGACAAGACAACCCTTACCTGCAGGTGAGACTATTAACAATATGAAAGATAATTTGCGCCAGGTTGCGGAAATATTTCTAACGAGATGCGCCTTCCGCGTAGATTACATGTAAACAGCGCTGTAAAAGTACAAGGAAGTGTTTCTTATATGTGTTTTCTAATGTTCTTGGTACTGTTTAGATATTTATTATGTAGGATTATAGATTTATGGTTATTTGTATGGGCTTGAAGGTAATATCAATTATATTACCTTCAATAAATATTGCTGAGTTTGTTGTGTAATGACTATGTACACAAGAATTTCAAGTTGTATGTAATATGAAATAGTTTACATATTGGTATAGAAGAAGTATGCTACCAATTTATTTTCCAGTGAATTTACAATCATAAGTGTACATAAAACTGTGATATGTTGAGTTTTATGCTGCGATTACAGTTGGAACTGTCCAATTCATAAAATAAAGCTCATAAACTTATGGATTTGATTAACAATCTAATCTAAACTTAAACCTATTTTAAAGAGGTATTTTATTGTTTGTATGTAAATGTTAATCTTTAGAAGTACTGGTCGTGAAAAAGCTTGTAATTACATATAATCCCAGCTATTGGGTTCATATATGATATTTAGTCTTTAAAACAGCCAAGAGTAGCTAGAAAACAGGGCAACCCATAGGTACAGACAGCTGCAGAGAAACTTCACCCCCTAGAAGTGTAGAGATTCACTGCAGCTATCTTTACATGTATTTTTATAAACTATAAATATGGAATGAATTAATGAGAGATTTATCATTGTTTTTAATCATTATTGTATTTCCAGCAGGTTATGGCTAGCAGAGAGAGTTTGATTGAAAGCCATGCAGAAGAATGTGAGTCCGATGACACCATTCTAATGTCACAGGTAAATATAAATTTATTGTGTTTCTACTGTTTTGTCCTCCTCTATTCTTCCAAAACTAGATTGTAAAAGTTGGCCGAAAAGATTGGCTGTAATGGACTGAACCAGGATATGCTGCAATAAAAATAAAGAGAGAAATCTCACTAGAGAAACCCCTCTGCACTACCAAAATCAACAAAAACTTTGCTCATAGTTCAAATGCTGATAGGAAAAGGAGTTCAATATCCGTGACAGTTAGTTTGATCCGTGATGATTCGTTTCTTGCACACCAACCACGCACTTCCCTCGCAGGAGCAGTGACAACCGACTGGCGGAGCGGTGCCGTGACCGCGTGAAAATGTAGGCATTGATCGCTGTAAGTAGGGTCGAGTGAAGGAAGGAAGCCTGCTATTACTGAGCATGAGGTCCTAGTCCTAGGTTCAATTCCCTGGACAAACAGTATTACTTGAAGGTTTTTGTCATCAGAGTTGTTTCAGTAGCATCCACTAGCTGTGACTAGCTGCTTAGGGCTGAGACTTGGTACATAAAAATTATACAGCCCCTAAACATCTTTGGTTGATTTAAAAATTAAACCTAACTCTACTATTAGTTCTACTTCCCCGGCTTTATTACTTTAGTAGACTTGGAATTTTAAAACAATTTGAGATGCTAAGTGTGTGGTGGCTCAGTGGTAACGGCTGCGACTTACAAGTTGTAGGTCGTGGATTCGAACCCAGGCAGGCACTTTACTTTTTGTAAATTATTACATCACCACTGCTCTCAAAACCGTGAAGGGAAACAGCGTGAGGAAACCGGTATGTCCTAGAACTAAACATTCGAAGACATGTGACAGCCACCAACACGCACTGGGCCCGCGTGGTGGATTACGGCCCATTCCCTCTCACAGAGAGGAGGCCTATGTCTCAGCAGTCGGAACATTAAAAAAAAGGGTGATGATGATGAACTATCTAAATATAATATCTATCTAAATAAGAATAATACTTATTTACAGAAATGTTGTACATATTAAACAAATGAAGTGCTTAGACTTAATGTAAATTACACAAAATATAAGAATTTGAGGCCAAACTAGGCATAGCAGTCTCCCCTGCCCCCCCTAGCCAAGTTACAAACGTTTCGTATCGAATCTCTTTCTACAATCGTTAACGCCTTATATTTCTATGGTCCACGTGACTTAACGTTCAGATGTGTCATTCCCATACATTGATTCGTTTTCTACTAGTGTTATCGATTGTAGATTGTCAACTTGACTACAGGTACTGTACTGTAAAATTTGACCATGTGTCAGTCTGAAGTTTCTGCCTACCCCTATTGTTAAAAGCTGTAAGTTCTAATAAGGATAACTAGTATAATCCCTTGAAACTCCATTGTCTTTTGTAGATATATCTGATCATATTTAATAGTACCTAATCCTATGCTTATCTATTTGCATCATAAAAGTCAATACAGGAATCAAAGTAAATTATATGCAATTCTGCATTGAATGTCATTGTTAAATCACTCGACAGATAAGATTTAGTCTCTTTTAATCTGGTAGGTATTATCAAACATGCATGTTTGGAGTATGTGAAAATAAAGTAGCCATTACAAATTGAAACATTATCCTTCTCAAATGAGATTCCGTGTTATAACTAAAATGCCGTTATACGACATCTGGACGATTTTTAACTTTTGATGCTAAATTAATGAGAAAAAATATATCTAAAATTAAAATCGGCCTGTTGTCGGATAACGGCATTTTAGTTATACCACGGCAGTATGGCTTCTCCTACATTTTGTTCTTACTTATAATTTTTCTCTAATTGTGGAGATTCGGCTTAAGCCAACGGCCAACGCTAAATAAACCTTAATGTTACAGGCGAAGGGGTTAAATTTTGTTAGTTGTTAGGGTGGTTCAGGTAACAGCTATTACCGAGGCCACTATAGGAAAACTCAGTAGACAAATAGGGGTATGTACGACTCTATCTGTACGACCCGAACAGATGGGGCTTTCGCAGCTGGAACTACGGGTCCGGCTGTTTGGATCAGGGTACGCGGGGTCAGATAGGCCCTCCACCATTGCAAGCGCAAAGGTGGGACCTGACATTGAGGTTGGACTCGCGGTGGTCTATGTGGTGGTTGCAGAGGAGTGGCATGTTGTCTGCTCGGCTATGTGTGGGTCGAGCGTCATTCCTCGCGCGCAACAAGTGTATGAAGTTACCGGCCCATGGCAAAGGGCCACCTGGTGGTCAGACGCGGGGTTCGTGAGTAACCCTCAAGCAAGTGAGCTCCTGTGAGCGAGCTGCATCTCCGGCACTTTCCTGGATAGAAAGAAGAGGACTACCCGTTGGATTAGTTTTCCGGCAACCCAGCTGTAGGCATTGGGTAGATGCGATGATTTGTATTCGAGAGGTGAGCGTGCTTACAGCTCCGGGACCATTCTGGAGAAATGGGAGCCAGCTTCTCTGGCGTCCTTAACGGGGATTGAATCCGCTAGCACCAACTGCGCTGGTGCCGGTGCTTGCACTAGTGCTGGCGTGCTGGGGTGCGTGTGGTGAGCGGCTTTATTGCTCCGGTACCATTCTGGACAAATGGTAGTGAGTAATCACGATGCGACTCACATTTTCTCTTGAGTACCAGGGGCGAGTGCTCTCGGAGGCGTGACCTACCGAAGATGGTCCCAGACACCTCGTAAGGGGTTGCCTGGTATAGTGTGCCGCCTTATATAACGTAATGTTGGTGAAGGTGGCCACTATAGAAAATCTCAGTAGACTAATAGGGGTATGTACATCTTGGCAAGACTTGTGTCAGTTTTCTTTGCTTTTTTGACGAAGCATGGATGAGTATCGGTATCTTAAGATGGTCACCCATGCATAGATTGACCTTGGCAAGCGTAGCTTAACCTTGCAGATCGATCCATGCGGCTGTTATTGTATTATTTAGCCACCAGCTCCCCTATCTATCTCTATGTTCCGACCATAAGGGCGCGTTTATATGAGACGAATAGGTTCGCGCCAATGAAGCCAACGCGTTCCTGCAAATATCTGGTCGGAAACCATGATGCTACAGCAAATTGGCTCAATTTGTTTGTCACAAGAAAAATTCACGTCGCGCGTTCGTACTTTGTCAGACCTCAGTTTAAAAGACGTAAAGTGTTCTCGCGAAAGTTTCAGGTATACGTCTAACGCCAATACCAACCATAGGTAAAAACCTTCTTTCTAATTTCAGGAATTTGGAAGCACTGCCTTAGACTTCATAGAGGACGACCCATTGACCTTAAAAGAGGTCCACGAACATATGATAAGGTCGCCACCACCGACCAGTTGCTGGCCACACGGTAAACTAACACATTCTGATTTAAAAAATTACCCTTTGAAAATGGTTGCTGCATACTTGCATAAATTAAAAATATATTTTGTGCTAACTTTTTCGAAACTTTTCAAATGTTACATAGGTAACTGTAGCGGTTTATCCCAGGTTTAATTATCTTTTTTTTACTCTTCCATACATAGGGAGAACCAAAAATTCGCAGAATATTTTTCTTAAAAAGTAAATGTCTTTTATGGAATATATTCCGCGAACAACTTTTTGACCTCCCCTCGTAATTATTAGATATTTTATTATTTTTGATAATGATTTTTCTTCCAAACTGTAATTTATATTTATAAATAAACTGTTTAAATAATAATAACAATTTTCTTTTTCGTAAAAGTAGTCTATTAATATTTTTTTTATAGAAAAGTTTCAAAGTTACAACATTTATTATAAAAAAATATAAATAAAAAAATAAGATCAAGTTTAGAAGGAAATCAATATTGATACACTTTATCTATCTATGCTATTCTAGATGTCTTGTAGCGATCGCATAAAAAGTGTGTCTGCCTTATCTACAAACATTTATTAGTTTGTAGGTCAGACCAGGTGAATGACTGATTAGATTGATTACCAGCTTCACATGATACCTCGTCGTTATCAAATAATGTTGTTTATATAGCTAATCATTATTTAAAGTCTGAGTGCAAAAAAATATGGTTCACAACATCTACTTCCTTTTTGATTTGACTAGGGCCAAAATAATAAAAAGTTTTCAGATAGGATTACAATGCGATTCGATCAAACAAAATAATGGAAAGTTTTCAGGTAGGAGTAGAATGCGATTAGGTCAAACAAAATAATGGAACGTTTTCAGGTAGTAGTAGAATGCCATAAGGTCAACAAAATAATAGAAAGTTTTCAGGTAGGAGTAGAATGCGATTAGGTCAAACAAAATAATGGAAAGTTTTCAGGTAGGCGTAGAATGCGATTTGGTCAAACAAAATAATGGAAAGTTTTCAGGTAGGAGTAGAATGCGATTAGGTCAAACAAAATAATGGAAAGTTTTCAGGTAGGAGTAGAATGCGATTAGGTCAGACAAATAAAATGTCTTGGTTCAAAAGGGAAAAATTTTGTGCCCTGTAATGGATAAATGAATAAACATTTAACATGTTTTTAATAGTAATGTCACGTAACGTGTATGTGTATGTCTATTTTGTGAAGCCTTTCAACGAGTTGAAATCAATTCAGTACTTAATAACTGTTCGAAGCAATGAATGAAGACATAAAAGTGCTAAGTCTGATTTGTTTTTCTTTTGTAATTTATTTTGTAGGTATTAGTGATGTCTACGTAGCGATTAGCCAATTTGTAACTTAAGTAGTTTTGGGATTGTAAAAGAATACCTAAGTAACTACTTAGTTAATAATTTCTTTAATTAAAAATTTCTTAACACAGTCAATAAACGCAATCTCTTTCAGTTTTCTTGTACACATAAAAGTGTTTTCTGGCTCTTTTAGTATGTATTTTTTTAAGGATTAGATAACATTGGCACAGCTAGTTACAAATAAATGACATTCATTCCGTATCTATGACCTAGTATATTATATACCTATGTGTGTTATCATTATACAAATTTCAAGAAATACAAACTATTTAGAAGGATTTCGCTTGTAGTACGGTTAGCAATAAATTAGAATTCTATAAAAGCTTTTTCTTCTTTTCTAATCATTGATAAGCTGATGTGTTTTGATATTAAGAAATTAATTGATCAATTTGAAAATGACCACCAAGTTTTTGGCGCTAACTGAAACTAAACCAAACGTCAACATTCCTGACAGGCGCTGTCATAAAACGTAGAAACAGGACAGGAGTTTCAAATTCAGATGAAATCCCATAAAAAATCGTCGTTGTTTTCTCACGTTTTATGACAACGTCTGCATCTTAGCGTTTAGCAGGTCTAACATTTTTCTAACCTTAAAATGTTTTCCCATTTCCCGCCTTCCATGAAGACTCACTATCGTATCGTGCGTCGAGCGCGTTCGACTTCGCCGCTGACAGTCCGGTGTCATACAGCGCTTACTCTGTCAATTCCCAGGAAAAGGTTACTAACATTACTTTTTAAGCGTGACGTCCTTTGTGTCTGTGTGTTGGCACTGTTGCTTTTGTGCACTGATTTTTATTATTTTTTTACTGTTAGGACAGATTTTTTATCGTCAGATGAGTTTTAACTATCTGAAGAACCAAACCACCATATTTATTATTTATCCCTCAGATAATTGTTATCCTGACGATTGAGAAATCAGTCCCTAGTTGGTTATAGTTTGGTTAGGTCAACCGGGCGAGCACGGCCTCTGTGATAGGCTTAAGCCCGAGTTCCCAGCTCTAAATTATCGGAGAATTAATGTGACAAATTGTCAAGCACGCCTTATTGCTGTGATTGGCTGTTGCAAATTCATTCAACCAATCAGCTGGGAAACTCGGGGTAAGTCACGCATTTTATGACGGTTTTTGTTCCCAAACTATGATAAAAATGTGTGACTCAAGCCTGTCACAGTAGCCCTTACTCGCCCGGCTAGTGTTAATAAGAATTAAGTTCTATTTAAAAATACTATAACACTAATCTTGAATTTTTGTTCTTATTGTAACTTTTGGGTTTAAAAGTTATATTTTATATAAATGCTTATTATATTTTAATTTTTAATTATGCATTTTAGTAAATTAAACATCCAATTTTTTTTCTAAACCCCTTTTGTAAATAGTTGAGATCTTTTTTTCTTATACAGGGTATTTTATTTAAAAACATTTATGTAATTAACATGTTTTATATTCTAATGTATTTTATCAGCATGCCAAAACCAAACACCAAACTACCCTCAACATACTCCTCCACCCTCAAATTACAGGAGCTCCTTAGCGGTCGGTCTCCCCGTCGAAACACTCGTTGCGACGAGTCCCGTAACAACAATACTTCGAGCCGACCTCGTTCGTCTCGCTCTGCGTCCCCAAGGTCGCATGACCTGAACCTCTGTGGACGACCTTTGTCTTTACCAGGTACATAATCAGAAGATCATTAAGACGATTTTGTCAATATTTATTTTGAGGGTGTCTTTGAAGAATCGGTTTATACAAAGTATCTTAGTAAAATCTATAGCAACATTACAGCAACCTGTATAAGGCCTAGCGCGCACCACGATTTTTAATCATGCGAAAATTTTGTCGCAGGAATGCAACGTATGAGTTAGTACGCCAGTTACATTCGAGTCATAAATAGCAGCGATTTCTTTCTTCTTCTTTCTTTCTTTCTTTTTTTATAAAACGTTGCCCCACACTAGGAATTTCTTCCTGTATCGTGGGTGCGTTTACAAACATATAAACTCACATACACAAACACCCAGAGCCGGAACAACTATCTGTAGATCATACAAATATTAATATAAAAAAAATATATATTAATATTACATACAATTTTTTTTTTTTTTAAATTGAGGTTTTTCACAAATTACTCGCGACGCGATAATCGCGAAAGTAAACTGCAGCATATAGAATTGTATGGTCCCGCGCGCACTGCGACAGGAAAACCGCGCATTCGTGCGGCGGCGCCCAATTGTATTCCGTTGTTTCGAGAATACATATGTCGGCGCCTGCAGCCTGCATCTCCACTGGAGTCTTGATAGATAACGAGGCTAGACGTGGAACATTTGATAATCGCAATAAAAGAAAGACCAGCTCTGTGGCATAATCACTCCAAAGAATATAGATAATTGTATTTCTGATAAAAGAAACCCTTAATATATCCGGTGTAGAGGATGAGTCCAGTATTGACGATTTTTAGGGTTCCGTATCCAAAGGATAAAAACGGGACCCTATTACTAAGATACCGCGGTCCGTCTGTCTGACACCAGGCTGAATCTCATAAACCGCGATAGCTAGACAGGTGATATTTTCACAGATGATGTATTTCTGTTGCCGCTATAACAACAAATACAAAAAACAATAAAATAAATATTTAAGTGGGGCTCCTATACAACAAACGTGATTTTTTTGCCGTTTTTGCGATAATGGTACGGAACCCTTCGTGCGCGATTCCGACTCGCAATTGGCCGGTTTTTTCTTTCTCTGCGAAGTAGTAAATAGAGACAAGCAATTTTTACCGAATCCATGATGAGACTGAGCAATGACCACCGATTTTTTATCGTAGTTAGATTTTACAGCGCGATTCTAAAATCGTGTCGCAAGAAGTAAAATCGTGGTGCGCGCTAGGCCTTATAGTATAGGTTGCTAGTAGCATTTTGATGTCAGCAACCATTAACGAAATCTATCCGTGTGGACAATGTACACATTTAAATTTGCTGTCAACATTGCAGAAGCGGTTTGTTTTGTTTACTTCACAAACGAGGTTTCACACTTATGGTCTGATAGATAAAAATAAATTAATTATTTTGTGTCAAATGTAAAAAATGGCGATTACAGTTTTGTCATTATTTTTTAAGTGGCATCTCGAAATCTTATGGTCCTCAAAGAGTTTCCACGCGTGTTCAAGAGAGATGACAGTAAGGTATGTTTGGTGTATCCTCTGAAGCCAGTCCCGAACCGTTCTACCTACCGCTAATCTTCATATCAGCTGCTTTACTTTAGGGACTAAGTCGCCTAAAAAAATACCATTTTACGACCTTATAATTGGGCCAATTACAGGGTAAATTCCTTTGTTAAATCGAGAGAAAACGCAAATTACCGTGTTTGGTCACTGCGTGCTGCTATTTCGGACCATTAAAACTAGATTTATTTACGACAAGTGACCCACCCCGGCTTCACACGGGAGCTAGTTAATCATGAATGTATTGTATGTTGTGTATGTATTGTACAGTCCACCGCACGGCCTATTGTAACAACCTTCCTTGTGTTGTTTATTACTATTAAGATATAGTTTGCTAAGTTAAAAATACAATCAACTTCTTGATTGACACACAATAGTCTTACAATCCCTTCTGTGTTAATTACAGGAGAAAGCCACCTCCGCAACGCGCTAAGCAAAAAACAAAGTGGTAACCAAAGCGAGAGATTCTCCCTCCTACAACACCCGCGACCTCTACGGAGGCCCCACTGCAACAGACGGGATGAAGACAGCGTCCAACTTGTGCCAGACTGCGATAAGTAATGCCACGAGATATTATCTGTACCTAAAATACAGAATAAGGTGATACAAGTTATGCCTGATTATATTTCAGGCATTTACAGGCGAATTTTTTTCGATGACCTTGACCTTCGCACCCAAGGTCATGTCGAAATATTTATAATTTTACGATACCAATTAATAAATTCTTCCGTAAGGTATTCGGAAAATATTTGCTTGTAATACGGTATGTGTTCGCTGACTTTGGGTCGAGGTTGCTGTAAAATGTTCAAGGTCATTGTTTAATAGTCCGGTGTTGTTTGAAATGTGTAAGGAATTGAAAATTGGCGGCAGTTCGGCTATTGGCGTGATAAAGGTGAACGCACACTCGTAAGCATTGAGCGAATGTTTTATCGAATTTTGTCGACTTTTAAGAATGTTTGGGTAAGGAATATAATTATGGTGGTAAATAATAGTATATTTCGTTGTTTTTGGCGAATTATAAGGCTTATAAGTCTGCCTTCACCTTTGTAATAAAAATAAATGAGATCTTTCTGCGGCGTGATCTCTTTCTAATATAAAATTATTTCAAATGAAGAAAATGTTACTAAATTCTACACGAAAATCTTGTTATTAAAAAAAGTATTGATTTATATTTAAGAGAAAAAAGTATTTTGAAAATCGAGAGAAATTGGCAGACTTGATTGTCTTTTTAAAATTAAAATGAAAACGAAAAAATAAAATATCGGCACCCAAAATAGAAAAATAGGAAAAAGCACAATGTTTGAAACCACAGGTATTAGGGTACCGTAAGCCTCTTAAAAATAGCTAGAATTTTAAGAGGGTTTTACATAGAAACACTGTTGAATTAACGTCACATCTAAATACCATTTCACTTAGATGATGTTGTCATGAAAGAAAACAATAAAAAACGCAACATTACCTAGTATTATGCGCTCGATTATATTGGCATGACTGTATGGGCCAGGCAGGACAATTGCCCAATTCTATAAAATTTTGGTATTTGCAATTCAAACCAAATCTTAAATTGGTCGGTGTTGCAGAGACTCTTTCTTCAACTAAAATTGACATGAATCGCATAATTATTTGTCGGGTGCATAAAGATAAAGCAAAGTTAAGCGTATATTAACTTTTACCAAGTATTATTACCACGATATTGCCAAATATATTTCCGTGGTATTGCCGAAATTTACCGCGGTATTGCCGAAGTTTCCCGCGGTATTGCCGAAGTTTCCCGCGGTATTGCCGAAGTTTCCCGCGGTATTGTCGAAGTTTCCCGCGGTATTGCCGAAGTTTCCCGCGGTATTGCTGAAGTTTCCCGCGGTATTGCCATAGTTTCCCGCGGTATTGCCGAAGTTTCCCGCGGTATTGCCGAAGTTTCCCGCGGTATTGCCGAAGTTTCCCGCGGTATTGCCGAAGTATACCGAGTTTCTGCCGAATATTGCCGCGTACGGTACACGAACACCTCATAAATTCCTATAAAATGCTCACTGTAGTTATAATTCGCTGTCCTAACTAAATTAGGTGGATTTAGACGATTAGTTACTAGACTATAGTATTATTGTTACTACTAAATAAGCTTTATTAGTTAAAAGATAGATTAGTACGATTCGCTGAAGTAGTTTTTAAACACTGAGGACAATTTTAGTTCCACAAGATATTATTAAAATTATATTTTTAAATCATGATATTTTTTAAAACGTTTTAACGGAGAACTTATTTGCGTCGAATAGTTTGTTCGTCAATATATTGCATGTGTCTTTAGTATTAGATTATAAAACTTTATAGAAATGTAGATATTGAGTTACCGAATTATTATACTAGTTCAAAATATAGCCCACCATTTTTATTATTTTTAGTCCAATAATAGTACAGTCGGCATCTACTGTGAATTTCTGAAGTGTGAGGAATAATAATTAGATGAAGGAACTTAGGAAATACGCAGATTGTAGAGGTAAGAGTTTTATGCCAGATATTCCGATTCAACTGTTAGTCAATATAATTTGACGGCAAAATTTTGTACTTGCAAAACAGCGCGAAATCATTCGGTTTTACCCTTGTATATTAAAATTTCAAACTGAACAACTAAAAAGTAAAATAAGTATTGAATAAAATGTTTCATTAGATTACTCTTTGGCAGACGACGAAGAAATCATAATTCTTTTTTTTTTTTTTATCTGCCCAGATTTAAAAATTAGTCATATTGTATATTTAATGTATGTATAATATTATTATGACTATACAGGTATTTAGTAAAATCTACGTGTATTATATTGTCTATATATTTCGTCTCTATAGTAAAATTATTTTAATTTCAATTGAGAGGCTTATTTTTACAAATGTTTTAATTAATTATAAAATAATTATTAATTTGTGGTGTTAATTGTACTTATTATATTATATTATTGTTTTTAAGATTAAATCACTACTTATGTTGTGGTTAGGGTAAATATAATTTCGATGTTTAATTGTAAAATGTTTATTAATTATTATTGTAATGAGTCAAACCCCGAAAAATCCATTCTGTTGTCTGTATTTAAAGATGTCGGAAAAATATTAATAAATTAAAGTAAAAAAAAATCTAGTCCTTAAATTGTCTTGTAAAATAAGAAGAAAATTGTTTCCAAATGTTTTTGGAATTTGTCTGTTGGGAAGGGAGTTAGTTCTGCTTCTATTATTTTGAAAAAACAAGTGATTCTTCGCTTTGTGGGTGTACAAATGTACATCTTTGCCTGACCTAATGTGGTTCGTAGGCAAATTGTCAACAAATATTTTATTTTTATTTATTTATAATAGTTTCGCGCTTGACCACTATCTCATCTGATGGTAAGCGATGATGTGTTCTACGGTGAATCACACTTGCCTAAAAGTAACCTATTCACTCTTGACTTAAAGGCCCCTAGGTTGTAGCTATCAGGCAACACAGACTAGATTTGATCGTAACTTGAAACTTAGGGTCAAAGCACTCTCAGGCAGAGTCGTATAGTAGTGTAGCATATTGACTATATGCTATGTACATTTTTAGATCAACGCGTAGTTTCGCTTCGACTCTGTCTCAATGTGTTCCAAAAGGAAGTTGTGGCTTTTAAAAACGTTTAAAGATTTTTTTTCCAAAAATATAATTTAGGGAAACGACCATTATTAAAATATAATTCGTAGTTATGATTATACAATAATGTACGTAAAAATAATTAATCAAATTAAGTGTTACTGGGGTTTTCTTTGTTATCGCTAAAATTTGATTTTGGCTTACATCTGTTGTTAACCTATATATTATGTTGTCCTAGGAAATATTCCATGCTGTTTAATACTTCTTGTTTGTTGATATTATTTTGAGGGACCATTTGTCCTTTATCGATTAATTATTATTTTTAATTACATGGGACTTTAAATATATCTGGCAAAATATGGTGTACAGTACAAACATTTTCTTTATGTCCCTCGGCAAACTTCGTGTTTGGTCAGTCGTCGGATTTCTATCAGTTGCCCTTTGCACTTGGTGCAGACCGGTCACCGGACGCTCTCAATCAACTTGGAAGTATAAAAAGTTGATAATACTCTTTTAACATAAAAACTTTTATAATTAATATCAGTAATTTATTTTTAAAATGAGAGGAAAGCTGCTATATTTACAGCTCTATATATTTCACACGGAAATCAAAACAAAACAACAATAAAGTACTTAGTTCTGAATTCGTATTATTATACACGATAAATCTAATAAATGATGGATATGGAAATTAGCATTCGTTTGTATTCGGAAATGCGATTATTGCCAAGAGACATTAAGAAAATAGTTGTACTGTACTTATCTTATCTTGTGGAGGGGCCGAGAAATAACTCGGGACACTTCGACCGGTTACTGTACACTGGTACTGTACTTACTATACAATATCATATCTCTTCCTAATGTACGATTGGTTTCCACCGAACAGATTGCCGGAAACATTTGCAGTTAAATATCATATCATACAAACATTCATAGATCTAAATTATAAAAAAGACTTAAAATACAGATTATTTTTAGATATACTGACTTCTAAACTAGGTGTATGATCCTCAGTAGCAACAAAGCCATAGAACAAAATTATTTAGCGTGGTAGCCAGTGGGCTACCACACTAAATAATTTTGTGCACACACAAATAAATATGACATCAAACCACTCCACAATTTCTTCTATTTTCCTCAAAATATTGCAAGATGCACTTCGGCGCGGCACGCTCGGTGGAAGTCGTACATATAGGCAAAATACACATGCCTGTAACTTCCATAACATAAAAGTCCATGCAAATAGCTTGAATCCTGTTGAGACATAATAATAACTTCTGATTGGTGAATGCCAGTGGCATGCAAGTTTCAGGCAAGCCTTAAATGGTCGGAGAACACAGTCGTGAAATTATGTTTTCTTATTTTGTCTGTAGTCGAGCTTACGTGTCATTATTATTAAATAAATTAATTATAGACATATTATATGTTTGATATTACATTGTGCAAGTTTTTTTAATTGTTGTCTAAGTAAGGAAGCAAGTTCTTTTCAGAGATAAATGTTTACATTCTTAAGTTTTTATTAAATATGACATTCCAAAGTAAATACTCCTTTAGTGTAAGTTTCTGGTGAATTTATCATTATTATGTTTTCTAGCTAATGTTTTGTGTTTGGGAAACGAGAATTGACTGGCTATGTGGTTACAAGTGAAAAATTAAATTTGTCTCTTTTGAAATAATGTTCCTATAGAGCGCTAAGAGAGTAGATCTTTTTCCATAAACATAGGCCCCAGTCATCGTTGTTCATGATGCGTTTAGTTAAATTAGCTTAAATACTACATATTGATAAGTAGCTCTTTGTCGTCACATCAACATGGACGGATTTACGTGTTAGGAGGCCCTGAGGCAAACTAGAAGTGGAGCCACCCGATCAAATGAACGACCTTGACCTAGGACGTTGCTGACTCGTAGTCACACCAGGTTATCACACCAGTGTGACAAACAGGATTGTTTTTCTCGTTTGTCACACCACTGATTTTTCCACACCATGTATACGATAATTGCTAGTGCAGTACCTGTATATTCTAATAAAGTCGATCTGCTGGTGTGATGATGATATTAGTTTTTTATTCCGTTTTTAACGCAATGTTTCAAGGAAATGGTCGACCCTTCTTTTTTTTCGATATCAATTTTCTTTTGATTGAATAATACTGTTAAAAATTTATTATTCAGTTACTTATGCCGAATCACTATGGCACGTTACACGATTGAACAGCACGTTCAAATGATAAAAAATCTGCATGAGCGATTTGAGCGTATGGTTATCTCTCGAAGGGGTGATGTGAATTGGCCACAAAGGTCATGCGATTTGACACCGCTAGGTTTTTTGAAGTCGCAGGTCTATGCAAACAAACCACAATCGACCGATGCCCTAAAGGTGAACACACACAGGCCATTGCTCAAATTCAGCCGGTTCTATGCAGAAGAGTCATTGAAAATTGGACCACTCTGATCCGTGCCACTGTAAACAACCGAGGCGGGCATTTGAACGATGTCATATCATATTCCACACTTAATGGCACAAGTGTACCTTTCAAATAAAAAAAGAATTTTGTTAATACCACAGCTTATTTTATTTCATTTCAACATCTACCCGCCCTTATTGAATAAAAATCGAGAGAAAAATCCTGTTTGTCATACTGTGTGATAATCTGGTGTGACTACGAGTCGGCAAGGTTGAAAAACCCTTTAGTATAACTAGGACAGCACTAGTTAGGAATAAAAGGTGTGGAAAAATCAGTGGTGTGACAAACGAGAAAAAAAATCCTGTTTGTCACACTGGTGTGATAACCTGGTGTGACTACGAGTCAGCACTCACCTAGGATTGCCAGATCGGAAGACCAAAATAAAGGAGAAAATTTTAAAATGTCTATTAAAAGTTTTTTTTTTAATTAAAATGCTACAAAAAGGCTAAATATTGTTGAAACATAACTAATTTAATTACACTTAATTTTTAGGTTGCTACAATTGGCATCCTATTTTCCGAGAAGCTGTTTGTCTGGCAATTTTGAGTTTTGTCTGGCGTTTGGAGATAATTTAAAATGTTAGAAGAATACAGACGAATCCCGACCACCTGACAACCTTACCTTGACCAAACG
This sequence comes from Orthosia cruda, assembly GCA_964057195.1. Taxonomy (NCBI): domain Eukaryota; kingdom Metazoa; phylum Arthropoda; class Insecta; order Lepidoptera; family Noctuidae; genus Orthosia; species Orthosia cruda. The sequence goes on from OZ059836.1 coordinate 38,783,858, forward strand.
GCTCCTATCTGAAACGTTTCAAATATATTGTCGGTGTTCTCTAAGTAAGCCGCACCTAGCTTGCCCTTGGTTGACTTTTCGTCCTGAGTATGCTTGCTGTAAAACCCTGCCTCATGTTCAAACTGGCGTAGTACTTTGAGTACCTACCTTTATAATCTCTGAAACATTTCATCATCTCTCAAGTGGTTCGTCTTGATTTCGGCAGTGCTAAACAAAATCCATCCAGTAAATCATAGTAGTTTCTAAATCCATGAACATACTCCAGTCAGGTTAAGTATAACTTTGTATGTATTTCCAGTCAATTTAGTACCCATAGATGTACAGAACTGGACTGAGTGTTCCCTGTCTGGCTCACAAATGCGCTCAGAAAAGTATGAGAGAGACAAAGCTATCGTGCGGCCAGTGGTGTTTTTTTTTAATTTTTGTCTGTCTTATTTACAGGCTGTTAATGTCAGCCTCATCACTACGACTTACAGAAAAGAGCTATTGGCCGCACATACGCTTTTTCTCTTTCTGCAGCTTAGGCCGAGTTTCTCACCTCTAAATTATCGCAGAATTAATGTGAAAAATTGTCAAGCACGCGTTATCTGCTGTGATTGGTTGAATGAATTTTCAATAGCCAATCACAGCAGATAACACGTGCTTGACAATTTGTCACATTAATTCTGCGATAATTTAGAGGTGTGAAACTCGGCCTTAGTCAATTTTGTGACGGTAATGCTCAGTCCAGTTCTCCATTTTTATCTTAGAAAATGGTTTCATATGTTTTTTTATCTATATGAATAAATTTGTACCTCAACCAAAGAGTAGGCCAATGTTTTCTATTAGTGTGGTTATGTTTTGTATCATATTGTAATTCTGGTCATTCGCTGGTCGATATTGCCAGATTGTCGATAGATTAATAAAGAAATATTCGATTCTGATTATGGGATTTTATTTTTTGAAGTAACCAGTACCCGAATAAATGAGTTGGCATACGCTGTGACAAGCCAACCGACACCCCAAACACAGCACCACATTTACACAGATGGCAGCAAACTGGATGATTGTACTGTCGCCCTCGGGGCGGCTTTCGTTTCCTACGACCCGGATTGAGCGGCTACCGGCTAACTCTTAAGCTAACCGAAATCTGACTGAACCTAACTCTGAGCTATCGGAACCGAACATATCTGTTTTCTTTTTCAAGTATTTCTGGGGCTGCGACATGAGCATGAGGTAATGACTCTCAAACTAACAGATCAGATTCGTGTAGTAAAATTTTCCGGGGCTGGAAACATGAGTGGTAAAGACTCACAAACTGCCAGGACACCAGAAACATCGCCATCATCATCAGCATGTGCCCACTGCTGGAACACAGGTCTTCTCTCTGTTAGAGGGGCCGTAACCCACCACACGGGCCCAGTGCATTTTGGTGGATGTCATGTCTACGAACGATCGGTCGGTCGGTTTCCTCAAGATGTTTTCCTTCACCGTTTTGAGAGCAATGGTGATGAAATAATTTACACAAATTAAAGCGCCTGCCTGGGTTTGAACCCACGAATCCCACGACCTACAACTTGGTACGTCGCGGTAGATAGTATGTCTAGACACGACATGATTAGTCTACAAACAAAGCTCGTACTCCTGGGAATATAGGGTGCCGCTAAGCATTCCAATAAAGAAATACGTATGCACGTATAGCGTATACGTACGCTTTTTATCCTATTAAACTAGCTTTTGCCCGTGACTTCATCCAGTCATTCAGTCCATGTGGACTTCAGATTTGGATACAGGTAAAAATTAAAAAGTACCTATAGCCCTACTAATGCTCTATAAGTAAATGATTATATGTTAATTTTATTGTTGTTTGCCCCTGAAATTTTACTTCTTCATGTTTCTGGTGGCCCAGTGGTACTGACATTAGTTGGGTTTTGAATTCGTGTCAGACTCTTTTTGTAACATAGTTTTGATTAGTCATTTCTTTGTCTGTAGTTTTCTGTGTGTGTAAGCCTGACTCTGGTCAACCCGTACGGGCAGAGCGCGTGATCCCTTGTGCGCCTGCAGACTTCATGTTTCCGTGCTTTTTCCAACGGGCTCCGTAATTTTTTTCAACGGCCTAAGTTTTGCTACGACAAATGCGGTGCTGTTTCAGCCGGTAATCCAGTATTGGAGCGGTACTAAGGAGGCGGATTTTTTCGTCTGGCACGGACACAAAGTACATATGCGGCGGCGCGCCGCAGACAGAGAGTCCACTTCGAACAAAGCGCCATTTTGAACTCACACTTTGACATTACGATTTTACAGGGAATAATGGGCAATATTGGACCGAGAACAGTCGCGGCTGTCACGAATGCTTTGTGCGGGAGTTTGTCACGTCATTCATATATAAAGTAGGTAATGTAAAGAGGTTGCATTGGCTGGGTTACCTATATTAATTGTTACAGTCCGAATATACTTTAAATTAGTTCTATATAATTTAAATTCGTTCTTACATTCATTTTAAGTTATAAAGGTCATTAAATTTTTCAAGATTTAGAGAAGAAGTTAGAAATTCAATATCTAGGAAAATAATAAATTATTTTAAGTCCGTAGACGAAATTGGAAAGGGTATGAAACTTGTCATATTAATATGGTTTAAGTCATCCAGCTAACAAATATGTTTCCTCCATTTGCAAAGCATAATTTTCTTTTTAAGTACATACATGTTTTAGTTAGCTTCTTAAGCAGTCGGGTTATTTGATTTTATAAAAAAAAACCCTTTTATATTTTTGTCGAGCTTGGTGCTTTTCACATTTTTATGTTTTTGGTGGGATCATTATTACACCATTGTTACGAACCTAATCATCGTCGTATGTGGAGTCTCTGTCTATCCTCTAAACCATGTAAGCATGATATGATGTTTGTTTAGACGAATAGAGGTATTTATGTTTGTAACTTAAACAACCTACTCTTTTTTAAATTCGGTTTCAATATAGTAGCAACCTTAGTGCATCTGTCAAGTTTGGCTGTCAAATTTCGAAACGGCGGGAGTGGCCCTTCTGTATACTCTCTATTTTGTGGCACGGATCTCCGACGAGAGGCTGACGATATTTTTTATTACATTTATTTATTTTTTGTGTAGGATTATTATTAACCTAGCAATTACGTAGTAGTTTTATCTTTTAAAATTCCACGGATCAAAACTTAGCTGTCACCGGTTGCAAATGCATTGAGGATAGGCACTACTTTCAAAACTAGCTAATATTTCATTCCTAAGTTTTTTCTTACTAAATATTTAAAATAACTAATTTCGATATCGATGATTGCAGTTTTTTTTACCTATTATGCTCTTGTAAAAATAACTTATTTCGATGTCGATGATTGCGGTTTTTTTAAGTTTTTTTACTTTTTGTGCTCTTGTAGGTGGGTTTATAATTTAGTTATATTTTACCCTAGAAAAAATATAAACCTACGTATTTTTTTTTCTAAATTCTGTTTTTCTTTTTTATAACACCACAGAAGGTACTAGGTTTGCCAGAGGCTTCGGTCGTGTCAAAGTTGGCAATCATCCTGCAGGAACGTACCTACTACTAAGAAAAATATAATGAATGCGTTAATATTATAGCACTATTTGATTTTGAACTCTCGGCGCTAAACCGAGTGTTGGATTTTGGAAATCCGACATTGCGATATTAAGACATCCATTACATAGGGCAGTGTTGGGCAAACATTCTTAATGGGGGGGCCAGAAAGTTTATGAAACTCCATAGGAGGGCCAGAATTATAGAAAAATGCATTTTGTGTTGAAACTTTTTCAGTTTAAATGATTTTAATAATAATAATTTGTCAATTCAATTAATCAAGGTACATGCAATATGATTTTTTTTTTATGAGATTAAGCTAACCAAAATGCCACAAGACGTCCGAGTCTGAACTAGATAACTTGATATATCTGTATCTCAGACAACAGTGCTCTTCCTTTATACATTTAAAAGCTTAAAAGTTCAATGCTGCTTTTATACATTAGGTATTAATTTATACATAAGCTGGGAGCAGATAAAAAAATAAATAAACAAAGAACAATAAAAGTTGAGTTAATTTTTATTCTGCAAAAACGAGCCATCAGAGCGATATACAATATTCGCCGGCGCGATTCTCTAAGGGAACTGTTTAAGGGCATTAACAACATGACGGTTCCTTGTCAATATTTTTATGAAAACATAATGTACGTGAGAAAGAATTTACATCCTTTTAATAAAAACGGAGATAGACATAATTACATTACTAGAAATAGGGACCAATTAGTTCAACCAGGTTTCAGACTGGGTATAGTTGCCTCATCTTTCATGGACTATTGTACAAAGTTACAATAAAATTCCTCTCCACATTCTAGAACTGAATGAGACGAAATTAAAAAAATGTATAAAACGCACACTATGCAGGCAGGCATATTATGCGATTAGGTTTGCTGCACTACAATAAAATGACTGAGTCGGTATTCTTTACAACTGATTATGATTTCCTTTTCTCACTAGGTGGGGTCGGCACTCCTTAGCTCGCGGTGCCAAGATGTTCTGTCGAGGGTTACCGGGTCAGGTAGATAGAGGTAAATAATACAAAAGAGGTTTTTATTTATAATTTTATTAAATTAATTATTTCTATAACTTTTTACATATAGTAAATTATATGTGCCACGTTTCGTCAATTACATTGAATAATGCTGCCATGTCACATCAGTATAGTTACAAGTACCTAATGTTTGCCTCTACGATCCGACAACGATTGGCTGCCCGCGACGACACATAGCATCGGACATTCGACGCTCCCGAGTACACATCTTGACGAACGCAACGTTTTGTGACAGTGACATAAGTTTGACAGTGACAGTTGCGTTTGTCAAACGTCAGGAGCGAGGAAGCGCGGCAGCCGCTAGCCGCCCGAGAGACGCTTCGCCTCCGCACACAACTTGGTCCAAGAATATATTTATGAAATAATTTGTATAAAAATTTTGGCTCCAATATTTACAAATGCACTGATATTTTTTTTACAACGCCGGACTAATTTTACAGCGACTAAGTTGAGTAAAGGGTTGCGGAGGCGATCCGAGACGCGGGACAACACGAGTTTTTATTGCAATTCATTTCTAATAACACATTTCTTATCTAATAAGAGTGCGCGCGTATAGTGCGCGAACATTCTAATACCCTATCGTTACAGTGGTACACCGTCTTAACATAAGTATGCTACAAGTGAAGAAACACGGAAGATACAGCAACAAAACGCACTGTAGCAATAGAGTACAGACACAACGTAATAATGAAGAGACAACACCAAAGGCAGAGCTGACTGGTTCCGTGGCCTGACGTCGCCCGCGCTAACTATTCGTATTCTGACGATACCTTCTCCCTGTTTTGTGTTTTAAAATTAACATTTAGAATTAACACACAAGTTGAGGGGCTTATACAGAATTTGTACTCTTAAAGCGTCCCGTCGCCGCTTGCACCCATGTGACACTCGTACGCGGAACAACTGTACATCACTACACTAGTGGCAGCCGAACCGCCGCGCGACCGCGCGTTCCTGCGAGCGAACGCCCGCGCGGTCACGGAGACGGCGTGACTTGATCGAAGCGAAACACTGGTACGATTTAAAACGACAAAGCACTGTTCTAACAATAAATTAAACAATTCTTGTGATACATAAATAATAACCGAATGATAAATATAGTTTTGTTGATATAATTATACATACTGACAGAGGCGTAAGAGCGCTAGCGGACGGACAGGCTCGGCTCACGGTCGCTTACCGCGCACTACGAGCTGCAGTACTGCAGTACTCAGTCCACACAACACTAACAATACGAACGTTGAACATTTGAACTAACGGATGGATGGAATCGTTCAATACAACAGAGTCAGTCAGTCGAGAGGTCGTGAGATAATCTTAAAAATGTAACACTTAAACATTTCAACAAATGTGATGTAACCAAACATACTTATAACTGTATCAACAGAGAGTGACACAGTAAGCGAGCGAGCGTCCCGCCGGCGCCGCCGCCGCACATTACCGTAAGAGATCAAACTGTCATTAAAACAAACATTATACTTACAAATGATAATACGTTTACAACTATCCTTATTATAAACATCCATACCTAAAACAATTTACAATAATATTTTATGCAAATTATATTTAGATAAACGTAACTCATTCAGTCGGGCGAAGAGGAAGTTATGAGATTGACTCGAACGAAGCCCCACCGAATGCCAATAGATATTTATTGAAAATTATAAATAATACAATGAAAGTTCAGTCGTTCATTTCAGAAATGAATCAACAATTTATTACAAGATATACTTAGTCATAACAAAAATATATGTGTACTCATCGAGGTGTTGTTCTGTGCAAATTTTGTAACACATTGTATTGTCCAGCTCTTGTCGTGTATAATAATATTATTACTTTTTTTGGTACATGAATGTCCACATAAATTAAAATCGCAACTAAATAACTGTGTCATCACGCCTGACATGTCATGTGACGTCACACGGCATGTCACGGAGTAGAGATGCGCCATAGTCAAGAAATAGAATCAGTAAAGTCAGGTGATAAAATTAAGAGTTTAGTGCAACATTTAATTGAATAACATTGGGGAATATTATTATAGGTAGATATTATTGTACGGGCAGGTATTTGTACCCGAATTATTTTTCTGTTTTTAAATGTATCTGTATCAGTAAGTAGGTGTATGACACATTTACTCAGCCGATATTGTGTGACAATGAAGTGAGATCATTAATTATAATTCAATATTAATACTTAACAATACGATGGTTAGTGGGTGATGTGGTACGAGCAGTTGGGTGTTATGTGATTTTGGACTGTATCCCTAGCGTTATAGAGTCAAAAATAACATAAAACATAATATCGTATTGTCTACAACTACCGTAAAATATAAGAAGTACATATGAGTGAGTGAATGTGGTGATCAACACTGACGCAGCCGGTCAGCCGGTAATCTGAGCGGTAAGATCACGCGAATCAGACGTTTCTAGACGAGAAATATGGCTTTAATATCCGCCGATTTACGTGATCTAAATGACGCCATCAATCACCCGGGGTTCCAGGCAAGGTTTGTATTTCTTACAGCGAATTTGTATACTTCGGTTCGCGAAAAAGGGTTGCCAACATAAAAAATAAATTTAAGAAACAAATGTTTTTTTTTTTTTGCCACAGCCAGGTAACGCTCATGTCGATCAATGCGATTATAAAACTAATTCTCATAGCCGAATTTGTTAGTACCTGAGTTTAGATGGAAATTTATTCTCGTTAAAATTTGACTTAAAAATTAATTAAAACAATATAATTTTTGGTGGGTCCTTTGTTTTTTTTTTGTGTTAAACCCAATCATAAAAAAAAATCCTCAAATCGGCGCAACATTCACAGATCTAATTCTATTTGATTAATTTTTACAAGAAAAATAATTATATACAAAATATAAAATTGATAGGTATATCTATACAACGTATACTATAATAGCAACTTGTTTTTTTTTTGGAAATCAATAACAATAAGTACCTAGAAAGTTTTTCGAAAACAATTTTTCCAAGACAGTAAAAATTTATTCGATAGAAAAGGTGAATCGAATTGCAAATTTATCATAGTCATTTGAAAATGAGGGCGTACTGGGGGCAGTTTACATTTGTACAAGTTGTAATGAAACACGATGATCGCCCCCCGAGGCATACATTTTATTAAAATAAACGTATGATAAAAAAACATTTAAAATAATTATAGTGACATTATGTAAGTAGATAAAGATTTGCACACATAGCGTGTTTTCAACACAGTGGAATATGTGGCGTCGATGCAAAATCATTAATGGAATACACATCGCGCCACTAGTCTACACAATATTGCAACTCAGCCAGGAGCAATGGAATAACAAATAGCATAACAATAGAATAACAAATAAACAAATATGTTTCCTCCATTTGCAAAGCATAATTTTCTTTTTAAGTACATACATGTTTTAGTTAGCTTCTTAAGCAGTCGGGTTATTTGATTTTATAAAAAAAAACCCTTTTATATTTTTGTCGAGCTTGGTGCTTTTCACATTTTTATGTTTTTGGTGGGATCATTATTACACCATTGTTACGAACCTAATCATCGTCGTATGTGGAGTCTCTGTCTATCCTCTAAACCATGTAAGCATGATATGATGTTTGTTTAGACGAATAGAGGTATTTATGTTTGTAACTTAAACAACCTACTCTTTTTTAAATTCGGTTTCAATATAGTAGCAACCTTAGTGCATCTGTCAAGTTTGGCTGTCAAATTTCGAAACGGCGGGAGTGGCCCTTCTGTATACTCTCTATTTTGTGGCACGGATCTCCGACGAGAGGCTGACGATATTTTTTATTACATTTATTTATTTTTTGTGTAGGATTATTATTAACCTAGCAATTACGTAGTAGTTTTATCTTTTAAAATTCCACGGATCAAAACTTAGCTGTCACCGGTTGCAAATGCATTGAGGATAGGCACTACTTTCAAAACTAGCTAATATTTCATTCCTAAGTTTTTTCTTACTAAATATTTAAAATAACTAATTTCGATATCGATGATTGCAGTTTTTTTTACCTATTATGCTCTTGTAAAAATAACTTATTTCGATGTCGATGATTGCGGTTTTTTTAAGTTTTTTTACTTTTTGTGCTCTTGTAGGTGGGTTTATAATTTAGTTATATTTTACCCTAGAAAAAAATATAAACCTACGTATTTTTTTTTCTAAATTCTGTTTTTCTTTTTTATAACACCACAGAAGGTACTAGGTTTGCCAGAGGCTTCGGTCGTGTCAAAGTTGGCAATCATCCTGCAGGAACGTACCTACTACTAAGAAAAATATAATGAATGCGTTAATATTATAGCACTATTTGATTTTGAACTCTCGGCGCTAAACCGAGTGTTGGATTTTGGAAATCCGACATTGCGATATTAAGACATCCATTACATAGGGCAGTGTTGGGCAAACATTCTTAATGGGGGGGCCAGAAAGTTTATGAAACTCCATAGGAGGGCCAGAATTATAGAAAAATGCATTTTGTGTTGAAACTTTTTCAGTTTAAATGATTTTAATAATAATAATTTGTCAATTCAATTAATCAAGGTACATGCAATATGATTTTTTTTTTATGAGATTAAGCTAACCAAAATGCCACAAGACGTCTGAGTCTGAACTAGATAACTTGATATATCTGTATCTCAGACAACAGTGCTCTTCCTTTATACATTTAAAAGCTTAAAAGTTCAATGCTGCTTTTATACATTAGGTATTAATTTATACATAAGCTGGGAGCAGATAAAAAAATAAATAAACAAAGAACAATAAAAGTTGAGTTAATTTTTATTCTGCAAAAACGAGCCATCAGAGCGATATACAATATTCGCCGGCGCGATTCTCTAAGGGAACTGTTTAAGGGCATTAACAACATGACGGTTCCTTGTCAATATTTTTATGAAAACATAATGTACGTGAGAAAGAATTTACATCCTTTTAATAAAAACGGAGATAGACATAATTACATTACTAGAAATAGGGACCAATTAGTTCAACCAGGTTTCAGACTGGGTATAGTTGCCTCATCTTTCATGGACTATTGTACAAAGTTACAATAAAATTCCTCTCCACATTCTAGAACTGAATGAGACGAAATTAAAAAAATGTATAAAACGCACACTATGCAGGCAGGCATATTATGCGATTAGGTTTGCTGCACTACAATAAAATGACTGAGTCGGTATTCTTTACAACTGATTATGATTTCCTTTTCTCACTAGGTGGGGTCGGCACTCCTTAGCTCGCGGTGCCAAGATGTTCTGTCGAGGGTTACCGGGTCAGGTAGATAGAGGTAAATAATACAAAAGAGGTTTTTATTTATAATTTTATTAAATTAATTATTTCTATAACTTTTTACATATAGTAAATTATATGTGCCACGTTTCGTCAATTACATTGAATAATGCTGCCATGTCACATCAGTATAGTTACAAGTACCTAATGTTTGCCTCTACGATCCGACAACGATTGGCTGCCCGCGACGACACATAGCATCGGACATTCGACGCTCCCGAGTACACATCTTGACGAACGCAACGTTTTGTGACAGTGACATAAGTTTGACAGTGACAGTTGCGTTTGTCAAACGTCAGGAGCGAGGAAGCGCGGCAGCCGCTAGCCGCCCGAGAGACGCTTCGCCTCCGCACACAACTTGGTCCAAGAATATATTTATGAAATAATTTGTATAAAAATTTTGGCTCCAATATTTACAAATGCACTGATATTTTTTTTACAACGCCGGACTAATTTTACAGCGACTAAGTTGAGTAAAGGGTTGCGGAGGCGATCCGAGACGCGGGACAACACGAGTTTTTATTGCAATTCATTTCTAATAACACATTTCTTATCTAATAAGAGTGCGCGCGTATAGTGCGCGAACATTCTAATACCCTATCGTTACAGTGGTACACCGTCTTAACATAAGTATGCTACAAGTGAAGAAACACGGAAGATACAGCAACAAAACGCACTGTAGCAATAGAGTACAGACACAACGTAATAATGAAGAGACAACACCAAAGGCAGAGCTGACTGGTTCCGTGGCCTGACGTCGCCCGCGCTAACTATTCGTATTCTGACGATACCTTCTCCCTGTTTTGTGTTTTAAAATTAACATTTAGAATTAACACACAAGTTGAGGGGCTTATACAGAATTTGTACTCTTAAAGCGTCCCGTCGCCGCTTGCACCCATGTGACACTCGTACGCGGAACAACTGTACATCACTACACTAGTGGCAGCCGAACCGCCGCGCGACCGCGCGTTCCTGCGAGCGAACGCCCGCGCGGTCACGGAGACGGCGTGACTTGATCGAAGCGAAACACTGGTACGATTTAAAACGACAAAGCACTGTTCTAACAATAAATTAAACAATTCTTGTGATACATAAATAATAACCGAATGATAAATATAGTTTTGTTGATATAATTATACATACTGACAGAGGCGTAAGAGCGCTAGCGGACGGACAGGCTCGGCTCACGGTCGCTTACCGCGCACTACGAGCTGCAGTACTGCAGTACTCAGTCCACACAACACTAACAATACGAACGTTGAACATTTGAACTAACGGATGGATGGAATCGTTCAATACAACAGAGTCAGTCAGTCGAGAGGTCGTGAGATAATCTTAAAAATGTAACACTTAAACATTTCAACAAATGTGATGTAACCAAACATACTTATAACTGTATCAACAGAGAGTGACACAGTAAGCGAGCGAGCGTCCCGCCGGCGCCGCCGCCGCACATTACCGTAAGAGATCAAACTGTCATTAAAACAAACATTATACTTACAAATGATAATACGTTTACAACTATCCTTATTATAAACATCCATACCTAAAACAATTTACAATAATATTTTATGCAAATTATATTTAGATAAACGTAACTCATTCAGTCGGGCGAAGAGGAAGTTATGAGATTGACTCGAACGAAGCCCCACCGAATGCCAATAGATATTTATTGAAAATTATAAATAATACAATGAAAGTTCAGTCGTTCATTTCAGAAATGAATCAACAATTTATTACAAGATATACTTAGTCATAACAAAAATATATGTGTACTCATCGAGGTGTTGTTCTGTGCAAATTTTGTAACACATTGTATTGTCCAGCTCTTGTCGTGTATAATAATATTATTACTTTTTTTGGTACATGAATGTCCACATAAATTAAAATCGCAACTAAATAACTGTGTCATCACGCCTGACATGTCATGTGACGTCACACGGCATGTCACGGAGTAGAGATGCGCCATAGTCAAGAAATAGAATCAGTAAAGTCAGGTGATAAAATTAAGAGTTTAGTGCAACATTTAATTGAATAACATTGGGGAATATTATTATAGGTAGATATTATTGTACGGGCAGGTATTTGTACCCGAATTATTTTTCTGTTTTTAAATGTATCTGTATCAGTAAGTAGGTGTATGACACATTTACTCAGCCGATATTGTGTGACAATGAAGTGAGATCATTAATTATAATTCAATATTAATACTTAACAATACGATGGTTAGTGGGTGATGTGGTACGAGCAGTTGGGTGTTATGTGATTTTGGACTGTATCCCTAGCGTTATAGAGTCAAAAATAACATAAAACATAATATCGTATTGTCTACAACTACCGTAAAATATAAGAAGTACATATGAGTGAGTGAATGTGGTGATCAACACTGACGCAGCCGGTCAGCCGGTAATCTGAGCGGTAAGATCACGCGAATCAGACGTTTCTAGACGAGAAATATGGCTTTAATATCCGCCGATTTACGTGATCTAAATGACGCCATCAATCACCCGGGGTTCCAGGCAAGGTTTGTATTTCTTACAGCGAATTTGTATACTTCGGTTCGCGAAAAAGGGTTGCCAACATAAAAAATAAATTTAAGAAACAAATGTTTTTTTTTTTGCCACAGCCAGGTAACGCTCATGTCGATCAATGCGATTATAAAACTAATTCTCATAGCCGAATTTGTTAGTACCTGAGTTTAGATGGAAATTTATTCTCGTTAAAATTTGACTTAAAAATTAATTAAAACAATATAATTTTTGGTGGGTCCTTTGTTTTTTTTTTGTGTTAAACCCAATCATAAAAAAAAAATCCTCAAATCGGCGCAACATTCACAGATCTAATTCTATTTGATTAATTTTTACAAGAAAAATAATTATATACAAAATATAAAATTGATAGGTATATCTATACAACGTATACTATAATAGCAACTTGTTTTTTTTTGGAAATCAATAACAATAAGTACCTAGAAAGTTTTTCGAAAACAATTTTTTCCAAGACAGTAAAAATTTTTTCGATAGAAAGGTGAATCGAATTGCAAATTTATCATAGTCATTTGAAAATGAGGGCGTACTGGGGGCAGTTTACATTTGTACAAGTTGTAATGAAACACGATGATCGCCCCCCGAGGCATACATTTTATTAAAATAAACGTATGATAAAAAAACATTTAAAATAATTATAGTGACATTATGTAAGTAGATAAAGATTTGCACACATAGCGTGTTTTCAACACAGTGGAATATGTGGCGTCGATGCAAAATCATTAATGGAATACACATCGCGCCACTAGTCTACACAATATTGCAACTCAGCCAATCGAGCTAGGCTCTGTACAATAAATACAAAAAATAATAATAATAATACAAATTCGTCTGAAATGTGAAAAATAAACTTTGAATATAATTTTTTGGCAATTTTGTACTTAGTGATGGTTCGCAGAGGTGTGTAGTGTGTTCACGTGTACAGTGTGTTGTGTCATTGTGTGTCGGTTTGTGTCGTGTGTCGGTGTTGCGGCGCGGGCGTAGGTGTGTTGTCGCCGAGTCACTGCGTCGCGTGGTCGCGTGGTCGCGTGGTCGCGAGGTCGCGAGGTCGCGTGGTCGCGAGGTCGCGTGGTCGCGAGGTCGCGTGGTCGCGAGGTCGCGTGGTCGCGAGGTCGCGTGGAACGTCGCGAGTAGCCGGCGTCGAGTTCAGTCACAATAAACAACATTCGCCTTAGTACATGTATCAACAAAATGTCCTACGTGGTGACGTCACGGAGGAGTGACGTCAGCCGGGCCGACGGGCCCCAGCTCGCCCCGCACCGTGCACCGCACACCTGAAATAAAAAGACACCAACGATTACAATTTAAAGGGATATTACAATTAAATTATGGAAACAGTAGGGGTACAGTAATCAAATGCGATTGACAGCAGTATGGTTTTCTCAGGATCCCAACCCATTTTCGACCACTCAAGAGAGTTTCTTTGCACGCAGGATGCATACCGTCAGCCTAGTTTTGTCAAAAAATAAATCTGGTAAGGAAACTAACTACACGCCACCAGCGTATCCGAAGATTACGGGCTATTCTAGAAGTTCTGATTAAAGCTCCTTTATAAAAGGTCGTACGTTCTACTACTATTTTGCCATCAGGGGGTATGGGGGTTCTCGGATGGCTCTAGTCTTCAGTAATTGTGCGGCATCTCTCCGCAGACCATGGTCCACCTCTCAGAGTGCGCAGCATGCCCTGTCACCTGTACGTGCGAAGACCATATGACTGCGTCACTGAATCGTGTTGTTGTGGCTGAATCCTGAACATTTTTCTTTAATATTTGCCGTCGACACGCTAATAAGAGAAGACCAAGGAGCATCTAATCGTAATCATCTAAAAAGGCCTATATTGTTCCTCTGCATGGCAAAGGCAGAGGAAGTGGTTCCTCTTCAGGATGCATCATGTCAATGAATTGACCAACTTCATCTTCTGTCGTCTTACAGCTCTGAGCTCAGTGCGCTGTCAACCTTACTATCTCTCTGGTTCGATACGATGCCGATAACATCGACTTAGATTCCAAGATGTACACGCCTAGACAACATACATGAGATGAGCGCCATGTGTCCCGATGCCAGGGACTCACTGTCGCTCTTGGTCATCATAACATGAACTTTTACCATAACACATACACACCTAGACAAGTTTGGTGAGGCGAGCGGCGCGCCGTGTCCGCGGCACGTTGCCGGGGCGCGTCTTCAGCGGCGTGCGCGGCCGCCGCCGCCCGCCGCCCACCCCGCTGTCCGCGCTGTGGCCCGACACCAGCGACTCGCTGTCGCTCTGGTTCGACGTGTAGCCGATCACGTCCACCTCATCTGGAATTGATTTAGGGATTGGTTTAGTTGGTGATTGAGGATTCAAGTTCTTATATCGCAGTCAGGAGGGTTTGAGTAGGAATATAGGCGTATATGGGACAGGGTCATCTCAAAAGTCCTGCAACCTCCATTGAAAATGGAGGATCCGTCGGTAGGCAACATCCCGATGGTTGTTGTCGGGCTGTTGTATATTTTCTTAAATCGTGCAGAGAACATTGATAGCGCGATGCCAGATTCCGCGACATGGTCTCCCAATAAACGAAAAAGCAAGATGGGTATGTTTCGGGTTTTTGGGGTCATATTTTTCCCCCTTTCGTACCCCTCAAGGTATTAGAAGCCTCTAGGAGAAATGTCTACTTCTAGTAGACCCTGCACTGTATGAACGTAGCGATGTGGGGGTAGTATGGTAAACTTCCTGAATGTTGACAGAAAATACCATAATGCAAGTAAATAATTCAACTCTGCGTGGAAGAACTACGAGTACGTCTATGGTATAACACTGGTACAAATAGCATCAAGAAAGTCCTTGGTCTAATAACTTTTGCCGTCCGGTGACACTGCGCAAGGCTGCGCGTGATCATCATGTCTAATGCGACGGAGCAGGATATTTAGGCAGTTTATCCGCTTGTACTGCCGTATAGTAGGCACGTTCACACTGGATCGATGAATATATAAGAGGGAACTATTGTCTGATCAATCACACATCAGATCTTGCGACCTATCGTCACCTACATCTAGCAGCAAACGAAATCTAAACTTCAAGATGTTCAAATACGTAAGTTTTTCCTTCTTTATGTTTTTTTTTATATTTAATTAATTGTATTGTACTGCTTGAATCTATTTTTGGTTGTTTATTGATGATCTTTCCACTTTAATATTACTTATATTAAATATTTGTCTTCTATAATGTGACGGTTAAAGGGTTATTAATACCGTTCCTATAGGAATATATTTCTCCTTAATTTTGTTGTGATTTAATTCTTGCAGATCAGTAGTAGCTAGATTTGTTTTATTCCTATGTATGTTTATGACAATTGCTACCTATGCGTAACCGTATCTGTCTGTAACACCGTCTCCATTGCGTCATGTCCTGGACATAAATGCACATCGTAGAGTTTCTGTATAACTAATGCACCCTTCTCTTCTCCAGGTACTGTTTGCCGCTCTCCTGGCTCTCGCCGCAGCCAAGCCGAAGCCCCTGGTCCTGGAGTACGACTACCCAGTGTCCTACAGCGCCCCCCTGGCCGCCTACTCGTCGCCCGTCGCCTACTCCTACAGCACATACGACTACGCACTTCCCTACTCCGCCTACGCCTACGCTCCGTACTCGTACTATGTGCGTTGATAGAGGAGGCAAATGAACTGACTACGGCTGGTAATGTTTGATCTATGTTATTTATTTTAGTTGAAAGCAATTTTCGGAATAAATATTCGATACGAATTGAAGTCTTTTTTATTCAGTCTCATAAAATCACGTCTGGTCTACTTCATGCTCCGTGTCCACTATACTTAGCCTCGATGATTTCTAAATATTTCTCAAAGTAGCCTGAAAAACTTTACAATTAAAATTCACACAACACGTTCTTAACCCCAAATACTGAATTCATAAATCAGCCGTCATGTTTGGATAAGGTTTATGTCTTCCGAATTCAGACGTTGCGTTTGTTGATGCAAATCAAATAATGGCATTGCAATGAAATATTCCGTCTTATGACTTGCACTATTCACTTGTAAGACCGCCTTTAGAATAACTTCATCAAAGCTCATAACAGAAAGAGCACCTACAAAGACAAGGTTCCTTTGATCCAGCAATACAATAAAACCTGTAGGTACTCTAAAGCCGGATAGTTTCGTAACTGGTAAGTGTCCCAATTCCGTAGCCTTCTTGTTTTCACTCAGTGAGTCGCCGAAAACCAACGAGCTGCGCTTTACACCATTTTTAATTTGCATCTTTAATTAAATGCGTGAGTTTCTCGGCGCTTTCTAGAACTGAGCTGGCCTTTCAACTTTTAGATTTTATATGTCTGTGCATTTTAGTATAATCTTTTCATTTGGACGAGCATAGGTCTACGAAAGTTCTATTTCAAAACTGACACCAAAAATCAAAATCAAAATCAATATTTTTTATTTCACATAGGCCTACATGGGCACTTATAAAACGTCGACAAAAGGTGCAATTTTTAATATCCTTGGATTTGAAACATGTTTTCCTTTACGAGTTAAAAATAGTGTATAAAATAAGTTTTCGTTTGTTACTTTTCCGTAAATATTGGTAGTTGCAAAGTGGTTTTAGCTGCCTGACTACTGTATCGGTGTAATAATAGTTTTCAAAAAAACATATGCCGCGGTAGGTGGCCACGATCAGAAGCGTTCGATAAGATCTCAAATTGCCAATTTGGCCTGGACAGTATTATGAACACTACTTAGGTTATAACTGAGAAAATCTTGATTGCTCTATCAATGCTAACATTATTCGCTCTTACACCAGAGATACAAGAATGTGCTTCTGTTCCAAGAACTCTTCTCAAAGCATCTATAGACAATATTGAAGCCAAATTCTCCTTTGAAACTTCTAACAAAGAGGATTTCGCACGTTTTCAAGTCTTATATTTTCTTCTCGACACTATAAAAGGGATTTTGCTGTCGTACCTACATTGTTTCCAAGAAAACTAGTTTACTAAGATGAAAGCATATTTTTCCGAGAATTTAATTAAGAATCTTGTAATTTATTAAGAAGGTCAGTTCTAGGTCTTTCATCAAGATATTCTGAATTTAGCTAGAGCTAAGAATGACTACCGTTTGGTCCAAAGTTGGAGGAGTTGTTACTCCTTCCCCTTAGGCTTTCTTGCTTTTTACCTTTCACCTCCTCCTTTTTGGGAAGTTGGTTAAAAAAACATACAGTCGGATTGAGAACACACATAAAAAAACGACTCAAATAGTTTAAGCGTAGTTTTTCTTTATCCGTCCTTAAAAATAGAGCTTAAATAAAACCCTGGCCTAAGCTCTTTTGTTTCCCTATTAGTACTAAAAAACAAATGCTTACAAAAAACTGACGTACGAGTATGTGTCAGATAAATTCTGTATTCTTTCGCTGCTTGCCTGCTATAAAGGGTTTATATTTTGAAGTGAGAGCTAGGATTAACGCGTTCGCGTCGTCGCTCCAGTATTCGTTGATAAGCCCCCAAAATTCGGGACATGTAACGATGTTAGCAAAGATACGGTATAGTGTATATCTACCGATCGAGAATTCTGAACCAGAATGGAGATTAGAAGAACATCTGTTAGGATAAAATAGAGATTTATGTCTGAGCCTCCAAGATATGCTATTGAAACTTAATTATGCACACACAAAACACTTTACAGAGAAAAGAAAGATTACAGATAGAAGAGCACAAAGGAACTGCTTTTTCAATAGAAATTTCTTTCAGCACACCTGCGACAGGAAAGTTGGATGATAGACGAAGACAGTGTGTAAAAAGAAATAAGGAAATCTTTTAATCTATACCAATATTATAAAGAGGAAAGATTTTTTTTGTTTTTTCGTTTGTACCGAATAGGCTCCGAAACTACCGGACCGATTTAAAAAATTCTTTCAACGATAGAAAGCTACATTATTCCTGAGTGACATAGGCTATTTTTTTTATCCTGGAAACGGGTCCTGTGGGGTGGTCCACGGGAGCGAAGCCGCGCGGAACTGCTAGTAGGATTATAATTTTCAAAGATACCTGTCGATCTATTAGCTGTCTATCATCTCCTCTGTCTATCTTCAGTTGTCTTTTGATGATACTTATAATAAAATCAGGAAATATTATTTTCAACAAGGTATTAAAAACAGGATCCTACTCCCATACTAAAAGGTCTGTCATTCATCTCATAAACTAAGAAAAAAAAATCTGTAACACTTTGAAGTTTCATTCTTTATCTGTCAATGTAAGATACATAAAAGAATTTGAAGGAAAAAGTTAAAAGCGATGTCCTATCTTATTTTTTCCTACCGGGCTTTGACCTCAAAAAAGGCATAGATATAATTTGTTTTTCAAAGAGGGCAAATTTTATTTGGAGAACTAAAGATGAAAAATGCTTTATTAACATTTGTAGAATAACTTTGTATTTGGACTTGAAGAAGATATACCTAATAACTTACTTATTTCCTAAGACTTAATAAATTTGAGTGGACACCTAAGTTATTTTGTATTTAAAAGGCTCTTCTAGAAATGGTAGTTTCTGAGTAACAGTTATTGCAGTTCTTGAGAAAATGAGGAGTTGTTTTAACAAAGTAGAATTTATATTACTCAGAAATTTGATATTCACAAGCAGCTTAGTACTACCGAGAAAAGATCCGAGGCACTTAAGGAAAATATAGCTCAAGCTGCAATCACTTGAAATATAATGAATTTCACTGGAGTATAACCCAGAAATACTTTATGCTGTGCACTCAGAGTGCTTGGTAGTTCTTGGGACTTACTTTGACGTAACCTGGTACGTTATTGTAAGAATTTTGAATGCATCCATTGTTATGTTTTCTTCTAGAGAGAGAGAGCGATTTAGACATTTTTATATTTATATGTAGGGTTTTATTATTATTTTCTTAGTCAAGGATAGGTACAACAATTTAGTGAAAATAGAAGCGAAGGTTGTAGTATCCCTAACAACTTAAACCAACTAAGGTTTTCTCCCATGGCGGTAGGCAAAAACTACAAAACGCCACGTGCTATGCTCCTTACAGTCCTGATTTAGGCTTCTATAGTAATTTCAACACTACCTTCCAAAGTAAAATCCCTCAAAATCCTTCCAAATTCACGAAGCAAATCGCATTCGCGTTGGGAACAAACCAGCCAGTATGTTTGCGATGAACTATTAACAGGTAATCCGCTTTGAGCTTGCAAATTACTATACAAACAAGTTTCCCGTGCCGCGTCGCTAATTCAACATAGCCATTTATATTATTATACTTATTCGGTGAGGGTAGTTCGCGTATGTTTAAAATGGCGGGTAGAAGGAACGCGTTTTAAAGACTTTTTATTACATGTGCTGAATGAAATTGATTGAACAATATGGACCAACATCTTAATTGGTTTAAAAGCCGTAAAATATCTTAAATAGAATACTGCAGTACCCAAACATCGTCATCATCATTATCTTCCTCTAACCCAATTTTATGGGGATGGCGCAAAATGAATTCTTCGTCCATACTTCTTCTCCATCAGTTATAATCTATAGTCATTCCCTTATAAGACATAAATAAATTTATCATCTTTCCTTCAGTCCATCCATCGTTTTTTTGGTCAGTACTGAATAGTGGTTCATCGTACTGATCATCATAATCATTTCAGACGTCGACGAAGACGTCTGTTGCTGATCATAGATCCCCCTCAAGAATCGCCACTTCGACGGGTCCTGTGCGTCTCCCATCCAGCGGATTCCCGTAACCTTAACAAGGTCATCGGTCTGCTTAGTGGGTGGCCTTCCAAGAAGAGGAATACGTTTCTTTCATTGTAAATGTAACAGTCCAAGAATAACCCGGCACCTCAGAAAAACACGTTCCTTACAATTCTAAAACAATAGAACCATATATATGATTTTGTCACGTGACATCCCTACCGGATCCCAGCACAAGTTTGTGGAGACTAATTATAACACAAACGGCACCAAGCTAGCGGATCGCAATGGCGGCGCGCGCCAATTTCCTGCTATACATGTTAAATGGCAGCCAATCGTGCGCCGGCCGCCGCTCGAGCAACACGCCTCTTCCGGGAGCTCTGCGCTTGAAAATTACACTAGAAACTCACAAAGTATAATTTGCTATTAATTTGTGGAATGTACTTGACGCTTTTCCGTTGAACTTGTTTTAAAGCGATTATAAGTTGTTTCCTATTGTTACTTTGTAGTTTTAAGTGAAGAATATGAATATTTCTCTTTCTATGAAAGCTGAAGCCTTCATTGGTTACTATAATTTTAAATGAATGATTTTGCTTTGACACAACTAAATCAATTAACACATACAGTAGTAGCTTTGTGCGAGACAAATCCTACACAGGACTGCATATAACAGCCAATTTGATTTCGCTCCAACAACATAATTTTAATCAACAAACTGAAATTAGATTTTCAATTCCACCAAACATGCTTTAATATCCGAATCTATTATTAATGTAAATCCGATAATACAGTTTTAATTATACACCGAAACACAAAGGGTCGGAAACGTTAATGGCGCCCAACACGGGCCGCAGACTGACATCATAATAGAAGCTTGTGGACTTAATACGTAATCAATACGAACACAGAACAGCATGCTAGTTAAAGCGCAATGAATAAAGCTCAAATACGACAGGGGTTCACATGTATCACACCTTTGATCATGTCCCGTGAACTGAGGGTTGATATAAATAAATGGATTGCTGGAACTTTTATATACGAGTATTGGGACGGGTCAAAACTCAAGATGCATGAAAATATGTCAGATATTTTGAATGTAAAAACTAAGCATATATAAGAAATTGTGCGACTTTATATGCCCTTACAACACAGTGTATGCAAGCGCAATAGAGAGCTATACAAAAGTCAAACGTAAAGACCTTTACTACAAGCGCCACGAAGTTCCACCCACACGCCATTCAAAACTTACGAAAGCCAAAACCTCATCTACATAGAGGCAGACACCTCAATAGACCGCAAAATAAATCCCTCCAAGTTATTACCAACACATACAGAGTATGAATCACTCCACGATCCAAGCATACAAAAGCATGGAGCCTGCAGCGCAATATTTCGTCGCAAGAATTTATTTCCGCCAGAAATTGAATAGGACGGCAGAGCGGCCAAACTGTGTTAACGTGTTACACTCGAATGCTGTGTGATGCGAACTGGCTGGATTCATTTTTAGTTCCAGCCTGTTGTTGCTTCCAGCGATGAAAAAATATAGAACGTAACTATGACATTTTTTTAATAAAAAGGATACTGTAAATATCGATGGCGAGCCTCCCGTGTAAATGGAAAATACGTTATGAAACCTGTCAAAGGGCAGACGAATAATGGACAGTTTTGTGGTTGATAATTTTTTTTCAGGCACTGAATAGTTACCGGCGTGCGTGTATGACTATGATATGAACGCAAATGAAGCAAAATGAGTATATAAGGACCGTAGGCTAGCAGGTGGGTTCTGTAGTTTTTGCCTCCGCCATGGGCAAAAGGGTGTGAGTATTCATGTATATGTATGAATAATTAAACTAGTGTATAAACATACAAAAACATTATTATTTCTGCTTTGAACCCAAAATCACCATCATCAGCCTTTTAATGTTTACACTGCTGGGACACAAGCCTTCTCTCTGTGAGAGGTAATGGGCCGTAATCCACCTCGCGAGCCCAGTGCGGGTTGGTAGGTGCCCCATGTCTTTGAATTTTTGGTTCTAGGACATGCCGGTTTCCTCGTGATTCCTTCACCGATTTCAGATCAGTGGTGATGAAATAATGTACACAAAGTAAAGCCTAAGTATTTACCCAAAATGCAACAATGTAACTGATGATCGCACTATTAAAGTCTCAGGTGCGGCACTGCGGACTCTAAACCGCGCTATTTGTTATCAACATACAATTCGGAGGGTAGATACGTATTAAGCTGTTGTTTTGACGTTACGTAACGATTAACTTTGCGAAGGCTTTCGGTATTTCGGTGCTTTGTTAGATTTTAACCAAGGCAATGTTAATGGCAATTTCATAATGAGAAAGTTGATTCCGTTATCAATTTTGTATTACGTAAATGCTTTTATTATGAGTAATATTGGCGTGATTATTGGTAATAAAATAATATTTAATGACGTTCTACTATAAATGAGAACAAAGTTAAAATTACTCATCCAACCTTTTATCTCTATGTCTACAAAATTATAATAATGAACTTCACAGACAATTTTAATGGCGCCCACGTGGGACCATGAGTTGATAATGACTAATGCCAATTAATCAGTGTCAGTCGACGGACAATATATCAACATTAAATTCTTAATGCGATTACTACAAACATAATTAGTTTCAACACATTATAACTTATTTAGGTTCCATATCGTGCCTCTATAGAATGACGTCACCTGATTGCGTAGTTTCGTAATTCGTAATGCTTCGGACTTTTTAACTTCTGTAGGCATGTCACAGTTAGGATGTTATCTTCTGTCACATAAATAATATAAACCTCTTTAGGCCGGTACCTAACACTAATTGGCAAAAAGTGGGTAGTCGAAAGTTCTGTCTACCCGCGGGGATTCAATGACGGTTTTCTCTCTAATGGGCTACTAAGTTCATTAGGCACTGGAATCCGAAATTCTATCGCACTTTGATATTACATACGCACTTAGACACAGCCATTAAACTTCATCCCGAGTCTGTTACTCTATTAGTTGATGTCTTCATGAATACTTAATGGTGTTTGGTATTTAGGTATTGTGTGTAAAGCATTGCTTTTGTATTGGTACGGAGTACTAATGCAGGGTCACTTTGTGAGATTCTGTTGGTGTTAAAACCTTTGTATTTTTTTTTATATTAAGTTCGTCTATTAGTTTTTCAGACATATTTTCCGCGGCTTTAAATCTAGATTTGATTCAAACCTAGATTCTAAACTAGACATCCTGGATTGAAATATTAACTAAACTATATAAAAAAATATAAACAATCATAAGGAAATCAAGGCAAACTTAATAAGCCCATCAAATATTTCAGCACCGAATAGAACATGTATAATGAATGAATTATTTGTAGCTATATTATACGAGACTAAGACACCTGTCCCCTTCGAGAGTGCCGATAAATCTCCTGCCGATAATTTACTGATTGTTTGTCTCGGCACATAAATTCCTCGGTGACGTCACAGACCTTGGCGTTTGCACCTCCGCAACTTAAGTTATTTATTTGTTTTGCTTCGGGAATTTATCGGAAGATTTTCGTGAAGGGAGTTTGAATCACCGGTCAATGTGGACTGGCGGGTGTGAGAAAGGTTCGTTATAAAAAAAAATAGGAGGTGAATTAAAATTCTAATTTAATATTAATAGCAATATTTTTGAGTTTGGAGTCCTATGCTGGGCGCCATTAACGGTTGAATACATTTTTAATTAATTGGGAATTTACTCATTCAGTATGTAGATTTTCACATTATTTACTTCGTTAACATTTTGTGAATAACCTTTCGTATCAGTGATCACATAACATTCACATTATCTCGTCTCGTTCAAAATAAAAAGCTGTTTATGAATAAATCTCCGATATATCAAAAAAACCTTTACGAATTCCAACAAAAAATCGGGTTCATGCGAGAAAAATACAGAAAGCTATTTTCGCAAAATTAGGATCTTATAAGACATTTGACGCGTAAGAAAATTGGATTCTATTCAAATTGAAGAGCGAATTAGATCTTATACAGCAGGTTACGAGTTTCCGGCCAAGTAGGGTAGGTACTAAAACATTCAGAAAATCGTACTATCCAATTTAGTTAATTTGGCCCCTGAATTGTATACTGATTTCTTAGAATGTTAATATTAGAGTTTGCCCTTTCTCTTAAATTAGTTTTCCGACAATTCGAAGTTAATTCATTAATTGTCGTACTTGAATAGCTAATAAACGGATGTTCAGGCTTGTTGTCTATTTGTTTTTTTATTTCTCTCTCCCTACGGTGAATATAGGCACGATGTTCCATTAAGTGTTGCTATATTCTATAAGCGGTGCAATTTCTAGACGGAAGTTATTTGATTGAGCAAAGCAAATCCTGTACCTACAACATTAAAGAATATGTCCACGACATAACATATACCCTATCAAGATTATATTCAAGCATAATAATCCAGTAGCAAGTTTCATCTATCTTAATAAAAGCCCTACCTAAGATAGCGCTACAAAATAGATTTCACCCGCTTACATTTTCATCTCAACAGAATTAACGCCGTGCCGTGATTACATCACATTATGTGTCCCTAAGTCGTGTATCTTGTTATACGCTGAGGAGATACCGACCATTATCTTAACTAGATTTCTACTGTATTACTCATAATTTAGGAGCTTTATTTGAGTTATTTTTAGCTTCCGTTTAGTAGTCCCTGTTGGACGCCAATAGTGAATGAAGTACTTTTCGTAATATCCGCCTATTAAATACATTCTTGTTTTATTATTTTTTTTGTACATATTTACATCATCTGGTATTTGCTAATTTGATCTTAAATAATACATCGTTATAAGCTATTTTCATTTTTTGTTTGTCTCACATTTATATTCAAAAACAAAATACTACCCTCTATTTTCTTGTCTCAAAACTCCTCATCTACCCTCCCTCCTAACCACACATCAAATTGGCAGTGCATACGAAGTGTCCCAGAACTATCCACAACATAAACAAGTGTGTTGCGACCTAATTAAAGTTGGATAGTTGCGGTAATTAGCGAACGAGCGCCTCCCGCCTACCCTCGGGCACTGATAATACCGGAACACGGAAGGCTTATCAGAGTAAGGGTGCTTCGAAGCAGGCTACATGATATTTGGACACGCAAAGTGTGAAACTTGCCTCTGTTTTGGAAGTTATCGGGGTGATGTGTATCGGAGGGTAGTTGTGTTTTTCTGTAACTTAAAGAAAGGTAGATTAACGTTTTAAGAAATGTGATTCCTTTTTCAAATACAGTAAATCTTAAATTCTATTTTCATAATGTATCTCCTTGAGTATGTAACAAAAGGTATTGTAATATAATTCTTTGACAAAGCCGTCGACGGTTATATAACTTGTCCCTTTCTGAAAATATCCAACCGGAAGGTCTATACATAATTGAATACTCCTTAGCATTTCGACTACCTGTCGGTTAAGTTCAATAAAAGAAATCCAATAAGTAGGATCACCGTCGAGCGAAGGTTTTTTGAACTGGGCATAAAATAAATTCTACCTAAATTGAAAAATCAGTATCAATTATGTTTGGACTTTGACACGGGATGGGATGATGTATGAATATCGTATATTTTGGGCTTCGTTTAATAATTCAGTGTACGTATAAATATATCCAACATGGCGACTATAAATTGAATCATGGTGTAATATAAACTGCACAGAAAATCATAAATAAGTTGAATTTGTTTATTCAAAACATGGAAAGGGCTTCCTAGTTTCACTGTAATATATGATATATTATGTTCATAAAAACGGGAATAAACCAATCTTCCGTTTACGGCCTTCCCCGTTTGTCTCCTTTTAGTTTCTTTGAAGGTGTATAGTGGCGTCTCATTCTAACGTCGATATTCGCATAGTTATTATCTGTGTTGCTCTTTGTCTGAGATATGGCTGTAATTTTTTTTTCTGGCCCTCTATCGGCAAGACAGCCTTCTGATAATTTCGCCTTAGGACGGATAATCCGGGCATTTTTTCTTAAATGATGATAAGAGGCGATATTTCTTGGTGGACGAACCATTTTTTGTGGCTGTCTGCCACGATTTTAGTCTTCGCATTTTATGATTCATTCGTTCTTTTACTTAAAGGATTATTTATTTTATTTTTTGTCGGGTGGATTTTGAGTGGGATTTAATGCTATGGTAACCTGGTAACTTTTAGGTTAGGTTTGACTTGCTACCAAGCCGTTCCAAGCCATATTTTTGATATGTCCCTCTAACTGGTCTACAAGACGTATGGCGCCATATGGACATGGTGGACCTCCCACGCACTAAACGTTTTGGGAATAAGTTCATTGTGCGAATTGCTGCAGTGGAATTCGCTGCCGGAGTCAGTGTTTCCTGATAGCTACAACCTCGGGGTCTTTAAGTCAAGATTTAATAAGTTACCTCTTGGCAAGCGTGCTTCACAGTCGACCACATCATTGCTTCCCATCAGGTGAGATAGTAGTCAAACGCGACCCTCGTCAATAATAATCAAAACACCACAGTCTCGCTTTTTCCTGCATCCTCAATCGAAGGACCATATTTGCTGATACTTGCACATTGGTCGAGGTGTGGTGGGTTCGGTAGGTGTAATTAATAAGCGGTGAGGTGCGAGCGAGAGAGAGGGCGATAAGCCGCGCTCCTCGTAAATCACCCGCGCTAATGACGCTCCAGGCTACATGGATGTGGCTAGCTGGAACTGACTCCGTGGTGTATTTTTTCTGGTAGGTATAAGTACTAACACTAGTTTCTATGTTGTGTGTGACCTAATGGCCCTTAAAATCATTTTTATTTTATTTTTATATATTCATTTATAAATAAGTCTTATGAACTTAATTTTGACCAGTTGTTGGCTCAAGAGACTGCTTATCATGTATCGGCTTGTGATCTCTCTCTATCACTCAAAGATTTGTTGGCAGAAAACTCAAGCTGAGCTTAACTGACCTTTGTATATGAACTTTATTATTACTGTATGATGTTCTTGGCGTATAATAAAAAAATAAGAATAAGAGTTACGTTTGTCAGTAACTCCTCACTATACCTATTTCGGTCAGTGAGGAATATGACCTAATTGCAAAAGCAACCAAACACAACTTTTGAATACTACCCAACCATACATATAATAATAATTCTACATAACCTTTCCAACTACACACACGCATTCGGCCATTACCGGATTTTGTGTTATTCAACGGATTGCACGTTATTCAGCGGATTTCACCGGTATTCACCGTAATTCAGCGTAATTCACGGTTGCTTTATAACGACGGGAGAGCACATAATTCAAAAATGTTTACCGGTTTTAATTCGTAAAGTTTTGTAATGAATAGACGGTTCGTTCATTACCTGAGCCTCTGTGCTGAGGATCGCAGTTTTAAATAATGTTTGATTTTAGCTGGCTTGTTATGTGATAATGGTTTGTATTTCAATGTTTATTTTGCTGTTGGATTGTGCTGAATTTTTTTATGATTTTGCAATATCATGGCTATCAAATTAGTATTACAATGAGCTTTGAGTGTCGCACTGCAGATCAAAGTTCTCCCATCCCTCTTTTAAGTTTTCTCCATCTTCAGGAATTCGCCTTTAAATAGGAGTCTCAACTCTTCTCCCCACATCCTTCTCAACCTAAATATCATAACCTTACGATACTATCTATGATAGCATATATACATAAATTCGTGCTTTATTACGTCTACCAAAATTTAATTACAAATTCCATACTCAAGTTTATCATTCCGAATGTCATTTGTTTTTGACACACACCCCTTTCTTACAAAACTAAAGTCACTTCTATTCCCCGTATGTTCCTGTCAACTCTCAGCACCCGTACTCTCGAGCACAAACAAACAACACTTCACACATACACACACACACCAACATACACAAACGTATTTATAAATCGTACGCGCTCGATTTATACTGCAGTAAGTATTTTTTTATTTATCGTGAGTGAATTTAAAGCGGGATTTAAATTTAACATTGATAGCTGGACTTGTCAGGGGAATGAGGCGGTTTGGTGCAAATATAAAATTGAGAACTGAAATGACATTATGTCTGTATTCCCCGGAGGGGTAAGCAGAGTTGGACATATTCACACACCCGCTTTTGGCCAGTTATGTTCAATACCCATATGATAGGGAGAACTGAACCTGTGTGAATTTTTATCCAGTTCTATCTATGACGGAATTTAGAGCAGTGGTGGCCCAGTGGTAGCGGCCGAGACTTACAAGTTGTAGGTAGTGAGTTCGAACCCAGGCTTTACATTTTGTAAATTATTTCATCACCACTGCTCTCAAAATGGGAAACCGGCATGTACGAGAACGAAAAAATCAAACACATGTGACATCCACCAACCCGCACTGGGCCCGCGTGGTGGATTACGGCCCATTCCCTTTCACAGAGAGGAGGGCTTTGTCCCAGCAGTGGGTACATTTCAAGGCGGATGATGATATCAATGAAATTTCATGAAATCGTTGAAGCCGTTTCCGAGATTCAGATTATATATACATATACAAGAATTTCTCGTTTAAAGGTATTAGATTTGCAAAAACCGAACAAAATACTTTCAGCTTTTTTAAAATATAAATCACATGCAAAAAGCCCGTCGCCTCACGAAAATATTATCCCCCAAAAATTTTTGTGACTCAGATAGTCTAGTATGGGGCGCATATAGCCGCGTAACGCAATATATGTCCAAACGGTCGCTTCGCGTCACTTCACATACACGATTACCGTAATGCGATTGAGCCACGCCGTCGGCAGTATGTGCAAGCCTTTAATTATCGTCACTGCCCCCTGTATTTAACAAGGGGATTTGAACTTTATGTTTTGGAGTATTAGGGTTGAAGTTTGTTTGGAAAATTTGGATCTATGGTTCCATCGAAGGCAGAGTTAATTATGTGATCGGAAAATCACATTAGTCGTTATCGGAAATCATTAAATGGGTGCATGTTTTCATTACGCCACTGTAATTAATAGGGCATGTAGGTTTAAAGGCTGTTAAGAAAAAAATCTTTAAAAACCGACATATTAGCTATCGATAAATACCGAAGAGGATAAAATTAGATTTTTGTCCGTGTAAGTATCGTTTTAGGGAGACAAATTATGTTAGGTACGAAAGGACCGGTATAGAGTTTCATTAGGCCCATTTTACGGTTATTACCTGATTATAATGACTTATTCATAACATCCATAATTGTGAATGAGAGAATTAAAACTAACTGGCTAAACGCTAAAACATGGTAACTAAGAAATATAATGCGTAGCCAATATTGTACAATTGAATACAATGCTACGGTTCGTAGCATTGACTACGGTCAAAGCTACATCGTGCTACGGCGCCTACGATGCTACGCGCTGTAGCAGATGCGCTACGAAGTCTACGTCAACTTTGAGTTAGTACGTACGCTACGAGATTACTGGTATTTTGGTTCGATTCCTATGACAGTGCTGGGTACACTACAGTACATCTTAGTATAAAGGATGACTTATAATTTGCTGGCAATATTTCAGGGAGTGAAAGTAATCATGAATATAAAAAAGTTTAAGTATGGCATAAACTCTAACATATGTAAAAAAAAACATTTTTTCAGTGCATTTCTGGTCGCATAATTATATCGCCAAAATGCAGGGAACAGATTGTTTTTGCGACTTCAAGCTTCAAAGTAAAAGCACAGTATTATATTTGTTAGTTGTACATATGCATAAGGACATTCATTCCGTGAAATATTGCAAATAAATGAAGAACCACTCTGTATTGTAGAATCTAAAATCGTGTTAAGGTACGAGTTCGTAGCCGACTGCTGCAGACAGCAGCGTCATGTCGCTTCAGTCATGATTCCGAACCCAACTGTCGAAGGCAGCAGCAGACAGCAGCGCCGTATTCCTATTGGTTCTGAGTGTTCCGTGATACAAGATCTCTAACTACACTCACTCACTACGGGTCACTACTGATCAGCGGTCGGGCGACACGTCGTCTGCGATCGAGCGACGTGTAGTCGGACGACGTGTCGATCGCTGCGGAAGGTATTTCATAGAAATACATAGAAACCAGTAGTGTCGCAACGACACGTTGTCTGATGCTGTTGCTGTCTGCAGTCGGCTACCAACTCGTATCTTAGGTTACAACTTTTAAGATATTTAGCCTACACCACGCAAAACTTCCTTTCACTCACCCAAAAAAGATGTACAACATCGTCAAAACATAATGACACGATTAATATCCTCCAAATGACAATTTACACGGCAAATAAATCCCGTTTATTTACCATATGAATTCGATACGAATAAAAACGTAATAAAGGCCTGCTTTACGAAGACTGGGGAACTTTTTAAGACGGCCGAACCGGCAATGGATTACGAATTTATGTGAGGTCCCCGCCTTAAGAATAAGTGTGGTGGAGACAGTTATATTGCTTAAGTTAATGCATAAATAAAAGGAAACAATATAAGATGGTTCTAAGGGCTGGGAAGTGGGAGAAGAAAGTCATTATGTTGTAGGAAAATAGAGATAATGGTGTGATTTATTTTGATACCTTGTCTACGCATGATTTTGAGATTGCGGTCTTAATGAGAATTTTAGAAAACTACTCTGATGTGGAAATTTAAAGCGGCAGTAGACAATAAGAATGTTGAACGGCGAGATGTTGTTGAAAACTCTAAAGCAGGTCATTTGCAATGATCTAGATTTATTTTTTCATTATAATCTGATTGAATGCAAAATCAGTATCTAAGGATCGCAGTAGGTAGTGTTCTGTAGTTTCAGTCTACCTCCAAAGCGGGAAAAGGCGTGAGTTTACGTAATTTTATTCAAATAGAAAAAATATCCTGGGTTTTATTAGTCTTTCTTAATTTTTTCTAAGCCGTATGTTGTAAGTTGTAATAGCCTGCTTATGTAGTCTCTGTAATCCAAACTCCACTTACACATGTAAGAAATAAACCTCAGAAATCCCCACAGAATGCCCAATTAGTCTTACAAAACTAAAACATCAACAAGTAACTGTAGTGTAGGTCCTAAGCGCGTAGCTCGCGGTTCTCTTCGGGAATACACGGCAGATTACAGCTAATTCAGCAGTATTATTCAGCGGGTTGGAGATATCCGAGTGTCAAACGTATCGATATACAGTCTGAAGCACTGAGCATAATATTCCAGATCCTAAATTCAAATTAAACAACAAAAAATCCGTTGTCTAAAAGCCTGGCTAGGTTCTTCATATCAGTGGTTAACATTATATACAACTGAGAATCAAACTTCACCCAAGTGAGTTCGTTTGATTCTTAATTATACAATCGCGTGTCAAATAAATCTCAGAATTCCCTAATTAGGTACACAAAACTAAAGTAGTCAACAAGTGCTGTAGTGTAGGTCCTAAGTCGCTTACATAGCTCGCGGTACTTTTAGCGATACACGGCAACTTGCAGCGCTTTCAGGAGTATTCAGCAGATTAGGGATGTGTTAAAAAGTATCGATATATTAAATTGTGTTGATATTATGAAAATATTTTTTACACAGGTCTACTCCATTTTACATTTGACTTAAGTTTTGGAAGTCGCGTCGCCTCCGTAAGGAGGTGAGGCGAGCGGTCACGGAGTTTTGCTCCATGGCTGCGGGTGTAGCACCGGGGCTAGCAACATCGAGCCTGTTGCTGTGTTGTCCTCTGGACCTAGAATTTTGCGAGCGCCTGTCGAACCCGCGTTCACTCTAGCCTAGTGGGTGCTGTATTTTTTTTTTAACAAAAGCCCAGCCTTTTCAGCTAGAGCGAAGTGTTTTTGACAGGTGTTACGTTTTAGATACTTGAAAACATCACAAAACAAAACATCAATATTTTAAATGTAAAGGGTGTTTGATAATCAATAACACCTCAACGTATTTTAATTAAACAGTTTTTTTTAACCCGATATGACGTTCCTTTGGGACAATATCCGCTGTCAGAAGCTATTATATGTCATCAAAAAATATCGACAACTCGAATGAAGAATATCGATATTTTTCCGACAAGCCTACAACGCTTGGCAAGTTTCTTAGTACTAGACTGCAGGCTTACCCGTTTTTCATTAGTACCTCACCGAAGTAATCTGCTTTGTTTCCTACCGCGGTTTTTAATTTTCCAAAAATCCCGCTCTTTTGTTTTCCTTTAAGAATTGCAGGCGTTTCGGCGATGTTGCTTATTTTCATCTGGTTATTGTGCTTAGCTGTTTTTTTAATGATAGGGCTGTTTATAAGAGTTTTTAAAGTTACTTTCGAATATACAGAATTATTGCTCTTTATAAAATGGAAAACTATGGAAAAAGAATCTCAATATTTAAGACCTACTCATGTTTTAAGAAACTTTACAAGTTATCGGATTTATTGATTGAAAAGCAATACTTTCTCATAAGAAACCCTATAAAGAAGATCCCTATAGAGAAATCCTATATTAATAAAATTATAATGTCTTATTGCCAAACAGGAGTGAATAATTGAATTCTTTTTGAGCGAAATAAATTTCTTAAACCGTAAACCGGTATGTCAATTGTATTACTTATGTTAATAGAGTAAAATTTATCCAAGATAATTTATAAGAAAATTAAAGCGTTTAAAGCTTTTCATTAAATCACTAGACGATTCTTCTTAAACTCGCTAACAAAATGTTTAATCTAAACGTATAAACTATTACTAAGAGATAAAATCATATTTATTGTCTTGCATAAGTCGGAATACGGCTAAGGAAGCAGGTTATAACTTAACTGTGCTCATAAAACGCTCGCTTTTATTGTGAACAAAACTAGTTATAAGTCACTACATTAAAATTTTATATTTCTTTTACGTGGCATTAGAACTATCAATTAGACTCTTTAGCTAAGGTTTTGTTTTGTCGTAAAACATGTAATGAGTGTAGTATTAGAAAAATATTGGTCATACCAGTTTTCTTAGAATATTCTTAATTGACTGAAATTTACTTTTCAATGCTATGCTTGCTATTCACCCACTTCATCATATTCATCAGCCTATTAATGTTCCTACTGCTGGGACACATGTCTCCTATCAGTGAGAGGGAAGGAGCCATAATCTACCACGCGGCCCCAGTGCGGGCTGGTGCGTGGGCAGTGGTGGCTGGGATGTCACATGTCTTAGATTTTTTTTAATTCTAGTATACGGTTTCCTCACGAACCGGCCACCCCACTTATTGTTTTCTAGTGTAGTTTAATTTAATTTTGGCTTTGACTTACTCTGCAAAACCAATCGTCCGAATTTGTTTACCATCTTATTCCTGTTTAACGTTTGTTTTAAGACCTTCGAAATAGTCATACACTAAAGTGTTTTAATAATTTTAAGTGTCGTGGATGAAACATTTTGGTATGTTATGCATCCTCGGGGCTTAAAAAATCGCAACATAATTTTCTTGTCCGGCTTAAAAAAGGTCTGTAGACAAACTAATCAGAATGAAAAACTCACCACTTTCAGAGACTGACGAGGGCGACCGTTCCGCCGTCGACACTCCCGACGACGACGATTCTAGCGACGAGAGCGAATCCGCCCTCGTCGAGTGGGTGTGGGTCATCGAACTTTCCGACAGTCTCGAATCTCTGGGGGCATCGCTCAGCTGGTTCAACCGCCGCTGTAGGTAGCGCTGTTCCCGCGCTAATTGCTCCTTGTGACTAACGTGCCTCTTCTCTCGTTCTTCCAAACTCTGCAACAAGAGATTGTGGAAGTTAAACTCTGCAGTCTCAGAATGGGACTTGGATGGATATGTGGGTGTAAGACTCTGCAGGGTAAGAATTAACAGTCAATTCAGGTCGATGTAGTTGATTCTTTGTTTTTAAAACTCTGCAGATGTGAGAAATTAAACTCCAGAGAGGATTAACCATCCTGTACGCGTTCTGTTGAAACCAATTCTAGTTTTTTCCATCCCGTTAAAGCAGTTCGAATTGAGACTTGCACTTGAATTTTCAAATCAGAATGGTTCGTACACCAAACTCTGCAGTTCCAGAATATTATTACTTTCTTACGCAACTTTCGCTTCCGGCCCCAAAAAGAAACTGTTCCAATTACCCATCAACACAAACAAATAGTAATTTACTGTTAAACTTCTGCCCATATTAGCAGTACCCAGTCACGTCGGAGGAACTGTTCCCAAAGAGATTAATAGTATCAATAACAAGAAACTATTGGGTAATTACACGTACATAATGTGCTAGTCGAAATACATTAATCACTAGCTGTTGATTTACTAACTTAGGCTTTTGACGTTTAGCTTCAGTGTCAGTCATAACAGCGGTTTGAAGTGATTTGGGTTGTGTACCAGTTAATACAAATACTTCGGTGCCATGATTGTTCTTAACAATGGC
Organism: Orthosia cruda; assembly: GCA_964057195.1. Lineage (NCBI taxonomy): Eukaryota > Metazoa > Arthropoda > Insecta > Lepidoptera > Noctuidae > Orthosia > Orthosia cruda. The sequence continues at coordinate 38,818,297 of OZ059836.1, forward strand.
AATTGTAACGTCGCAATTTTGAATATCATTAATCGTGATTTTAATTATTGATGCATACTTAGTTTGCACAAATGTCTGTTATGTTTTGTTTGGATGGTTTGTTTTTGCTTTTGACTATATAATCTAATAGAAGACAAAATAGACATGCAAAACTGTAATATCACTCTCTAATCTCAAAACTGTAATATCGCTCTCTAATCTCAAAACTGTAATATCACTCTCTAATCTCAAAACTGTAATATCGCTCTCTAATCTCAAAACTGTAATATCACTCTCTAATCTCAAAACTGTAATATCGCTCTCTAATCTCAAAACTGTAATATCACTCTCTAATCTCAAAACTGTAATATCGCTCACTTTAGTATCTTTGTAGATAATTCTATCGCATCATTACCGAGGATAAAAAAGGATATAAATGCTATAAAATATTCCACCAAATTCTATCAATAAATACTTAATGACGCTACACAAAACATTTACAAACTTTAGCCAGCTTAAAATGGCATGTGTTCATTCGCCCCCGAACCACGCCAGACTCTGCACATAGCAGTTTTTTCTGAGGCTCTTAAGAAAATGGCTTTTTCTAGAGCCCTATACACCGGGGACCGACCCACGGAAAAAAAATGAGGATTATGTTCGAATAAGTTCGGGAAACTTCCAACACTGCAGGGTACTCGATGAATTCTCCGTCTTTTGTTTTTCTCTCATTGTGTTTATGGGTTTAGAGGTACTACGTACTTAAATGGGAGTTGCTGAGTTCCTTCGAGTTTAGAATTAATAGCCTTAATGTTAAATAATTCAGGTTATTTTCAGTACGGTTACGGGTTAGTATAATTTCGGTTACCATTAGCTGTTTGTGCTGATGTAGTTTTGGGGAGAAATGAAACGGATAATGAGTTACATAATGATGCTGTAATCAAAATAGTTTGAGGGTTATTACTTGACGATTCTAATTTCACCGCTGCAATTACGTTTAATTACACAAGTGTTGAATGTCACCCTAATCTACTTATAGAAGTACCAAGCCGTAGCTAAAAGTGTCCACTAGACTAGGCTCTATTAATCCCTTGCGTCAAAACAATGCAGCAAAAAAGCCACGTATTCTTTTTAATTTTTCCAGAGCCGGATGGTGACCACCCTTAGGCACTACAGCCAGGCAGGGAAGGCCTCAGATGATATATTTGATCATAAATCTCCGACAAGTCAGCGGACGGTGCACTCCTGTCCTTATTTTGCAGTCGGATGTTAAATGCTTTTGGGGGAGATTTAAAATTTTCGCTGCTTTTGCGAATGATTAAATTATGGATGAAGAGATATGGCCGCGGAAATTGTTTGCGGATGATGGATATGAAGCTCTGTGATTTTTTTGTGAAAAATGCGGGGATGTTATTTAAAAATCTGAGGCAGTTTGCGTAGTTGGCGCTCAATTGCGTCGGATTGGAGAGGACGTTGACCAATTGAGTACTAAAGACTAATGATGATATAGTCTGCTACCGCCTATCAATTCATAACCCTTGCTTTTGGCTTTGTCATAGTTCTAGGAAAAAGTTGAAAATCCAAACCAATACTTCAAACCAACTTGTCTAAGCCAAATATTCATAACTAAACAAATATACGTAACAGTTTATCAAAATACACTTCAGAGAAATGTATTCCATTTCTTGCAGGTTTATAACGTAATAAATCATAATAATTGCCGGTTAAACCCATCAGTCAAGCATATAGCGTACGTGTGCGAGTAGAAATTATCCAATTTATACGTCTGAATGGACAGATTTCCAATACACTCGCACATAGGCACAAACCACAACCTTTGCTTTATCGATTTCCTGTCAGACCATTTGAGCGTCGAGCGATTCCGAATTATGTCATATTGCTATACGTACAGACGTCATATATATAAACGTATATCACGGATTACTGGTGCCATCCTACCCTCGTGCACGCTATTTATTTTTTACGACCACATCCCCGTTTAATATGAGTAGATTTGGCCTCTCCAAATAATCCACTCGTATTGCAAAAGCCGGTGATGCTGAATAATCTCTGCACTCCACAGTCTCGAAATGTTGATGCTTTTTGAAGGATTTTCGTGAGACTCGGAAATAACATGTTAAGTGGCGCCTGTTTCCAATGTAGGGTGAATACAAATGGACACAAAAATGAAAGCTTCGCTCTTAATGATGCGGTACTAAGTGACAATCAAGATGGTCGATTTAACGCCGTTCTCTCTAAATGCGTATTTAAAACACGACTGACCTATTTTCACATAAACACTGCAGATTCAAAAGAGCTTCGTATTAAATTAGAACAAGCTCATTATAGAAAAAACAATACCGAAGGATGGCGTGGAACGTTACCCTTAAAACATGTAAATTTTGAGGCTGATGAATTTTAAACATCACTCCGGAGTATCACTTATAACTTAATTGGTTATTTGAAAAGTTTTCCAATCTGCATGAGGAATTGCGCGGTGGTAGAATTTTTAGCCGCTGAGAAATATAGCCGCCATTGTTTATTTAGGCAGTCTTGATGGAAACCGCCGGAGGAGTTCGCTCAGCTATTTGGCCGGTTTTTGACCTTTCGTTGGAAACTTATTTGATACTGTCTGTCTTGGGTTTTTTGAAGCTCGCAATAGATGTTATGTAATACATACATATACAGGGTTTACTGGAAAGGAGCGATCATATTTTAAATACTAATTCTGCCCGTCTATATGAACTTCCAAAGTAATAAATAAGCAATTCCAAAAAAAAAAGATTATCAATACATAGTCTGTTATCGTCAGCTGACCAAAATTGGTACGGCACATCATTCTTTTTTGAGATTTGGCAATGACTTCCTTGGCAAAAACTGTTGTCACACCCTGTATATAGGTATCAAGCCCTACCAGTTCTCCAATCAATCCAGGTAGACGGCTTGAAGGAATATCTGATATCTCACGTGAATTTTTCTCGGTTATGCTCAATTTTTCTCACAATCATAGTCGACAGGTGATCAGTGAGTGGAAAATTAGATGGACCGCTGACCTGGAAACGTTTCCAAGGATCCGTTGGATATGGAGCCGTGTGTTGAGGTGGAGTGTTATGTAAGCGACCATTGAACAGACGTCTTCTAACCTAGTGGCAGATTCTATAAATATTTCAGTCTATGTTAGCAAGTACCAATGTAACTTTTTAAAATTCATATGTATTTACTGAGTTAATCTTGAACATCGCAACGGTGAAGGAAAACATCGTGACCTGAACCTGGACTTTTAATATACATCCTCTTTTTTTTTGTCGTTTTGTGACATCGACTTCCGAAACCAAAGTAATTTGTTTGCTCTTTATACCGGCTTCTTAGTGTTTTGCTTTTTTAATTCGGTTATTTTTTTGTGAAAAAGTTTTTATTTTTCTCTTTTTAGTTTTGGTACACCATTACGAAGTGAGCAAAGTTAGTAGTAAGGTACCTACAGGATTGACAAAATACCTATAATAACTTAATTTAGACATTATTTTTTTTTGGCGCTAAGGACTTCGGTTGTATGTTCCATATCTTGAAAATTGCTGAACCGATTTTGATGAGACTTGCACTGTTCCCTAAGTTGAGAGATACTTAATCCAATAATAATCGCGAGAATGATCGCGATCCGATAAGTAGTTTTGGAGAAATACGTGGACAAACATACATAAATACACTTATGAAATTTGGAACACGTGCTTAGAAGCCCATTAGTAACATATGTGAATATTGTGCAACTCCAACATTATACATACATACTTGTCGAATAGATTTCCTCCTTTTTTTAAAGACTGTAAAAATAAATATAAGTTAGAAATCGATTACATGTTTTGAGCAAGCGTGGTGATCAATGTCCGTGCGTTTGAGAAGAGGCATTTGTCCAGCAGTGGGACTGTTACAGGCTGGTACTATTAGTATAAGTATTATTTTAGCTTTCTAGACTTATATTTATAAATAAATGTCCTCGATTCTGCCGATCGTTATCGCTAAAAACGAACGCCGTCGTATCTTCGTCAATATCAAAGGCGTACAATATTTTCATAGCAACGAGGGACCCTTTCATCCTTTGGAAGCGTTTACAGGTAAAATTGCTCGGAGAATCTTTTGAAAAGGCACTTGTCATTTGAAAAGATTTAGAAGGTTTAAGAAAACGACTCGTTAGAAGACCTTAGCGTGCTGAATTCAAGGCTGTGGATTTATTTATTTATTTAACTAAGAGCCGAATTTTCATTAGTCGTGATAACTTTTAACTGAGGAATAAAAATGGCGGTTTGACAGCTTTTGTATAGAAAATAATTTTCAATAAATTTAAATTAAGAATAGTGTGATTAACAAAAAAAAAATTGTAAAAAAACCGTGGGGTGCTTAATTTTTATTATTATAATATTTTATTCGCAGATATTGGTAAAAGTAAAGTCATTTTGAAAATATCTTAAAAAGCACCCCCCGCCCCTACTAATTTAAATTTATGGTTTTATTTTATTTTTATTTATTTATCTTTATTGGAACAAATACACATTTTACAAATTGTTTCGTACGTAAATAGCTCATTAGTTATAAAACTGCGTCGCAGCTATTAACACCCTCCTCCAAGAGGTTTGGTTTTCTATTAAAGCGTGTTTTTTTTTTTTTTTTTACTATTATTTACTTTTTAGTTCAATCGCTAATCCTGAAAATTCTTGTTAAGAAGAATGCGACAAACTATTTAAATTATTGTATTGTCATCGGTCCCTGATAAGTGTGCAAAGTTTAAAATTAATCCGACGTTTTGAAGGGGGTGAAAATCACGTTCAAAGATTCCATTACATAGATACATAGATGCATACATACCAAGCGAATAAAAGCGTGATAATAATATCACGCTTGTGTTCTCCGAAGGAGTAGGTAGAGATGCGCCCGCATATCGCCAGCTATATTTAAGTCTCTTGTAGTAGGGGGAGAGGAAAAAGCCCAGATGGAAAAACCCAATGACCTTTGCCCGACCCAGAATCAAACACAGAATTGAAAGCCACAGAATTCACAGGCAGCTGTGAATTCTGTAGCTTTCAAATCTAACTTTCCTGATGACTTAGCACATAAATCTGGAATACAACCCGAATATCTGTAGTCATGGTCGCTCAAAATGATACACGGTATTTTGAAAGAGCAATTTTGTGAAACTTTGCAACTGTATGACTATGTATCTTGTATCTATGTTGTTGTTGTCTCAAGTTGCTGGCAATTCGCTAGCTTATCGCCTCGCAGGGGGAAAGGCAGAGGGTTGTCGAGAGTTTTTAAAGAATAATTTTTAATGTGTAAAGTCCCAAAAGTTGCTTCATATCTCGCTTTAATCGAGTTCCACGTTATACGCAAAGGAAATAGAATTATAAATTTAATTATTTTTGGGTCGACGTCAATTATATAAATAATCTTTTGAGTTGTAACTAATTGAAAGGAATGGAACAGGCAATCAATTAGAGATATATTTTCAGTTCCATACAGTAAACATCAATAATGAATTTTAATGAATGTATTCATTGAATAATTTGGTTTGATATTATTTCAATCAAGCTTTATATAATCAACTATATTTATATTTGTCTTTTCATTACCTGTTTGTTTACATACAGTCATCTCAGTATCGTTTTATTCTTCAACTGTGTCTTTGACTGCCAACCCTCCTTTGCATATATCTAGTCTAATACAGGGTGACTTTTAATTCTCTGACAATCTTTCAGGGGTGAAAGTAAGTACTCATGAATATTAAAAACTTTTCAAATGGCATCTCCTTCGAAAAAGGAAAATCAGCTGTTCTGTAGGTGTATCTATTTATGTTCGTGTAACTCGACAAAATTTAGATTTTTTTTGTCACTATTTTAGTTTAGGCCCCTTGCTAAGTTGTTTAGAATTTGAAAAACGTATAATTTTGTTAATGTTATTGGTAATTTTAGTAAAAGAAAAACCGATTAATGGTTTTCAAAACTACTAAAAATTCTTTGACAAACCCCTATCATATTTTTTTGGACTTGTAACCTCGTTTTTTAAATCTAGGAGTTTTGTCGATTAAAATGTTTCCCTTTGCTTATCACGCTTTTGCCCGTTAGGGAATCTACAGACCGCCACTAGCTACAATCCTAAAATACCATAAGCAGCTTTTATTTTTTGAGTAATTTAACCGCCCTGAAACATCGCCAATGGATTATTCATCATATCATAGTATCTCCACTGGTAGTACTAGTATCAGCCCTAGGGTTCCGTACGGCTCATTAAAACGTTCGCGCGGGGCACGTAATCGTGGATTTACGAGTCGCGAGCCGCCATGACTCCATGTGCCGTATCACTCGCGAATTCATCTTAATTATTTCTGTAGGCTTGTAGACCAACGATGATGGGGGTCTGATAATGTTGATAAGTGTTATGTTCTGGGTTCGTGGATAGGAGAAGAGACTCTAGTTTATGATCGTAAGTTTAACGATGCAATGTTGGTTGTGTACTACAAGCATGATGATATTGAATTTGATGATGACAAGAACTGTTCCCTGAAAACGCAACATTACAAACATAAAATTTTACTTCTTTATAATATTAGTTAAAATAATATGAGAGGCAATCAAAATCAAGCCAAAGAAGAACACAATATACAGCTACGTATATCTAAATATATCCACCACAAAAAAACACTCGACAGTCTCCCAAAAGATTTCAAACTGTCACAAAGAATCCGTACACAAGACATATTCCATTGTAATGACACTTCCAATTCCGACCATCGCTACAATTTTCCAAAGCCCTGAATGTTTTCTGTTTTCTACGAAACGCAAATGAAAAGTGGCGTTAGCGCTGCCTTCGGTTGCGATGTGCTCGCTTTAACTACGATGCCTTTTAATTAGTCCTGCATATTAATCAGACTAACGGTATAAGTTTGGAAATGTACTGGTTAGCGGTTGGGATAGAAGAGTTTTATTTAGAATCAGTGTTGGATTTAAAGAAGTAGGTAATTTTGATGAAAATATGGGGGCAGTAAATGTGTGAGACAAAGAAACACATAATATCTAGCACTAGAAGTTTAAGCTTGGAGAAAATAAAGACAAAAAGCTAGCCATTTGTCAACGCAGAGTTCACGCACTTGTCCGTGTATGAATAAACATTATAATTAATATCATATCAGAAATCCAGCTAGCGAATACAACATAGAAAATAATTGATACTCAAATGTAAATAATACCATAGACAGTCTTTATTATCCACGTGTTCAAAATTATGTAATGTCTACTGGACAAAAGCTTGGCACAAAGGCCAAATAAATCTAAATTAACAGCCGTTGAAACCCATTATAACAGCCGTATGTTTTCACACCAACAATAAATTGGCTAAACTAAACAAAGTGTGCGACCATTAACATATTAGATTCGTTCAGTCGAGAGCCTATTTATGGCACGGTTTTAATTACTTATGCGCTGTGATAATTCCTAATGAATTTCGGTAATGTAGGTAAGTTCTAAATTAATGATGTCTAGAATAAAGTCTGATTGAAATTATATTTTAACTATAACTAAGTAGTTATATGTAGGTAGCTAAAGTAAAATATCACCATGTTTTTATTTCTTGATAATGAGTATGACGTCTTTATTGGTAAACTCTCATTGGTGGTAACAGCTATTTTTGTAAAGAAACAAAGGATTCTCGGCAATAAAAATCTTGGCAAATGATTATAACAAGAAAAAGCTCTTTGATTTTAACGTCAAGTCGAAACCAATTGTCAAAGGAAACAACTTAGTAAGTAAGTTTATACCATACTCAATGAAAATTCATATAATAATAAAACGCTTTCCATAATCCTCGTCACACTTCAGCAAACCCAATCCTGTGCGCATGACATAAAGTTGAAATTTCATCAGAGGTGTGGCAAATAATATTTGGTGAAGCGAGTTTGGAATAATAAAGCATCGCTTCATTGACAGCGGTTTACTTTACGCTCAATTAGTGGAACGACACACGTGACGTCCCTGAGCCTTAAACCCCCTCCTCCTCTCACACCCCTTTAAGTGTCTGATCCCGGGTTGGGTGTGGTAAAATGTTGTACTACTGTTTTAATCGTACTCTCTCTTATATGCAAATTCTGTGGGAAAACAAGAATGAAGGACATTTGAAGGGATAGTTATTCTAGGCCCTTTAACAATTACTTTGTTTTTTTAGTTAAGAGACATTTAAATGACAAGAAATATACGGTTCGGAACTATATATTTTGCAATGTTTTCATCAAATAATTAGTAACAACTCCCTTACTCTAAATCAACAACTAAAGTCCAACTGCAAAGTCCTCTCACATAAACAAACAAACAAATAAATTAATTTCGACACGAAAATGTGCCATCAAACATTTACTCAACATAAACTTGGCCTAAGAATCGCACCTTGCGGTACCCACTATACCTACCGCCACTAACATCGCCTGATAACGCAATAAAGCGAAGTTACAGCCGAGACAGCGGTCCGAACACCTTGATAAACCATCCTGTGAACATACCGTACCTCTCGGCACCCGATTTCGCATTGTTTCACCCGAGCGATATTGTCGAATGCCACCTGCCGTGCCTTTTCACAAATGTTTCTCAGTTATCTCAATTTAACGTTAGGTAGGTGTATTATGGCAGGAAGTAAGGGCTTTAAGGCTGTTAGCTTGCTGTCTGAAGTGGGGATGTATCTTGCCTTATGTGGTCTGATAGAGTTACCTATGTATTTCTCTAGACTCCTTGAAAATACGCGAGCCTGGTCCAAAATATACCTATAATTTATCAAAATAAAGACCCTCCGACTAAAGCACAATGTAATATTCAAACTGGGGTCACAAAACGTGACTACTAACAATATACTCAGTGGTTCTACCGTGAATTATAAATAACAGGAGATTAGGACGCTTGTAATTGGGCAGATTCCGTCTACTGATAACACATCAGACACTCGGTCACGTTCGGGAAAAACGGCAAACGGTTCACTGTTCAAGGGGACTTATTTGCCATCGTTAAATAGAACATGTTATTTGTGTTGCTTTTATTTGAATTAAAATGTATTTTAGTTCAACCAACCGAAATGGCTGTGTCATTTTCTAATCTCATTTATGTATCATCAACGCGAAATCTAACAATGCTAATAGTTTATCTGTACCATATACTTTATTAAATTTCATTACGCTAGAAAATGCTCTAAGTGTACAAATGAATTCTTCAAGTCTAGCATCTCTGTTGGCTAAATAAATAATACTTTCATAGAACTTTTATTCTCAGTGAGCAAAAACGTTTAAATTATACTAGTACCGAAGGTTTTTCCAACTTGGCTATGAAGATATAATTTGTTTAACGTTGTGAATACTAACTTAAAATGGCTAATGAGAGTTTCTTATAGTAACGGCGTACTATTTTATTTCCAAGAAAATGTTCAAGACACAATGTGCTTCGTGAGTAATTTCATATTGTTAGTGGTTTTGAAACGCATACACTTCAAAGGAGTGAACCCAATACATGATACCGTCAACAAAATAGTGTATGTTTCATAAATCAATACATAAATTTCGACGATTCTAAAAGCTCAATCGCCACCTGCCTGACCAATGTCACACAACGTTACACCTACATAAAAACAATTATATATTTTTTCAGTATAGGCGGCAGGTATTTTTTTTTAAATAAATACTACCCTACTGCGCGGCACGGGTGAGTCATTATAGGTTTTATGGGCCATAACGCGGTCCCAACCTTATAATTCCGACTTATTCAACTACGTGAAAACAAAAATAAATCACGCTATCGATATACTGGAGGGAATGATGGCAGGGGAAGGCGGAAAATGTTGCGTAAATGTATACTATGCGGCGGACATGTGGCCATGTGAGGTACACAGTGAAATGTCGCAGAATTTTGATTACATTGTTCGGATTTTCGATTTTTGTAGGCATTCTAGCAATGTTTCTATCCGATCTTTATTGTTCTTGTTATCTCTCCAGTAATTGTATTATTCCAAGATATTTCTGGAAATTTTGTTGTGTTAATCAGGAAAAGCTTAGATATTTTCCTTATTTTAACAAGAAAATCATTATCGTTTCGAGAACGCGGTCGTTTAAGATTTGAATATTTCTTTTTATTTGAATTTCCCTTTGTAGGTATTGTACTAATTTTCTTTGTAATCATTACGTTCGTAATTTCATTGAGCCATCCGTGTTAATTAGAACAATTTTCGCCCAATCTCGTCTTAAACGACAGAGGGTTCACAAATGCTTTGTCTATCTTCCAAAGACTCGTACTGTCGTACATAATTTAGGCAGATAATTTGGACGTTTCGACAAGGGTCTTATTTCGAGTATTGTGTACGACATCTACGAGTAAGTACCTATCATCGATATAATATACGGAGGTATCTGAGAAAACAGTAAACACTCGTTATATGTGATTATTGAAGCGAAATATATTTTTTTTGTTCTGCGATTTCTTTTGGGGTATCTTTTTCGTGTGCTGTAGTTGCGTAACGACCAATGATACAATTTTTGATATTCTTACAAAGGAAATGATTATGAATATATATCTTTGGAATTTGTTGGAGCGTGCGAAGTTTAAAGGGTCTATTTTGGTATGAATTGTGATTGATGTAAGAATGAACCATCGTTGCGTTGTTCATCCTTTTGAACGGGAGGCACTGACTGAAAGAATTGATTGATTTTGAGTTCAGAGAACCAGTTCTCTGAATGAGCTCAGGCTCATTGAAGTTACCTAAAGACAAGCTCAAGGCTCGTTTTAACATTATTAAGACCTGTTTAAGCTACATGATTCCCTTGCAATTTACAAAAATCCTATTAGGAGATCCACGTCAATCAAAACCGTCAATCATTCTTTCATAAACCCCATCTTAAGAGTTAATTAAGAAATTATATCAAACTTGAACAAAAGCCCATTCATTTTTGTAGCACGACGTCAGTTTTTGAGTAATGCGTTGAGAAGAATATCCCGGGTCTTATGGCGTTCCCTTTCCATTGATGCCACGGCGCTTATTAAATTTCCCATGAAAAAGTGGCGAGGGAAACAAAATGAATTGCCCTTTACGCTAGTTAAAATTAGCTTAATTTTTTCATCTTACTTTGGGTTTTTTCTGAGGTAACATTAATAGCAATAACCTCTATTGCTATTAATGTATGGTGTTCTAGCTTGAAAGTATTTATAGACTTGATACTAATTCCTACTTATATTAAAAATGTGAAATTCTATGTGTTTGAATATTTATTAATCAATCACACCTCAACGGCTGAACGCATGTGGACGAGATTTAGCACACAGTTAGACCGTAGTCTGGATTAGGAGATAAGATACTTTGATTATCTCGGAAGTACTTACGTTTATGTGATAATGCTGCTCGCTAGCAAAAGCTACATACAGCTATTCACCGCTCCTTTAAATAATCTAACAGCGAAAAATATTCCAAATTCTAAAATCAAAAGCTTCAACCGCCAATATCAGAGTAGAGTGACGTAATGCCACGTCAGCGGATCGGGGGACGCTGATTGGCGTTCGAATTTGATCCGACGGGGACTTTGAAACCGAACTGCAGACTGACGGCGTGACATTACTCGATGCGTCGCTGACGGAGCGTTGTACTGACGTTTATTGCTTTAGAGTGCCGGAGATTTTATTAGGAGGTTTGGGGCGACCGATGGTAACTTGGTAAGTGATGAAAAGGGGTAACGGTTCGGTTTCTGGTAAACTGTGTAAGTGAACTGTTTGCCTTATTGTTGGAATATTGAAGAAATGAGACACTGGTTTATGTAGAATTAGGTAATGACGAAGAATTTAAAACAGTAAAGGAAAATATAGTTAGGAAACCGCCATGTCCTAGAACCACAAATTCGAAGACATGTGACATCCACCAACCCGCACTGGGTCCGCGTGGTAGATTTCCGATTAGATTGTATTCATTCCCTCTCTCAGAGAGGAGGCCTGTGTCCTAGCTTTGGGAACATTAAAATACTGATGATGATGGTGAAGAAGTTAAAGAAATTAGATAGACAAGATGAATTTGAGGTAAACACAGTAATCATATGTAGGAAGAAACATTCTTAATTCTTTATTGTACACAAAAAAACAATTACATATACAACATGAGTAGTTATAAAGTTGATGTACAAAGGCGAGCTTAGCTCTAAGATGAGTTTTCTACCAGCAAACCTTAGAGTGATACAGAGAGTTTAAAAAAGGAAGAAGAGAAGTAGTCCAGTGTACAATTTTAGAATAATATACAATAAATCATAAATATACATACATAAGTACAATATATATATATACCTATATACTACTAAAATTATGTCATTACGAAAGAAAATGATCCTTGATTCACATTCGTCATCTCAGTGCCACCCACCATATTGACTAATGCTAAAACCTATAGTAACCATACATTTATTAAAAACAAAACTCATAATACCTCCATAACAGATGGTAATAATAGGTCGTCTAGACACGACGCAGACTCTTACATCATCGTCCATGCTTAGCCTAAGTCTAATGAAAATACCTATCATATTTCATTTGATACAATGAATTAGCGGACAAATTGAGAAATTTATCGTTTTTCTGAAGCGAGAAATAATTTGGTTGCTATAGAAGAAAAGAATATTGAGATAGTTCTATATATAATAGACGTGGAGAATTCAGAAGAGAGAAAATATGAAAATGTACAGGAGGTATTATCGCAATTAGTGATCTCTGGCGGAAAACCTAAGGATGAACGTAATTATACTGCGCAGGTTATACGGTCCAGTGATCAGCAGGAAACTTGTATACTAAAACAAAAAGAAAAGAATTGACGACGGCAATAATTTTCTCTTTTACAGTTTGAAAATGTAGATGTATTCTAAGAAAGATTATATAGCCAGGAAGTTAGTGAGTCACGGCATATAGAAATGAATGCACGATATAGAAATAAACCAATCAACCAGAAATAAATTGGGCATGCAAGAGGCCGATAATATAGTTTGAAATTCTAGACTGGACAAATTTCTTAAAAAAATGAAAATAAATAAGAACCTCGACTCAACCAAATTGACAGTTATAACTCGTTATTCATTGAAATTTATCGAGGCTTTCTCCGTTATCATGGCAACAGCATCAATTAGAGTGGAAAATTGCCTATTTATTTCAAATTTCTCCAAATTAACTTCAATATTAACAGCACCGTCTAAAATTACTATGTCACCACTAATTCAAATAGTAGTCACATTTCACACATACCCTCAATACACCCGTATATTAACGTAATTAATTTCCATCTACCCTACATAAAACGATCGTTAAACAAAAGACCGAATGTATTCAAATTGCATCCTCCACATCGCGGTCTATAATCAACCCCTGGCTGTAAACATTTCATCCCTTTTCAGAATTACTATGGAGAAGTTGACGGCATTACTGATAATTGTAACGTAGGAGTCATGCTTGATGAGTAGCAGAATTTAAATGAGGAAGTCGGGCAGTTATAATTTTGAAGGCGGAAGTAATGTGAAAATAATCGTCGTAACGTTTTTTCAGTCGATGAATTTGCGTTTAAAGGGAGAATGGAAAATGATTTCAATATCAAAATTTATTAAAAAGTTCTAGAACGTCTATTGGTCATGAAAAAGATTTACCGTCACCTAGAACATTCTCGTTAGAAGTAAGACCAACGGCAATAACTCTACGATGCCTCTAACGTCTTATAAAATAAATGGTGCGATCTTGTGCGAATATGATCTATGGCATGTTATCAGTATTGTGCGTACCCTGGCACATATTAATTTGGCCACAATGCCAAAATCGTGGTTAATGGCAGCCGTGTTCCCCCGCGGCCCGTATCCCGACTTTATTGCCCAAATTTTCTTTATTACACAACTTATGAATGATAGCAAGGAACGGCCTTTAGCTACTAATAAAAATGTGGTAATTAAATCTTTGGAGAATTTGCCGCCGTTTTCGGGGATAATAATTTGGAAGAGAAGCGTTTTATAAGACTATGTTTTTATTAATTATGATGTAATAAATAAGACTTTGGATGGGTCTTTAGAAACACGAGACATGCCTTTAAGCTACAAGGTAAATTATGTTAAAAGCAAGACAGAAAGTAGTAAAAGATACAGAAAAAATAGACATATCATACCCATACGTAATTATAACCTCATGATGGTTTAAAAGGATTTTTTTTTATCTTTAATGGCTTTATTTCAAAATTCATTAATAAACCTAACTAGTAAACTAGACTTCCTACAACCCAGCTTGGCTTCCAAACTGTGGTCAACCCAGACAACTTTGCACAAGAACATTCTCTCATAATTACAGCAAACATATTCATGAACACAAACGTTCTATACAAACTACTATCGGTAAAGTGCAGACTAGGTCTGGAGCGGTTATTGGCTCGCAAGTTCGCTGCAGTTTAAATATTGGCTCTCGAGATTAAGCTTAACTCTTATTCAGACTCTAACATTTGGTTAGTCTGGTAGTGTGTCTTACAATGTTGTTTGAGTGTTCGGCTTTATTGAGTGTGCTTTTTGGTGCTTTTAGTTTGATATGATTGAGAGTGTTAACTTTTGCTTCTAGTTTTGCTTTAATTTCTTTGGTACGAATGAAGTATTCTTTTTCTATGACTAGGCCGTTATGTTCTACTACTGAACAAAGTTATACCACTCCTTTTTCTACACACGTCTTTATTCTATCAATTGAATTTGTTTGTTGTTTTGTGTTGGTATAATGTTTTCTGCAGTTTTATTTTACACTTCGTCTTTCTCCTTCAATGCTTTCACTTCATCCATTTCAATTAAGGTCCAAATAACACTAAAGATATTTAATTTCATCCCACATAAACAAATACTTAACAACCAAAACATCGTAAAGAGAAACGAGATGCCTATTCTCATAATTAAATCTTTACACTGTAACACGTTAGCTAATATCTATTGACAGTAAAACGTCAGTTTAGTGGTGAAGCGTCAGAATTACGGCGCGTTTATAAGTCGTAAATAGTTAGCATCGATCGACTTCGTATCGTAAATGTCTCGTGTGAAACGACCCGCGACGGCGATATTCGAAGCCGTCGACTTTGTTGGGAATGAGTTTAAAATCGTCGCTTCTTTTTTGTTTTTTTACGTAAGAAATAAGAATTGAATTGAGTCGGTTGGCTTACTGAGTTATTTTAAGCTTTATCTTTAAACATTTTATCTCCGTCCTTATTGATAAAGGTTCTAAGGTCTTGCTTCTGTCTCAGCGTTGAGGACAGTTAATTGATGTCTGTGAATATAAATATCACTACATTTAAGCAACATATTTCATAAATAACACAAATATTGCCATATAAAATGTTCCTCCTAATTAAGTACCTATCGATATCTAAATCAGCCATTTTACTACCGCCAATAAAACCTTCACGTTTGTTTATTTTCCGAAAAGCCTAAAACCCACACCCGACATCATGCAATCAGCCTATTGTCATTTGGATACTTCAATCAATTCATAACACAGATAATCTTTACGACACAACATCGGAAATGAAACAACAAAGGAAAGCGAATCGCTTCATTTAAGCGTTACTATCAGTAGAGACTTTACGAGCGCTCGTAAATCAACATTGTATCGCTCTGAGAATAGGTCCCGCCTGCACTTAAATAATTCATGGTGGTAGCCTTTAAGGGTGCAGTGTTCTGCCTATGTGTTGGGGTTAAAGGGTGGGCAGAGTTTAAGAAGCGAAAATCATCACCTTTTTAGAAACTGATTTTACTGTTTAGTAGGTAGTACCTGGGCGACAGAGCTCAGCACGGGTGTAAAAAGAGAAAACGACGTTTTCTAAAAATGATACCTAGCTAGATCGATATATCGCTCCGAAACCCCCTGCATACTAAATTTCATGAAAATCGTTGGAGCCGTTTCCGAGATTCAGATTATATATATATACATATATACAAGAATAGCTCGTTTAAAGGTATTAGATAGATTTACAACACAAGAATGCCACATGATTTCCCTAACTAATTACTAGGTTGGCTGATTTTTTAATTAAAAATCTAAAGTTGAGTATTTGTTAAGCTTTAGTTTGAAAACCTGTCTTTTATCAATAAAGAAGGCTTTAATACGTTCAACTCCAATTCAGATAATAGCCTTGAAAGTCTGACAGGCTTTTGATATTAAAATATTACAAAAAAGATAGTCCTTCCCCAAAAACGCCCGCCGGTTACCAGAACCCCGTGTTAGCTGGGATGAAGAAGTAGCGCAACAATCTCTACAGAAACACATAAGTATTTTTAAACACACACAAAACAGCATAAGTATAATTAAAATCTTATTTATTAAAAGCAACAAAATATGGCAAAAAAATCTCTTTTCAATATTTTTAATAAAACTGCTTCTGAAATGAATTGGTAGCAAAAAATTGCAATGTTTTTAATAACTGCTCAATGTTGCCTGAATATTAATGATCAATTTGTAGTGAACACATTTAATATTTACGATGGAGCTTTATTCGATGTACCTAAGTATGTGGATATTGGAATAATGTTTATATTGGCAAATAACATTGGATAGGTATTGCATTAGTGGCAATATTTGTTACTTAATTAACATCGAAAGGTGCATTTCCTAAATATTTAATCTTAGAAGTTTTCCCACGGCAGCCGTCATTTTTTCGGGATAAAAAGTAAAAATGTGCCAGACTATAATCTATCTCTGTGCTAAATTTCATCCAGATCCGTTCAGCCGTTCTGGCGTGATTGAGTAAAAATCATCTATCCATCCATCCTCACAAAATTTCACGTTTATAATAGTAGCAGGATTAAAGTAGGAAATAGGATGTACGAGTATGTCTGTATGTTTGTTATTACGCCTAAACGGCTGACCAGATTGAAATTTGGAACACGGATAGACCATGGTACTGGTAGGATACCTTTTTATAGTTCCGTATAGTATTTCACGCAGGCGAATCCGCTGCGTAAAGCTAGTACGTAAAAAATTAAATAAACGTATAACAAAAAAAATTACCGACTTCCAAAACAACAAAGCAAAAAAAAAAATCTTTTCGCAAATCGGTGTAAAAAAAAAACATTTTTGACAGCGACTACAGATTTTTTTTTTTTCTCTTTGTTATTTTGTAAGTCGATTTAATTTTTTTGTTAAAAGTTTTTTATATTCTCTTTTTAGTTTTGGTACCTTATATTATGATGAAAATACGCATTATTAAGGGTAAATTAAAAACTACTCGTCAGATCTTAATCAAATTTAAATGGGACCGCCCACACGAGAAGCACTTTCAAATAAAAATATTATCATCAAAATCGATTCATAATTGGCGGAGCAATCGCCTAACAAACATAGATTCGAATTGAGAATCTCCTCCTTATTGAATTCAGTAGATAAATCCTCCTACAAAATTCTAAGAGCCTTTAAAGAAGTTTAGGTTCATTATAATAACTTTTTCTCCGTGAGATCATTGTCCTTATTTCATTACTTTCCAAAAGGAAAACTTTAAGTAAGTACAACATTTTAGTTCGTTTCATGGAAACACAATTACTTTTGTAAATTGATTGATTTCTTTTGAGTTAATGCTTCAGGCGTAAGCGTCCGCGAAATTCTAATTTGCCTGCGTTTTTCAGCTCTATCTACCTCTTTCTGTTTCTCCGCTTATTTCTTCTGAACCACGCAACGGATTTTGATATGGTTTTTACTAAAAGAAATCGAATTTGTCGACTTTTATGATTATCCTTCGTTAAACATATAATTTGTAAGGGCGCGAATAACGTTTTAAATAACATACGACCACCACTGATCTGCAAATTGGAATATTGCGGGCGCATCTTTAAGAAAGTTTGTCAATATCAAAAAGTTATTTGTTATTCTTATTACCAACTCAAGTTGATATTTCGTATACAAAGTTCTTGTAATACATCATTTCGTGTCCGTTTTTATTGCTGTAACTCAAGATTTATGGTTTCCGAATGTCCTTTTGAATAATCTTTTCATAAAAATGTTTTAAAAGTTTTATAATGAACTGTTTTTTTTTGTTACGAATCTTTTTCAATAGGTCGCGACGGCGCGGGCGTGTTTATTCTTTGGAGAGAGATATAAATTGTAAACAGAGTTTCAGTGTTGTACTAGTATTTTTATAAGAGTACTTTGAAAGTGCCGGTTCCATTTTTTGTATTGCTTTCAAGCTACTGAAAGCTGCCACGGAAAGTTGTGAGAGGGGGGACGTAGCTATATAAGACAAATAGCACTATTCCTTTTACACAACAGATTCATGATGAAACCTTTTAGAAACATATAAAGAAAAAGAATGAAAGTGAAACATTTATTTAGAAACAGCACACCAGCAATAAAATAGTTTAAAAGTCACAGTCTTAAGGGCCTACATACGCTTTAGTGCCGTAAAACGGTAACTTTCTAAAGCATACTCCTCAGTAACAGCTAGGTTAAAAGGTTTGAAAAAAATATATATTTAGTATTGATTCATGTACATAATTTTGAACACAAGGTTTTTTCGTGTAACTAATAGTTTTGCTTTTAAAAAAAAATTAACAACACGATATTTTTCGCAACTTTTGGAAACTCCTCCAAAACGACTTGGATGTTTAAAAATAATTTTATACAGAAAAATTGTTGGCTGGAATTTCTTCATACCTAACATAGCATATGTAAATCAAATCATATTTTGCAAACAAAACTGTTCAAAAGGAGGTTCAATTTTGAATATTTGGCATCGAGCGGGCGCACGGCCAGTACTGCGTTATATTGGGGCGTACATATTGCCTTAAAATAACATGTATATGCGTCTTGTTAAAAAAAAAACTCGTCATATCATTCATTGAGATAATGATTATTCTTCATATTTGTACTATACTATACTGTCTAGCTGTCACGGTTCATGAGATACAGCCTGGTGACAGAAAGACGGACAGACAGACGGACAGTGGAGTCTCAGTAATAGGGTCCCGTTTTTACCCTTTGGGTATGGAACCCTAAAAACACCTAGCCATTTTTTTTTATCTTCTGTAGGCTTGCGCTTGACCACTATCTCACCTGATGGTAAGCGATGATGTGGTCGACGGTGAAGCACGATTGATTAGAAAAAATCCTATTCATTCTTGACTTAAAGACCCCTAGAATGTAGCTATCGGGAAACACAGACTCCGGCAGGGAATTATATTTCCATAACATAAATTGAGAAAATAATTAATAAGTATCAAAGGTGCATGAGGTTTTCCGCCACTGTACCAGCCAGCGTCAGGCAACTCCAGTAGTCTGGCATTTTGCTGAACTGGACCTTTTTGGCGCAGCCGCGGGGCACACTATGTATGTAAATGTTGTAAAATTAAGTTTTATTTGTACCTACATTGTGTGTATCTGTGTGTGCCAAATAAACTAGTTTTCTTTCTTTCTTTCTTTCTTACCCATGGAATTATATTTTTTGTAAAAGAGTTGGTTAACTATAAAATAAAGTATATTATTTCTATCTATCTCTTACAAGAAACCCTGACCTCATCAAACACCCACGTTCTACAAACACGTACCTATAGGAAAAAGTAACAAATCGGCGAGCAAGCCATTCTCCATTAATAAGTGCTGGAGCTCGCCGCATCCTAATCCTGGGGCTGCCGTATTAATCACCAACATAATTAACTACATACCACAGGGTATCTGGAGAAGTAGAGCTTTGAATCGAACTTTAATATCGTGTGGTATTCTGCTGTACAGAACCACATCTTTTACACTATTTACGTTTTATAATACTATACAAACCCCACCTTTTGGCTTCGTTAACTATTGAAATCGTATCAACTCTAGTAACTAACTTTTCGTATATTTTAAAATTGTTTCATCCTGAAAAGCATACTTTTAGTTATCTCCGATTGTTTTAGCATCCAAAACTTATTTTTTACTACTAATTTTCTCTTTGTCAAAAATTTTAGAATATTGTCTTTATATTCTGTTTTTTTTTTTTTAATTTTTTTCTAAACCATAGACACAACACACCATGGACAAGTAAGCTTGATCTTCTTTTAGATCTATTATAAAGCTGTGTATACACTAACTTTCGCTATAAGGGCGCCTGTAGGCGTTCCCCGCTGAAAACCGTTTTTATTCATTCTGGCCATCATTCGAGGAAAAATGGTCATTCTTATCCACAAAGTACTAATAAACAGTTTGTGAATGAGTGTTATAAATCTCTGAAGACAATAACAGTCCAGTACGTGGTGCATGAGCTGCATCAGACATGTCCACAGAAGCGCGGCGGCGTGCGTACTTCGGTCCACTTCTAGCGGTAGCGCCCCACCAGCCGCCCCGTCGCGCCGTACTACGCCGCCCTGAACTGCAGTTGCCTCTTCGCCAGGTGTAGGCGTACGCCTGCAGCAACGGTCGCAGCTGATCCCACAGACTGACGCGGAGCGCGGGCGGCACATCGTACGATCGGCCTTTAGTTTTATAACACTTGTCTTTGATTTAATTTTAAAACGTATTTTATGTTTAGCTCATTTAGAGCTAAGTTAAAATCCTTATCTATATATAATGTTTTTTATTAGCACTAAGTAAATGACGTTAAACCTTCTATTCTCTCTGTTCTATGACATCACCTATTCGACCGTTCTGCGAGGTACAGTTACAGTGAGGTTGGGATCTTTGCACGCACATTAATATCCTCTGACACTGCCTAATTAGTAGACCATGGTCCCGAAGTCCACAATACATAAGAAATATTCTTATAATAAACTAGCTTTTGCCCGCGACTTCGTCTGCGTAGCATTATAGTACTTCGAATAGCCTATTTTTTTATATCGCGCAATAATATAGAATATTGTAGGTGTATAGGCTTTGGTTTACCATACAAACTTCCACTCCCCTTTCACCCCCTCAAGGATGATTGACGCAATAAAAACTATCACATTATCTTTTCAGCGTCTTAAATTATCTACTTACCAAATTGCATCAAAATCGGTTCAGTGTTTCAAGGTGAAAATGTAACAGACATACAGAGTTACTTTGGTATTTATAATATTAGTATGTATGTAAATGGGCTCATCAATGGGACTTCAAAACTTGAAGTTAGTTTTCAGAGAAAATGTTGGCGCTTTTGTTTTTTCCCATAGTATTGATAACTAATGTCTATAGGGACAGTTTAATATATCAATCAAAGATCCGATTTTGAAATTATTTCAGTGGTTAGAAAGTCACACTATCGACGAGTTCCTGAGTTGGCCTGTACTCTGAAAAAGCTTCAAAAATCTTGAAGTTTTTTCAGAGTACAGGCCAAGTGAAGCCGCGGGGCAAACCTGGTTCAAAACTGTCTTAACTTAAAGGAGGATGAAAGCATTTCTTAAAACAAAAAAAAACTATAAAATCTTCGTCTTTTTATAGTTTTTTTTTGTTTCAAAACAACTATCAAACCAGTGTACATGTTCTAGCTTCAAGCCACATATTTTCTGAGAACAGAACCTCATTTGCCTTGTACACAAGTCCCTGTTCTCAAAGAAAAATGTCACAAATTTTCTTTAGAATACTTTTCATTACGAAGATCTGCCGACAACAGAATATAAAAATACAAAAACAAATGCTGGAAAAATCTAAAAGCAGGTTTTCTTTCTGTCCATTGCTTACGTAAAAAAAAAACGCTCTAAAATAATTCGATTCGATGGCTCGACCCAATGAACCGGACAAATTGTTTAGTCTTTCAAATATTAAAATAAAATGAATAATATTTTCTTCATAGTTTTTGTTGGGTGAAAAGAAAACTTTGATAGGTTGTTTACAGAATTTGATTATTTTATAAATGAAAATTTAAATAACTAATAACTATTTAATTCTCAGAAAGGTTTGCTGGGAGCAAACTCAACTTTAAGTTGAGCTCATCTTTGTATACAAAACTTTATTATCACTGTATTGTATATGTATGTTTTGATATGGTATTGGTTATGGTTGTATAACAACTTTTTATCCCGAAAAATGCACGGTTCTTGTGCTTTAGGAAATAAATCTAGTTAGAAACAAAAATCTTGAAGTTTTTGTATTTTGAATGATGATAGCAGTTACTGGTAACAAAAAACTCTCGTAAGAAATACGAACAGTAGAAGACGGCCTAAAGAATTATGACAAAGAAGATTACTTTCAGCGTAGGCACAAAAATTAACACAAAAATAGGTTCCGTCTAAAAACTTGAAGACTAAAATAACATTTTAGTCTTCAAGTTTTTAGACGGTAGAAGTTTAACAATAAATGACATCTCATTTTACACCAAAAACCGGCCAAGTGCGAGTCGGACTCGCGCACGAATGGTTCCGTACCATTTACCGCAAAAACGGAAAAAAAGTATTGTATGGGAGCCCCACTTAAATATTTATTTTATTCTATTTGATGCTAGATGTTATAGCGGAAACAGAAATACATCATATGTGAAATTTTCAACTAGCAAGATTACTCTAGCTATCACGGTTCATGAGATACCGCCTGGTGACAGACGGACAGACAGACAGACGGATCGCGGAGTCTTAGTAACAGGATCCCGATTTACCCTTTGGGTACGGAACCCTAAAAAAAGACTCGTAAGTTAACCTAAAATTCTAGTAAAGCGATGTTGCAATGTCTAAACGTAATAAGTTCTCCGAGGTGTTTTATCAAATTCAGGATGATATACAGAGTACCGACCTGAATTTTTTGAGGGCACATTACGTTTGGTACCTCGAGTAATAAAGGACTAACTCGTTCGGGCCTTTTTATATGGGAGCAAAAATAAATTGCTTACTTATTTTTTGCCTAGAATACATGTAGTTGAGTTTTACAGGTTAGGAATCGACTCGGTAAGTCGTAGAAATAAGAAATAGTGGTTTATGCAACGGTCATTTAATAGGGGTTATTAAAACACGAGTGTGGGTTTATCACACGAGTATTTTAATATCTAATTATATGCCGTTATATAATTAGGTATTAAAATACTCGTGTGATAAACCCACATTCACATATACTATTTTATCTTCACTCATACAGTTGATATATAACAAAAGTGGACATGGAAAAAATAAAATAGACAATGACTCATTTTTTTTTACATTAAGTCAATGAACCCATACGCACCAAAAAAGTAAAACAGTAATGGTGTGCTATAAAAATTAAAAAGTTATTTTATGATGCAGATGTATGAAAATCGAAGGAAAATTGCATTGTATTGGTATTTTATTTTAACTATCCACGAAAAAAAAGTACGTGTTTATACAATATTTTTTTGAATTCATATTAGGAACATTACGTTAAGAGTGTAGATACAATATTTTAGTTTTGGATATACTGTTACTGTTCTGTAACATTGAGAAGTCCTACAAATTCTATAAAGATGTGGCAAATGTAAGTTGAATAAAGTAAACTAGCGTTTTCCCGTGGGTTTTCCCCACTGATTTATCCCACAGGAACCGTGCACTCTTTCAGGATATAAAACCTCATGATATACAGAGATAGTGTAGGTATATATCATCATCATATCAGCCGAAAGACGTCCACTGCTGGACATAGGCTTCCCCCAAGCGTCGCCACACTGATCGGTCCTTTGCTTATCGGTGAAATATATTTTGATTTTTGTGTTTTTATCTGTTTATAATAATGGTTAAAAAAAAAAACTTTTTATAAACAGAAACTTTTTTGCCACAAACCTAAACCATTTACATCCTCGATATTTTAGGTTATAAAGCATTCTTCCTTCCTAGGTATACTGTGTCTCCCACTCTAGAAAATTGCCTGTGACGTCAGCAGGGTTGCTCAAATTGACACTGACAGTCTCATTTTACGCGGCTAAATTGAGTTGTCGGAAAAAAATAAGGGGGAATGGTAAAAGGGAATAAGTTTACAGTTTTTTAGCTTCGGATATTATGGGGTGAACGAGTGTACTGCGAGGGGTAGGCTGTAATCTGAGCGTTTATTAGAATTTAAGAAGTGAGATTTTAAATTGTAAATTGTTTTTTTTATTTCGGTCGATTTCATTTTCGATTTGATTCGTGAAAATACGAAAAGTTTAGACGCCTTTTACCTACATGTAGTAAGAAAAACAGTAATGGACAGAAAATTCTAATTTCTACCTGTACAAAGATTGCCCGCAATATACCAATTGGTTATAAATCGCCACGTTGTTATTATGTAATTTTGCCAGCACATAAACTCGAAGGTATGATGGCATAATTTACTTAGAAAATACCTTTGCTAACTCTTTCACAGAAACTTTTCTGACCACACTAATAAATACCAAATGAGACATTAATACCAATCGTTCCACATGAAAACACAAAAACAAAAAAACAAACGAACATTCTCATTCAGCCACAGAAAATAAGTCACGCACAAAAACCAACAAAAGTTTGACATGCTACTAAATCTTCTGTATCCGATACTATTCGATACAAGTGATACAACTGATTCGAACGAAACGAAGGCCGTGTCACGGAGTAGATGATTATCGAAGTACAGCTTTTAACAACGAGCGAAAAAATACAAGCTCACATAAGTCCGAAATTTAGGGCTGTTTATGATCCACCCAACCTAAAGACTTGGATTGGAAACCAAAAACTTGGTTTATTCGGTCTTTGATGGCTACAGAAAAAGATCAGGATGAGATACATTATTAAAATCTGATGACAGATGCGCACATACGGCAGTTTGAAAAACCGAAACCCTCTTGTTGCCTTGATTGATTCGAGGGAAAAAAATATACGGTCGAATTGAGAAACCGCCTCCTTTTTTGAAGTCGGTTAAAAAGTGAAAAATTGATCAAAGTGTCCAATGCAATAATAAATCCATGCGTTGGTTCCTTAGGAGAACGCATGCTGCGTAGCACTAAACGAAGTATCTAAGCTTCTTCAAAAGTATCTCGACTTCATTGAGAAACAATATACCACGGGTATTTAACGCGATGATTTCGATTCATTTATTAACCGGGACCACGGTCGTTGCAACACGGCCGAAACATCGGGTGAAATAGGTAAATAAATGAATCGAAATCATCGCGTTAAATACCCGTGGTATATTGTTTCTCAATTATGAAACGCGAAAGATTTAAAGTTAATATCTCGACTTCGACTAAAATGTCTCAAACAATTAATGCCTCGCTATATGTGAAGCGTATCTATATGTGTGTGCATGCGTTCTTCATCTTGTAACTAGCTTGACCTTCTGTGGCTATCTACTCCATGGCCATACCTCTGCGGATGAATGAGGACCATCAGTCAATGTCGTCGCAAATCGAGGACATATATAACTTATTCTTTACCTAAGAAAGTCAGCGGTGACATATTATTGAGAATTGTGACGATGTATTGATGGCGAAATGGTTGTGAGATTTGGTTGAATTGCGTTTGAGGGCGGGATAGTAAGTAACTCAGTGAGCATGTAAACAGTTTTAAAGGACATGAGAAATAACGTTTCCCTAATATGTATTTAAATATAACTGATTTAGTAATTTCTTTAGATTTAGAAATAACGTTTCCTTTTGTTCTAGTTGACTAGTGTTATGTCCATAGAAAAGAATATTCTTCTGTATTTTATAAGTGAGTTCCTGTAATTCGATTTCAGTTCAGACTGTTCTTGGTCGGGTTTTTTAGCTTTCTTTCATATCTATACTAATATTATAAAGCTTAGGATTTTTTTTGTTTGTTTGTTTGAACGCGCTAAATCTAAGGAACTACTGGTTGGAATAAATTTTTTTTTTTTGTTGGATAGCCCATTTATCGAGGAAGTTTATAGGCTATATAACATCACGCTGCGACCAATAGGAGCGGAGCATAAATGAAAAATGTTGCAAAACGGAAAAAATATTCATTTTTGAGAGCTTCCGTTGCGTGCGCTGCTCGAGTAGGTATATTCATTTTATGAGTAGGTAAAATACGTCCTGAAAAACTGAATTCGTAAATAATATATCTTTGTAAATCAATGAACGAATTTTAATGTAATTAAGCTTGTTATTGAAATAATTTTCAGTTAATGTTTTTCTATAAATAATGGCGAAATCGGCTAATGAGAATTCTGGACCATTACTGATGGACACGATGTAATTATAGAATAAAGGATTAATAAAATGTTTTACGCTTTTACCAAATTAACAACGCTAAATTAATTTTCAGAAACATTTTCACAAAAATAAATGTGAACTTCAGCGAAATCTCAATTAGCTATTCGGCTCATGGGCCCAATTACCAACATTTCGTTGATTCGTTCAATTGTAATAAATTATAATTATCATATTGCATTTTATTTGTATAAATTTAATTTTATTTACGAATAGGCTCGTTTTTCGTCGAGACCTTCGAAAACGTTTTGGCTGTTCAGATTTTATTATATTACGGCATCTTTTTAACAATTGCAGACCTAGAGAAGAGCTCGTGGCTAAATAATAACAGCCGCACGGGTGTATCTTCAAGGTTAAGCAACGCTTGACGCGGTCGGTCCGTGGATGGGTGACCATTTCAACATACCGAGTTTCCTCCGTGCCTCAGAAAGCACGTTAAGCGGTTGGTCCCGGCTGTCATTTGAAGATCTTTGACAGTCGTTATGGGTAGTCAGAAGCTTGATATCTGACACGAGCCTTGATAAGGGATACCGTGTTACCCAGTTACTGGGTTGTGGAGGTCAGATAGGCAGTCGCTCCATGTAAAACACACTGATACTCAGCTGAATCCGGTAAGGCTGGAAGCCGATCCCAACGTAGTTGGGAAAAGGCTAGGCAGAGAGATATAGACCTAGAAAAAAGTTATATTTTATCTTAGTTCGCACGCCTATCGAGGTATTTTTCATAGTTTTTATACAGTTAGAGGTCCGCACACAAGTATGAAATATTACTTCAATTAAGTGAGCTAAGCATAAACTAACTAACTAGCTGAGCTCCTAGGGCCGATTTCACCAATGAAATTCATCAACTAGGTTAGGTCAACTGAACTCAGTTTATGCAAATACAGCGTTCTGATTGGTAGTTTCTCAGCGGTCTCAACCAATCAGAATGCTGTATTTGCCAAAACTGAGTTTGGTTTCATTGGTGAAATCAGCTCTTAGTCTGCAAACGAGCGATTAAGATGGCTAAACAAAATGCATCCTCATCATGTATCCTATTCTGCCATATGCGCCCTATTGACTACCTAAATGAATTCAGCACACCACATCAACCATAGCTCGTTAAATCTTAATCCAAAACCCACTAAAAGTAATAACAAGTAAAATTTAAAAATTTAAATAACCCCCGACACATTTTTATTTCATGCTACATAATTTATCTAGTACATAGTAGATACGCTTTGATCGGCAATCTATTGAACACGTAATTATGACACGATATCTTGCGAAAACACCCCGATTCAAACAGTAAAATGCAAATAACTTTTGAACGGCTGAACCGATTTTATTCAAACATACACGTCACCTTTTAAACAAAAAAAAACTATATCAAAATCGATTCATCCATTTGGACGCTTTGATGCCATAGACAGACACACAGACAGATACACAGCAACACACGTCAAACTTATAACACCCCTCTTTCACAGAAACTCCTCCGTGACATATTCTACAAGCATCGTAGCGAAAACTCCATACGTCAAACACACTATTTTTACACAAAAAACTGGCATTCTGTGTTGCCGTTGCACGATACGAGCATAGAGGAACATTTGTCACGGCTTAGCTATTAATTTAGTTGACAACGAATACTAGTATGACATACACGCTATGGCTGGTGCATGTGTTTAGATAGCAGTATGGAAAATGATGGAGGTTATTCGAGTCTTCCTCTTGTTTTCGTGTGAGAATGTGGCCACCTCTGGTGTCAGAGTTAATTAGGCCGCCTCTGAGTTATAACAATAAAAGTCCAGGTTACATTTTATAGGGTTCTTGTGTGGTGAAACTGTGACAGTTTTTTTTTTTAACTGTTGAGGGCAGGAACGCAATACCCATCTACGAAGCATGGTTTTGTATATATGTCCCATAGTTTAGTAAACAATCTTCATTTTCTTTGGTTAATTCAAAACCGGCCTAGTGCGAGTTGGACTCGCGCACGAAAGTTTCCCCGTACATCGCAAAATACGGCAAAAAAATCACATCTGTTGAGCAATATGGGCAATATGGGAGCCCAATTTTTTTTTTTTCTGTGTTTTGTATTTATTGCTATAGCGGCAACCGAAATACATCATCTGTGAAAATTTCAATTGTCTAGCTATCGCAGTTCTTGAGATACAGCCTGGTGACAGACAGACAGACGGACAGTGGAGTCTTAGTAATAGGGTCCCGTTATTACCCTTTGGGTACGGAACCCTAACAAGCATCAGCTTCACAAATTCATGTTTTTTTTTTTAAATTGGGGCGTTTTTTAATGTATATTATTTTCGAATTAATACATACCTAAATCCTATCCTACCTAGAATAAAATATAAAATTTGAATTCATAATATGTTTGGAAGTTTGTCAATCAATGACGCCTCAACGGATGAACTGATTTACATGATATTTCGAAACATATATATTATTCGTTGGATTAAGTAAAAGGATATTTCTTAATACTACCGGGGTAGTATGTAATGCTTGCCACAAAACATGAGACTAACCCGCGCCTCCCGCGCTCTGTCTACCGCCCCGATGACGCCCGGTTTTTTCCCGCACTCAGACCTCATACCGCTAAAGAGACCTATAATCGTCTACAGCGCAAATCAAACCACGTGTTGTGTCAAGTCTCATCTTTCGTGGCAAGCACTGTACCAGTCTTAATTTTCGTATTTCGGGCGAAGGTGCAAAACATTAAAATAAGAATTTAAAATTAAAATCTAGATGATTTTCAAAATGGGCACAAGTGCGTACCACCCCTGCAAAATCAGCTGTTACAAACATAATTCCAGCCACGATCGTCCGAATATTAATCGCATACTTTAATTAAAATAAAATGCTGTAATTACCCATTAGATGTTTACATAGGTTAATAAACATACATAGTACATATTACATCAGTGTTAGACTTAAATTATGACTTAATTTCGTTAGTTTTAAGGACTGTTTACACGCAAAGGTGAGACATGATAAGTTCAGGCAACATTGTAGGGATAAAATTAATATGTTTTGACTTGTTTTTGTTGATGTTAGATCATTAATTATATAATACTGTATTTAAACGACGTCGCTTAATTAAATGCTTACTTTGAAGGTTTTTTTAATGGAAATGGAACAATAACACATATAATATAATATGTTCAATAATCTTTAAATGATAGGTTGAGGAATGAGGTAATAAGACAACGTTGTGGTCTAAAAGAAGATGTAGTAACTAAAATTTAAAAGAGTATGTTAAGATGGTTTGGCCATGTTGAGAGGATGAATGAAAGGCGACTAACGAAATGTATTTTCAAGGCAGACGTGAATGGAAACGCCGGGAGGTGACGCCCTAGAAAGACATATATAGACCTTATAGGTGATGTTCTTCAAAAAGGCCAGGTGCGCAGTACTCATAACCGGCGTGTGTGTATGACTAGATGCATGAATGTGAGTGAAGCAAAAGAAGTATGTAAGGATCGTAGCAGTTGGCGTTCTGTAGTTTCTGCCTACCCCCATGGGAAAAAGGCGTGAGTTTATGTATGTATGTATTTTCAATAATCATGTGTGCGAATCTTTATCGTCCTACTAGAAACATTGATAATTTTTATGTATTTTGTCCATTGGTAAAAATAACACTTTCAAAAGTTTTTTTTTGTCAGATTAAACTGGATGAAGCCGGTGTTTCTTAACTGAAGACTCTAAGAAGAAAAACCGAAACAAACTCAGATGTCAGTGATTTTAGGGATCCGTACCACAAGGGTCCAAACGGAGCCCTATATTGTGTCACTCATGTGTCTGTCCGTCGCGGGTACACAGGTTTTACAGCAACGGTAGAGCTACAGTCTTCAAATTTTCACAGTATAAGTATCTTGTTAACACAGAGCCATACAAATTGTCAAATAATATTTTTAAATGTACTTGAGAGGCTCCTATACAGCTTCGACTCGGCTTTTTTTTTACATAATTTTGTTCTAAAGTTTTTAACTTCCTATTGATCTATGAACTTCAAATTTGGTGATAATGTTTAATATTACGTATATTTAACCGACTTCCCAAAAAGGAGGAGGTTCGACATTATGATTGTTTTTTTTTTTGTGTATGTTTACCGATATCTCCGTCAATTGTGGACCAATTTTGAAAATTCTTTTTGTTTGAGAAAGTATGTTCCAAAATTGATCCCATTTTAATTTGGTGAAGATCTGATGAAGAACTTCGGAGATATATATGACAGAACTCTTCAATAAATAACGGCAAATCTCTCGGGATTGCTGCAATCGCATGTCTGTTTAATGTTTATACCATTTCATAACATAACATCACGCCAGTACGCTCATAAGGGGTACGCAGATCTCTCATTTCACCGGTTATGTTCAAGTTTCATGAAATCTATTCTGGCGTTATAGTTACCTTACTGACTTGCCTATTAGGTAGATACAACTAAAAAGTGAAAAATAAAAAACTTTTTGCAAAAAGATACTACCGACTTCCAAATACAAAACTACAAAGTGAAAAATAACTTTATTTTTTTAGTCGGTGTCCATAACGCAAAAAAATTGGTACCTACGAAAGACACCGACTTCAAAAAATAAAGTTATTTTTCACTTTGTAGTTTTGTATTTTGAAGTCGGTAGTATTTTTTTGCAAAATGTTTTTTTATTACTAACCAATACCAATATATTTTCTTGTTCTTTGGCGGAATTCCAGAGGGGACACTTAGTATGTTGTTCAATGTGTAACTTATCCTTCTACCCAGACCCGTTACTTGGGACTGTATAATTAGCAATTTATGACTACTTTTGTTAGCTTGGGTCTTACCTGTTACAACAAATGTATGTGTTAATTAATAAACAAATAAATATTGACAACATTTTTCCTATTACAACCAACTTGATTTTGCGGTTTGGTACGGACTACGGAACCCTAAATGTGCGAAGTCCGACACGCACTTTAGTATACGTAGTGAATTGATTAATGTATGTACCTATGTAAATATTGTAAAACACTTTTTTTTTAAAGTGTAAGTATGGAGTTTCTTGTGCGTTCTTCTGCATAACAAGCTACTTTTCCTAATACACGGTAGAATAATTTTTTATAACTTCAAATTTTAATTGTTGACGTTCAAAAGTGCCGCTTAATGGCCTAGTTGAAATAAATATATTTGACTTTGACTTTACTGTTCCCCCCTTTCACAGTGACTCGATAATGGCAACACTCGCAAAACTTTGTCCAAAATTCAAGACAATTATTCTAATGACTTAATCACATGTACACCAAAAACGTGTATACTTAACGACTGTTTAATTGACATTGTGCGTTTGCCTGTAACATAACATAAAAAGTTACGTTCAGGTTATTTGTATGGTAATTTCGGCAAAGAATTCCCTTAAGCTTAATAACGTGGTTAGAGGGGGTAAGGACGTATGGGTAATCGAATGTATTGCTGATTGGATTTTGTTCGGTTGTTAGTCTATTTTCGATTTAAGGGAAGATCTTTTACTGGCGTAAAATGTCGGTTATCATATTTTATAAAAAAGCATGGAGGACTTTTCTATGACTGCAAACAAAAATATTCAATTAAGTATTATTTCATATTAATACAAAGGATAAAACAAACAAGGAATCGCAATAAAAGATGCTACGAAAATATTTTCTCACCGCAAATAATAAATTAATATTATATCAATGCTGTTTCACTCATCGAGACCTCCACACATTTCCTCCTATTCACGCACTCTATTTATCTATCTCTATCCATTGTCCGTGAACACACCAAACGATATATTAATAGGAGCCTTACATTAACATTTTTGTCCAACCTCAGAATCTCATATAAATCATAAGTGGCGAGATAGTGTAATCCAACTATAATCTATTAGGAACCGGCGGGGCGGTGCGAATCTGTAAGTTTTCCGATTAGCAAGCCCGCCCCCCTACGTCCGGACTCACCCCCAATACCACCCGGTCTTACCCCCGCTTTCAGCCGGTCTTACCCCCCAACCCACATTACCCCGCGGAAATTGTAAATCTTGGTGTTGGCTTCACAGAAATTTATTAACCATAATGGTTCAAGGAGAAATTGATAATTATTTTCACTGCTTTCCCCAAATATAGGTGGTAAATAAATAATATCGGCTTTTGTTCTCATTTCGGACTGATTAAAATGAGGCGGAAATTCGTGGATAAATCAGAGAAATAAAGACAATGTTGACTGTATTGTATGTGGATTTATTCCTGTTGAAAAAAAAACACTGCGTTCAATTTTGCCGTTCGAATATTTCAGGTTCAAATCAGCAGCTAGATAAATACGAACCTAAAAATAATAAAGAAAGAAAAAAGTATATTTACGCCATGCACGATTTGGCTAATTGGCGATTATTATTTGTGATTAGATAGGTAAAGACCTATGAAAGAGACTAGCGTTTGTTGATCAGCTGCGGCTGCTTGAATAGCCAATTGAAAATAATTCTATGACAAGACACTTCAATCAACAAACTCCAAAGCTAGCAAACCAATTAAATCTTCTTGTCAATTCCATTGCAATGTATTTCAAATTGTCTCAAATTCAAGCAAGCTGTTACGTATCTCATCTAATGAAAGACCATGTTATCAGGTCTATCAAATAATCATTACAGATGGAATTCCCGGAGGCTGGGGGCTATACGGTAACCCCATGGCGTCAATTTTCAACTAGATTCCAATTTGTCAACGGGCGCTATGCATAGGTAGGGTTGTGATTACACGGAATAAAAACGCGGGCAATAATTCTGCAACTGAACACTATGTTTTTCGGATAAAATATTAATGCTTAATGTAATTAAGTGAGAATACTTAAAACAAAAGGAAATATTTTTATAACTATATAAAATAAAATAAAAAATAGTTTTAGATTGTTCACAACGTTAATGGATTCCACGTAGTGTCTATTTAATTCTGTGCTGCATTTCTTTTCTATATTTTTACGAATAGTGGAGGCAACAAAGAGAAATAAAGGCTTCGCTGGATCCGTTTTAATGCATTAACTGTGTATTGACAGATAGGATTTATCATGGTCCATTACATTCGCAAAAATATAAAGAAATCCTTTGCCATCGAAATCGTCCGGAATCGACGGTGATTAAGACTAATCCACAGATTCAGTACAAAGGGAATAATACATTTTTATTTGTGAAAAATTCTATACATCAAAGTTTCATGCATAGTGCTGTCTGTCATTGTACGGGAATATGGGGTAAAATAAACAAAGTAAAGTGTTAAGAGTTTTTCACAACGATTTTAAAGTTAAATGTTCTGAAAAATACTAAACTTGTAATACACATCCAATGAGCCCAAAAACACGATGGTCCTATATTGTCTGGTTGAGAAAGTTCGTTTCTTATGGCCACCTTCCGCCTCCAGAATGAGACCAGCTTCATAGTACCATATTATTTCAATGTTTTCAAAGTAACATAAGTACGCCAAGTTTTAGCTAAATCGGATGCCAGGAGTGGTTTTAATTAAATCAATTACTAGTTAGTTGCCGGACGCTCGTACGAAAGCAAATCTATACTAATATTATAAAGCTGAAGAGTTTGTTTGTTTGTTTGTTCGTTTGAACGCGCTAATATCAGGAACTACTGGTTGGAATTGAAAAATATTTTTGTGTTAGATAGTCTGTTTATCGAGGAAGGCTACGACCAATAGGAGCGGAGCATAAATGAAAAATGTTGCAAAAACGGGCAAAGATATTCCTTTTTGAGAGCTTCCGCTGCGTTCCACTGCTTAAGCGGTTAAAATTACGCAAAATTCATGTATGTAGGGTAGGGTCAACCGTCAACTGGCTACCTACCTAGGTAGCCAGTTGACGGGAGGGAAGCCGCGTGGGATAGCTGGTAATCATATAAAAAGCCAAAAATAAAATACGTAGTTGGATTATATTCAAAGTTCAGACCTTATTCCTTCAATTAATTTATACCTATTTATACTACCTACACAAACGCTTTTTAATTATAACAGCAACATTAACAAAATACCCACAACCAAATAAATTAAACCGCAGTAATTAAAAAAGTCCTTCGCATTAAAAATGGAACGGCACGAAAATTCCCGTGCATCGTCAGACCGGAGTCAGAACGTATAATTTAAGGCCGGGAAAGCCCGAGAAAGCGTGCAGGTGACAACACTAGATACTGTGACAGGGGCGTAGCCACAGCGGTATCAGCCGTATCAATGACACGGGGCACCCGAACTTCGTGGGCCCAACGGCGACGTGTGGAATTATATTATCCACAAACTCAAATGATTTTTGATTCGAGGTCTGAGAGGCATTATCTTTTCGATGAACTAATTCAATTTTATTAATCGCTACAATCACAATGAAAACTCAACAACCAGGGTTCTCTAATTTTTAAGTTCGTATCGCTAGTTTTGCATCCTCGTTCCTCATGACTAAAGCATTCAAAGTTAAGAATCCAGACTCCTAGTTAATTAATTTTGTTATAAACACTTTTTTCTTTGTGGTCTTTGCTGCAGTTGGGTAAGAAAAACCCCCGAGAAAATTCAAAACGGAGCCCCTATCTGACTCACTACGCCACTGTACTGTGTACTACCTACCCAAATTGAAAGCGACATACCCACGAAGGGATGAGCCGCGTTAGGGCTCGATTGCAATGACATTAACAGGATTGTGCAGATATGTGCACTAAGCTTTATGCACTGGAAGGTAATTGGAATTGCATTTGTGTGTTGGTGTTAGGGGATAGGAATGTGTCATTTGTTGATTTATTATTGCAATAGCCCTAATATAGTTTGGAGAAGGCTAGGAAAATTGATTGAATTGTTGGCTTATGTGCAATTCAAATTTTCTTTTATAATTTATGAATTCAGATTTATGTAACTACTGTGCAATCTTTGATATTGATATAATATTGTGGTTTTGATTAATTTTATTAAATAAAATTATAGGGCGTAAACATGGTAATCATATATGTATAACGTTACGATATAATGTCACTTTTAGTTTGCTTAAATTACTTTTTAACCCCCGCCAGAAAAAGAGGGTTGTTATAAGTTTGGGGTGTGATGCTGTGTATCTGTGTGTCTGTCTGTGGCATGATAGCGCCTAAATGGATGAACCGATTTTGATTTAGTTTTTTGTTTGAAAGGTGATTTTGTCGAGAGTGTTCTTAGCTATGTTTGAATAAAATCGGTTCAGCCGTTCAAAAGTTATGGGCGTTTTACTGTTTGAAGCGGGGTGTATTCGCAAGATATCGTGTCATAATTACGTGTTCAATAGATTGCCGATCGAACCGTATCTACTATGTACTAGATAAATTATGTAGCATGAAATAAAAATCGGTCGGGGGTTTTTTAAATTTTGAAATTTTACTTGTTTAAGAGAGCAGTGGTGGCCCAGTGGTAACGGCCCTGACTTTCGTGTCGTAGGTCGTGGGTTGCACCTAGGCATGCACTTTACTTTGTGTAAATTATTTTATCACCACTGCTTTAATACGGTGAAGGAAAACATCGTGTGGAAACCGGCATGTCCAAGAACCAAAAATTCGAAGACATGTGACATCCACCAAACTGCATTGGACTCGCGTGGTGGATTAAGGCCCATTCCCACTCACAGAGAGGAGGCCTAGTGTCCCAGCAGTGGGAACATTAATAGGTTGATGATGACATTTTTATGTTCTGGTCCTTATGTAAGTACGCACTTTATTTACGTAACATACACTGTTTATTCCCGGCAATTCCTGATAAATTTCTTCATTATATTTAAATTCGTTTGCTTTTTCTGCGTAAAGAAAGCTATGAACGTTGTTCACTCGTCAAAATGAAGGGATAAATAATATAACCAATACTTAAAGGTTATGAGAATCACCCCGCAGAATAAATGTATTTGCTTTTGCTTTAAAATAGCACTATCACTTTATTGGTACGTATGTAAGTGGGTTTTACTCTGTTTTTGGAATTAAGTGGCTATTAGTATATGCTGAGTATATGGTCCCTTTTTAGCCGCACAGTAACAAGGGTGAGTCAGGATAATGGGATGTTTTCGTGACGGATTGGATACTAACCTTGGACTAATTGTAACCTGAAATTCAGTAATCTATATCTTTTGTATTATTCAGTATATGTTTATTAAGTTAATGCCAAGTTGGCTAGCGATTATTAGGTTCTGCATATAAATGTTGCTTGTTTTCCTTACTGGCTTTTAATTTTCACATATTTTAATAGGAAGAGGAACGCTATTTGCAAGTTTTAAAAATATAAGTTATTTTTTATAAGGAAATCGCCTCTGTGAACTAATATTTGTATGCCAGTAAATGGTAACATGTTTAATTATTAAAACGTCATGCAACATACAGGTACATGGGTGGACTTAATGCCCGAAGCATTCTCTACCAGTAAACAATATTAAATATATATCTATTTAAAAATGTATGACATTCTATAAACCATATTCCTGGCAAATAAATTACTCCCTCAAGAGATATACTTAAAGTAATAATATAAAATTATCAACAAAACAACATTTAATTTACCCCAAGCATCTCCCAATCTCCTTCAAAACAGAACATTAACTAGATAAATACTACCGTGGTACGACCAGCAAAAACACGGCCCCAACTTATATCAGCTGTACATCGTCATATCGGTGTACGGTCAGCAACGGCGTCATGTTTAATGTGACGTGTAAAACGAATAGTGTCGCGCGGGGGTGAGACATGGACGGCCAGCCAGGGGAGAGAGGGGTTCAAAGTACCATGGGTCGGTTGTAACACGTGGTTTTTTGTGAGATGCGAGTGAGTTTTGTGTTGTAGATGTTTTTTTTTTGTGTTAGGGGAGAAAAATGCAATTATTAAGGGCGAGAACGAAGAAAAAGCGAGGGGATTTCGACATCAAACGTTACAGGAAACGATAAAACAGAAATTTGTAGGATAATAATTGTTATGTCAATTTCAGAAATCGATTGATATAGTTTTGGTAAAATATACCATTTTCCTAATGCTAAGTCACATTGTCGAATCAATCCGCCTAGATTTTCCAGAATCCAGTCAGATTCCAGTCTAATTGGACGCTTTTGAATACCAGTATTGTAGTCCTAATCACAATTTATTTTAGCCTAAGATTCAGAAGCTTTATCACACAAAAACAGTGCCTATTGTAACCCTTCACAGCCTAACCCTCCCTAACACACCAGACAATCCCAACCAAATTTCAATTCTATCCATACACCATAGTAGTGTCCACAATAGCGCAATGACGAATGCGCACAGTGTCCGGTGCTCGGCCATCGCTCACGGCGCCGGACACCCGGACACTCGGACAGAGCCGGCCGGACGCCGAACAACACACCGAAACGCCAACGCCGTAATATACGATACCTATTCGTAGTCAATGTTGGGTATTGGTCATCTTTGACGCGTTTGTGTTTGAAAATATGTTGTGTTCTATTGAAAGGGGTTTTAATTAGTTAGATAAGTTATTAGGGAAATAAGGATACATTTGGATCATAGTATTAATGCTACTGATAAGAATGGCTTGTTTTTAATGGCAAGACAGTTAGACATGATAACGCAACGCATACTTTGATCCGGGTTTTTGATCTCTACTCAGGAGGACTATTGGGTTTAAACCTGGTTGATCTAGATAAATAAAAACAGATTCTTAATAAATTCATATTCAGAAAGAAGTCTGAGCTCCGTAGGTTAGGATGGGTAGGATTGCGCTTCAGACATAATTCTAAAGGTGAACGGCAGATTTTGTACCGCATACTTTTTTGGTTGTTCGGTAATAGAATTTGTACCACTTATTAAGGCAACTGAACCATTTATTATCATGTAAGTTTACTATTTTTGGAACTTCGGCTTAATTAATAATAACAATAAAAAGATTTGAATAAATAAACGTAATAAATCGTAAATTAAACGCAGTTATGTTTATAGAAGTTGCCTGATGTAAAATAACACAAATATTGAAATGATAATTAATTATTTAGAAATAGAAATACCATTAAAAATAATCAAACTCATCATTATCAAACTGTTGCAGTCCGCTGCTGGACATAGGTATCTCCTAATGCACTGAGTAGGTACGATCCTCATCTCAATCTGCTACCGAATGATAAGTAAAACACTACAAAGATAGCAACAAACAATTTAGAACATTTACTTTACACAACATGTAACATTTACCTATATGTAACAATTTACTGCATTGGTACACTAGTACATAACCTTAAAAAATAAACCTGGTTATAACTTTTACGTCCCAAGTTCTAAAAATCTAAGAATTTAAAAAGGAATTATCTATGATATTAACTACCAATTAAAACAAAAAATATCTCAAAACACGAAATTTTATTAGCGGTACGAAATGCCCATACAAGCCTGTCATTCGCCTTTACCTAGTAAATTCAGAATTATTTCATTTCATCCTGTGACTCAATTAAGCCTTCCCAATGCCTTTCTGGCAAAGAACCTCAAAAAATAAACTCGACCAATGATGTACTGAGTTTTCTTCTTGTTAAAACGAAAGTAACATTCGCGCGCGCGCCGCAGCGAGAATAAGGTCGTCTCCGCTCAAAAAAAATATTTAAAATTATTTATGTTACAAATATTGAGTTCAATGTGTGACTAATTTGTGTTAAAAGTCAAAATCTATTCAGTGACATTGTTATCTTGTGAATGTGACATTTACTGGAGTCTAATAAAAAACACTTGTATTTTATTGACTTGAACATCAGTGCAATAATTATATAAACAAACTACAAAAACAAATGTGAACTAAGCGTTTATAACAACAAACCAGTGACATAAACAAGTTAAACTAATCAATAAACACAAAAGTGAAGAAACAAATCTCAAAAAAAAAACATAAAAAGTGTGATATTGTGAAGCAAGACGAACAAAGGAATAGTGCAAAAAATTCCTAACGCATGAATCATACTAACCGCCACTCAATTTTTAAAAGAAAGAGTACTTACATTAGGAGCCATACATTCAACTAAATACTTAATCGTCCAAATGGCTCAGGGGTAATACCATTCGACTTTAAAGACCCGGTGCACGGATTGCCTCGAGTTCGAATCCTGCTAAAATTTACTCTTTTTGGAAGTTTATTTGTGACCAATATAACAATGGATGAAAACATTACTTTCCGAAACCAAAAATTATTTAAATCAAGCTCTATGAACGACATCAGTCGAGAAAATTCAGCTCTTTTTGACACGACCATGATGAGTCTGCCTAATACATCACTAAACTGCAGTCAGACGATTATTGATCTTCAAGAAAAAGTCAAAACATTATCTAACGATTTACAGAGCGCCCACCAAGAAATAGAAAATCTAAATTCCGAAAATTTTAGATTAAAAACAGACGTGCAAAAATACATAAAAATAATAAATGCCTACAAAGAAATAAGTTCTACAGATACACGACATTTGACTCCACGCCCAGAACACAAACGAATATCTAGCCAGGGCAAGAATATAACGCCTGCTAAAAATAAAAAGCAATTACGCATAACCCCACAGAGAATAAACGAAACGCCTGTTACTAATAAAGAGCAACTACGCATATCACCGCAGAAAACAAATAAAATGCCTGTTACAAAATACAAGCAATTGGACGAGTTAGCTACACAAGAAACAAACTACAATGAACAGGTAAGCATTGCAAAAACTGTAACGACTACCGAAAATATTACCCAGTCAGAATGTACCGTAGTAACAGGATCAGATAACCGAAACCAGAACTTCTTGGAGGCTAGTATATCATCAAGAAATCATCAGATATTTACCGAAGCCGAATCCTATATTAGAAAGCAGAAGACTGTAGAAAATAAAGCATCATTACAAACCAACAAAAATCAATCTGCAAACATGAAATGCTACAATATAAAGAAGAAAGTGGTTATTATTGCTGATCAGCAGGGACGCTACGTGCAGAGAATCCTTCAAAAACTATTAGGGGATACATTTTTAATTATATGTTTCTGGAAGCGAGGGGCGACTCTAAAACAAGTTTTAAACTCCGAAAAATCAGAAATAAGTCTATTGGACAAAAATGACTTTGTTATTGTTCTAGGAGGAGTAAACGATAAAAATCCAGTGGAAACTCAAATTGGTCTCATAAATTTCCTAAACAATACACAAAATACTAATGTCAT
The DNA here is from genome assembly GCA_964057195.1 of Orthosia cruda. Classification (NCBI taxonomy): domain Eukaryota; kingdom Metazoa; phylum Arthropoda; class Insecta; order Lepidoptera; family Noctuidae; genus Orthosia; species Orthosia cruda. The sequence continues at coordinate 38,858,517 of OZ059836.1, forward strand.
CGTTTCCGAAGTGTTGTTTAATATCCACTTGAATGTGAAAAAGTTAAATTGTGAATTTAAACTTATTTGTTCTCAATACAGTCACTCAACATATTTAGGAATGAATTACTCAATATTTATACCAGATTATAGCTCTTTAGCATTACATATATCTCAGTTGACCCTTAGGGAAATTTTACGGATTGTTTATAAACAGAACTTTAGTAAGTATTCGATAGAGAAGCTTAGCATTGATTCTGCTCCAACGTATACTGACAAATGTACTCAAACAGATAATCATGAAAATTCAAATCTACAAATTAAAAGTTCTGAAACCAGTAACGGTTTTTTTCGAATTTAAACATTTAAACATTCTTCACCAAAATATAAATGGTTTGATTACTAAATTAGATGAGCTAAATGTACACTTGTATTCATTATGTGAAAACACTAACAAAAATCCTGTTGACATTTTATGCATTACCGAACATAATATGACCGCAGAAGATACTAAAATACTTAAATTACAAAATTATATATTAGGAGACTTTTTCTCACGTAAAACTCGGAATGGGGGGTCGTGTATAATGATCAGGTCGAACCACAGATTTAAAGTTATTTCAGAAGCCGGAGGTTTGAGTATCAAAAATATTTTCGAATGTAGTGGGATCGAGCTGACGGACCACAAAATTGTAATATTGTGCATTTATAGACCACCTAATAATAGACGTGACTGTATAGATCAATTTTTTTCTAGGCTAACAGAATCATTAAGTAGATTAGCATACACAAACAAAAAAATTATAGTATGTGGTGACTTTAATATTAATAGATTGGACAAAAACAATATATCCAGACAATTTGAACAATTATTATCAAGCTTTAACCTGACATTAACAATAAATGAACCCACTAGACTGAAAAGCATGACTTGTATTGATAATATAGCACATAATATTAGAGGTTCAAAAACTAAAGTACTGGAACTTTCACTCTCTGACCATACAGCGCAATTTTTGACTTGTCCAGTGAAGAAAAGTTACTACATAACACACTGGTTTAAAACCAAACGTGACTATTCTGAAGGAAACATATTAAAATTTATAGAATGCATTAAAAATCTCAGCTTTGCTGAATGTTACACCTTTGATGACCCTGAAAAAAGCTTTGACACATTTCATAGTTTATTTAAACTATTTTATGACTTATGTTTCCCTGAAATACGCGTAAAAATACCGATTGCCAAGAAGCCCGCATGGTTAAGTAAGGGTATACGGATATGTTCGAAACGCAAACGCCAATTATTATGGAAGTATAGGCTAACTTCGAATCCAAATGATAAAACAAAATTTAAAGACTATTCAAAAAGGCTCAGGATTATAATTAAAAAAGCACAAAATAATTATTATATTAATTCATCTACAAACAAGGGAAAGGCTATATGGAAAATAGTAAATAATTATAAAACAGTAACTCCAAAAGAAAATATAAAGCAAATAAGAGTACATGACCAACTCATTACACGGCCAAAGGAAATAGCACAATCATTCAACAACTACTTCGTTGATGACATACAGTCTATCTCCAAAGGTTCAGTTACAAATACAACAACCCTTAATAAAAGTTCCAATTCCATTTTTTTAAAACCAACAAATCCTTACGAAATAGATCAAATTATAAAAGGACTAAACAACACTAATAGTACAGGATATGACGAAATAAGTACAAGAATAATAAAACGAGTATCTAGATACATAGCTCCAGTCATTAGTAACATTATCAATCAATGTCTAGAAGGTGGAGTTTTTCCTTCAAAACTAAAAACAACTATTATAAATCCATTATTTAAAAAAGAAGATAGGGAGGATATGCGTTTTTACAGACCCATTGCGTTAATACCAGTGATGGCAAAAATTTTCGAAAGGGTTATATATAACAATTTATACAACTACTTTGAGGTGAATAACTTATTTACTAATGAACAATTTGGTTTTCGTAAAGGAAGATCCACCAGCGATGCTTTCTTTAACTTTCTTAAGAAAGTAATGACAGGATTAGACAATAAGCAAAAAATAACAGCTATTTTTATGGATATGACGAAAGCGTTTGATTATGTGGATCATAATATCCTACTAAACAAATTAGAGAGATATGGGATACGAGGGAATGCCTTAAATCTTATTAAATCATACTTATCAAATAGGTTTCAAATTACTCAAATAACGAGACTACATAAAGACACAAAATTTGAACATATATATATGTCAGACCCTAAACTTGTTAAATTTGGAGTTCCCCAGGGGAGTATCCTTGGACCTCTTTTGTTCATTATATACATTAATGACCTACCAAGGTCTATAGACCAGGAAATTATATTATTCGCCGATGACAGCACGGCTATTTTTGCTGATAGTGGTCAAGAAGGTTTTGAAATACAGGTGAATAAATCCCTAGAGAATATTATAAACTGGTTGACAGTGAATAATTTAAAAATAAACATTGACAAAACAAATTATATGATCTTCACTAATAAAAATACGAAGTCAAATAAAATCAATCTAAGCTATAAAGGCAAAACAATAAAACAGGTCAATAACACAAAGTTTCTGGGGATCCATATTGACTCGGAACTAAATTGGAAATTGCATGTGGATGAAGTATGTAAAAAACTTAACCAGTTTTCATATGCTCTCTACGTACTTCGGAAAGTCGTTAATGAAGGCGTACTGCTAAATGTTTATCATGCATATGTAGGTTCTGCACTTAAGTATGGTATTTTGTGCTGGGGTAACTCTACTAACAGAGAATTTGCATTCAAAGCCCAAAAAAAATGCATCAGAAGCATTTGTGGGCTTAAACAAACCGATTCATGCAGAGAGCACTTCAGAAGGTTAAAAATCTTAACCCTAACGTCAATTTATATCTTGGAAGCAGCATCAATCACAAAACGCGATATCAGTAATTTCGAAACAATGAGAAGTACAAGACATAAAAATGAACTTAGGTCAGTTAAATGCAGAACAGTTAAGTTTCAATCCAGTATATTTGGTATGGGTGTTAAAATTTATAATAAATTACCAGACTGTATTAAAAATATTGAAAGACTAACTACATTTAAATACAAACTCAAAGAATTACTGATACAGAAAGTATATTACACAATGAATGAATTCCTAAATGACAAATGTTTTTGACTAAATTTTATTAAATATTATAATAATCCACTTAATTATTATGAAATAGTATACTCTGACATTACTTATTGTACTTATTGATTTGAATCTGTTACATAACTTACTTATTCATTTGTTTTATGACATTGTATAATGTACTTATTTGATTTTATGATATTGTAGGTATGGGGTACTAATTTTTTGAGTTTATGACATTATACAGGATATTTGCTGGAAATATTGACATTGTACAGGGTATTAATTGGAAGTCATGAAATTGTATAATTTAATGATAATTTTTGCATGCCTGAATTGGTACAACACAGTGGACTGCGCATTCACTTGACACCTGGAATTGTATAATTATGTACTGTGTTGAGCAATAAACATTTGAATTTGAATTTGAATTTCAAATTGAACGTGAAAGTGAACTCAAAGTTTGAAATTCAATTAACTTACAATTAGTCCAACTTAATTTCAACTTCATAAATTTTATAAAAGTTTTAAAATTCGGTCGTTGTCGCCGCGAGTTGAAAATTAGTTGATGAACAGGAAACCTGCAGTAATGTGATGTGACAGAAGAACAAGGGCTGAGGTGGATATCTGGTTAAAAAGGTCATGTCAGAACTTGTAAACCTTTGGGTTTTAAATAATAGTCAATGAAAAGTCAGCGTGCCCTTTATACATAAGCTGCCCTATTTGTTATTATATTTGTTTGTATTTTGTGTGCAATAAAGAATAAGAATAACAGAAAAAAAAGGATTCATTAAGCATGTTTTGTTTATCTTATAATTAAAATAATTACCAGTAAAAGGATGTTCATATTTATAAGTACGTGGTCTCATTGACACTTCATATTAAAATAGAAAGATTGCAAGCTTTTATTTCAGTGACAAATATCACAAAATGCCCTAACTGTGCATATCGAGTTGTCTCATTTAAATGGACGATGTCAGCCATCATTTTAATTTCCACGTAAGTAAATTCATACCAACTAATCACCTAATCAGTATCAAGTAACAAATAAACACACACACCCCACTCATTCAAAAACACACACACACACACACAATATTTTCCCGTGAACTCCGCCAAGTTTCTATGACAAAGCACTTACCATTACCACGAAGAGCATACGTAGTTGAAAAAAAACACGCCTCCACAAGGGCATAGTACCTCCGTACCGCCGGGATCCCTCTGAGAGGAGGACACAGGGGCCGCGGAGGGGAGAGGGGTGTCCACGGAAGTGACGAAACGGAAACGGCGTCGGGCGGAAGTACGCGAACCCTTTGGCTCGCCCTTTGTTTATAGTGAACGGAGTTGGAGCAGTAAGTTAACGCTGCCACGTCTTTGGATTTGGCTGTGAGTTCGAGATTAGCTTTGTGGTTTATGAGTTTCGGTATTTAGAGGTAATATTCTAGGATCTGGCGTGTCAACTTGTGTTTATATCTCTAGATACGAAATACCCAGATTTTTGGCCTGATACAACTGATATTTAGAAGTTATTATAGCCTATGTGTTATTATGATATATAAGCTATATCACGGTTAAGTTTTATCAAAATCCGTTCACTAGTTTTCGCGTGAAAGAGTAATACATATCCATCCATCCAAACTGTCACGTTTAATAGAAGTAGGATGAAAATATTCTAACAAAAATATTATAAGCGATCCGTCAACCAAATCTACAACGCAAAAAAAGGAGATGATACCTCAAAGAGATACAGCTAAAAGCAATTTTGACAGGCGTAGTACAACAATACATCCCCTAGATGGCGTTAACGTCACATGATATACTGTCCCGCATTTCCCCACGACAAAAAGGTTTTCTCACAACTATTACGCAAAACAGGAAACGGATGTCGTTGTTGCTGCGACCGACACCAAGCTTTCGCCTTTAAGGGCACCAAATAATCCAGAAATTCTCCCTTTCAGCAAGTCTTTAATGAAAAAAGTTTAAAAGAAAATGCTCCCTGTGAAGTACTTATTTTTGGTCATCAAATATTTATACAGAGTTCTTGGAGCACTTCATAATGATCATACTTTTGTTTGAGAATATATTTTTTTCGAGATAAAAACAAAATAGGCTGTAATCGTTCTTAGAAGAGAAAGTTCTCAACAAAGAGCCGCGAGGTATTTGATTAATTATCACACCTTGTGACGTAATTACTTTTTCGTAGTAATAATTTTAAAAAAAGGTAACAATTTTCAAATCTATCGTCTAATTCTTACGAAACTCGTCTAGCTTTCCAATGTACTTTTCTTTTTAAACGATACTTTTACAAATTGCTTATGTCGTCACATATTGTCCATTCTCTTGATACTTGAGTTCATTATACGTATGAGAGTAAGGTCACCAATCGTCCGGTTTTGTCCGGACATGTGGCCTCCTGTCCGAACTTTGGCGGTCTTCTAATTTGTCCACACTTTTCGCTAGGATGGAAAAAATACTTTTTCATACGACCACGGCTATCCTCTAAGAATGTTTTCTTGTTTCATACTTTTTAGATCGCCATGTTTTTGTAGTCGAGTTTTTTATTAAAAGTCCGGCTTTTTGTCAGGAGTTTCCAAAAATCGAAATAGTAACCTTACATGAGACTCATTTACAATTTAAATAAAAATGGTGGCTCATGCAAACTTTTACACCTGAATATGAGTCACACACAACCTCACAAAAAGCTTTAAATAACGCTTTCAAACTTCCAATCGCGTCGCGAAAACCTGACAAGCACTTAGTATTATTACTACGAAATTGTTAAGAGTTCCAAGTACCTATTACATTATAACTGAAAAGTAACAGATATACCTTGTGACGGCAAATGTTGCAAGTCGTCTGCTTACAATGAAAGTTGTAGAAAAATATAGAAAAGGGGGACTAACTTAATTGTTTTCGCAGATGTGAGGATAGGGGCTTAAATGTTCTTACTTCTAAATAAAAAAATATGGCATATTGCTTGAAAGATTAAGATTACTATGTGTAATATACATATATTACTTGTAAATGGTAGTAGCTTAACGAAAGCAAGACGCAGTCTGGCAAGCAAAATGTGGTAACTTCGACATACAACACCCCAAATGTGTGATAACTTTATATCGAAATTCGAAGGATTAAAAAATAAATTATTTATCCATTGTGCCTAATTTGTATGAAAAAATCGTTTGATCGAAGGTTAATAACCCAAAGGATCTCCTATAATCCATACTATATTAATATTGTAAATTCGAAAGTAACTCTGTCTGTCTGTTAACTTTTCATGCTTAAACCGCTGAACTGATTTAGATGAAATTTGGTATGGAGCTAGTTTGTGATCCTGGGAAGGACATAGGATAGTTTTAATCCCGGTAATCATACTTTAGGTGGTGGACAGGGGTGGAAGTTTATTTGGTGAACTAATAATTTCTTAAGAAAGGCGGCCCACATACCTATAATATTATGGCGTGATCAGTAGCGGTAGCTTCATAGAAGCCCAAAAGCCCGGCTTGCCTTAATAAAATGCTCGATAGAGAATCAATATCAAACCTGAACTATTTAAAAGTTCGCGCGCTTAATTCTTATCAAAATAACACAAAGTATCTACCTATGCCACACTACTTCACATAGCGATTGGTCGCGCGCAGAGTTTCGCATTTGCAGTTGTAGCATCTACATATAGCTATCTCGCTTACACGCACCGGCTTTTACCGGGCTTTCAAATACTACATCTGTCTCTTTCGCACTTATAGCGATGTGCCGTATAACGAGTTAGAAACTTGTGCGTCTTTGTAGACGATCAGTTTGAAGATTTAAGCAGGGCTTGCAAGTGAAGTTGCACGCATATGCGTGACCTTGTCACCTTGCCAACTCTGCAGTGTTGCCGTTTTAGCGACGTTGTGAGATCTTGGAGATTTTTAACGAGTTTGGTGACTTTTTTTAAGATTTAGCAACAATAAAAACTAGCGACTTTTGAAAATAACGAATATAAATATTCAAGCAATATCTTAAAAATAAAAAATTTGCGACATCTAGCTAGATTTTTCATATAACTGGCGACTTTTTTTTGCCAAATGACAACTCTGCAACGTCCCGAGTGCAACTCACTTCAGTTCATATCTCTTAGTACACGGTTACCAACTTAGGGATTTTGTCCCTAAATTTAGGGACTAGAAGTGTTAAAAGGGAAATTTTTGGGGACTGGAATATTTTGGGGATTTTTTTAGGGATTTCGAACAAAACTTACCAAATCGAAAACAAAGCGTGTGTTTTCTGTTTTGTGCCTAAAAAGGAACGCACGATATGTAATTCATATCCCCTAAAAAGGTACATAGTATCATGATGGTACGATTTTCCTTATAAATCGGGATTATGGATCGTGAGTAAAACTTAATCATACTGTGGACACGATCAAGAACTTCATCGTACATATGTATGACTTCAAAAATGAGACGTCAAATGAAAAGGAGCAACAGGATGATGATGTGGTTCTAGAAATAATTAACAAGTTTGCATAGTTGTATTTTTCATTTTTTTTATCAACTTAATATGTAACGTTATATTTACCTACGAAATAATTTAGGTACTAAATAAGTATGTAGGTATAACACATATAAAATTCTATTTAGGGATTTTTAGGGAAATTCGGAAAAAAATTGGGGAATATTTTTGTTTATGGTTGGTAACACTGTCTTAGTAGTCTGTGCTTCAGTTTTTTGCTTTTATTTGCTTGAGTGGGAAAAGTTTTAGAGTTTTATGTGTTTTCTTAGATTTTCTCAGTGATACAATTGTTTTGGTGACTTACCTACAACAATGGAGGTAATTGTACCTTGTGAGGATTTAAATGCGTTCAAGTTTTGATTGGCGAAGATAAGGTAAAATCTTTAAACTTTGCTCAGAAAAAACAGTTAATTTCTTTAACATTTTCCTACAGAGGAATTAGATTCATTATTTGACATTTATGCAAACTATTTCGACAAACAAACATTAAAAAGCCAATTGATTTGCTTGTATTCTAGTCCTGATCTGAAAGATCGTAATGTTTTCGAATTAATTGATTTCATTCATGAGAATAACCTCGAAGATGCCTTTCCCGAGCTGTTAAAGTTAGCGTATCTTGTTGTAACTATTCCGGCTACCAGTTCTTCCGCGGAACGTGCTTTTTCGTCTCTTAAACGTATCCATACCTATCTGAGAAATACACAAGGTCAAGAGCGTCTTTCCGAATTATCAATGATAGCTATTGAAAAACAGTTGTTGGTAGAATTAAAACGATCACCAACATTTTACTCTGATGTAATTAAATCATTTCTTAAGAAAGATAGACGATTCCAATTAGAATATAAATAATTTATTTAAATTCCTTATTACATTCTATCTAGCTATTTTTTAACTTTCGGTTTTGTTTTTTTTTTTCGTCTGTAACCTGTTAGTCCTGTTACGAAGCAAGCAACTACTTACCATTACTTTGTTCCCTCAAGCAATGAAGCAAACCAAACGGCTTTTTTTAAAGCCACCGGAGGTATGCAATTGCTGATATGTTTATTATATTCAATCTAGGACTAGCATGCCTTCAGTGTGCTTCGGTTACCTCATTCACCGCACGACAAGCAAGAGTGAAATTGAAGAAAGAAGAGGAAAGAAGAAGATGGATGAATTTACTTTTAATTTATTATACCTAACCAGTAGTTTATGAGAAAATTGCGATGATACCTACATACTCAGTCGAAAAGTTTTTTTTTTTTTTTTTCTTTTTTTTTTTTTTTTTTTTTTTTTTTTTGAAATCATTTTAAATTTTAGTGGGCTTGCCTTATTTTGAAACCCTAGGCACGCCACTGGGCGTGATATAAACAAATATGCTATTCAAAGTACTAATGCTACGCAGACGAAGTCGCGGGCAACAGCTAGTATAAAATATTGTTTTCAGTATAATATAAAATAAATAAAATAATAAATACCAGTTCCACTATAGTATCAAAACACTATCCCAAATTGTGATTGGTAACACTACCGTAGCTACAAGGTCTTAAACACAAAAGTCAAATAATTATGAAAGTTTCACTGCGTCAAGTAATTTATCTATAGTCTGCTTCGGTTGGCAACCTTGAATATAGTATTACACAAGTTTGAAGTTAATCGTGTCTGTATGCGTATATTTTGACCTACAGACGTATGTCTGGACATGTTGGGAAATAAAGATCGTTTAAAATAGATAAATAACATAGCAAATATAACAACCTTATTGGCAGTCTTTTTCTGACTTCTAAGATGCAGGCATCTGCCTAGTTTGGAAGTCAGGGTTCCATCATTTGTATTTTGCCTTATCATTTATTTATTATTTGTAGTTATATGTTTGAGCCGTTTGGGGTTGAGTTTCAAAGTATAAAATGCCTGAAAGAATGCCTTACAGCATTTTACCCAACGATTTGGGGTAGGAAACCATTTTAATTGGACGCTGAATTCCAGTCATTTATACGAAACCAATGTCTATCTAGCATCTACAACCCAATTCTGGGTGACACTATAATCCTCGGTAACAGTGGAAACAGCTGGAAGTATGAAAGTTTAATAGGCGAATCATGACGCTTGCCAGATTGACTGGTGATTACAATAAATATACCACAGTCTCATATCCATCTTGAGCCGTACCATGAGCTTTTAGAGTAAGATTATTTCCATAGCACATGCGCATGAGAGCAGTGGTGGCTTAGTGGTAATGGCCCCGATTTACGTGTCTTAGGTCAAGGATACGAAAAAAATTTTTTTTCGGTAAATTATTTCATCACCATTGTTCTAAAACGGTGAAGGAAAACATCGTGAGGAAACCGGCATGTCCTAGAACCAAAAAATTCAAAGACATTTTCACATCCACCAACCCGCACTGGGCCTGCGTGGTGGATTAAGGCCTATTCTCTCTTTCACAGAGAGGAAGCCTGTGTCCCAGCAGTGAGAACCATAAAAGATTCATGATGATGATGACATGTGCATGTGTTATTGTATGACTACCATCAAGTTTTAAATACACTCTACATTTTTCACATCGTAATATGCAAAAGTAATCCACTCAATGATAACACCATCTCTTTTAAAACATATACAATGGTAGAAGTGTTACTATGTAAACTCGAGACGATCCAACTTACCCAACTTGGGAATGGATAGCTTAAGTTAACGCTGACTTAGGTCAAGTTATATTAAGGATGGGCGAAATCAGAAACAGTAATGCGGACCATCTGACTGGGCAATGCAAATAGAACGGGCGTAACTTTGACGTAGATGAGTTTGTGGACTTGTGGAGGTCTTAGAATGAGATGTTCAAAAGTAGTGTTTCATTAGAAGTTTTAGTTAGTTATTGAGTTGATTTTGGAGAACCGGCGAAGTATCACGTGAATGAAGCAAATGATTAGGTAATTAGGTGTACGACAACGTTGTGGTTTAAAAGTAGATGTAGTGACTTAAATTGATAAGAGTTTGCTACAAGGCAGACGTGAATGGAAACGCCGGGAGGGTACGCCCTAGAAAGACAATAAAAAAAGAAAAAAAAAAGTCTAGAAAGTCTTTAAGTCAATAGTGAATAGGTTACTTCTAGGCAAGCGTGCTTCATCGTCGACCATGTCATCGCTTACCATCAGGTGAGATAGTGGTCAAACGCAAGCCTATAAAAAATAATAATAAATAAAAAAACTTTTTGCAAAAAAATACTACCGACTTCCAAATACAAAACTACAAAGTGAAAAATAACTAAATTTTTTGAAGTCCGTGTCTTTCGTAGGTACCATTTTTTTGCGTTATGGACACCGACTTCAAAAAATTAAGTTATTTTTCACTATGTAGTTTTGTATTTGGAAGTCGGTAGTATTTTTTTGCAAAAAGTATTTTTATTTTTCACTTTTTAGTTGTACGTACCTAATAGGCTAGTTAGTAAGGGAACTATTTCGCCAGAATAGATTTCATGAAACTTGAACATAACCGGTGAAAAAAAAATAACAAACTTGAAGTCGAACATAGAACCTCCTCCTTTTTGGGAAGTCGGTTAAATGAGAGATCTGCTTACCCCTTAAGAGCGAACTGGCGTGATGTTATGTTATGAAATGTTATAAACAACAAACAGACATGCGATTGCAGCAATCCCGAGAGATTTGCCGTTATTTATTGAAGAGTTCTGTTGTATATCTCCGAAGATCTTCGTCAGATCTTCACCAAATTAAAATGGGACCAATTTCGAAACATACTTTTTCAAACAAAAAAAGAATTTTCAAAATCGGTCCACAATTGACGGAGTTATCGGTGAAAATACACAAAAAAAACAAACTTGAAGTCGAACATAGAACCTCCTCCTTTTTGGGAAGTCGGTTAAAAAAGACATACATAGATCTTATTGGTGATGTTCTTCAGAAAGACCAGGTGCGCAGTACTCATAACCGGAGTGTGTGTATGACTATGTATGAATGTGAGTGAAGCAAAAGAAGTATGTACGGATCGTAGCAGGTGGCGGTTTCTGCCTACTCCCATGGCAAAACGGCATGTCTGTATGCATATATTAGGTGCTCTACATAGCTTTAATATTCCTGTGGAATTCCTAAATAGGAGTGTGTGAACATTTTCGAAAGCCGTAGTTTCCGTAGTTTTGCAAACCGCCATGGGAAATCAGCAAAAAGTCTACGTTTCATCATCATCATCATCAGTATTTTTAATGTCCCCGCTGGTGGGTCACAGGCCTCCACTCTGTGAGAGGAAATTGGCCGTAATCCACCACGCGGGCCCAGTGCGGGCTGGTGGTTAAAAGTGTACGTTTGATTGGATATACACCTAGCCTGAAAAAAAAACTTGCTAGGGAAAAGAAAATCTTAGGTATGATAAAACGCGATAGGCGGGTCATTATTAGGTATTCATGGTACACAGTTTGAAGTTCATGATACGCAATCATTTCATCTCACTTCTTCTATTCAAATCGATAGAATAATTCGAGAACGAAATTTTCTATCGATATCTATAATGAATAACTAAATAGCTTGTATTTAGTCATTCATTATATATAAGTACTAACCTTTATAAATCTTTTGGCTTTAGTTAATAATCCTAATGTTGTGTGTCGTGACGCTTCGGGGCCTAGAGGTACCATGTCCTTTAATTTTTCCAAGCAACTTCTTAGGTGTGCTCTCCTGTAACAAAGAAAAACAAACCGTTAGAACAAAGAATATTTTAACACTGTTTTAAACAAAATTTCACGGAAGATACAGTTCATACCATTTTGGGAACACTTATCATGCGTACAGCTAAGGAATGCAATTCCTTGCCAGAGTCTGTGTTTCCCGATAGCTACAATCTAGGGGTATTTAAGTCAAGAGTGAATCGGTTTTTCTAGGCAAGCGTGATTCACTGTCGACCACATCATCGCTTACCATCAGGTGAGAAAGTGGTCAAGCGCGAGCCTAAAATATATATATAAAAATAATTCATCCAAAAGAACCTTTTAATCATAAAAATGCAAATAACAGTTCCTTATCGTTATAGATTTTAGGTCAAGTCTTTAAACAAGCTTGATAGAACCACAAATTAATTAATTCCATAAAGGTAAGTATTTCAATAAATATAATATAAGTAATAATAATATCATAAGTCAATAAATAAATACACTTATATAACGTCTGCATAGCAAGTCGAGGGTATTCATTAAAATGTGTGTCTAGCAAGTTTGGGGTATCGTATACTTGGCGAGCGGTCCCACAGAGTTTGTATTTCAGAATACCGAAACGATACCGCAGGACAATTCTTGATATGTCCTTCAAACTCACAACTGAAACTTATATAACTTGATATTCTGTTGAAATTCTTTACTAGAATCCATTCAAACCATATGCAAATAACCATACTAAGAAGTCTTAAAGTCATCATGTTTCTAGTCTACGAATGAGACGAAGCTTAGAGCACTCTTAACCTTGACCAGTGCCACTGTTACTTAGGTACGAGGCCCTTTATTCTCCACATCACATCTTAAAATCTCTCTCTTCCTTCCCTCTAGGAAGCTGCAATGAATCCATATAAATACCAAGGACAAACGCCATCAGAAGGTTTTTACGAAAAATATTATTTACCTCCCCACCCTAATTACAGTGGCGAATGGAGAGTATGGCAACACTGCAATAAATAACTAGCACTTAATGCAATAAGGATAGTTTTAGTTTTGATTTTGATGAAAGGCTGGACGTATTTGATAATTTGGGTAATATAATAATATTCGTTTATTCAGGAAAAAACACATGAGAAAGGGTCAAAAAGTAAATACATTATTACCAGTAAACACGGAAAAAGAGAGAATCGTTGGTATCTGCACCTATTTCTTTCTTGACGCTGGTAGGCAGTAAACTACTTAAAGATAAGTCTGTCGAAAATGCTACAAGCTGCACCACTAAAACTGTATTTTTAGGAGCTGATTTTTCATTAGTCATATAACTTTTATTTGGAGAATAAATATAACAGTTTAAAATATTTTATACCGCAATAAATGTTTATTAAGAATAAGACAAAAGTTTCCAGACTATCACAATTCTACACTAACAATCAAGAACATAATAGAATACAAAAGTACAATGACTACATGGTGTCACATATGAAACTTTGTTTCGGAATTGCCCGGCCATTTCCAAACTCAAATATAACCCTTATTCATAAACCATTTACACACCAAAATCATAAACACAAATGTCCTACAAACCTAAATCCAACAAAGATAAAATAAATACCTTTCATATCAGATAAAACTGAGCACCCGAATTCTGCAGCACTTCTCACATAATTCTCTCCCGGTACTTAATAGTGCTCATACATGGTAATACAATACAGTTATATTTCAGCCACTAAGAGAGTATTATATTACAGTTACGGGCGTTTTCGCGACTCAGCGTAAACGTAATACGTTCTCTTTGGCGGTATTTACGACTGCGTGGCGAATACTAAGGGTTTTGGGAAAAGTGTAGTCGATTAAAACTGCTATAGTAAGTTGCTGTTTTTACAAACTTTTATTTAACTTGCAATATACGAGTATGTATGTGTGTTTGGGTCAAATCTTGCAACTGAATTTTAAAGCAGTTATCCTCCACCGATTAAGATGAAATTTTGCATACACGTTTAGTTTGGATGACAATGCATGGTTAGGTAAAAGACGTCATTCCAAATCCAATATGGCGGACTAGTTATTTTTTTGTGCACTGCCATGATATGGGTATCAAATGAAAGGGTTTGCTGAGAAAATACAAAAAATCTTGTATAAAAAAAAGATTTTTAATGAATAATTTATTGATATTAAGGTATTATCTATTTCGAAGTCGGTGTCCATAACGAAAAAAATTGGTACCGGCCAAAGACACCGACTTCGAAAAAGAAAGTTATTTTTCACTTTGTAGTGTTTTAGTTGGAAGTCGGTAGTATTATTTTGTAAAAAAAAATATTTTGTCTCACAATACTTTCCTTAACTATAATATAACTATAACATTGAGAAACACACATAATAACTTGAAATACCACACACTCCCATATTTATTCTGTATCTTCATCTTTATAATGTAATAATAATGTTTCTTTCTTACGAGATTCCCTACCTTAATTTCGACAACCCTTAGTAATATCACAAATAAGCTTTGTTAAGGCAACGTCGGCTAGTCGCGCGTGCCCCTAGCCAACTCCAGTCGACTTTGAACGCCACTAATTATGGGCCACTACTCCATTACATGTGTTAACAATTATTTTTGTTGTTATAATGAGCGATTATTGTTGTTGTTTTTGAAAGGAATTAGAATTATACTAGAGTTCGAGTGGTATGTTGTAGTTAAATAAGTGTTACTATGCATAGTAAGTTTGCAAAAATACATGGTGATACAAATAAGGATAATAAATGCAAATATTTAATTTTTTTATAACCTCTCCGCCTCTTTTGCACAAAAACGAGAACATTTTTTTTCATCTTTCTATACTAAATATAAAAACAAAAAATAAAAGTTTGAAATTGTCGGTGATATAAATACCGTGTTTTTGTTTTTCAGAGTTTTAATTGCGCACAGCACTTTCGATCCCCTGACGTAGGGTAAAAGCAGGCTGTAATTCTCTTTGTGAGTGATCATCGGACCACTATGTAATAGTTATACGTGGTCATACATAAAAAATATATATATACAAGTCGCCTTGTTACCCGCTTCTTTTTTTACGACGGTAAAAAAATATCCATAGCGTAAATCCCCACGAAGGTAGCCAAACTATCTTGCACAGACCTTCTTTTCCCCGGGGCACGGTATGACGAGTTCCAGGCTTACCCGGCAAGCCAGCACAGTTTAACCTGCATCCCTCAGGGAACCCCGTTTCCTCAGTCTGTTAGCATTGTACTGCCTGCACTGTTCTAGTTGGTTGAACACTCACGGGAGATGGTGACCTAATTTTAAGAGCTACACTTCATTTAAGATTCATCTTGGCTTCAAAACACATACAGTTTAAAACCTGGATTAACACAGGATGGTTTTCAACACGGTATAATGTTTTCTTGGGATAATAAAACACTTTTCACGCGGACGAAGCCGCGGGCAGAAAGTAGTGCGCCTATATATGTGAAAGTCTGTATGTTTGTTTATCAATATCAATCACGTCGCAACGGCTGAACAGATTTGACGTAATTTTTAACGCCCGACGGAAAAAGAGGGGTGTTATAAGTTTTACATATATTGCTGTGTGTTTGTGTATCTGTCTGTGACATCATAGCTCCTAAACGAATGAACCGATTTTAATTACGGTTTTTATTTGTTTGAAAGGTGATTTTGTCGAGAGTGTTGATAGTGTTTGATGAAAATCGGTTCAGCCGTTCAAATGTAATGGGCGTTTTTGTTTGGGTATTTCGCAAGATATCGTATCATAATTACGTGTTCAATAGATTGTCGATCGAAGAGTTTCTTCTACTAATAGATAAATTAGGAAGCATTAAATAAAAATTTGTCGCGGGATTTAAATTTTATTTGTCGGTATATTATGAGCTGGATTAGGACTTGATATACTTTTATTCCAGGTTGAACATTATGGTAGGATAGTTTCCGACTTTTTTTACGGGCAAAGCCGCCGACAGACGCTAGTATAAGATAAATCTTAGCTCCTAAATTGGTTGGCCACAAAACTACAGGTAACGTTAATTTAGCGATAAACTCAAATATCGCCAATTATGTCCCAAAAATATCTCTATATACCATTGTTTGCGGCCATTAATTCTGTCTCCAACGCCGTGCCCTCGATAACACCCGCATACCGGCTTATATACATCTATATACTACATACCTAATTATATCTACCTTTCCCATTTACCCTCATAAAATCTTACACGGTATTTCTAAGAAAATTGTTAATTTATTGCTATGTTTTTCGTTAGGGAGGCAAAAAATAATATCGTCGGTATCTTAAGGGAGAAATAAAAACTAATTCTTGGCAGGTAGCGGTGACAAGGGAGGGTAGTTTCACAAAAATAAACAAACAAATTTGTGTGTTACCGTATTATAAATACATTAAGCTTCGAGAAAATAATCTTGGAACTTTGAAAACAGATTTTTGTGTAGGTAAGAATAAATATGATTTTCTTTTGAATAAGTTATGCTGTAATTTACTATAAGTAATATTTAGGTGAACTGTGTCGTAGGTCAAGGTTTGGATATTATTCTAAGTGTTCTGTTTGATGTTAATAGGGATCAAAATTAAATATAAATTGTTCTAAATGGGGCACAGCAATTACCGCTTTCTGAACATTGAAAATAACTAGAAATTTAAATGAAGACAACATCAGTATTGTACTAAAGACAGTACATATTTTATCCGTTGAATAAAATTTACAACAGACAGCTTTTGTATGAAAAAGCTGTAAACAATTGTACTATTAATATTACTCTAGAAAACTTTTTATTTTTATTTAACCTATATTGTAGGTCGTGGTTAAATAATAACAGCCGCATGGGTCGATCTTAAGGTTAAGCAACGCTTGACGAGGTCGGGCCGTGGATGGGTGACCATTTCAACATACCGAGATTCCTCCGTGCCTCGGAAAGCACGTTAAGCCGTTGGTCCCGGCTGTCATTTGAAGATCTTTGACAGTCGTTACGAGTTAGCTTGAAATCTGACACCAGTCTAGCCAAGGGGTACCGTGTTACCCAGTTACTGGGTTGTGGAGGTCAGATAGGCAGTCGCTCCATGTAAAACACTGGTACTCAGCTGAATCCGGTTAGACTGGAAGCCGACCCCAACATAATTGGGAAAAGGCTAGGCAGTTGATGATATATTGTAGGTACCACAGATGGGCAGACGTCTCCCTCATACTTTTCCAAATTCTTTGGGTTTTGGCTACTCCTTATCGTCATTGGGTCGTGGTTAAATTTTAAAGAGAGTCACTGCGGCCCTGGCACAAGCAACTAAAACAACAGGGGTTGATTTTAGCCAGTAAAAGTGTGACACGCCTCCCCGCTTCAACCAGAGCGGGCGAACTCTTTGGAAGCTTGCGCAAAACAAAAAATAATCCTTTCCTATCGCTAGTTTACACAGTTCGAGCTATTGTATGAGTCAGCCTGCCGAATAGCTGCACTGCAGTAACTAGCACTGTTTGGACGTAACTTACGAGTAATTCGTACGTGCGAGTTGGATAGTAGCTCGCGTCCGAGTTACTTCAACATTTTTTGTCTACACTCGCCCGCTCCCCGGCAGCAACTCGCACATAGCAGCAGCTCGGTCATCACTCGCATCGTTTGGACGCGTTCGGCAGTAGCTCGTCAGTGCCAGTAGTGAGCGGAACCTGTTTTTTTGTGTGCTGCGCCTACGTTTTTTATAGATGTTTTTACATTTATTACATAATATTGTTGTCATGGACCTTATCACCGTTTGTTTAATTAAAACTCGTACACTCGACATCGCGACAACTGGCAAGACTGGGTAGCAGCTACTTTGTATTGTGTAGACAGCGAAGGCGAGCCGAGCTACTGGCGTACGAGTAAAAAAGTCGTGTAGCTGTCTATTGGTTAGGCAGCAGCTCGCACTGTGTAAACGAGGCATTGGACTTGCCCCGTTACCTTAACTCTCTAGTATACATTAGAAATAATTTAGTCTATCATTCTTATTAAATTATTTGCCATTAAAGTACCATCTATTTCTATTCTATTAAACTACTATCACAAACAATATATTAATAGCCTTCAAAGAGCAATCCAATAAGGCGAGATGAATGCAGTTAGGCAGTAAATGCAAATTGGCCGAGACTTGGGACGCGCCTAAGTCCGGCTCTTGCTGCCGGATATCGGAGGCTCCGCTTTGATGGGAGAGGTAGACAGCGGGCTATTATTTCATATCGATTTGGAGTCTCTGTGTAGATTTGTTGTTGAATGTGATGGGATTTGTGTGGTGTTATGTTAAGTTAAAACATTTCTAAAATATGTTCAATTGAACATATTTGTTTTGGTTTGTTTGTGGTTTTCTATGGTTATTTGAATATGGGATTATTAACTTACGTCTTCATAGTTTCCAATAGAAAAATTCGCGAATAAATATTATATGATAATAATAATAATAGGATTGGCCTTCACCGGCTCTTCAATTTGACCCTATTCAAGACCAGTCAACTGAAAATTTGGAGTTAAAAACGTATCAAAATCTAATGCCAAAGTGGGAGGTTTAAGGCTTAAGTCGAGTTTGATAAATACTCAAATTCTTAATTTAGAAATTGCGGTTTAGCTCCTTTGGTTTCAAGCTTAACCAAACATAAATAAAAATGCCAAGTAATGCATTCCAACAATAATTTCCAGCCTGTTTCTAGCCCCTCGCTAAGGCATCGCGTGGCAATTCACTACAATATCTTAACACATTGTTATCTGCGCGATATGCCCAAACTTTACGACATCGTAAATTACTTTATTTAGCCTACAGCTTGCTGGTAGCCTGGTAACCCAGACAGTTTGGGTGGGGAGTGAGGCAGTGGGTTGAATTTAAAGGCTTTCGAGGCAAGCCTGTCTGGTATAACCTTGAAATCACAGGGTTTATTTTGTTTTTACCTACCAATAATGATACTATTGCTAATACTAGTATCTACTTCATTGATTTAACCCCTTGAGTGCCTTAATTACCGAAACAATGCAATAAATAGCCATTGTATCTTGCGCGGAGTCACGTTTTAGGCACTCAAATATTTAAGCAATGAAATGGTTACATAACTTTATTGAGTTTTCTATCAGGAGTTTTTCAGTAATCAGGAATCTGGATTTGTGTCCGGATTATAGTAATGGGCTAACCCTTAAATGGAACTGACGAAATGTGCTTATATTATATAGGACCTATATATAATCTTTGGATAGACTCGTGATGTAATGTGAACAATGCAAAATTACATCTTTCTACTGTTTTACACATTAATCACATGGGAGAAATGTGCTCTTGTAGCTAAATGAGATGTTAGAATGGCCGTAGATTCAAGACAAGGTGACATTTTCTCTGCGATAACGGTTGGATAGGATAGATGGATCCCCTTTTCCGCACTTAGACTGTTAGGTGTAATCCACCACGCGGGCCCAGTACTGGTTTGGTCGATGTCACATGTATTCGAATTTTTGGCTCTTAGACATATATGCTGATTGCCTCACGATGTTTTCCTTCACCGTTTTGAGAGAGGTGATATAATAATTTAAACAATTTACGCCTGCCTGGGTCCGAAACCACGACCCACAACTTGTAAATCGCGGCCGTTACCACTGGGCCACCACTGCTCACGATGTATAGGGTATGGATACACTACAAATTTCAGCGGTCAATGTAAATCAAACATTTTGACTCTTCGACGTTCATTATCGTTGATCCAAAGTCACTTTGTCTTGAGTCTCTTGTCTTCCCAGCTCAGTATTTACTCGATACTAACTTTACACTGTATTCCCAGGTTATCATGTTAAAAGCCAACCCCACCTGCTACCAACATCGCAGAACGATTCACTAAAATATCTTAGTACATTGTTATCAACGCGCTATGCCAGCAACTTTATGAGCTCGTAAATGACTTAGGAGTCGAAAAGTCGTAAAAAAGTCGTCAAGCTGAAATTGGACGTACTCCACTATGATAATGTCGGACATAGCTACCGTAAATGTTTCAGGGTGCTTTTTCATGGGATGGGCGAGGTAGCTTAGCTTACAGATGCCTAAGATATAGGTTCTATCTAGTTTGGGGACCACCGTCCAAATAAACTGATGTTGTTATTCTTAGCACCATGTAGGTGCGCGAGTAAAAATCCACCAATGGGATCAGTTTATTATCCTAGCTTGGATTAGTAGTAGGAATTTGTACATATTATAAAAAAACGAGGTACAAGTGCGAGAGATGCGAGCCAATGCGAGTGAGAGATCTGTGTGGAATGTGAGCGAACAAGCTTAAAAGAGTCCAGTACTCATCCTCACACCGCAAACTACTCACACAGCTTCAGTGAAGACAATCACACATTTCAACAGCGCTGCTACACATCCTCGCATCGCCTAGCTACCTCGCACACCAGTGGAAAACCATCTTTAACGTTTAAAGGTGTGTGCAAACGAGGAATTCTTTTTTCGCGCGACAACGCACCTGCGTCTGTTTTGTTTATGGTTAAAATGGCGGATCATCTGGGGGAAAGGGGGGGTTTTTGTGTGTTGTGCATCCGGATACCCAACACACAGCCTACGCGGGTAGGCTGCAATTAATTGAAGCTGCTGATGTATGTTGTAGAGTTTCCTGTAATGAATATCTATCCAGCGTTTCCACTCGTGGCTATATTTGACTATATTCAATATTAATTAAATTTCTAGTTTACGATATAGGTCGATAGGCAGTAGGTACATAATGCATAGATATATTTATGCTATACGGGCACACGACCTTGTACAGCATCAATTTGAATATATTTGTGTAAATAAAACATTAAGTTTTTTGACACTTTCTAAATATGAATTGAGAAGAGTGCCAATTCCTCACGCTGGTTCTCAGGAAATGGTACACCAAGTAAGTCAAGTACACCAGTCCCCTTTAATGGCTTCTTCATTGTCGAATGCACGAAGATTTCCAAAAACAACAATATGTTGATCTAGACAAGTGAAATGCTACCGGTGATAGCGAAGCGATAACAATTATCATAATGTTGGAATGTATGGGTTGACATGTTCTGACGATATATCAAGTGGTTAATTTGTCCAGTGGCCCAGTGGGTTGAAACCTCGCCTCTCTTGCTTGAGGTCGTGGGTTCAAATCCGGGCAAGTACCAATGCGACTTTTTCAAATTCATATGTACTTTCTAAATTTATCTTGGACATCACAGGTAACGGTGAAGGAAAACATCGTGAGGAAACCTTGATTTATATAGTTAGTGTAAGTTTGGAATAGCCAAGTCAGAGGCCTGTGGGGTACCCAGAGGCGGCTTAATTAACTCTGACACAGAGTTTGAGAGTTTTCCACATCCTCACACGAAAAATAAATAAATAATTTTAAACTTTTCGACAACCGTTGTGGCCTCTTGTATATCTATTTTATAACTCAATGAACCCACAACCTAACCACACAAGCAAGCCTTTGGTAATAATTTCGCGCCTAACTATAAAACGTTAGGGTAAGTATCCCCTGTTTATTACGGGGTAACATATAAAACCAGTACGTATAATGGTAAGTACTGGATTAAGACAATGTACGAAGGTCGATAGAGAAGTTTTTATATTATTGTGCGTGTGTTGTTGGTTTATTAAAGGTAGGCATACATATATACATACGCTCACGCCCACGAGGATAGGCAGACAATACAGAAAGCCAACTGCTAAGATCATTACATACTTAAGAGGTTTGCATAGTAGATCTATATTTAGTTGTTAAGGTATTTTCTACTAAAAGGTATCCTACTATATGTTGACTGTTTATTGTATTTATTTTATATGCGCCACAGTAGTATACCTTGAAAGAATACGTGAGACTTTTAAGGTTGGTTTCAACGATCCTAAAAAAGTTAGTTTATCTATTGGATAGTACAAAAAGACACTGTGAAATAAAATTTATTTTTAGGCCTACCTACAATTGTTACCCTCATAATAACCTTATAATACAGGCAATAATATAAACTAAGTGTACAATATATTGCGACAGTACAATATCTACATACCCGTAAATTAAAATATATATAAATAAAATACTGCACCTATCTTAACGGAAGAATATAATAGGCACTTAAAATCGCCTCGTAACTACTCGTAGCATTTCTTTAACGAGACAGGCGCTAAAAAATCTTTATATTTTTGTCAAAAGTTAACTACCCTCAAGATTATAACATTTTTACTATCAACAACCGCTATTACTAAAGTGTCGAACTCGTGTCGTATATATGTCGTATATACGTCGTCGTCGTGTCGTAACGTTACAAATGGCCTCGTTATCGTGATTGCTAGCTTCTGTCTGTACATATTTCTTTGTTACAAGACACTACTAAAGAAAATAGATAAAAACTTACTTACAGTATATTTTTTATTGGTTTTCTGTCAATGTTTTCGGGTTAGTTTTGTTGTTGTGATGAATGGAATGAAAAAGATACTGAATGAAAGTATAAAAATAGAACAAAAAAACATAATATTTGACTCTAACAAAAGTGTGATTTTATGTTCAACAAAAACTACTAAAATAAAAATTATTCGACAAAAATAAATAAGGGCGACATATTGTACACATAGAAAACCTATTATTATCAACCATTAGTAAATAAAAATAAAGATATCACATTTAAAAGTAAAAAAAGAGATATCAATTTCATGTTTCTAAATAAAAACATTAATCATGAAAAAATCTAGAGTGACATATTAGGATACTTAGATACAGAAAACCTAGTATTATCTACCATTAGTAAACCTACATTTAGTCCTACAATTAAGTCCGCTACGGGCTACGAATGCTACGATTATATCGCTACGGCAATCGGCGTAGCAAGCGCGAGCGATATTATTCAATAATTACATTACCGCCTACGCCATGCGTACCGCTACGAACTGCTACGGCGTAGCAAAGTGCTACGTACGTAGACTCAAATATTTGCTAGCCACGTAAAATTTCAAAATTTAAAAAACCTCCGAAACATTTTTATTTCATGCTACATAATTTATCTGGTATATAGTAGACACGCTTCGATCGGCGGATAATTATGACACGATATCTTGCGAAAACACCCCGATTCAAACAGTTAAACGCCCATAACTTTTGAACGGCTAAACCGATTTTATTCAAACATAGCTAAGAACACTCTCGATTAAGGCACCTTTCAAACAAAAAAAAACTGAAGCAAAATCGGTTTACCTGTTTGGACACTATGATGCCACAGACAGACACACAGATAAACAGATCACATGTCAAACTTAAAACACCCCTCTTTTTCCGGCGGGGGTTAAAATACGAAACCCCATGCTATTTCGGCATAAATTGTATGTTTGTCGGCACATTTCGCGATTTGTACTTTTATTTTATTTAGATTGGCAGTTTTATTATATTTTAATACAGTAACTATTACTTTTGCGGAGAACTTTATATATATTTTGTAATATATTAAAAGATATTGAATAACATCATTTAGGCATACAAAAGTCTGAATATTTTTTTCTTTTAAATTAACAGATATTGTTCCACTGCTGCGCAAAGGCCTCCCTGATAAATGCCAGTGAAATGCTCATTACCACGATAATAGAAAATTAAAATTTTCACAAAATATAATTTCAACATCATTTAACTTAACAAAACAATATCCAACACATCGCCCAAAAACAGCACAATCATTCCCTAAAATTCCTTATATTTATCATTAACAATAAATAGGAAATACCTCCCCTCCTGTGCTACGCGTCGGCGTGACACAGGGCCATGTGGTAATATACCGCCCGCGGCCGCATTCACGCTAGAGATGAAACGAAGGTAGTTTTATCGGAACCGAAGTCGGAATCGGAGTTAATAAATTACAGCTTGCAAAAAGTTCTTTTTTAATGAAGCTTTTATTCTTGTTTTAATATTGCATTGTCACGAGAAACAAACATGAATGCAAAATTTCAGCTGAATCGGACACTGGGAAGTGCGTCAAATTTAACTTGTGAGATTTGATTACCAACACCGGAACAGGTGAAAGTAAATTATTCATTTTCTTTTTTTTATTATAGCTTTTTTCGTATTCCTCTCAGCAAACTTTTTCGTTTGATACCTAGTTTGCCATCATATGTATAAAATAACTAGTTTGCCATCATGGGCCATCCGCCATATTGGATTTAGAATGACGTCACTTAGCTAACCATGCATTGTCATCCAAACTAAACGTGTATGTAAAATTTCATCTTAATCGACGTCGACGTCTAAGTTGGCATCGCAACCGAAGTCGGAATCGGAAGCGGAGCGTAGTTGTGTTAAAATTGGTGATGGCGGAACTAATAAAATAAAATATAAATTCATATGTCAAAAAAATAATTGAAAGTGAGGTACCTTCTACCTACCCACTGGGTGTCGAAAATAAAAATAATCAAATATTAAATAGTAATAAGTAATTGCACTTTAGACCTCAGATTTAAGAGTGTCGGAGTTGGAGTCGGAGGTATTATCAATCGGCAGTTCCGACTTTACGGAATCGGAATTGGAACGAACCTACGTAACATCCCTAATTTACACCGTCACGAATCAATGTTCTATCAATCATGTTCACTGCTCGCGATAATGTCGCCGTGTGAATAATCGCTCCTCACTTACTTTATCGTTTAAAGTTAAGTGATTTTTAAAAGGTTTATACTGGCTTACCCTGTGGGTAGTCGGAGATTTTATTAGTATTTCTAGGAGGACGGGTTTATAGAATGGGTTTGCGATTTGTTTCCATAAGAGGAAATGCGTTCGCAGACATCCGAATGAATTTCCTAAGTAAAAAATCATAATTCATTTAGTTAAGGTTTGGCTCTCGTCTATTTCCTCCTCGAATATTGGACAAATATAAACTGAAAAAGAAAGATATATATATACTTTGCCACACACAACAGTTGTGATTGAATTGGTTTTATATCTCTAAATAGTATAAAACAAAGTTACTGTCTGTCTCTGTCTGTTTTACCGTTCTCTTTTATCGTTTTTCAAAATCAAAATTTCTTTATTCAATTAGGCCATTAAGCGGCACTTTCGAACGTCAAAAATACAAATTAAATGTAATAATAATTGATTCTACCGTCCATTCGGCAATGTAGCTTGTTATGGAGAAGAACGGACAAGAAACTCCAAACTTACTCTTTTAAAAAGAAAAAAAATGTGTTTTACAAGTATTTGGCTACAATAATCTTGTAGGAAAAATACATATATGTGAGAAAGATGTAAAAAAAACGCACTTAAAACGTCTAGAGTAAAACAAACAATTAAAAATACAATAAATAGGTAATTAAAAACAGGCGGAGGCAGCTAAGATATGACCAATCCCAACTGACAGCGCCCGTTCACGAACATGACACATGGATCGGCACCACTCAGCTCAACCATCATGAAGGGAACCAAATGATCCAACACATGTGCCACCATCAGAGAGACATTAGAGAGAGCATGACACACTCAACTGCCAGGGCACACTGAAGTCAACGAACGACACATAGGTACAGTAAATGGTAGATTTACAGTTGGTACATAGTACTCACATATGTGCTGTGCAGTTATATAATCCAAAAAATAAATTGAGTTTATACAACACAAATATACATTATAATTATTCGTACAGTCTTCAGCAGGTCCAACAATACTTAAGAACTTTTCTGCTTATCACTTGTTTTTGTGCCCTAGTGGCTGTGGAGCTGGAACAGCGTTGGGCCAAGCATTTTTATCAGCGATGTAATCCCCCAATCTATAATATGCCTGCCTGCATAGTGTGCGTTTTATACAAGTTTTAAATTTCGTCTCATTCAATTCTAGAATGTGTGGCGGTATTTTATTGTAACATTTCTTCTTCGGTTTTTGATAAGAATTTAACTTTAAAAAAAAAGCGATAAACAAGGAAGGTTTGAATTTAGAAGCCCGCGGGGCAGGGTCGTTAATGCTTGCTATAATCCCCTAGATCAATAACAAATTAATTCACTTTTTTCCTATGTACCCCTAACATATTCCCCTGATTTTCCCTGTTACATAACAAACCCTAAAGCAATTAGCATGTTTCAGCGCCAGTACATTCACAGCTTGCTAACACGCTAGGTCCCAGGTGATCGAGGGAGACTACCAATTTATTGGAATCCCACTTTTTTAAACCAACAAAATCCAATTATACTTTCAACCAGCCAGGGAATTTGCGGTACCTATCTGTACTTCATGGTAGCTACATCAAAAAAGTTTCATTAGGCATGATATTTTTGAAACACAGTCTCAGATATGCATCATTTCTGCGTATTTACGAAATCCGGGCAGCCAAAAGACTTTTCTCGGAAAATCTATCAGCTCTGTCCAAAAAGGAAATCAAATTCTGTTAGTCCAACTTCGCCAGCTGTAGTTACGATGAGAAATAAAAGCAAAAAAACCTGGCCCATTCGTAATTTTCACCCAAAAAGTTACAAACAATTTTACCCAACAAATTGTGAAAAGCAAACTGAAAACTAAATTAGAACACACAAGGCAGACTAATAAACTCACGTCAAAAACCAAGGTTTTACCAAAATGTACAGAAACAAAATTGTTGTATAAAAAAAACAATGTTAAAAAGCGGGACGTTTGTGAACTCTTGTCTAAATTATGTAGATAGGCGAATAGTCCATTTGGAGAACAACGGGCACAACAAAAGTCGGAGGGTCAAGCGGTAATGGTGCTCGAATGACCACGGCCCTCTTTAAAACTGTGGACCACTATAGTCCACTGTGTAGGTACAGTGATGCAACGTTGGTTCAAGATTAAAAATATTTAACATGGATGTACCATGCAAATATTGTCTTGAAAATGTTAAAAAAAATCCGCGATTTTTATGAATTTTCTCATCCTCAATATATCAAAAACACCTGTCATTTTACAAAATTTTTGAGGATATTTGAATGTGATCATCCTTGAGACGAGATTGCAAGCAATGAACGATTTAGTTACGGTCATTGGCTTTTTGGTAGTTAAAATTAGCTAAAAAACTATAAGCAATCATGATGGGCATTACTCTTTCCTTATCTGTATTATAATTATAAGGCAATCTTTGTCTTCTCCAAACCATTTATTATTCACCTGTAAACAACAAAACAAGTGAACAACGAGAACCCTGTTGTCAACTTGCCAAAACCGAATTGACCCACCGCTGCTTTCTCCACTACGTTAGCCCCAAAACACGTATGTCCCCATATCTGAGTGGGGCGGTCCGACCCAATCTGTATGCAAAACGTCCCGAGGGGTGGGGATCTCATTTCCTAACCCCCCTACCCCTCGGCACGTCCGTCGTCTAACTGACCCACCCCGGCCTGTCAAAAGATGGATGAATTTGAAAGAAACTTGCGCCCTACGGCGGGTTAGGGCTGTCGCTATGTCCTAGGGTCTAAATGTTTAGAATGTGGTGGGTATATATCAGTACATGTAACTATATCTATCTAGTTACTATCTTATACTACACAAAAGTCTGCGTATCCACACTGAAAAAGGTGATAACATGTTTTGAAAACTTCTTAGTGAGCACAGTTAAGTTTACCCACTCGTAAGTGTGAAGTAGGATACTACCAATTTTCAATTGTATTTCGTTTTCAAATTGAAATGCTGCGTTGAGCCCAAATAAATTGGTATAGTGGCAGGAGGTTGATGATGATTTGGTTTTAAACTTAAAATAGATGGTTGAGGCAGTCCTATGAGTCGGGTTCTGGGTAGATTGATGTTCATTGATCATAAAGAATTGCAATAATCGTATCGTCTAAAGTCACCTTTCGAGTAGACGGTTGCCTCTTATTCTCTATCATCTCAAAATGCAAAAAGCTTTTCTATAAACATATTTAGGTCTAAAATTAAAAAGGTCCAAATTCTAAATAGAATTGTCAACCCTAACCGTCGGAAGGATCGTCACGTTAGGGTTAAAGCATATCTTAACATTTTTGCACGCCCGGGTTCGCTTTGATTTATTTTTTTATATCTTCATTGTGACCCTTGCATAACTCCCTTATCCATTTCCTTTATTCTTGCTTTCGGATGATTTATAATCTGGAATTTAATTTGAGATTAACTGGTTAAAAGGGATTGTTGTAAAAAAATGGAACATCTTGTTTGGGAAAAAAAAAAATTCCATTAATTTGAATTTGTACGCTTTCATTTGTTTCTTTGCTTGCTAATTGAGACCTCAAACAAAACATGCTTTTCTTCGAGGTTAGTTTTAATTGCCCTCATTTCATTTTTACAATTCTATTGTCTAGCAAATTACAAGTTATCTCTTTATTGTCGCTGACTTCTTTTATTATTAGGGTATTATACGCAGATTAAGTATATATATATTCCTTTTATTAGATTATAAAAGGAATATATATATACTGAATAGGTTATTTAACGGCAAGCGTGTTCCACCGTCGACCACATCATCGCTTACCATCAGGAGAGATAGTGGTCAAGCGCGAGCCTATAGAATATATAAAAAAAAGTTATTAAGTCAGATGCTGAGTATTTAACGGAAATGTAAATTAATTTGGTTCTCGGAAAAAGATTTCTCATTCACCATTAACGATATCTACACAAAAATACAAAAAGATAAATCTTTCTTTTATTTCCTTATTTCCCACTACTAATGTAACCTACCTCGCATAACTTTTAAACAATAAAAAAAACAATTATCCATTAGCAGTTTCCTCTCTCTCCCAGAGGAAATAAAATAGATTACGTTAAAATATTGAATACAAATCAGTCGGTAGTTTAATTCTCAGATAACTGATTATACGAGAATTTTAATTTGAACCGGAGTTTTTAATTGCTGGTATTCGTTCAACGTCTAATGAAATTGTCTATCGATGTAACAGTATATTTAAGGCTTTAATAAGAGAGCTGGTTTAGAAGAAAATGTGTTATTTTTATCTTTGGTTTTCACTTGTTTTGCCGGCCGCTTTGGCAGAGAAAATTTTTATCGAAAAGGTACCATCCGGTTCCTGAATTGAGAGTTTGAACTAGAGTTTGAACGCTGCTTTAATGCTGAGTTCTCATGCAAAATCGAGTTTGACAAGTTACCAACAAACAAAAAAATCTGTAATCGGGTGTAAGAATGGTGTCAGAAACACGTCACTGACTACCGTTTCAAAGTGACAATGCAACTGCATACTATTGCATTAAAACAGATCTCTGACTCATACGGACTGATCATCATCCTCCTGGCCATTTTATAACTAAAACAGTCAGTCAGTTTCCATTCAAAACGTGTTCTGTTGAATACCAGCATTTTACAAAGTTGTGGCGTCACTTGGGGGTGGCCTATGTCCAGCAATGGACGTCTTTCGGTCGATATGATGATGATTTTACATAGAGTGACTGCTTATCTGATCTCCAAAACCTCGTTGCTGGTACAGCTTCTCAAGACTGGTTGCACTACTACATACATAGTATACAAGTAAAATTTCAAAATTTAAAATACCCCCGACACATTTATCTTGCGAAAACACCCCGATTCAAACGCCCATAACTTTTGAACGGCTGAACTGATTTTATTCAAACATAGCTAAGAACACTCTCGACACAATCACCTTTCAAACAAAACTAAATCAAAATCGGTTCATCCGTTGAGGCAATATGATGCCACAGACAGACACACAGATACACAGACACACAGATGATGACAGAGAACCCCTCTTTTTCCGTCGGGGGTTAAAAATGACACCTGTATGTACTCCCAGTTGCGGGATATCACACCTTCTCAAGACTGGTTGCAAGTATTTCGGGGATAACAATTGCAAGGAGAATACATACACACATTCATAACATCACCCCTGTATTCCCCGAAGGTATTAGGCAGAGGTGCAAATATCCACAACCTACATAAGGAGACTATTACACAAAAAAGCACGTGCCACACATCACATAGGCACAACGTAAGCTCTTTTTAAACAAACACAAGTCTGAAAGGTCGAATAGGGGACAGAATAAAAAATGCACATGTAATATTTTTCCGGGGATAAACGGAGCGACATGTGTCAATGTAGACCGTTAGGGTCAAAGCACACTATGACAGAACGGAGAGTGAACGTGGCGAGTCGCTTGCTCGGGAGAGCGCCTTTGTTTGAGTGCATGTTTCGTATTTCAAAATTCAAGTCTTTTGAGTGAAGATTTGCGCTGATATGAGTAAGTCTGCAAGGAGACGTTGACTGAGAGTTTTTTGCCGTTTTAGCTAAGGGATAGATAATGTGTTTAAACATATTTGTATAGAGAGTTTTCTATCTTTCTTTTTTCATAGTGCAACTGACAACTGTATTACAAGGTTGTTAAAATCCACCAAATAGGTGACAAAATAAACATGACTTTATGGAATTTGAAAAGTACCACAATGTAAAGCCAACGTCAAATTATGAATGTAGGTACAAGCTTCTGCTAGCGGCTTTGCCCACGTGCATATACCCGGGATAAAAAGTTTCATATTTCTTAATTTAAGACAGAGACAACCCGTGTGCTAAGTTTCATCCAAAACCATTCAACAGACGGAGTTACCTTCGCTTTTATAATACATATTAGTAAGGATCTTCGTCTTAAACTTATCATCTAAGGACTAAAATATCACCCTTCTATCTATCCAACGCCACTCTGTTACGCCTCAGTGTACCCCAACATTTCCCCGGACACGTCTTGAATGGACGTCGTATGAAGAAATACGATAGTTGTGACTCCCGGAATATAGGTGGCACTGTAATACCTTGCGTGATCAGATAACTGATGGCTCGCATACATCATTCATGAAGGTTTACTGTGACTTTGAAGTCAGCGAGAAAAACTGTCAAAGCGTTGGATCAGCAAGAAATATACACGAAAATGTTATTTGCTTCAGTGAATTTCTTTTAATAAGCTGTAAGTATAAGAAATTTACTGCATCAAAGAGGTTTTCATAATATTTTGTATAAAAACAGGAGTGGTATCAATAAGATAGTAAATTTCGTGTATTTTCTCTATCGATGGTAGACACAGATACCTTTTACCTCAGCATTTTACAATAAAACATTTGAAAATCGGGTATCCAGATATATGTCCAGTTGATAGCAATAAATTTAGCTCCATTTATGAGACTTACCTCTATATTCTATGTCATTTCCTTCACTCGACCCTCTCTCACAAAATAGACAGTAATAGCTTGTTGATAGACATAAATACTACACTCTCACACACGTGACACACACACTACACTACACACACACTACTTCTCGTATTGGCGACTCATTTCGTGGTCAGTGAGTCCCGACTTACTGACCACGAAATGAGTCGCCGGAGTAGAGAAAGTTGCCTCCAAAAGAACTTAAAACATAGGAGTTATATCAAAACTATCGTATTGTGTATTGATCCTTCTTCTACCACCTTCGCCTACCCCTACCTACACATGTACAAACTTGCGATATTTGACTATGATTTTGTTGCCAAGGCTGCCAAAGAAACCTAAGCAAATATTTACCAATCGCCAACTTTAAAGCCCCAAGAACCACGTTAAAGTAACTGTTGACATTCGGATGCAAACGACAGGGCCCACGGCGATGTACGAAAATATCACCCTTTGTCATACGGAGAGCTTAGAACGACAGTTTTATTGTACCTTTGCTAGTGTACCTTATCACCACGCCTAGGTAAGTCCGCTTAAGGTTTGGCGAAACCTGGGAATATGCTTTTGTTTGCAATGATGACTGGTGTTTTTTAAGTAAACTAATACTGATTAGTATGTGTCATATATTGCCTTGAACATGATATTTTAACACACGAAATTATGTGAGTACTTCATCTTTTATGTACAACATAGTAATGACTAATTATCATATAGTTTCCTTATTGAGAAGTTCAGGCTTTTTCACGATGTTTTCCTTCATCTTTAAGATTTATTTAAAAAGCATGCATGAAATCAGTGCACTTCTTTTTCAGCAAATGAAGAATATTTTGACCTAGCTATCTCAAAATGAGTAGGAATTATTACGGAAGAAGAATAACGTTTCATTTTAATGTCGGTATATTTTCATAAACATCCACTCCATGAAACTCGAACGGCTATTAAAACTAAAACAAACAACTGCTATAAAATGATGAGCATAAAGTTTACAGTTTACATGTACGAGTAGCTCGGACCTCTATTTTACAATTTACAGGTAGCCAACATAAACTTATCGTTTATAAGCTTAAGGGTGTCTTTCCACCAGAGATATGCTATGCAGCTATGCACGTTACCACCAGTGCTATGCTATATGGACCAATGAATATGATTGGTGGATATCAAACGCATCCATAGCAACGTAGCATAGGATATCTTTAGTGGATAGTGGAGATGTGCTAATGTGCGTTGGATCTTGTCACCGAACGAAGGAAATCTTCGCTCCTATTACTCAGTGCGTACGGCACGCGGCAGTCGCGGGCCCTGCCTATTTTCATTCTTGTCGCGACCTGTGTGTGCCACATCCGCATAAACATGAACACCCGTAATAAATATTGCAGATGAGGATGCGAATATCGCAACATCCCCGACAACAACACCAGCACATTACATATAAAAAGCATATCTTAGTTAAACCGGTTACCACCGGTGCTGTGGTCTGTTGACCATTGAATAATTAGATAGGCATCTACAGCAATGTAGCATAGCACATCTTTGGTGGAAAAGCACCCTTACTTATCTCAGCTAATAGAGCTTAGCGAGCTGCAGCAAAAACATGATAAGTTCAAAGTTGGATTTAAATGTTTACGATTTAAATAGAGCTTAGTTTTAGTTCAGCTGTTTAGATGTTTATACTAGTTTGGACTAGGTTCTGAACTACATAATGTTACGTAACAACTAACTGAGAGTTGTTAATCACTTCGGACGGCGTAATTTAAGCCCTATGTGCAGCGATTGATATTTTACGGCTTATTTATACATAACAGTACTTGCTATTTGGGGTACAAATATTTGTATGACCTACAGATAGTTTTTCCGGCCATGGGTGTTTGTGTATGTGAGTTTATGTGTTTGTAAACGCACCCACGATGCAGGAGAAATTCCTAGTGTGGGGCAATGTTTAAAAAAAAACTTTTTCGGCAATCTTTCTCGCTGATAGAATGACATTTTCTGCAGAACCTCAGCAGTGGGCTGTAAATTACACCTTTTTCTTGCATCAGTAGGCAGGTTAGGTTAGGTCCAGCGTTATAAGGCCGGTTACCCAGTACATGTCATGTCCCGTGATCCGTGTCATGATTTGAGTTCCTAGTTCAAAATGTTCTGAATTATGACGGATAGAGATCGGATGTGGTGCCGCCCTTATTCCGTGTATCCGTGTAAGTTTCGAAATTATAATTATTATTGGTCACCCATCCAAAACCTGTCTTCACCAACGCAGCCTATCTCGTCCATTCCACACGATTTCCATTAAAACAAACCATAAATATGAATCAGTGTACAATAATAAATCATGCACAGACCAATGATATATCGAACCTATTTGTTTCATTGTCAGTCGGTTTCAACATTGTACATACTGAATTTCAATATTCCGCGGCTCTGAAATACATAATATTTGGTATGTCGGTAATATGAGCTAAGTGGATGTGTATTGCATGTAGCTTTGTACGGAACCCATAGAAATTGATATTGGTTTTGTGTTTAATTAGTTGGTTGTGGATATAGCGGAAATTGTTACAGTATATATCAGTCAAAATTAATGTTTGATTTCAAAATCTTACTTTATTATTAATTAATAATATTATAAATGCGAAAGTTTGGATGGATGTATGTTTGTTACTCAATCACGCCAGAACGGCTGAATGGAACTGGATGAAATTTGGCACAAATATAGATTAAAGTCTGGAATATCACATAGGCTACTTTTATCTCGGTATAATGATCCTTAGCGATGATAAAACACTTTCCACGCGGGCGAAGCCGCTGGCAGACACTGGTAATTCTATTATCGTATGCGATCTTTTTGACGGCTCGACGCAATTCGATAAATATCTCACCGACAAGCGATTTTTACTAAGCGAAATTGCAAGTATGTCCACATGGACGCAATGTGATGCTATTCTACCGATGAACACCAGAGATTTCCTTTGAAAATGTGTCCGTTATATCCCCTATCGACTTTGATTGCGTCACGCCATTTAGTTTATTTAACTAGCTAGGATTTAATATGACTTGAATTCTTGATTGTTTTTAAATAAAACATGATTACATGCTGTTAAATGATAGATTGAGGAATGAGGTAATAAGACTACGTTGTGGTTTAAAAGAAGATGTAGTTACTAAAATTGAAAAGTGTACGTTAAGATGTTTTGGCCATGTTGAGAGGAAGAATGAAAGGCGACTAACGAAAGGCAGACGCGAATGGAAACGCCGGGAGGCGACACCCTAGAAAGACATACATAGACCTTATAGGTGATGTTCTTCAGAAAGGCCAGGTGCGCAGTACTCATAACCGGCGTGTGTGTATGACTAGATAAATGTGAGTGAAGCAAAAAAAATATGTAAGGATCGTAGCAGGTGGCGTTCTGTAGTTTCTGCCTACCCCCATGGGAAAAAGGCGTGAGTTTGTGTATGTATGTGTGTACATGCTGTGTATTGGTACCTTAGATCAATTTATCGGTGTCGCCAAAAAGCCAGACCTATTTTAGTGCCTTTGAAAAACAATAGCATCTAGATTCCAATCTATTTCATAAACCTAATACATTCCCAGAAAAACAATAAGGCACAAAAACATTTTCTTTATTACTATTGTCTTATTGTTTTTCGATTATATTTTCGTTGCTTAGTTACCTTCTAATTATTGCCAAGCAAAACTACAGATAAGGTACAATAATAATTAATGTTTTATTTTTAGATGTAAGTAAACTGTAATTGAGAAAGGTAAAAAAACAATGTTAATTAATCTCTTCGAGATATTATTGACTAACTGAGATAGCAACAACGTAAGTAAAGGTATGGTCAAACTGAGCCGAAACCCGCGCGGGATGACTGGCCAAATTCACTCGCGTCGATTGTTTCAAGAACTAACTTGTAAGGTGGCTTTCAAGCTAGCGGGAATAGTCACGCGACTTAAACATTCAAACAATAGTCCCGCGCAGACGCGTCCCGCTGCGGGATACGCCTCGGTTTGTACAGTCCTTAACGGCACGTGGCAAGCCAGGAAGTCGAAAAAAAAATTATAAGTTAAGATATTTCGAGCTTGTCTTGAGGAAGACCTCGTAGCAACAGTCAGAAAAAATCGACGTGGGCAGGAAATATGTTTCATTTATTTCCTTTCTGACTGTAGCAGTTTTTTTATTTTGTATGTTTATGTTAGTCTCCTCGGTAGATAGTTACTAACACCTAAGTTATACAATAGCGCAAAAGCTTAAAAAGTCATTTAAACCCTAAATCTAAAGGTGATAGGAGAAATGTAAGTGCACCTCTGCACAACACTCCGGAGAAACCAGGCGTGATGTGATCTCTAAAGGTGATAAGGAGACTTTTCTCTTCATTTTGTATAGAAGCGTTTTGAACTTACATAATATTCACTTAAAAAGGAATTTCAACATGACACGAGCAAAGAAGTGGGTGTAATCTTACTTATGTCAGAACATAACATACTAAGTAGATCCGTATCAGAAAATAACCCGAGCCAATTGTAAATAAGCTAACATTTACTTTTACTTTGCACTCGACTCAAACAAAACTGTGCATTACCGAACGCGGGAACAAATTCTCTGCAGACGTGCCACCTTCTTGCACTTGTGCGCAGGGCTGGCACCTCTAGACTAACATGGAACATGTTTTTAAATTAAAAATTGTCACGATATACAAATGTGGGTGCAAATTTAAAGCTCAATAAATAATAAAAATAAAATAAAATCTTTATTCCGTAATCGAACACCGGGTGGGCTTTAACTTGGCAAAGGAGAAACTATATAAAACTTTGCGATAATTGAAAACAGTTCCACCATATAACAAGTAAAATTTCAAAACTTTAAAAAACCCCCGACACATTTATCTTGCGAAAACATCACGATCTAAACAATAAAACGCTCATAACTTTTGAACGGCTGAACCGATTTTATTCAAACATAGCTAAGAACACTCTCGATACAATCCTTTCAAAAAAAAACCGAATCAAAGTCGATTCATCCGTTGAGGCGCTATGATGCCACAGACAGACACACAGATACATGAGGTGTGTTGCTGTGTATATGACACAGCAACACACCTCAAACTTATAACACCCCTCTTTTTCCGTCGGGGGTTAAAAAGACAGCCTACTCACAGAAATACTTAATTAACCTAAGAAACTTTACACATTTTACAAGATTTTTCATCTTGGATATTTACTTATTTAAATTTCATGTACAATGGTGATACATAGGCGGACTTAATGCAGCAAAACATTCTCCAACAGTCAACCTTTTGGTGATATTCCCTGACATATTGAGCTGATCCAAAAATTAATGCCCACAACGTTAATTTAATATATGTGATCTCAATGTCAATAAATTTTGTGCTTTTACTTATCTAAATAAGGCCCAGTTTTTAATCCCTCGTTAAACTCAACCAATGGTTAAATATGATAACCAATGGTTTATAATGTCGGTATAGCGTGTTTATTTATGAATTTTTATTACAACAAATGATCAAATAATTAACAGTCCTACTTGTTTGACCATTTGTGAGGCTAACAATTGAAGAAAAATTTACCGAAATTCGAAACCATTTGTTAGCATATTTAACCATTGGTTAACTACGGATGAAAAAACTCGGCCAAAGCAATATAAGTCATACCTATTAATTACTGAAAAGCTTTGAAGATCTCGTATTATTGCCAACAAATTATTATCAGCTTATATTAAACCGAAATAAAAACGCATTAAAAGCTCTTAGCCAACTAGAAACTTAAAATTTTCACGTTGTTTTTGTAAAAAAACCTTAAGTCCCAACCCTAAGTGCGCCACGTACGTCTTCAATTAGACTGGAAGTGTTTTCCTATTGTTACCATACTCTTGTACGTAATGGAACCTCTATTGGTCTAGTAAAATTTGTGTGAACTGTGTCTAAATTGCTACCGTTGTTTGTACGAGTATTTCGGAATAATGGAAGATTGAGATGCAGTTTTTAAATGGGATTTGTGTTGTGGGTGAATTGTGATTATTGTATTGTATTTATGGTTTCTACCGGCAGAATTTCGTGGAACAATGTATTGGAAAGGAAGGGTAATACCCGTCTTGCCGCTACGTTTTAGGAAGGAATATTATCTGCAATCGAATGACCCACCAAAACACTCGGCGTAAAATTAATAGGCTTTTAAAAACCAAGGTCTTAAAGTAATATTGTTGATTCGTAACACTGAAGCAATGATTTGCCATTACACTTGGCGACCATAACTCAAAGTAACCACGTCACATTCACAGCCCATAAACAGGTATAAAACCATAAAAATATAAAAGGTAAAACTACTTCCCTATCGTAATTTCATTGGCAATAAAAATGTATGGTTACATTCGGTTACAAAGTGGCAGGGAACAAAGAGGTAATACCGGCTCCGGATATCAATGCCGAGTTGAATGGAACGCACTGAGTGCAGCCCGCGGGTGCAGGTTGTACGTAGTGCAACTTGTACGTAGACCTATGTAGCCAATCGGAAGGCCGTACTTGAAATGAAGTGAAGTTTTTAATAAATTGTCGAGGTAGATTTGTTTGAAGATATAGTGCTAGTGAAAGGTGTAGTGAAACGCGAGCTTAAAGATTATAAAAAAAGGTGCTAGCTTATTAAATATTTTATCTAAAACTGTTTCCTAGAAATGAGAAAATAAGTTCTTGATTCTTAGCAACTTATATCTATAATAACATATTTCGAAGAACGGAAGCTTTGAGATCTTTGTTTTTCAAAGGACAACACAGAAACTTCAAATACGAAAATAAACTCCAAACTGACCCATCTCACGCTAATCAATTAACCAATCTACAGAAAACCCAAAATAATGTTACAACGGAACGGACTCACAAAAGCAAATTTACTCAAAACGAATCCGTTGGTATTATTTACACTATATTAGTAAAAAGCGAGCGGATCCGTAGGGCGTGGGCGGAAGCGTCCCGCTCGCCGGAAATGAGCTTTCGATATCCGCCCGCCCGCCCCGCGCCCACTTTGTCCAAATCAATTTCTCTTTACAACGCCCGCCGCCCAAAAAATGCATCGCAAATGTTTGAGAGCAATCCGTGTAAATTTAATTATTGCTTTTTTGGGCAGTGTCTTTTTTTTCGCCCAAATGCCTTTGTATTTGTCGCATTGAATCCAATTGGTGTTTATTTTTTTCGCTCTTTCAATTATGGCGGTTTGTTTTATTTTGTGTGCCTTTGTTCATTTACATGGAGATTAAGCTGCGCGATCTTAATGTAAATGCTCGTGCGAGCAATTTGGAGTGAATGATTGCATTCACGCGATTTCTTCATAATCCGCTTTTGCATTTAGGCGTCGCATCAATTTATATGGCAGCAGCATTCAGTGAAAATTATTGCATTTCCAAGCGATTCATATATCTTTTGTTCCGCTGAAACTTATTGGCATCGAGGTGACTGTTTCAATGAATTGAATTTCGGTTGCATTATAACGAACATCGTAATTTTACTGTGTTGATGTAAAATTTAATAATACAGCTCGCATGTTTATTTATAGAGTAAAATAAAAGCTTTCAGCGACTTTGCACATTCGTAGTAATAAATTAAATTTCGCTTGCATTACACGAAACACGGTTGTGCTGCTGTAAAGGGAATATATTTTTGTTGAAACTGAGGTTTAATTATTTTCTTTTTTTACAAAGGGAATGCGTTTGCTTCCGCTATCCTTTGAGTTATTTAAAAAAGGTCTCATTGTCAATTAGTAAATTTCAGAGCTGGTTTTTTACTGGAGATTTCTTCTTAGTCTGTTACATATTGTGAATAATTAATTCAAAGTTAAATAAAATGGAAGTTTCACTTACAGAATAAATATTTTTAATTAGTTTCTTTCTTCTTATCACAATGGAACATTATACCGGGATAAAAAGGCTATGTGCTATTCCAGAGTATAATCCATCTCTGTGTCAAATTTCATCCAGATCCGTTAAGGCGCTTTAGCGTGATTGAGTAACAAACATACACGCATCCATCAAAACTTTCGCATTTATAATATTAGTAAGATAATAAGATTGCCGTCAAATGGAGAGGAATCTTAATTAAATGAGCATTTTACACATGGAACTTAAACATAATTGGCAAAATGTTGGTAAACTATTAGGTGGACCTCTGCTTTACACTTCCTTGGTAACAGAGTCGTGATGTTATGTAATGTTTTTTTTACACAAGTAAGGATGAATAACATCATCAATAAATTCCATCGATATCGATACAGCTAACACAAAATTCTTACAAAAATTCCCCACTGAATCAACCTGCCGATAAAACTGGAAAAAAATGCAAGTGTTGAAAAAAGTCAGAAGGGATCACTTAACTCCGGCGCCGGTAACTACGGTGACTGCAGCGAACCCACCAACTTTTAAATTAAATCTACCGGTTAGAAAATTTGCTAGAAACAAACACGGTTAGCCTCTCCTCTTCACTCTATTTCTTTCTTTCTATTTCTGTCTTTTAGTGTTCCGTTTTGTGTACCGCGTTCTATGTTAGTGTTTATCCTGCTTGTTAGATTAAATTAGACTGGCTTCTAATGATCGGAACTAGAAGCTGTGTTGGAATTAGAACGGGGTTAAAACTCAATGCAGCCCAACCTTTGTTATAAACGCCGGGGCTAGTATAAAATCAGATTGAAAAAGATTTTGTTTTGCAACTGATATTGGATTTTAGGTAGAATAGTAATGCTTCAATGTTTTTGTGATTCGAAGTAGTGGTCAACAAGGCATGTGTCCTAATGTTTTCGAGTTGCTGCCTATAGTTATTGGTCTTCTTCTTCAAAGCGTGATTCGTGGAACCGCTTCCGCTGAAACCCCAGCGGTTTTAAAATCCGGTTTCTCAAAGAATTTCCGTGGAACTCTAATTTAGCATGAAAACCTTTCTGGCTTTAAAGTAGTATTGAGAAATCGAGGAATGCTACTCTTCTGCTATTCTGAGTTGAGCTGCTCGGTTATTGACAAATGCGTGCAATCTGGCTGGTTCTTTCCTCAAAAGTCCATTTCAGACATCAGTCTATATGGTCTTCACATGATCTAACCAAGATTTTGTCTGGACTTTAAAAGATACTGTGACCTCTGAGTTTGTTTCGGCCTTTCTTCTCCGAGTAGTCAGATAGGAAACGCCGAATTCATCTAGTTTAAAAAAATATGAATACCAACTAACAGAAATAAAATCATTTATCACTATTTACTTTTCTTGACTGCTTCACTCTTTCCTGACTCAATAACTTCAGCAGTTTCTCTCAAAATCTGCAGTGCGGTGTGGTAATGGCTCGTATCTCCGTCGCTCGGTATTCACAGCTATTCCACCGCTCACAGTTTTTATTCGCGGAAAAACCTTGAATACTCGGAATACTTCAAAGTGTTTTCAATTAAGAGTTCGCTGGACATTTTTAAAAGAATTTTCTTTATGCATATTTTTTTCTGGGATGTAAATTGATTTAGAGCACTGGGCGGTCGTCCAAGCAAATTGAACGATCTGTGAGTGGTATTGAAGATTTTAATTATGGCATAAAATTAATTCATTTTAATCTATATACAAAGGAAAAGTCTCACGTTTTTCGGGTATCTCCTATAGACGTAAAGTGGGGATGTTTTTTTGTTACTCGACTATCCCATATTGTGGGGTATCGTTGGATAGGCCATTCAATAATATTACAGGTCTGTTTAAACCATTTTTCGATTCAGATATCCGTTTGCGTAAAATTAAGCTTTAAATTGCAAATTTACTATCATAGCTAAGCAGGCTTTACAAGTTTACGAGTAATAGTCGACCAACATATAAAATGTATTCGTAACTGTAAAAAATTTGTACAGATGCCCTCGTTTTTAGAAAAGAGCCGCTGAAACCGTTTTAATGTTCATATAACAACAAAAAACCCTCTTCTTTGTCCGCATTATTATGCAACTACCAAACCCTATTACTGCGTGAGGCCCGACACGCACTTGGCCGTTTTTTTGCTTTAATAAAAATGATTAACATTTTATGAACAGTTCACAAAAGTAACAGAGATATTTCTTAGTTTTTCGGAATACAATTTCTCCTATATTTGGCGTGGAGGCCAAATTACCGCGCGTTTCACCCCGAACAGATATTATAACACGAACTGACACTTGACAGAAGCCATTACTACTGATATTCGGGAGCAATTGACTGGAAGCCGCCTTAATGTGCCCGCCTAGTGCGTCTTCCAAACTTCGGAAATTATTGAAAATGCGACTTCGTCAGTTCAAGATTGTTATTATTATAAATACTATGTTTTATTGAAAGATACTTTTGATACTTATAAAAAAAACAACTGAGCCTTAACATAAAAGTCTGCCAGTAAAAAATAATGTCTCCTCGTTTTTCGGAGTCTAATAGAAAATAGAAAGCATTTTAGGTAACATCGAATTAAATTGCGATGTTAAAATTAAGTAGGTACCTAAACTAGCTTTATTTCTTACAATAAACACTAATTCAGTACTAAATAAACCTTAGTAAAATTACCTGTCCCCAAAAATAAACGAAATTATTTGACTTTTACCCACAAATAAAGTAATAAACCCATAATACTTTTGTAGGCGTACAAACGATCAAATATTAATTGCCTTTTAAAAAAAAATGCCCAGAGAAAACATTTTCATTTACAACCTAAATAAGCAATGGAGTACTAGGCGCCAAGGCAATCAAGGAGTTGTATTTTTTCTCTCGCAGTAATATATAAAGGTATGTTTACACAGAAAACCATGTTTTTCGCAGCGTTAGCGTTGCCGGTATAGCTCTCAGGAGAAACATTCGTTCCTAGCTCGTTAAAGTCGCGCCAATTTATTAAATGCGATATATACGAGTAGCTTGTGTTTGTAGGTACAGGCTCTCCTGTCCGACTTTAAGATTTAACGCTACAATTTGCTAACTTTCTCTGAGATCATGCTTGCCTGGTAGTTTGTGGGTGGCGATTATCGGCACCGTTTTATCTACTTATTATCTATGGCAGACACAAACACGTCTTTTCATCGTAGCCTGCTTTAATATTGTCGTTTAAAAAAATATAAAAAATTGTAACATTTGAACATTATTTCCTAAGATTTTGTGACATTTTAACAGTAAGTACAGCATAAACAGATATGTTATGAGCGCGCGCATTGTGAAGACTTGAATAGGTCACAATTGTGACCTTTAGTCTTTAGTTTATGTCACGCATGGCGAAGAGCGATAGGCTTTGTTGAAAAAAAAACATAATAAAAAAATGCCATCGTGTGTATTTAGAAATTGTACCAATTATGATACCAAAGTACATAAAATAGAAGGGATCTCATACCATATGTAAGTACGCAATACGCCTCAATGTACTAATTCATTTCATTTTTTTCCCTAATATT
Source organism: Orthosia cruda (assembly GCA_964057195.1). Classification (NCBI taxonomy): domain Eukaryota; kingdom Metazoa; phylum Arthropoda; class Insecta; order Lepidoptera; family Noctuidae; genus Orthosia; species Orthosia cruda. The sequence goes on from OZ059836.1 coordinate 38,901,294, forward strand.
CTGACATTTGGAGTTTAGAAAAAGATAACAACATTGGTGGTCAGAATAATGTTTGTTTACATTAACACGCAAGTGACAAACACTAGGTATCTCTTTTTTTCTTGTTGGTTTTATCCTGCCATCTCTTTCGACTTGTAGTGAAATGTCAGATCAATGAAAAGTGTGTATGTGTGCTGCCGCTGCTGCGCGGAACACATTTTTCAATTGTTTTGTGAGTGTATAACGTATCTGTTTATTTGAATATCATTGACAGCAGTATTATATTATTTATGGTACAGCTCAATCTTGATTTGCGTAGCTCTACAAAATAAAACCCGCAACAACCAATTTCCCTAAACATTTTCGCGTCGAAAAAGTCAAACTTCAAGCAGAGTGACATTCAAACTGAGTGTAAACAGAGATCCAACCGAGTTGGATTACGACTGTAATTAATCGTGAGTGTGCCTTCGCGACATGGCCCCCCTCCATGACTTCCAACCCCCCAAGTTTCACCCCCTCCATCACCCGCAAGCAGAGGTTTATTTCTCCGAGGCAGAGTACCTCCATTTCATTAGAAAGCTACAAAAGACTTGAGACAATAGTTACTTATATTAAATGCTCATTGCGTCGGTTTTTTATAGTTTTCTTCACTGTTTGTTTGTAATTCTATTTATTACTAGAGGACGACACGCGGTTTCACCCGCGTAGTTCCCGTTCCCGTGGGAATACAGGGATAAAAAGTAGCCTATGTCACCCGGGGATAGAGTAGCTTCCCAACGGTGAAAGAATTTTTGAAATCGGTCCAGTAGTTTTGGAGCCTATTCGGTACAAACAAACAAACAATCAAACAAACAAAAAAATCTTTCCTCTTTATAATATTGGTATAGAAAAGGTTTAATTCTTGTTCCTTGTTTGCGTTTGCGGAAAATGTGAATGTTTTATTTTATTTTACGGCTTCTTGCGAAATCTGTCCAACAGAGGAATCACATGAGGCTTGAAACCGTTGGCAACATTTTTATTCAAAGATGGTTGCTCAAACAAAGCAGTTACGTGTTTTTTTACTGAACCCAAACATCCTACCAGTAATAGGAAAAATGAGGGGATTTAAAAGAAAAATGTGATTATCAATATATTGGTATTTGTTAGTAAAATATACGAAATAATAAACATTATCATCAAATTTCATGTTCATAGGTCCATGGGGAGTTAAAAAATTCTTCAGAACAAAATTTTGTAAAAATAGCTGATTTTAGTGGCTTCTCTTTCCTTTGTTTTGCAATTATTTTTGTAGCAAACGTTACAGTATTTATCTACTTAACGAGCTCTAAAAAACGACACCCTCCTCGATGAAGTAGCTCAAATGTTTTTAGCATGCCCCCCTGCCTCCCTTTGTCTGTATGGGAGCCCCCCGCCCCTTAAAAAAAATTTTTTTTTGACAATTTGTATGGCTTAGGGTTAACATGATGCTTATACTGTGACTGTACCATCGTATGGTCCTTCGGGTACGGAACCCTAAAAAGGCCAAAAATTGTAAGCACAATATTTCCAATTTCGAAAGGACAAAAAGCCCTCGTATCTGACATGGCAACATAAAAACGTATTACCAACGTAACAAACTAACCCAAAACTGCAGCGTCGGTAATAAGCGATGAAGTTTAACGGTGCTGCCAACCTCACAGCGAAAAACTAATTTCACGAATGTTCGTTAAAATAATCTAATTGGTAAACTGGCGGCGTCAGATAAGAGATGCATCCGACGACCCGCAGTTACTTTTAACTGGGAAAGCGTAATATAGATAGACGCGAGTGTGGACTGCCTGTAACACCGAAGTGTAATATATTATTTGATATTGTTTAAGTTGAGGCTCAGGGAGGCGAACAAAAAAAAAAAGAAGAGTGGTTGACCATAAGCTCTTAGAGTAAGGTTATATACATCTGCCCCTTATCATACACACTCAAAATAACCTTAGTCCAAGAGCTTATGGTCACCCCCCAGGTTTAATAAGAGGAGGAGAATGTGTTTAGTTTTATGTTGGATGCACGTTACGAATGTCTTATTTTTACCCGACTACCGCGAAGTCAAAAGGAAGGGTTATGATTTTAGCCGTCTATATATAGCTCTCGCCAAACTTCTAGGCCACATTGAAGTTGGCTACAATAGCTGCGCAGTGGTAAATCTCATAAAAAACAGCACCGTTTCGTGCCTTGCGCATCGGAAAGCCAACTTCAGGGCGGCCCAGAAGTTTGGCGAGGACTATATGTATGTATGTATTTATTTATGTTCCTCCGTACCGCCTAAACTATTCATCCGACTTTGATGAATAAGGTATCAATCGATTCGTTATTATGGCCCGGGTAAAATAGGCTAAAAAAAGATGTAGTCGGGTTACAATTTTTAAACTTTTCGCTAGTTCTATAAAATTAATTAACTGAAGTTAATGTCTTTATCAACTGGCGATTGAATTTTTAATACAAAAGCTATTTCACAAAATCTAAATAGATCCCACTTTGTGAAAGTTATAAAAAATAATGGGCTCTGAAAGTCAGTGTTTATATTGAAAACTTGTTATAAAATTTAACACCTTCGGCAAATGGCATGATCATTCCGATATTCGTCCATAATCGTTTACATAAAGATTTGAAACATTGCTCATGGACATCGATTTCGATATGGAGCAATTTTCTCACAAGACGAAGAAGATTAATATAGCTAACAGTGTGAATTTCATAAACGTCAAGTTATGGTGAAGACAATCAAAATAATCCACTAGTCTAAAAAGCACTGAAACACACGTTTTAATTTACACACACCTAGACTCCTAAACTAACTCCAGCCACGTGAATCGTCGCGGCTCACAGCATCAATTCGTCCACTCCACACAAACGAATGAACAGCGACGATGCGCATTTGTAGTTGTTCCGCAAACTACGACTCGACAATTTATGAATGTTGTTTATATACGAGTAGGGAGATTAGTGTGAAATGTCCCGTTAACAACGACATCTGTAGCGCTTATTAGTTTAGTTTTTTATTTGGGTGAGTTATGATGGCAATTGTGTGAGTATGTTTTGGCAGCGAATGCCTAAGAGAGATAGATGGGTGTTGTATGTAAAAATGAGTTTTGGTTTTGTATTTTTTTATTATAACAGTGATTCTTAAGTTAACCATCACCTGCCACCAGGTGGTCCGATGAACTGTTGAAGGCTGCGGACATCAGTTGCTTGCAAAAAGCACTGAACCAGCGGTAGTGGCGTAGTTTTGGGGAGGCCTAACTTCAACAGCGACTGTGTGAAATGTTGATGAATTAAGTTAACCATTTGTTATTTTATCTTGCATCTATTGCCATCTAAACAATAACTACGTAACAGAAAACTTCATTTACAATAAAACACACACATAACATTTTTTTCATGCCGTTTAGCCGCTCGTTACGGTGTGACGGCGGCCACTGTCAGCACATGCCGCTAACTGCCGATATTGGCGAAACGCTACGATTTATCGCGCGTTGTGCGTTGCTCGCGCGATGTGCGATGCTCGTGAGTTGTGAGATTGTCGCTAGTCGAGAATGGATAGTTTTTTCGGGCTATGTTAGTTTTTTAGAGAATTTTTGGTGGAAGGCTTTGTTGTGAATAGCCGTGGGTTATATATCACCTCCATAAAGGGTTTCCATTTTAACCCAATAGGCTGTATCTAACTTAGAAGTAACAACAGCTACACAGATACAGTTAGTTATACTATAGTATAATTCTCCACTAATTATAGGCAGAACTCATACATTGTGCGTGCAAGCAGGAATCAAGCAGGGGTATGAGTTGTGTAAGCAGCATGATATTGACCCATTCCTAACTAGTGTGCCATCAGCCAGGAAGTGCTTAAGCCGTAACTTATTCACCTAGTTCATTGCAGTGAGTATATTGTTATGCAATACGAGCAAAGTATCAGTGTCACTGGTGCAGGAATTATTGAGTGATTTTTCACTTGGTGATCTGTTTTTTTATCGATGTGTACTGAAATGTCCATAGAAATTAAGTATTATTCAATATCTGTAAGTGAATACTTGTTATTGGCTGACTGTCAAATCTAATGTATCTGGTCTGTTTGTTTTAGCTGTAAGTCTTCATGATAAATAAAGAAATAAATAAATAACGTAGCTCGTGAAACCCCTGACAATTTATCTACCACATAAAAATTCAATCCCAAATGTAAGAAAAATCCGAAATACTGAGATAAAACTTCACTACGGTTGGTGAAGAGGAGTTGAGTGATAAGATTTACAAGTAAAACGTTTCATGAACAAAGATGAAATTATCGACATCGTTGCGATAGAAGTTGAGCTAAATTCAAGGTTTTCAACCCTAAACTTAACACCTAAAAAGTCTTTAAACCATCACAATTTATTACCAACAAAACTCTCTGTTTACAGCCCCAGTATCATAAACAGTAAAGGATAAATATGAATTTAAAAGGCTTTTTTAAACCGCCATCTCCGGTTTGGCGCTGCGCCAGTAGTCTTCAGTGTGCTCATCGGCTTCTTTTAATGTCAAATTAATGTACACTGTCAGGACGTCTGTTGTGGCTTTTTTGAGGAAACTGTGATTGCTATATGGGTCTTTAAAATGATGGTTTCTCTAGCTATAGTCCGTACTGTTTTTGCGATTGAATCATCAAGCTCAAAGCTTTGATTTCAACTACATCATTTACAGGATTTTTTGGATATTGTTAAGGGGTCGCAGGTCAGTTAGATTGTAAGTTAAAGTTAGCTTTGTGCTGTGCTGTGTGCCTAGCCTTTGCCTAATTATGTTGGAGTCGGCTTCCATTGTAACCAGATACAGATAATTACTAGTAGGTATTTTAGGCAACTGGGCTTATACCAGTTGTAAACGACCCTTTGTGCCTGTTGCCCTTGTTTGTTCTGTCTCCTGCTTGATATGGAGGGAAGTGGCAATTTGTATTTTTTCCTACTCCTCCGTTATTCTTTTCTGATTAATTTCGTTGCGGGATCCAAGACAGTTAAATTCTCCGGGACTTCGTCGAGCTTCATTGCCTCGGCGTTATTCTGATGAAAAACAAAATTAGGTATTCTACATCCATTGGTTGCCTATCGGACCTCATCAACCCAGATACCTATTTACTAGTTTAACACGACTACACTTCCCTTGTTAAGATGGGTCGTAAGACTTTCCGAATAAACTGAGCAAGGTAGCTTATTTGGACTGTGAACTTAGGTATAAAGATTATCACCACTATTCATCAAACTCACTCATTCCTGTAATATTGAAGAGGCTGAATTTTCGAGTCGTCTACAGGCTCAAATCTGACATAGAAACACTCAGGACCACAACTGTCCAGATTCGAATCGTACTTACAGTAGTCACAGCGGACCTTTGTGTCTCTGAAATTGGCTCTGCCAACCATTGCGCAAGAAACAGTTTGTCATCGAGCATACTGCATACAGTAAGCGAGATAGGACGATGCGACAAACGTAAGCGCATGAAAGAGGCAGTTATACAATGCTAACTTCACCTTCAACATTGACACAAAAATAGCTACTGCACAGGATCTTGCAGCCAACTTTAGAGACACAAAGAGCTGTGAGTATTATACGTACTTTGAGGTCTTAACGCTTAGAGAATAAACACACAGCTAAATAATTGTGTTACAGCACTGTGCCAACTAAAACCACTAAATAATAACAACTAAAACGTTCAGTTTCCAACCAAAACTGAGCACAAACAAACTTCTATTTAACATAAATCTAAAACAAAGGGAACTACCCACAGTTAAATGCTCTTAAACACAAATAGTACTCGTATAACGGGTCACGTCTAGTGCATCGCGCAGGCATCGAACCTGCGGCCCGGTGGAGCACGTACGGTACGACCAAACTTGGTAACGACCACTCGGGAAACGCTTGGAAAATTGGTACTGGGTAGCATTGGATTGAAAATCTTGCGAGTTGATAAGGATAACATATTTTTAAGGTGTGTTTGATACCTGGTAGCAGGATGAATTTATGAATTGGAAGGATAAGTGGGGTTTTCCATGAGTAACTGGTTTGAAAACGGGAGTCTTGTGTTAAAATTTGTTCAGGTAAATGAACCATCACAATAAAAACTACCTATGTAAGTACTCGTAGTATCTACCTACCTATCAAGTCCCTACATTTTCTTTAGCAGTTCCATTTGCTCCTACGTCTTATACTTTTTGGTATGAAATTCTGCATAGGTAATGTTTTATGTCCCGAGAGATTACCAATGGATCCCCATAGAAACACCTACTATTTCACAAATTTTGATAGCAACACAAAGTTATTATATTTCTTGTTTAGTCTATAACTATATTTTTTATCTGTGTAAAAATACTGTCATCGCCCTCTTCTCTATATCCTGTCGGCTGGGCCGACACGTTTCATGTGAGTTACAGTAAAGTATTAATAAAACAAGCAAATTGTAACAATTGCCAGCCTACATCATTTACAGTCCACTAAGCAAAGAAAACTAATAATTAAAAAGGAAAGTTTGAGCATTTTTTTACGTTCTTGTTTGTCTTTTCTGTTGGTAGGTATGAACGGATTACCAAGTACCTACCACGATACATTAGCAAACCGTAACCCAGCCCATTTATCACCCATTATGTATCAATTTAATCGCCCAGCATGGCCGTATTATGTAAATGGCCAGTGTCCACGTGACCATGACTCTCTTTGTGTTCATTAACGCGATATTACCGCTTCAAGTCGGTTTTAATTGCAATTTCAGCTATTAATTCATGTTCGTTCGTACTTTTTAGCGATTTATTATGTTTTTATTGGTTTTTCAACTGTTTGTATAGTTCTGGTTTGGTGTAAGATGAGTTATAGTTGAGGAAATTCAGTTTGATTTAATTTGTAAAAACAAAAAAAAAATGGTTTTAACAGCGCTTTCGCCGTCGTCAAAATGATCCTATGGGATTTTCTGTCCTAATATGGGCCATGGTCGAAATGGCGATTAAATCCATTCAGCAGTTGTGGCGTGATTTATAAGCAAACGTCAAAAGAATAAAAAAAACAGATAAACACATTTATAATATAAATAATACTTAAAAAAACACGCTTTGATAGAAAACCAAACTAAAAAGTAGAAAATAATTTACAATAAATTTAAATTAAGAATAGAAAATAATTTTCAATAAATTTAAGTTAAGAATAGTGTAATCACACACAACAAAAAAAATTAAAGTAATAAAGCGTTACAACACAATATATTTTTTTGTTAATCACACTATTCTTAACTTAAATTTATTGAAAATTATTTTCTACTTTTTAGTTTGGTTTTCTTTTATAGCGTGTTTTTGAGTTTGTTAAAACTATTATTATTTTTTTACTTTTTAGTTCATTCGTTAATCCTGAAGATCCTAGTAATTATTAGTAGGTATTTCATTGTCATTGGTCCTTGATAAGTGTGCAAAGTTTCAAACTAATTCGACGTTTTGAAGGGGGTGAAAATCACGTTCAAAGATGCCGTTACATAGATTCATAGATACCAAGCTAATAAAAGCGTTTTAATAAATAAGAGTAGGAGGAACTGGTAGATAAGTAAACTGGTCTGATAAGCAATGACTTACCATAATGTACATGGTGCATGATATTTAATATTACAATGAAACATTTAAGCTACGACACACACACATGGAAAACCTACAACCATTTAATACACCATATTAATAACATACGACGAAGCCATTCCAGGTACAAGCATTTAAAATAATTACCTGTGTCAATCGATTCAAACTGCCTCCAATAAGAGTCGACCGCACGTTGCTAAACTTAGTAAGTATGCTTTTGCACCAAAGATGGACGCGGTAGCTAGGCGGTGCGCGAGGAAAAGTTCTACCAATAGGATCACTTCATTCTCCTAGCCGGGCTTAGCACAGCTCTGGCGGAAACGGGCTAGAGGAGCTAGGTATTTGTATACAAAAAAGCGAAAGATGTGTGTGATACCTGCTAGCGAGGAATGTGTGCGCGTGATGCGAGCGAGGATATATGCGTGCACTGCCGTAAAGAGTCCGCTACGAATCCTCGTACCACTTTGCTACACACCGGTTTACAGCTTTGCTACACATCCTCACACCGCGCAAGCTCCACACACAGCTTTGATGAAAACAATCACACATTTTCACAGCACCGCTACACAACTTCGCACATCTCCAGTGGAAAAGGCCCCCTAAACATTCAGTCTGTAAATATTTAATTGGTATAGTGAAGGAAATGGCAAGGAGGCCTACATACATGTGAATATAATGACACGTACGTGGATGCAGCGTGGGAAAGAGGGCAGCTGACCGTCTACGGGGTACTTATTAATGTCACTTCGATTTATTGATTACAGCTATGTAGAAGATTTTTAGGTGGCGTACTAAGGCAATGAGTGTTGTATGCACGTGCTCCACATATGGTAGCAGAAATAAGCAATTAGGAATTATAATTTTAGACCATAACTTACTTGTATGACAAAATTACGATTTCCTAGACAGAGTTCTTCCATATTAAATAGTCAAGCTTTGGAAGACAACGATGGAGCAAGCTTGCCTATGCCAACTCTTTCTTGAAAACGCCATGTTATAACTATCAGGAGAAACGTACTCCGGCACGGAGCTCTACTCCTTAGCAGAATATTTACTCTCTCTCTAAGCGACTTGTATATAAATTTATACAAAACAATTTAAATATTTGTCTTTTCAAACTTATCGTGCTTTTGACGGTGTTTAGCTGGCCAGCAAAGATGGTTTTGCTAAAAAAAGCCAAACATTCTGAAGATAATGATAATCTAATTGCATCAAGAACCAACCCTTCCTCTAAAACAAACTTTAAGCATAATTTTAATACCACAACAAGTAGCAACACTGCCATATTGAACCACCCTAACACGGTACAGTAACGCCGGGGCGAGCAAAAGGTCACACTCAAAATAGACCAGCCTAATATGATCAAAGCTGACATATTGGAATAAATGCGACTGTGATCAACAAAGGTATTCGATAAGGTAGCGATGCACTGTTCGGTGAATTTATCGAAACTAATATTATAAACAGATTAGCTGCTTTCTGCGGCTTCGTTCCCATGGTCTATATATCCCGCAGAAACCAGGATCCGATCAAGGGAATTCGTTTAAAGCTGAATCAATGAAACTGAGTGGCATCGTGAATCATAATTACCGGTAAGTTCACTGCAGAGTAATAGATCTCCTAATGACTATCACTTTCCAGTCAAAATGAAGATGCTTCAATTTCAATAACTCCGATTGGGTTGATTGTCGCACATTGTCGGTATAAGCAGAGATGAAAATGCTATCCTCTCCTTGAGTCTTATTGAAGTAATCTCTTAGTCGCCTGACTAAGCTCAACTTTTTCACTTCAAGCCAAATTAGTTTGGAGTGAAAATGAAGTAGATTTTTAAGATTAGATCTATCGAGAAGATAATTTTTCCAGAACTTTGTCTAAGCTTTTGTGACCTATTTTAAATACTGATAACTTGAAAGAACTTTAATGAACCAGATTGTATTAATTGAAGACTCAATTAATCGCTCTGATCGTTATTCAACCCAATAAATAATCCACCGAAATGTATCATAACAAATGATAGCAAAATTAAGATTAACCATTTATTTTAAAGCAAAATAACTATGTTTACGAACTTTGCACTATATTTAAAGTAATTTATCAAATAGATTCGATCTACTTTTGCTGCAAAACTGGCAGACTATTTGGCGCCGCCGTATCATTTTGGAAGTTTGAAATTAAAGTCGGTATGGAATATGAAGTTTTCAACAAAAGAATGTTGGAACAAAGAAGATTGTAAGTAGCCGAAACAAAGGGGTGACAAAAGGATGATAGGGAAATTATGTAAGTTTTGTGGGAGACAACGGAACGGAATGTGAAATAATTTGTGAATAGTTTGAACTTTGTTTATGACGTAATGTTTGTTACAGAAAATAATTCTTAAATATAAATCTTTATCTACATTCACAAAGTAATATTCCAAATATAAATTTAAAGAAAATATTGTATAAAAACGTGTATTTTTATTCTTTTTATCGACTTAATGTAGAAAAATTGTGTCATTGTCTATGAATGCACACGCTGCGCAGTCATGCGGAATGAGAATCAAAATTGCCCGCCATACCACATATTTTTCTGTTTCCACTTTTGTTTTATTTCAACTGTATAAGTGAAGATAAAATCGTGTATGTAACGTCATATTATTAGGTACTAACACACCATATACTCAGCTTCGCCTCGTGTGATATTTGTATCACACGAGGCGAAGCCGAGTATGATAAACCCACACTCGTGTTTAAATAACCCCTATTATTATGACCGCTGCATAAACTACTATTACCTAATTAGCTATTTTCATGAATTCAAGGTATTTATTCATATATTATATCACTACACATGCAAACGTACAGAAAAAGTGTAAAAATTATGAATCTTTCTTTTCTTTTACAGAGCGATTTTTCTTACCTAATACTTCTAGCTCTTCAGTCATTACATACGGACAAATAAATCCTCACATAATTGTATTATTTCCCATAGAAGCAATTAAAATTTACAACGTAGAGGCCATAAATACTAGCACATCCTTACATAAAGGTAAGCTAAAGACCACCCATTACGTCGAAGTACAATAAACACACAAACGCATACCAATCACAGTGTGATTTAAATAAATTCGTGACAAAAATCCATTAATTACAAACTAAGCCGTAATGTTACGCTGCGGTGTGATCGAATGACAAAATCCTTAGATAACTGTATTATAAATAAGATAAATTGGTACAGCCAGTAGATTTATTGTAGTTTTATTCAAACATTTAAATTGCCTGTTACTAATTGTAAGTAAAGGATTATTTAAATGTTTGAATAGTTTTGATTTAAAGGTATTATTTTGTAGATCGAGTTGGATAGTTTAGTATCATAAGCCCGGTTTCTGATTTATGTATTTGGAGTTAAGAACGCATTAGACCATACTTTAGTACTTAACCACAAATTCTTAATACAGAAATCGGGTTTTATATTAATTATACTTGCACTGATACCGGTGTAAAAATAAATTCCTACAAAGGCATCCCACTCCTGAGAAAAATCATCATCTTCCTGACGTTATCCCATGTTACTTGGGGTCGACGCAACCCGTTTTCTTCTTCCATACCGTCCTGTCCCCCGTCACGCTATCACTGACTCCGTTTTCTATGATATCACTCTTCACACAGTCCATCTATCTTTTCTTTGATCCTCTCTCTCTCCATCCATCCACATTTATATTCATAACTATTTTAGTAACATACGTTTCATCCCTCCTCATCACATGACCATACCAGGCCTCAGATCAAAATGTAGTTCTCAGTAAATACGCCCGGCGGTTTTGGTGCGATCGTCGTTCTTTTGTCCGTGTTAGACATAACTTTATAAATTAATTTCAATATGTTATACAAATACAAAATCAAAATGTTTGTAGATCAAATTATTAGGAAAATGGTCTAATGTAACATATATTTATTCCTAAAAATTACGACCAGCCGTTTAGACGTGATTCTCATTTTAAAATCAGCTACTGAGGGTATCTGCGCCTTAAAAAGAGAGAATCCTCCTAGCAGACGGGTGTTGTCTCTGGTCCGGGCACTGTTGTATGTGTTGAAATCGCGTCAAAAATTCTGCTTGCAGCGTTGCGGGATTTTGGTTTGACGTCAGTTCATTAATTCGTATGTGGTGGCATAAATACCGCTGCAAGTAAGTAACGCTATCAAATTCCGAGAACCAGCAGTAACTTTCCTATACACGCAATTAATTTCAAACTAATCAATATCTGCTTACCCTATAATCACACTGTAACCATGGCGAAGTTAATCACGTTAACTGCACTACACTTTCTCCAAGACACGGAGTAGATAAGGTACAGAAGGCCTGGTGCGCCAGACGAAGTGACATCCTGAGTGCAAAATGTTTGGGATTGATGAGGTGATATTTTCGGTGGCGCATGTCAAACATACATGGACTTTTTGACAACCGTTATGTCTTGGCCCAGGATCGAAACATGCCATGCACCTTACGTGCGTCACGTTAGTAATATAAATGCACATGCATTACAATAAATAACTGCTACGCGGTGATTAACATTAGAGAAAGAAATCGTCAACAGTTTTACTTGTAAAAACGTTTATACGTAACAAACCTCGGGAACTAAGTGACCTTTTCTGTTCGCGCTTCAACCTTGACAAAAACAACTCTGCAAGTGTACGAACCGTAAACATACAATGAGCGAAAAAGCACGCACAAAAATAAGATTGGAATGCCAGCCGTATGCACTCACAACTAGCCCGGTTTATCGATCAAAGATCAAGATGGGTAAGAATTAAGGATCCACTTATAATCGAGATCCCTTCGTGCCTCGGCAACAAAGTTAAGTCATTGGTCCCAGCCAAGATTCTGACAGGTTTTACGTGTATTCCGATCCGAAGCCCGAAAATCTAAACGATTTTATTAAGAGGTTTGCTTTTACCTAATTAAGAGTAACTGAGTTGTTGAGATTAGATAGTAAGGCGTTCTATGTACAACATTGGTTGACCTTCTGTGCACTATCTATTCTTTGCCCATTGTCCGGTACAGCCAGTCTAGAGTTCTAAGAAGTGCGTAAAAGCGGCGCAAGAGCATGCAAGCAAATTGCAATGAACTCGGGTTTCACTTGAGAAGGGATGCGTATAAATGGCCGCGCGTGGGAAGGGATATCGTTATAATTAAATGAAGTTTTAGCTATAAATAGTGTGATTAGAAATTCAATTAGTTGTAATCACGTTTTATTACCAGCAGCGATAAATACAAGTGGGTCTCCTAAAAGGTAAGAAGACACGCAAAGACAGAATGATAAGCAGTATCACTTTTATTAAGCGTACAGCTAAGGAGTGGCATTCCCTGCCGGAGTCCGTGTTTCCCGATAGCTACAATCTAGGGGTCTTTAAGTCAAGAGTGAATGGGTTTTTTCTAGGCAAGCGTGCTCCACCGTCGACCACATCATCGCTTACCATCAGGTGAGATAGTGGTCAAGAGCGAGCCTACTGACAATAAAAAATAAACTATCCTTCTATTCACTGTTGCACCACTGCAATAGTTATAAATCCGAATTGAAGAGACGATGAGTATTATGAAATTTTGAGGCAGTAAATTTCATCTTGGATGAGTTATATCAGCCTATTTAGGCTGATATAACTCAGCGCACGTTATGATCTCTTTAGTATCGACCAGACATTAGAGCTGTAGGGACGCGAGCGATTTGTAGTTTTAATTCTGTTTAAAAAATAGTTATCAACGGTTTGCCTTAAAAAAAATGACCAAATGTGCAGTAAAATGGTGTGGAAAATCAACCAGCCCTTCAAGTTCAAAAAAAGATGGGATAACATTCCACCAGTAGCCAAAGTAATAAATATTGACCAATCTAAGAAAGGTAAAGTTATAATGGTTAACAAATCAAAATTGCACACTTTACAGTAGCGCTCGTTGATGTCTTTTGTGAAAGTCCCTTTCACTCTTATGGAATTATTATATTGCTATCTTTTTCCTACAGAAGTAAAAATGTTGAGAAAAATACGTTTTTCGCTTATCGAAAAGTATCGATGATCGATGTTTAATTAGGTATATAGGAGAATAAAATAATTTTGTTAAAATTGATTATTTAAAAATTAACAAATTAGTTTATTTTTACTTTGAACTAATTGTGCTCTACTCATAACCAGAGCTCAGAGTGGCCCTGTTTACATAGGATTACAATTAAATTAAATCACTTTTGGCCAAAATCAAAATCTTTTCTCGATCGATGTTTTTCTTTATCATTATTAAAGTAATTATAAAATCGTCGGCTAAGAAATTTTACATAAAATACCATTCTGTTTGATAAATATCGATATTTTTATCGACATTTAATGCGCATGTCCCGTCACTACGACAGGTACCGTGACCTTGAATAGCCAATCACGGCGCACTTGTCACTCCCCGCGCAACCCGTGCCTTCCGCCAAATTTGGTGAACTCGGAATCAAACAAAACAGTAGGCATGCGGTATCTATTGGGAGGTAATCTGTGCTCCTGACATTGTATCAGCGATAACGGTTGTTCAAATGTCCAAAATACGAGTATAATTATGACATTGACCCTGACCATTTGACATTTTAGTAGCGCGTCCCAATCGAATTCTTTTGGACTTATCATTTTTTGCATCCCACAAATAGACACACATGTAAAGTATGTATGTTTATTTATAATATGTATATATTTTTAAGCTATTGCATAGCTTCTTTCGCGGTCCTTGAGCGCGGGGACCGAATCCAGAAATTCCGTAACGAAAAAACCTCACGCTCCCCACTGTCCATCAATGTGTACCTTATGCTAATGAGAATAAGGGTCACTTTTGCTTGTCAAAGAAAAGCAACCTTATTTCAATGTGAATAAGGGTATTTTTGTTTTGTTAAGCTATTGCATAGCTTCTTTCGCGGGCCTTGAACGCGGGGACCGAATCCAGAAATTCCGTAACGAAAAAACCTCACGCTCCCCACTGTCCATCAATGTGGACCTTATGCCAATGTGAATAAGGGTATTTTTGTTTTGTTTTTTAGAGTTTTATTAATCGTAAATAAATGCGGGTTTGGCTCGCTACGTTTTCGAGTTTTTAACGTTTTTAATTTTTTTGACGCATTTTCCAGGACTGGATCTAGAATAAATGCTATGCAATAGCTTTACCGCGGCAGTCCCCGAGTGCCAAACGACTTTTTTTTGTTTTATGCATGGTTGGTTGATACTTATCTTAGTATGATGGTAATAATTCCACAGTCTAACTCATCCACGAGGATATTTTAGCAATATTATTATTTTTTATGATTGGTTTGCGTTTCACCACTATCTCGCCTGATGGTAAGCGATGAGTGAAGCACGCTTGCCTAGAAATAACCTATTCACTCTTGACTTAAAGATCTCTGGGTTGTAGCTATCAGGAAACAAAGATTCCGGCAGGGAATACCGCTCCTTAGCTGTAAGCACAATTAATGTATTCGCAAAACGGTTTGTGCGTATGGGTGTGATGTCCAGTTGTCTCCGATGTACCGTTGGCGCAATGCATAATATCAACATAACCGTTTATTTTTGTCAATTCACCCTTAAGGGCCTACATACCCTTTAGTGCCGTAAAACAGTAACTTTCTAAAGCATACTCCTTAGTAAAGGCTAGGTTAAAAGGTTTGAAAAAAATATATATTTAGTATTGATTCATGTAAATAATTATGAACACAAGTTTTTTTCGTGTAACTAATCGTTTTGCTTTAAAAAAATAATTAACAACACGATATTTTTTCGCAACTTTTGGCAACTCCTCCAAAACGACTTGGATGTTTGAAAATATTTTTACACACAAAAAATAATGGCTGGCATTCCTTCATAACCAACATAGCATATGTAAATCAAATAATATTTTGCAAACAAAACTGTTCAAAAGGAGGTTCAATATTGGTATTTTGGAATCGAGCGGGCGCACGGCCAGTACTGCGTTAACATTGAGGCGTATATAGCGCCGAAACAAAACCTTCAAACTATATTTAGCCTCCCCACAAATCCTTTATTCGTAGCCTGCCTTTATTATAAAGACACAGCATGAACATTTCATACGCGTACTTCCATAATGCCTGTCTCAAATGCAGACGTTACTAATCTAATATAAATGAAAAGGCAAAACTATAAGTGCATTAGACGTTGTGGCACTCGTATGTGTTTGTATGTACGTGTGTTTGTGATTAGGGTTGGCTCGCTGAGGATTGTTTGTGCGAAAGTGGCTTGAAATGTCATGGAAATTTGTTGGACAGTATTTTCAAGTGATGTTAGATGAGTGATAAGACAAAATATGGAACGAAAGATTGTTTGTTGAAGATGTGAGTGAAGAGGGAAACATGAAGATTGCCCATTGAGCTTCTAAAGGAGCGTCCTCACTGGGAGCATTATTTTGTGAGCATTTGTAATCAAGCAATCGTAGACAAGCAACAAATGTTTCACAGCGAGCCCAACATTGGCTTTCGAGCAAAACTATGAACGTTCGATTCGAACATTCCTTGCGATCTTGGAGCATTCGAGTACGATCTCGTTAAATGTCATTAATTAGATAATACGATTGACCAAGAAGGTCACAAACACTTAAGATCAAGGAACTGTTCCTTGCTTTACAAGTGGCCAGTAATATTCCTACATGCATACTCATTGATTTCATTATCTGAGTACTCGCTTTCGAGCGTTTTATTTGCCTGAAAATTCGAATGCGAGCCGTTTCCGCAAAAATCGTTGCGCCGTCCACACCGGCCGAATTTCGCGCTTGCGTGTAGCCTTTGTAACGCTCGGCTCAACGTCCACACCACTCGAAAATTCGGATGCTCATTACATGTGAATGCTCTCAGTGTTACACGTTCTTCTTCATAGAGTTCGATGCTGAGGAACATGCCAATAGCTTGATTTTTCTGATTCCTTGGCAGTTCAAAAGTGCCAGTAAATGGTTTGGATGAAATAAATGCTTCTAGTTTGATTTTGATTAGCCATGATCTTCAACACATGACCACAGCTGATGAAATCCAAAAAAAGGTACCATTCCAGACGTGAAGCAGTCTAAAGAGTACTTTGTTTTATGAAAATTCAGTCAGACTGCATCAAAACCCTTCAACAAAATTAAACCCGACAACAGCACCAAGTTTCCCAGAAACAAATCAAGCTAAGTTCCTCAGCAATTCTCTCTAGATTTCATGCTGTCTAGATCTCTACAGCATAATTACACAGAAGCATTACGTCATCACGCTTTCAAAATCTCAACGCTGGCAACCCTGAAACCGGTGAATAATTTAGTCACCCATTAGGGTTGTCGCGGCATAATTTCTTATGGACGATCGAAACTCATTCTTGGAAAATGTCCGATTTCTGTAGCTTATTTCAAAAGTGACATTCGATGGTAGATAATAATACCTTTGTGATATAAAACGGTGCGAGTGCTGTAATATTGTTGTGGATAAACTGCTAACTGCGTCCTGAATGTACATTTTTGATGAAAGATTTGATTGAGGGGCGTTTTTAAACGTTTGCCGTGAAGTAAAAATATAATACTACTTCCTACTGACTGTCGTGGTGGCCCAGTGGCACCTCAACTCTTATGTTTGGGGTCCTAGGTTCAAATCCGCGCCAGAACCAATTTGTGATTTTTTTTTAAATCTGATTTACGTTCTAAGTTTATCTTGGACATCAACGGTGAAGGAAAACATCGAGTTAATATAAGTTTGAAGCGTCTTGAGCAAGCGTGGTGATCAATGTGCCTCGTCTCTTCTCTGTATGAGAAGCGGCCTTCGCCTTACAGTCAGACAGTTACAAGCTGGTAGATAGTCGGCTTGTTAATCAGTCACGCGATCACGCCTCAACGGCTTCCTTTGAGATCCCAATTGTTCAGTTTATACTGTACTAGCGACCCGCCCTGGGTTCGTCCGTGACAAATTAAACACAGAAACCTTCCTCGTTTCTCTCTCTTTCTATTGGTGAAAACCGCATGAAAATCGGTTCAGTAGTTTTTGAGTATATCGCGTAAAGACGCGGTGGGGGACTTTATTTTATAACATGTAGTGATTTCAAACTTACGAATTTAGTGCTGGTAACTTTGGTGTCAGATTTTATTAGATGCATTTGAACATACCTGTAACAAAAGAAAAATGAATCATTACAAAAAGTTCAGCAGGGTGAAATAGCGAATTTCCTGTATTGTGTAGTCTCTGTGAGAGAGGTAATAGGCCTTAATCCACCACGCGGGCCCAGCGCGGGTTTGTGGATGTCACATGTCTTTGAATTTTTGGTTCTAGGACATGCCGGTTTCCTCACGATGATTTCCTTCACCGTTTTAAGAGGAGTGGTGATGAAATAATTTACACAAAGTAAAGCGCCTGCCTGGAATCGAACTCACGATCTACGACACATAGGTCGAGGAAATACAATTTCAGAAAAATATAATACCTTCAGTTTCATAGATCAATATTTGCGTATCCTACCCTTCTTATTAATTACATCATCTATAAAAATATTGTGTCTGTTTGTAAATATCAAAATAATAGCTTTAGAGTAAATGCATATGAAAGTATGTACGGTACTTGTAACAACCAACTGTCTGTCTGACTGTGTTTGTTCCGGGTAGGTAATCTCCGAAACGGCTGGACCGATTTTGACGGGACATTCAGATAGCCGAAATCAAAATCGGTTCATCCGTTTAGGAGCTATGATGCCACAGATAGATACATAAACACATAGGTACATACGTCGAACTTATAACACCCCTCTTTTTCCGTCGAGGGTTAATAAATGTTTGTTGCTTGTTATGTTGAACATCAATTACGCATGTTTCCTGGGCGGCAACGCAGTATCTATAGGAATTTCGAGTGCGGGGTATCAGATGTTATCAATGGAGGAGATATCTTAGAATGTTAATTAAAGTTTATATAATTAATTAGTATTCGAGTAGCGCTTGAGATAATGTGGCGCCTCCGCCTTGGTACCGCGTTCAAGTACCATCTAGTGTGTTACGTAACTATTATATACAATTTAGTTACTTCATTAAAATAGTAATTACAACAGTAGGTATGTGTGATTAATGTGAATAAAATTATTAATTAAAAATATTTTTTTAAACAAGCTTTTTTGTATTCTTCTCAGCAAAACCTTTCATTTGATACTCATATCATGGCAGTGCACAAAAAATAACTAGTCCGCTATCTTGGGCCGTCTGCCATATTGGATTCAGAATGACGTCACTTAGCTAAACATGCATTGTCATTCAAACCAAACGTGTATGCAAAATTTCATCTTAATCGGTAGAGGACAGCTGCTTCAAAATTCAGTTGCAAGATTTCAACCGAACACACTTACATACATACAAACATATCATACATACTTACATACATTGTAAGTTAAATAAAAGCTTGTTGAAAAGAGAGCAGTGGTGGTCCAGTGGTAACGGCCCCGACTTACCGTGTCTTAGGTCGTGGGTTTGAACCCAGGCAGGCGCTTTACTTTGTTTAAATTATTTCATCACCACTGCTCTCAAAACGGTGAAGAAAAACATCTTGAGGAAACCGGCATGACCTAGAACCAAAAAAAAATAAGACATGTGGCATTCACCACCCGCACTGGACCCGTATGGTGGATTAAGGCACATTCCCTCTCTCACAGAAAGGAGGCATACTCGTATGTCCCAGCAGTGGGAACATTAATAGGCTGGTGATGATGATGTGTGTCCCAATTTATTTCGGCTCTATGAAATGTGTCTTCTTCGTCCATAAATTTATATTTGTCGTTGTCACCGGATTATTGCAGACACCGTCAGTTTGTAATTAATCTTACGAGTTTATACTTTCTTGAAATATTGTGTCAATAAATCTCATCCAATTTGGACCATTTAAAATATCCTTACATAGTATAAAACAAAGTCGCCTCCCGTTGTCTGTCCCTATGTATGCTTAGATCTTTAAAACTACGCAACGGATTTTGATGCGGTTTTTTTTAAAGATAAGAGAGATTCAAGAGGAAGGTTTATATGTATAATATACGCGGGCGAATCCGCTGGCACAAGCTAGTAAATAATAATATCTGCTTGTAACTGACCCACTGCAGGACAAAGGCTTCTTCTCATACAGAGAAGGCACTATACACACAGCATACAAGTAGATCACCACGCTTGCTCAATGCGGGTTGGCGATTTCATACATTAACTATAAGTCCAGGTTTCCTCACGATGTTTTCCTTCACCGTTGTCTGTGATGCCCATGATAAACTTTAAGTATATACATAAATAAAGAAAGAAAACTAGTGTTTTTGGCACACACAGATACACACAATGTAGGTACAAGTAAAAGGAAACTTAATAAAATGAATTCGAAAAATCACATTGGTTCTTGCCTGGATTGGAACCGACAACCTAAAGCACGAGAGGCAAGGTCTTAGTAACTGGGCCATCAATCTCTTATTATAAAGAAAGAGTTTACAATCTGACGTGATTTTATAAACTTACGATGTTTGCAATAATTCGGTGATATCGTCATCTCAATAGTGCCACTTGCAGACTTTGTCCTACATACTGAATGCAGTTTTGACCTTGGTCTTTTTTTATACATTAACCCTTCCAAAATGTCCAGTACAGACCAGTAAAACAAAACTATGAAACAACTGGAATTCATGCAAAAAAACAGCAGCTGAAAACTTCCTCACGCTACGCTAGCGACAACGAACATGACGTCACATTACAAAACAAAAAGTATAGGTCTGTCAAAAGTGCCGTGGCTACAGTGGCAACCCTACAATCCATCCGACAGGGTTGCCACACGCGGTGGTTCACACATGCCCAGCAATTTGCGACGGCAGACCGATTAGCTTGCTTTAAGGGGGATTCGTCAATGTAGCCTGTGATATTTCATATGTTTCTTTGCAATATTAGGTAGTATGGAAAAAATTGTTGGCTGCTGAATCGTAACTAAACGCCCTGCAGATAAAATACCGCGCGATTTTTGTCTCCTTCTACTTCTACCAGTTCATAGAGCTCAAAATATTCGTTTCAGGTAAAGGTTCATTCCAACTTTTGACAAAGGCCTCTTTTGTATAAAATTGTACTCATACTCAGTTTAATTGAATTATGTTTTGATTAAAAGGAACCGGTATCTATCAATTACGGTTTTATGAATTTCCTTTGTTTAGGTACTTACTTGGAGGAGCTTGTCATTATCCGTTTTTCATAATTTTGTTCTGTGTTTGTTATTACTTACCAATGACTTTCATGATTAATAGATAAATAAGGAAGGAAAAGATAATTGATAGAGAATTCCTTTTTGGATTTAGTCCGGATATTTATATAAATACTGTACTTACAGCCTTAATAAATAAAGACAAATTACTATAAGTTATATTTTCCGAAAAGGGCATATTGTGCTTAGCTAGTTTAACTAAGGCCCAGTTTTTTTTTAACCGTAGTTAACTCATCTAATGGTTAACTAATGGTTTTAACGAAAAATTCCCTCTGTTATCATTTTTAGCCTCACAAATTGTCAAATAAGGTGGAGAGTTAATCTGTTTATTTAAAAAAAACTGACTGCGAATGCATACATAGTCGCTGAGAGAATGCTAGCGCTAGCGGATACACGAGCACGCGCGCTGCCGGGTTCCAGCAGATTGTAGCCTTCGGGCTGACGCAGTCGGCTACTGGCGCGTGCTCGCGTATCCACTGCGACGCGTTTCTTTGCGCCCCTACGTCACCCGGTTGGTGTAAATCGTACTATTGTACGCATAGCTGAGGTTCTTTTTCAAGATAATAAGTACATAGTCTACCGTCTGCACACAAGTGTGAAAGAACGACCACAGCTATGTGGTCTAAGCTTAAAGTAACTTTTGGTTCTTGTAGTTCTTGGTTAGAAACCAGGGTTCAAAAGGCTTTATCGGAATAGTCAAAATCGTTTTGGGCTAACTTATAGTAACTGACAATTTGTTTCTTGTCTATCAACCAGATTTAAAAACACCTTATGAAAGTCACTACAAAATTCTTATTGTGTTTATAAGAATATCAATAAGTAACTCAATATCCGATATTAAGAATCCCTTCTACATTTACCTATCCTGAATGCACTTCACCGTGACACGCTGCTTGATAGGCACTTCATACACAAACAATGGACATCACTGTCTAGCGTCAAGCTTTTGTATTCAAGCTAAATACAAAATTACACATGATTTATTTTATACCCGGACAAGTTCCAGCGCTAAGAAAGAAAATTTGGTTCTAATAAATTTCACTAGATGGCGCGATATGCACCGATTTCTTATTGAATTGTGTGTAAAATTAACATTTTCTGGATTAGAACATAAAAATTGTAAGTTCTTGTTTAATCAACTCTCCTAAGCACAAAATTATGAAATATTGGGCTTTTAATTCACATTTAAAAGATTATTTGAACGGATTATATAAAATTGATGCCAATAGATGGCGCGGTATTAAATTTCTGAGGCATGCCACTCGATTATTTAAATTTGTTATGTACACATTTTGGTGCAATGAAACTGTAAAAACGTGTCAAAATATACTATAAAACAAATCGTCAATGTATTTATAGAAAAAAATATTCACGGACCGAGTAAACCCTGTTTCTAGCAAATCGCTGCTAACACCATCTATATATCGCAATGGAACGGTACCAAACGCGATCGATGTAACAAAAATAATCAGTTTAATCAGACGAAAAACGGTAGTTACGTCGGCACGTTTTCTTTGCATGGGATGAGGTATCTGTATGCTAGTATTATATTATCTGCGACCCGGGTATAAGCTTAATCTTAAGCCCCGGGGCTGGCGTTTAAAGGAACTACGGCATCGAGATTAAGTTTGACGAAAATAACAAAATGAATGTCGGTAAATAAAAACTTAAGATCGCCAATTCGTCAGTACATGCATGAATTGTTTGTGACAGGTTTAGTATTTATTTCTGTAAAAGTGATTTGTAATCTTTAGAAATAAATGAATTCAAACCGTAGATATCACATCTTATATATTCGTATATATTCCCCAATGTTAACGCGGTACTGGCAGTGCGCCTGCTCGGTACCAGAATATCAATATTGGACCTCCTTTTGGACAGTTTTGTTTGCAAAATATTTTTTGATTTACATATCCGATGTGGGTTAAGGAGAATTTCTAACCATCAATTTTTCTGTGTAAAAATATTTTCAAACATCCAAGTCGTTTTGAAGGAGTATGCAAAAGAAGCGAAAAAGTATAGTTTTGTTAATATGTTTTTTAAAGTCATACGAAAAAACCATGTTTCACAAATAATGAACATGAATCAATAATATATTTTTTTCAAATCTATTAACCTGGCCGTTACTAAGGAGTATGCTTTTGAAAGTAACGCTTACGGCACTAAAGCGGAGTAAGGGCCTTAAGAATTTATTTATTTATTTAAACTTCATGTAATGGTGATACAAAGGCGGACTTAATGCAGCAAGACATTCTCTACCAGTTACCTCTTACTAACGTAATCTCTGACAGTACTGATATGATTACAAGAAGTATTTTACGGATATAAAACTAAACTTTAATGTTGTCGATTGCCATATTACGATATTTCTTTCACTCGGACGAAGGCGAAGGCAAAAGCTAGTTGGAATATAAGTTCAGCAGTGGACATAATTAGAGGCTGTAATGACGCAGTCTCAAGGAATACTTTCCAGTCTTCGACTGCCTTCAAGGCCAGACTCCTCATATAAAGAAAGAATGAGAATTGACTTCGCTTAGGCGGAAAACTCATTCGAATAAAAACATTTTTACAAAAAAATACTACCGACTTCCAAATAAGAAAACTACAAAGTGAATAATAACTTTATTTTTGGAAGTCGGTGTCTCTGGTAGGTACCATTTTTTTGCGTTATGGACACCGAATTCCAAAAAAAAAGTTATTTTTCACTTTGTAGTTTTCTTATTTGGAAGTCGGTAGTATTTTTTTGTAAAAATGTTTTTATTTTTCACTTTTTAGTTGTACCTACCTAATAGGTAAGTTAGTAAGGTCGTAATAACGCCAGAATAGATTTCATGAAACTTGAACATAACCGGTGAAATGAGAGATCTGCGTACCCCGAGCGTACTGTCGTGATGTTATGTTATGTAATGGTATAAACAATAAACATACATGCGATTGCAGCAATCCCAAGAGATTTGCTGTTATTTATTGAAGAGTTCTGTTGTATATCTCCGAAGTTCTTCATCAGATCTACACCAAGTTAAAATGGGACCAATTTCGAAACATACTTTTTGAAACAAAAAAAAGAATTTTCAAAATCGGTCCACAATTGACGGAGATATCGGTGAACATACAAAAAAAAAAACATAATGTCGAACATAGAACCTCCTCCTTTTTGGGAAGTCGGTTAAAAAGCACCACCCTATTGTGAAAATCGTGTGTAACCACAAGAATAATAGTTCGAATAAACAGTAATAAATATTAATCAGCGAAAAAAGCTTGCCAAAACACATTAAAGTTGCAAAAATAAATAAAAACTAGTTCCGGAACTTCATAAATCAAAGAGGTATTTAAATTATGCAGGCTTGGGGTGGCGGAACACGTTACAAAAATTACTATTGGAACTACACAGGCGAAATTATCGAGCCTTTTGTAAGGGCACGGGTACACGGCTCTATTGGCTTGAGTTGTATGTTTTGGTGGAATATGAAACGTGAGTGAAAAGTAGAATATTGATTTTAGAGATGTGAGTTGTAGTGATGAATTTGTTTGAAATGAGTGTTTAAAAGTAACACGATATAAAATTACTATTAGAACTACATTGGCGAAATTTGCGAGGCTTTTGTTATGACCCGGGTACAACACGATGGTATTGGATTAAGTTGTATGTTTTGGTGAAACTTGAAACGTGAATCAATTGTTACAAACGTGATTATTTATTAGAGATATAAAATGATTTTAGACATACAACATTGCGCTGTAGTGATGAACCGTTTGGAACGAGTATTTTAGATCTTTGTTGTTGAAATTAAAAGTAAAACCACGATACAAAAATTACTGTTGGAACTACACACACGAAATATGCGAGCCTTTTGTAACGGCCGGGGAACAATTGAGTTGTATGTTTTAGTAGAATTGAAAACATATGCAGAATTAAATTTATTTAAAGATATGGGTTTCAGTGATGAAATAGTTTGGATGGAATGTTTTAGGTCTTAAGTATTTAAATTAAGTATATTAATAATGTCTTCTTGTTGGTTTAGATTTCATTAACTTGACTTGATTTTCTTGGTAATTTAATTTGTGTTTGATTCAGTAAATATAAGCTATAAATAGTTTTGATTAGGCACATTAGTATGTATCTAAGTATCCGACTGTACTGAATTCAAAGATTCAGTTTCGTTTGAAGCTCTGATTCATTTTAGACACAAGTCCAATTTCACAGCACTACTTATTGCAATAACTAAAAATTCAACAAAAATACAGATTAAATTAAATTAAATTAAGCAAATAAAGTTGCTTAAGTCTGAAACGCCTACCATTTCTTTTCAGTGTCGACTAGCCCTAAAAACAGTTGCGTGATATCACTTAATAAATACATGAATGTGAATAACGTTACATACATAGCTGGAGTTTTTTTTTGGGCTGTAATCAAATCGCTTGCAGCGTGTGCTCATGCATAATGCGGGAACGCGAAGCCGACATCAATTCAGAACTGCACTCAACCCGTTTCTGTTAAATTCTGGTTGAACCGTGTTTCGGGGACTTTATGTTCTGGGAAAATTTATGGACGTGTTTTATTAAGTGGTATGGATGAGTTAATGAGGGAAGCTATTGTGTTGGTGTTTTTACTAACTTTTATTTAACTTGCACTGTACGTATGTAAGTGTGTTCGGGTATCCTCCACCGAATAAGATAAAATTTTGCATATACGTTTAGTTTGGATGCCAATGCATGGTTAGCGTGACGTCATTCTAAGTCCAATATGGCGGACTAGTTATTTTTTGTGCACTGTCATGATATGGGTATCAAATTAATAAAATAACAGTTACGAGTGAGAGTTAGTTTGTATGATTTTGATATCATTATGTAACTACAACATAACGTAAACGTTTTTCTTTTTGGCGGCCAAGTATGAGTGAAACAAAATGCAATTTAAAAAAAAAAAGTGCGTAACTGAATAGGCTACTGTTGGTAGACGCATTCCAGCTGCTACGCCCGCGCTTTTTCCACCGCCCCATCCGGCAGAATGATACTGAACCTGTTACCTCTCGAAAAATCACGCGTTGTTTGTGAAATTGGCTATATCCCTCGTGTTAAAATCTTGGTTCCACACGAAATGTACTATTTCGATTTTTCTATTATTTATGGTATGCGTCATACTTGGCCTAAATTAATTCATTATCTTACCTTCTTATGTATCTATAAAGATCGAACAGCATTTAAAGTAACACATAAAAAGTTAAGTGAAATAAAATACGAAAGCCAGTAAGCCACGCGTCGCGTGCCACCGATCAACACGAAAAGAAATAAAAAAAGCACCCTTCCTTCCGTTTAATTTACGCATCCGTTTAATTGGCAGGACAAGAGTCCGCCATCAAGCATAGTACTGAAACTGACGTACAAATAATGAGCTCCGGTTTTCAGCGTCATACCATAAAACCGGGTTTTATTACGAATTTTACGAGTTTATTTGAAGAGCAAGCGCGGGGTAGGGGAGGCGCGCGCGCCGCGCTTAAGTGATTAAAATCGCGACTGGTGCGCTGAAACAAAGCGGGCGTAATGTTCGGATGAATTTAAATGGAGGAGTGAAACAAAAGAGTACAGCATGTCTTGTTGGGGCGACGACTGGAGTGATACTGTCTGCGAGCTGTACTTGCAGCTAAGTGATGCTTAAAAGCTGTTCTGGCCACTGTACTTTTTATTTTCATATATATGGAACGAATGATGAAGATTTGAATTTAGAACATCGTTCGATGAGAGGTTCACTTTTCAAATCGAGAATGTTCTTTTGTTTATGGAAGCGACTTTCATTTTCTTTTTCGAATGCAAAACATGATTCATATTTAAAAGAGTCTTGCATCGGCAAATAATATACCATGAACATGAAAATAACTCACTGCCGTCAACAAACTACATCTAAGGTAAAGTTGAATCTGTACCAACATAGATCTAGTAGGTACCTCTATCTGCACGTTACTGCATACAGCCTGTATGTCTGAACACCGACCTTTCCAACGCTTCGTATCTGCCCCTATGCACTTTACGGTGCCATTTTGTTTGCCAAACGCGTTCTAAAAACGTTTTTGTCAACAACATGTGTCGTACATTGTTAGAGGATTTTAGGTCCCTCATATTGTTTGGTCTATTTTTCTTGATGATATATTTGAGGATTATAAGCGAAGCGTGCTTTTCAGATAATACATATGCGGAAAAGATGGAAAGGGTGATGATATTACGGTGTGTTCTGGAAAGTTATTAGTTTTAAGGATTAAACTCTAACGTCCGATATCAATTAAGACGTGGAACTTTTTCTTTAATTAATTAGGGACTTTTGTAATCACCATGCGTATGACAGTACCATCAAACCCTAAATACACACTAGGTACATACTATAAATTAGATTTGGGCTATATGAACTTATTAGTTTTTGTCATACTCTACTTACTCGTAAAACCTTTCAAAGTTAAGCGAGCATAAAACAGGATTTGACACGTTCTAAACTTCAAATCGGAAACTGACCATAAGTTTCGCTAGGTTTATTCAATTACTTTTTTTTAGATTGCAGAAAAAAACTCTTCTAAAATTCCCTTTCATCCCAGTCATAGAACAATTCCATTTTCAAAATTCATTTCTCAGAAAGTCATTCAAATTGTCACTGACAGTTGTAGTGTCGTGCACACACGAGTCACGACGCATCACAAAGAACTTGGCTTAACGTGTCCTCTGTCTTGTTAGTGTCGTTCCGATTAGCTGTAGCATGCTGATTAGGGTGTCTTCTGATAAACTAAGCTGTATTGGGGGCTTTGTTTTCCTTTGTGCTGATAAAATTAGGCGTATTGAGCGATAAACTTCGCCAGGAATTGCCTGTTTGTAGGACTATTCCTGTTTCTTTGATGTTAAATATTGACATTTTTAAAGGGTTCCGCTATCTCACCTGATAGTAAGCAATAATGTGGTAGGCGATAGAACACGCTTGCCTAGATAACTTAATTGACTCAAAGACAGCACCTTAATTGCGTTACTGTTTTGACAGCTCGAAGCACGCACGATCTCTTTCATTTTTAACCGACTTCCCAAAAAGGAGGAGGTTCTATGTTCGACTTCAAGTTTGTTTTTTTTTTTTTTTTTGTGTATGTTCACCGATAACTCCGTCAATTGTGGACCGATTTTGAAAATTCTTTTTTTGTTTGAAAAAGTATGTTCCGAAATTGGTCCCATTTTAATTTGGTGAAGATCTGATGAAGAACTTCGGAGATATACAACAGAACTCTTCAATAAATAACGGCAAATCTCTCGGGATTGCTGCAATCGCATGTCTGTTTGTTGTTTATAACATTTCATAAGATAACATCACGCCAGTTCGCTCTTAAGGGGTAAGCAGATCTCTCATTTCACCGGTTATGTTCAAGTTTCATGAAATCTATTCTGGCGAAATAGTTCCCTTACTAACTTGCCTATTAGGTACGTACAACTAAAAAGTGAAAAATAAAAAAACTTTTTGCAAAAAAATACTACCGACTTCCAAATACAAAACTACAAAGTGAAAAATAACTTAATTTTTTTAAGTCGGTGTCCATAACGCAAAAAAATGGTACCTACAAAAGACACCGACTTAAAAAAATTAAGTTATTTTTCACTTTGTAGTTTTGTATTTGGAAGTCGGTAGTATTTTTTTGCAAAAAGGTTTTTTTAACAAAATAGTATTCATTACGCGTTTTACGCTATCGAGTAGACGGATTTTAGAGCATATGAAGCAATGAATTCAAGCAAAGCAATTAGAGTGTAAGTTATAGCTGTCAGGAAACACAGACTCCGGCAAGGAAATTCGCTATACCGTTGATGTACTAAGCTTCTTAGTTATGTGTGTATGGTTTACTAATATAAACTCACGACCTAACCTTTAAGCTGGTATAATTGCTAGTTGCCCAACTTTATTTATAAAACAACAAAAGCTCAACACACCGCCGTTCTCAAACTACCAGGCTCACATAGGTAAACAGCATACAAATTCAATACGAAGACACTCATCGCACGCGCCCGGAGCGCCAAGCTCGAGCGTCGAGCGTCAAGGCCCAGCCTTCGTGCCGGCGGAGTGGCCCGGCTAATGATTTGCACAGCACTACAGAACGCCTTGTATTTATGTCACCCTAGTACTTGCATGCGACGTGCGCTTCGAATATGGTTTAATTATTCATGCAACGTCCGACGTTTAAGATACGTGATTTTTTATTTATGGTAAAGCAGTTTTTTTTTAAGTTTCTTTTGAACAGGAGATTTTTCGTCGTTTCTAAACTCTGCGGTAAACATTGCGAACCTAACCTCAACATATTATGTCTATCGTTTTCAGATTTTTCTTATACAGGAATCGGGCAATTTAATTAGCACGTGTTAGATACCTACATTTATTTTTCCACTTCCTTGTCTATTATGTAACACATTGCCTAAGAAATTCGTTTCGAAATATGAACATTTAGACACAAGATTATAAAGTAAAAATTAAAAAGAACAAAATTACGTAATAATAGTTACGAAATGACTTTTGTATGGATCATTATGTAACTGGCAGAATAATACTGAATCTGTTACCTCTGGTCAAAGCGCGCGTTGATTGTGTGTATATAGTCTGTGGTTTTTAGTCTGAACGTTTTTAATAAATTGTTGCTGGAACTTATTTGCATTTAATTAAGTAAGCTCATAAGGTAGTGGAAAAAGAATCGTTCGTGTCTCGCATAAAAAGGCTTTATTTTAACACTCGCTTGGCTACATCTCTCGTGTTAAAATCTCGACTTTTTTTGCTCGACACGAAATGTACTATTTTG
The DNA here is from genome assembly GCA_964057195.1 of Orthosia cruda. NCBI lineage: Eukaryota > Metazoa > Arthropoda > Insecta > Lepidoptera > Noctuidae > Orthosia > Orthosia cruda. The sequence goes on from OZ059836.1 coordinate 38,930,890, forward strand.
TATCATGTGTAGTTTATGACGTTCACTTTTTTCTCTTCTTGTTTTCACACTCAATTTTTTTATTCCGCAGGTCGGCTGGCAGACATTTCTTAAGAAATAAGCAGTTCCTTTGTACTCAACTATTATGATGTATACTAGGTGTACATAAATTATTTATAAAATAATAAAACCACATAAGATCCATTCGTTTTTAGCCACTTTTGTACTACTCCATCAATAATCTCCACACAAAATTAAGCATATCAGACCGCCAAGTACGCACTCTTGTTCCCAAGATCTGGGGAAGACACCTATATCACGGATATCCGTAGTTTAATTACCAACGGTTCGACTACCCGGGTGCCAGTGTGGAATGCCCTTTGTTGTATGTCACACGTTATCGCCCAATCCCTATAACTTTCAAGGGTCGTATAGATTAATTTGCAATAACATTCTTGGAAAATATCTCAGTTCGAGTGGTGTTAGTAATTTTGGAAGAGAATGCGTTTGACTAATTGTGTGATTAGACAAGGGGTAACCAAATGGAAGTGACTGAGGGCTCGTGGTCCTGTAGGTACAGCGATTAGTGTTAAATTGAGCAAGGAAAGGACGGGCGATATTGTTTACAAGGAGTCTGGGAATAATGAGTTTGTAGTTGGTGAAAAGATCATTAATGGTTCAACCGTTGAACTATGGGCAGCATAAAAAGGAATTTCAGAGATTGATTTGGTCTCTTCAACTTATTTTGTCTCTCGCTAGAAATAAGGAGATTAATGACTGATACGATAGCTGCTAGGAATCGGTTTCCGAATTGAGTATTTGGAGTTAAGAATGCGTCAAACTCTTCTTGAGTGAGGCAAAGATTTGACAAATTTTCAACATCGAATTCATAATTGTGAAATTGGGGCATGCCAATTTTATGTTAGTATCCCTAACAAGAAGATACTGAACCTTATAATAGACATACAAAATATTACCTATGGAAGTAAATTATCACAAACAACTAAGATTCTAGCAGGACACAAATCCGCGTGATTTTCATCCTACTTGCGTTGTAAACGGGTGTGTACGTCGTGATAATTAATTCATGGCGGTCTGTGGGGGTGCCGGGGGGTGCTAGGGGTGTTGGAGGTGTCTGGAGGTGTTGGGACTGAGGACTGCCGAACTACAATTAGTTGCGGCATTCGTTACGTCATGCATGGAAGTTTGAGTGTGGTGCAAGTTGGGAGTAAGTTGATGTTGTAGGAGGTACTTATTCTACTAAAGATCTTTTTGGAAGTTTGTCAAACTTGTATCATAATTATCAAGGTACCTATCTTCCGTGGTGGTTTGTTTTGCAGAAATAGAATACAAAGAATCTATTCAAATTTAGAGTGAACAGGCTTCTTCTGGGTAAGCTCACTCCATCGTCGACTCTGTCTCTGGCACCTATGACCTAGACTAGAGTCAAGAGCAAACCCATCACAATAAAAAAATACCTTCGCAATACTAAGATGTATCTAGCTAGATGTATGTGACGATGTGTGTGTGTGTATGCGTGTTGTGTGATGTGATGTGTGTGTGTGTGACTGTGTGATGTATGTAGATGTATCATAATGTACTTTCTAAGTTTATCTTGGAAATCGCTGACAACGATGAAGGAAAACATCGTGAGGAAACCTGGACTTATAGTGAGTTTATTATAAGATTGTGCTCCATTAGTGTAATTGCTGCAAGGCGTTCCAATGCCAGGATTAACTAATAAATGAATTAATTAAATGAATCTTGCCAGATTTTGTACAAAGGAAAGTGATACAGGTAAGTTTTGGTATTTTGTACAAAGGAAAGTGAGATAGGTAAGTTTTGTATTTTGTATAACAAAGGAAAGTGAGATAGGTAAGTTTTGTATTTTGTATAACAAAGGAAAGTGAGATAGGTAAGTTTTGTATTTTGTATAACAAAGGAAAGTGAGATAGGTAAGTTTTGTATTTTGTACAAAGGAAAGTGAGATAGGTAAGTTATTGTATTTTGTACAAAGGAAAGTGAGATAGGTAAGTTTTTGTATTTTGTACAAAGGAAAGTGAGATAGGTAAGTTTTTGGATTATGTACAAAGGAAAGTGGGATAGGTAAGTTATTGTATTTTGTACAAAGGAAAGTGAGATAGGTAAGTTTTTGTATTTTGTACAAAGGAAAGTGAGATAGGTAAGTTTTTGTATTTTGTACAAAGGAAAGTGAGATAGGTAAGTTTTTGGATTATGTACAAAGGAAAGTGGGATAGGTAAGTTATTGTATTTTGTACAAAGGAAAGTGAGATAGGTAAGTTTTTGTATTTTGTACAAAGGAAAGTGAGATAGGTAAGTTTTTGGATTATGTACAAAGGAAAGTGGGATAGGTAATTTATTGTATTTTGTACAAAGGAAAGTGAGATAGGTAAGTTTTTGGATTATGTACAAAGGAAAGTGGGATAGGTAAGTTATTGTATTTTGTACAAAGGAAAGTGAGATAGGTAAGTTTTTGTATTTTGTACAAAGGAAAGTGAGATAGGTAAGTTTTTGTATTTTGTACAAAGGAAAGTGAGATAGGTAAGTTTTTGGATTATGTACAAAGGAAAGTGGGATAGGTAAGTTATTGTATTTTGTACAAAGGAAAGTGAGATAGGTAAGTTTTTGTATTTTGTACAAAGGAAAGTGAGATAGGTAAGTTTTTGGATTATGTACAAAGGAAAGTGGGATAGGTAATTTATTGTATTTTGTACAAAGGAAAGTGAGATAGGTAAGTTTTTGTATTTTGTACAAAGGAAAGTGAGATAGGTAAGTTTTTGGATTATGTACAAAGGAAAGTGGGATAGGTAATTTATTGTATTTTGTACAAAGGAAAGTGAGATAGGTAAGTTTTTGTATTTTGTACAAAGGAAAGTCAGATAGGTAAGTTTTCCGAGCAGCTCGTAAGCATCGTGACATCATGATGATAAATTGATTGTTTCTCAATTGCTAGTGCTCGTAGGCGCTGCTACTGACCATGAGGTCAAGGTCGAGCCAATGTCAGACGTTTCCTAATATGGATTCGTGCCTGTTTACCTCATGTACAGTTGTTCTATCTCACGAACGGCGGGTTGGTCTTAGTCGTGTGTGTGATGGACGTGCACATTGTTGCTCGTGTGCTCAGACAATACTGAGCGCTCCCGCAGGCTTATTGAGTAAGAAATAGCAATCAGCAATCATCGCGCGATCAAACGCGCAAATTACCTACAGTGTAGGTATGGTACTACACAATCGTTTGCCTATCGCTCGCTGTTTGTCAAATGCACTTACATACATACATACATAAACTGACGTCTTTTTCCCATGGCGGTAGGCAGAAACTACAGAACGCCACCTGCTACGATCCTTACATACTTCTTTTGCTTCACTCACATTCATACATCCAGTCATACACACACGCCGGTTATGAGTACTGCGCACCTGACCTTTCTGAAGAACATCACCAATAAGGTATATGTATGTCTTTCTAGGGCGTCCTCTCCCGGCGTATCCATTCACGTCTGCCTTTCGTTAGTCGCCTTTCATTCATCCTCTCAACATGGCCAAACCATCTTAACATACTCTGTTAAATTTTAGTCACTCCTCTTCTTTTCTTATTTAAAACAACGGCCAAATACTCTAAAACTTCTGTTTTGAAGAGCAATTATTGCGCAACAATCGCTATCATACACACGACTAAGACCAACCCGCCGTTTCTCCAAGTCGCGTATTCCTTTCATTTAAACCACAAACAAGATAAACTGTTGAGAGTCGAAGCACGACATTCATATTACATGTTTAAGAACAGACAGACATCATGTTTTTATATACGCCGTGCTAATAGGGGCCGTCGTACATGCGCCTTTGTTACGTCATGCTCATTACGTCACGAATGCTGCTTTTATTAACGTAGCGACGAAATCATGATGGTGAAAATTAGTATTTTTTTTATATTAGATGGCATGGCTAGGTGAATTGACTAAAGAAGTATTTTTATAGTCTTTACAATGTTTTTGACTGACAAATTAATAAGTTGTAGAAAAGAAGAAAAATTGTATTAAATAATTTTTATTAAAGTCTGAATCGAAACTGTCGTCAACAGAGCCGCGAACTAATTTAACTAATAAGGAAAAATACAAAACAATACTCGGAAAATAAATTATCTTTTTTTTTTTTTTAATGAATTCCTTAATGTAAACACACGTCATCATCAGCCTTTTTAATGTTCCCAATGCTGGGACACAAGCCTCTATGTAAGAGGGAATGGGCCGTAATCCACCAAGCAGGTTGGTGGATATCACATGTATTATTCGAAATATAATACACATACACGTAGTAAATATTAATAAATAAAATAAAATATTCATCTATACCAATATTATAAAGAGGGAAGATTTTTTTGTTTGGTTGTACCGAATAGGCTCCAAAACTACTGGACCGATATCAAAAATTCTTTCACCGTTGGGAAGCTACTCTATCCCCGGGTGACATAGGCTACTTTTTATCCCTGTATTCCTACGGGAACGGGAACTACGCGGGTGAAACCGCGAGGCGTCCTCTAGTTAATGATATTTTTTTAAAACAAGCTTTTATCGTATTCTTTCCAGCAAAAAGATAAGTTATTATTTTTCCCGTTGCCTTTCGTTATTTGATACCCATAGAATGGCAGTGCACCAAATATAACTAGTCCATCACATCACCATCTTGAGCCGTCCGCCATATTGTATTTAGAATGACGTCACTTAGCTAACCATGCATTTTCATCCAAACTAAACGTGTATGCAATATTTAATTTTATTCAGTGGAGGATAACTGCTTTAAAATTCAGTTACAAGATTTGACGCGAACATACTTACATACATACATTGCATGTTAAATAAAAGCTTGTAACAATTATAAACCCTGTTGGGTACATCAAAAATCACATAAATTATAAAATAACATTACGGCATTGTTCCAAGAAGTATTAGTTAGAGGTGCACCCGCATTTCACCAGTTATACACACAACAAAATGTATTAATAAGTATCTATTCTCAGAAATCTATTACTTATGTATGACACTTGACAACATTATTTCCCGACGAAAAAACAAAAAATAAAATAAAAATAGCCCACGAAAAATAAACAAAAAACACCACAAGGCAACCCAGGCGTTATATTAAATTATGGGCACCTTTTCAATGACCTTTTGAAAGGTTAACAAAGAGAGAGAACCCCGAGACTTGCGGCCACACATTTTGATATATTTCACGGTGACCGCAATCCCATTTGGTAAGGAACCCTAATTCTAGTTCGACAATGGACGCGTCGGAGATGTTTACCTTTAGAGGACGTGGAGCAGTGAAAGCGAGGCGAAGGCGATGGATAAGAGGTAAGATTACTGTTATTTATTGACATTGCTGAACTTATTATGGAGCTTTTGGAGGTAGGTGGAACAGGGTCTAAAGTCCCACAAACCTCCATAGAAAAGGAAGGATCCTCCGACCAGACCAGGTGTTGTGTCTGATCCGGGCAACTGCCCAACGGTTATTGACGGACTGTTGTAAGTGTTCAAATCGCGCTGAAAGCTTTGCTTGCGCGATGCAGGATTTCTGTGACGTCATGTCATTAGTTCGTAACTGGCGGCCTTGGTGCCGCTACAAGCTCATGGCTAAATAATACCAGCCACACAGGTTGATCTTCGAGGTTAAGCAAGGTTTGCCGAGGTCGGCCCATGGATGGGTGACCATTTATATCATACCGACACACATCCATGCCTTGGAAAACATTATCATATATCATTTGCAGATCTTTGTCATTCGCTACAGGTAGTCAGAAGCCTGCAACCTGATAACAGTTTTGACATGGGGTATGGAGCTGCCTAGTTTTGGGTAGTAGAGATCAGATAGGCTGTCGTTCCATGTAAAATACTGGTATCCGGTTAGACCAGAAGTCGACCCCAATATAGTACAAATATAAATTATAAAAAAAAAAAAAAAAAACAATCTTTTTTCGTATTCTTCTCAGCAAACCCTTTCAATTGATATCCATATAGATAGTCCGCCATCTTGGGCCGTCCGCCATATTGGATTTAGAATGATGTCACTTAGCTAATCATGCATTGTCATCCAAACTAAACGTGTATGCAAAATTTCTTCTTAATCGGTGGAAGAAAGCTGCTTTAAAATTCAGTTGCATGATTTGACTCGAACACACTTACATACACATACATAAATTGCAAGTTAAATAAAAGCTTGTGAAAAGGCATGCAGATCGATTGAATAAATTACGACTTCATATAAAATGCATTGCTTCGTATAGCTCGAGATAGCTTAGCTTGCTGTGGACGCAAGCCTGAGTAATTCCAGCGTGAGTGACGGATTCGGCCGGGTGGCACAAAATAACAAATAACATTTTGTCGCTAGCCCCATTTAATAAAACTGTCCCATTGTTGCTTTAATACCTTATAGACTACTTGGGAAGCACCCGGGTTTGGTCAATTCTATGGGATTACGAACCTTAGTGACTTGGTTTTGGTAGATTTATTTGATAAAGTTGCATCTGGTGGAAAGCCGGGGCGAGATCTAATTGGAAGCTTGTTCGGAAGATTAGTTTTATACTTTTTACTTATTGGTTGTACAATATATGGTTATAAAATACAATGTGTAGGTAGTGTTTGGAAGTATAAGTGATAGTTATACAGAAGTATGATCTTTGATTTCAGGGGTAAATGTAAGCTGAAAGGGGCTAGCTCTTTTCGAAAATTGAATGCACATAATATCTGAATACAAACAGCGCACAGCTCGCAAAAAAAAAACGTTTAAAACAACTGCCAGAAAAATAACAGAAAATTTCAACGAAACGAAACTGTAAAATAATATTTTTGCTAGCAAAAACTTCTCGTTGAAAAGTCGTGTTTTTTTTGTATCACGGAACAAAGTTCTACCAGGAAAAGTAAAACTGCACCCTTACAACTGTTCGATTTACAAACCTCAAAAACTTTTTCTACAAAAATCTTTTATGCCAGCACATTGATTTTAACGAAGACAAGGTTCCGTATATATTTAGGCAAGGAAACAAAAAGAAACTGTTTTCTTTCTTTTTAGGGTTCCGTTCCTCAAAAGGAAAAAGAAACCCTTTTAAGATCACTTCATTATCAAGTTGAAATTAATATCATTATACTTAGGTCTGCAATGCCACGGAGCTGTGAAAACTGTAAGTTTCTAACTGCATCAAAAAGAAAAGATTATTAGTTTATTTTTAGTTGGTAAGATGACCACAAACTATGTCTATGTATGGGGACAACGGTTTTCCAACGGAAAAGTTAATTTTGTCCCTCAATCTAGTTTTTGTTAGAACAATGTTCGGTGCTATCATTGTTTATGAAAGTAATGTCAACTAATTATTTCGGTGAATGTAGCTGTTTATACGGACCCTCGGTGCGCGACGCCGACTCGCACATGGCCGGTTTTTTTGTTATTGAAATTGAAGTGTTTACTGTTTTGTCGGAAAACAAGGTACTTGTCTATTTCAATAACGAGGTAGAATATAAAATAAAACAAGAGTGAGGTAAGGGATCGGTTGCCGTGGGACGTAATTGGTGCTCGATGTAGCTCGACATTTTAAAAACAGAAAAATAGGCACGAAATATTATTTCCGCTGTAGAATTCGAGGACATATTTAATGGTGTGAGCTGTTTGGGCGCAATATGGATTGGGATATAATGAACTTTCAATAAAAGTATTGACAGTAATCAACCTTTCCTGTATAATATAGAGTTTCGACTTATTTTATCATTGTACATGTAAACTATGTTGAAGAGAATAAGGGACGCATATAACTGGAAAGTTTGGCTGAAATTATAAAAAATATATATTGAAAAGATATACATAAATATCCGTCAAATGGAATTAAAATCCTGAAGATGCATAGATATGCTTTTTCCCAACTATGTTGGGAACAACTATGTCGGCTTCCAGTCTAACCGGATTCAGCTGAGTATCAGTGTTTTTAACCCCCGACGGAAAAAGAGGGGTGTTATAAGTATGAGGTGTGTTGTTGTGTATCTGTGTGTCTGTATGAGGCATCATAGCGCCTCAACGGATGAACCGATTTTGATTTAGTTTTTGTTTTTTTGTTGGAAAGGTGATTGTGTCGAGAGTGTTCTTAGCTATGTTTGAAAAAAATCGGTTGAGCCGTTCAAAAGTTATGGGCGTTTTACTGTTTGAATCGGGATGTTGTCGCAAGATAAATGTGTCGGGGGTTATTTTAAATTTTGAAATTTTACTTGTACATGGAGCGACTGCCTATCTGACCTCCACAACCCATTAACTGGGAAACACGGTACCCCTTGCCTAGACTGGTATCAGATCTCAAGCTTCTGACTACTCGTAACGACTGTCAAAGATCTTCAAATTACAGCCGGGACCAACGGCATCGGAGGAAACTCGGTATGTTGAAATGGTCACCCATCCACGGACCGACCTCGTCAAGAGTTGCTTCACCTTGAAAATCGACCCGTGCGGCTGTTATTATTAAGCCACGAGCTCCTCCCTGAAGACGCATATATAACGAATGTAAGTAAAAGAAAATGGATTTAATTTGAAACAAAGCTGATTTTTAAACCAGATGTAATACTTCTGCATACAAATAAACAGATTTGATTTGATTACATCTCCTTCAGTCAGCCTTTCGAAGAACAGAAAGCCAGGTACTTCAGAATATATATATATATAGTCTGAATTTAGAATCAAATAAGCACAGATGTTAGGATACTGCACATCCGTGTAACAGCCCAATACACATACAATTCAACTCAAATGTCGAATGTCGATATATTTCTCGATACAAAGGAATGGTATTGACGCCGTTATTTGAATTGACGTTCAAAGTGGCAATATGCTATATCAAAGAGAAACTTGAGTTACTTACGTACCTGCAACTTTGTACATACGAAGTTAAGGGGTAAAGGTACGCTTGATAAGGTTCCAATACTGGTTGTTTATTAGACTATTCATGTAATTTGCGTCTGTAGAAACTAGTTCATTCCTACATACATAAACTCATGCCTTTTTATCGGATTTCCGAAGGAGGGTAATGTGTTTATCAGTCTATGTATGTATGTATGGGGGTAGGCAGAAACTCCTACGTAGATCCTTACATACTTCTTTTGCTTCACTGACATTCATACATGTAGTCATACACACACGCCGGTTATGAGTACTGCGCACCTGGCCTTTTTGAAGTACATCACCTATAAGGTCTATGTATGTCTTTCTAGGGCGTCCCCTCCCGGCGTTTCCATTCACGTCTGCCTCGTAAACACATTTCGTTAGTCGCCTTTCATTCATCCTCTCAACATGGCCAAACCATCTTAACATACTCTTTTCAATTTTAGTCACTACATCTTCTTTTAAACCACAACGTTGTCTTATTACCTCAACCTATCATTTAAAGTTACCCCATACATACTTCGCAAGGAGCGCATTTCTACTGCATTAATCCTACTTTTATCCTAGTTTCTGCCTACCCCCATGGGGAAAAGGCGTGAGTTTATGTATGTTTGTTACTATGTGGCGCTCTAGAGATAAAACGCGTTGACCGATTTTGATGATTCTTACGTCATTCAATGCCAGTTCGTGAATATGTATCCTCCGACTGCACAGCATGATATTCTTTTTGGTAACGTCTTTTTAGTTCGCTACTTAAGCAGTCGGGTTTTAAGATTTTTTTCCGATACGAGACACTACAGAATCCTTCATACTTCTTTTGCTTCGCTCACATTCATACATTTAGTCATACAAGCACGCCGGTTATGAGTACTACGCACCTGCTCTTTCTGAAGAACATCACTAATAAGATAAGTGTATGTCATTCTAGGACATAAGATTTTAGTCGCTTCATTGTATAAACTATTCATTGTATTGATATCCGAAATCGATATATCGAAAGGTATGTCACCATATTTCTCGTCCTAGTGCTTTTCGCTCCTGGTTTTCAATCATAACGAATAGGAGATTCAAGAAATTGATATCCAGTCAATCCTAAAGGATTATGTTTTAGAAACTATCAGATTGGAATTACACTCTGCATAAGGCTGATACTTTCTGCAACCAACACAAGAACTCCAACCCAAAAAAACTGCCCCACTAATATCTATTTCAAATTCCAACTTATGTTTCATATAGGACACCAGTATCCAGGGACAACATTCAAGTATCTGTGTCCTGTAGAATTTTCTTGCCGGCTGAGCAAACTATTTGTGCTCTTTGGTCACGTAGGCAAATACGCAGGCTAAGCTATGTTTGTTTTGGACGTGAACAGCCCAGTGTTAGTATTCTGGGTTTAGTACGGCCGGGGCTTTCCGTGCCTGGTTGGGCTTGCTTGGTCGGGCTTGCTCGGCCGTTGTCGGCAGTCTTCGCTAATATGAGTTGACAAATATTTGCCGGTAGAATGGTAATGTCAGTAGATTTTTCAGTTCCAGTTTTGAAATTGTATTGTTGACTTTGTATCAAGTTTTTGCTTGTTGTAGCAATAATACATTGTGTACGATAAAAAGCTATTAATAGTATAAAATGCGTTCAATATTTTTTTATCTTTTCACTTTTTATGTAGAACACGTACGTACTTCACTTTTATTGACAGATATTTTAAATCAACAATTATAACATCCAATTGGCTGTTAACAGTTGAACTAGTTACATCACCCACTACTTGCGACACGGAGTTTGTAATCAATAGCTTCGGACGTGAATCAAAGCGTTTGTTTGAGGGGTAGTGGTCATTTGAATACGCATTAATTAATTGAAGAAAGCATTCCTGGTTAATTTGATCAACTTACCCAGGCTACCCAGTTATAGTGATGGTTAGATATTTGTATTTACCTGGAAAGAAGAAACAGTTCATTAGTATAAAGTGATTAAAGAAAATATACTTAAAATAGTCGTAAAGAACATTTTACAAAAACCTTCATATTTAGAAATAAACTTTGGATATCCTCTGCATCAACTAGGTGACACACAGGATCTTAAGTCAATTGGAATCTCCAAATAACCACTAATAAATTATTTCAGAGATTGGGTGCGCATTTTTCAGCAGACCGACAAAATTAACCAGTAAACCAAAGATAGGTTTAACCAAGTCTTTCTCCAACAATTCCAATATCTCTTTAACTTTTAATATAAAGCCTTGGAAACTACAAAGAAGTTAATCGATTAGAAGGGATTCGCATAACCGCAGCGGTGGCAAAAAGCTATCGATGTCGTCCGCAAAGGAAGCCCCGTTAGTTACTACACCGCTTTGTGTACTCCAGCGACCGGCTATATGGACGATGTAATATAGTAGTCAAATTCAATGAGGGGTTTTTGCACTGTATTTATTAACATCGTTGTCATCTGCTTCGTTGGCTTAGGCCTAAGTGTTACTGTTGATCAACCTGATGTGTTTTTAATCTTTGTAAATAGGATGTAAAAGTAATAGGATGTAGAAATGTAACCTACACACATATCACATGTACATGTACATGTATCTACGTATCGTTATTACCTAAGTTCATGCTCTCTGCACGGCAAGCGGGCAGTTGACTGTTTCAGTACTGAACGCAGGCGGTCGGTACTGTATGCAACTTCAATAATTTACGCGTAATGCAAATAATTGCATATCTTTGGAACTGATGCTTTTTTGTATTGCTATTATTTTTACAAGCTTGTATTCCAATTCGAATTTGAACGCTGATCTACGCGAGACACAATGGCTTTTTCATTGTGTCTCGAATATATAAGGAGTTAAAATTAACTTGCAATGTATGTATGTATGATTGTATGTAAGTGCGTTCGGGTCAAATGGATGACAATACATGGTTAGACAAGTGACGTCTTCTAAATCCAATATGGCGGACGGCCCACGCTGGTGGAATAGTATTCTTTGTGCACTGCCATGGTATGGATATCAAATGAAAGGGTTTACTGAGAAGAATACGAAAAAACTCTTTCAATTTTAGCACCTTATATAAAAATTGGACTTCTAAAATTGCTATCACAGACTACCTCGTGTATTAAACTACGATACACAATGTTCGTCCAACTTCCAGCTATATACTCAAGTCACCAACAAATTTTAAGGATTCAACTCGCCATTTCAATTTCTCAGGAAATTGCGTGAGGGCGTGGCAAATGAAGTTACTTATAGAACATTGCGAAGTCGGTTTAGACCGAAGCTGGTTAGAGGGAAGGAAATCTACTTATGTGAGGTGGAAAAGTGAGAAAATTTTGTTCTCCTGCCGTGCCGGTACAAACAAATGATGAATAGAAAGGTTGGAAGTCTTGAACCTGCTGTGAAAGAGCTGTCTAACCAGTCATCTGCCCGATTCAGTCTAACCAGAATTTTTCTTTGAGTGGCTGACATACATGAGGGTTTCTTTATGATACGTTATGCCGCGGTACCACGGCCTGATTTATCACAAGCCCGATCGCGTCAGGCCAGGCTGACAGGCCGTGGCAACCGTCGCATCCGATGAAGCCCGCGGTGGCCTGACGTCGCCCGTCCGATCCATCAGGAGTCGATAAGTGCAAAGGTGCCGCACGGCGATGGCGCGCGTCTCTGTTCACTCCACTGATTAGCCGTTTATCCACAAATATCTTGTGGACCGATTTACATTACTTAATCGGATATAATGGTTCTACGTCTTTACCTTTTTGTGACCAAAATCATCAAAATAACTGGGATATTGGAATGGTCGCACCAGGCCGACTCACGCCGTGGGAACAGTCGGCATGGATCGCGGCAGGCCGCGCCAGGCGTTGCCAAGTCTGGCGCGGCCTGTCGATTAACGGGGCCGTGGGACTCCAGCTTTCGAGGGTATAGTTTCAAGAACTTTTGATTTAGTTTTGTTTCACTAAACTACATTTAAACTCATTGGAAAGCCTATGATCTGTTATACTTTAACCTCTTTCACTAATGACTTAAATCTCCTGTTATCTACATTTCACTTGGTTACCGAACCGTAATTATAACAGTTAATCCTGGACTGGGTATCCTATGTATCGCAGGATCCAATCACTCTCCATAAATATTCTTAGGTCTACATACAAGAGACAAAATGTCACCTCGTGTGCACTAGGTTTAAAAAGCAATCCGGATACAGTAACCTCGTTCCGCGACAAAATGTCGTCTTGTATGTTCTAGGCTTAAAAAGCAATTCACAAGTCTAGAGAGGGATGTGCACCTCAACGCACAACTTATAGATCCATCGCAGTGAGAGTATAGGATAACATAATTCAGTAGTTCCAGCAGCGCCGGTTCTTCTACAAGTTATTATAAGTTTCGCTCAGTTCATAGGTGCAGCCGGTGCGAGGGTTTTCTACTGCAGCATCCTTGAGAAATGTTCATAATCGTAGCAGCTTATATTTTTAAGGGGCTATAATATTCATAGTACAGTACGTATATCCTTTATAATGTTTTAAACTGTCATTAATCCTCCATCTATAAAAGAGGAAATTATTTGTATTTTTGTATGTAAAGAATACACTTAAAAACTACTGGACAGATTTCAAAAATTCTTCCACCTTTGGGAAGCTACACTATCCCCGGGTGACATAGGCTTCTTTTTTCCCTGTATTCCCACGGGAACGGAAACTACACGGGTGAAACCGCGAGGCGTCCGCAACTTAATATTAACAATGCGAAAGTAACTCTGTCTGTTATCTTTTCACGACCAAACCGCTAAACCGATTTAAATGAACTTTAGTATAGAGATAGTTTGAAAACCTGGGAAGGACATATGATCGTTTTTATCCCGGCAATGATCCTTAAGGGGGTGCAAAGGGGGGTCGAAGTTTGTATGGTAAACTAACAATTTATCAAGTAAGGCGGCCCACACACCTACATAATGACTTAGGATATTCATTTGTATGTCTGCGACCGCATTTTCTCTTAACTAGGCTTGAAGTCCAGATTTCCTCACGATATATTCCTTCACCGTTACATTCGCTTTCGTTCAACATTCACTTGTAGAAGCAAAATGCTTTTCATGCACGTATATATCTACAAATCTGATATACCTTGCAATCCGAACAAGCATACAACATATTCACAAGCAAACTAAACAAACACACAATTCCCTTTGACATATAAAAGAATAATTAATCTGATTAATGTACTACCCTCGATACAAGTACTAATTACAGAACAGACCGATCGAGAATCCTAATGATAGGTAGGGTCAAACGATATTTTTCCTTTTTATAATTTCTTCGATAATTTCAAAGTGGTCTTTTAAAAGAGGTTTTATAGCGATAATTATACTGGAGAAAGATAATTGGGCTTCTTTGTAAGTGTTAATTTGTTTAATAACTTCATTATTGGTGTTTAGATATTCTGTGAATGTCTTTCCTGGGGTGGTGTATGTATTTTTTCGTTTTTAATGGAATATGTGGGGATGTGAAATGGTTTGTTGTACATTGTAGAATATGCCAGTCTCTAAAGTAGTGATGTTTGCAAATGAAAGAAAATATTTTTTTAGACCGTGAAAAACGGAATTCAGTTTATTTTCTTACCGCCCGTTTCTGGAAAGTAATTATCGACTGCTGCAAGTGCTGCATGTGGCAGTTGAAAATTCATTCAACAAATCACAACAGTTAACGCACATTTGGCAAATTATTTTTCGATATTTTCCATTACAGAACCTGGGCTTTAGTTTTTCATGATAGAAATAAAGAAAGAAAATACATTTATTTAGCACAGACTAAAAATTATAATAATATATACATCAGATAAAATACAAATAAAAATAAAACCGGCCAAGTGCGAGTCGGACTCGCGCATGAGGGGTTCCGTACCACTATCGCATAAAACGGCAAAAAATCACGTTTGTTGTATAGGAGACTCATTTAGATATTTATTTTATTCTGTTTTTATTTTTTGTTATAGCGGCAACAGAAATACATAATCTGTGAAAATTTCAACTGTCTAGCTACCACGGTTCATGAGAGCCAGCCTGATGACAGACAGACAGACAGACGGACCCTGGAGTCTTAGAATTATGGTCCCGTTTTTACGCTTTGGGTACGGAACCCGAAAAAATATAAAGTCTGACGTAAGAATTGCTGCTTTGTCTATCACAGTTGAAGTGGAAACAAAAGAGTTTATTCTTTCTTTCTTCTTTAATAGTAAAATCATCGTAAATCGTAATCATTCAAGTAAAATGCTCAACTCAAGTGCACATGCACTTATTCACCTTACTCTTGTGTAAGACGCAATATCCTTTATCAGCGTGTCCAATAAACCGCAGTGTTATCAGTTATCAGTGACGTCACTCCGAGGATATTTCACTGATAAGAGTCGTTTACAGGTCATTCAACCCATATTTGTAATGCGTTATTATTATGCTTCGTGTTAGGTTTTATACCTGAGAATAGATAAGGTTACCTAATGGGTTATGGAGGTTTTTCTTTGTAAAATATCCTAAATACTGACAAAGGGTTTTCTTCACAGAATAATTTGACTGAAATGGAAACGCTGGGAGGAGACGCCTTAGAAAGACATACATTGACCTTATTGGTGATGTTCTTCAGAAAGGCCAGGTGCGCAGTACTCATAACCGGCGTGTGTGTATGACTAGATGCATGAATGTGAGTGAAGCAAAAGAATTATGTAAGGATCGTAGCAGGTGGCGTTCTGTAGTTTCTGCCTACCCCCATGGAAAAAAGGCGTGAGTATGAGTATGCATGTATGTATAATTTGAAGTTTATTTAGTATGAAAATTCAATAATAATGAGCCTTTCGAACCCAGATTGTTATAATATGGTTTGTGAAACATTTTCTATAGGAACTTCTAATTACATAACATATCACCTAGTTAGAGGCGTTATGCTAGTTATGTTTAAGCCCCATGTAATATTGGGCGATCCCATAGCACTACCTGACCCGGGAATCGAACGAAGAGTTCAACTTCTAGTATCCATTTTTAGGGTTCCGTACCCAAACGGTAAAAACGGGACCCTATTACTAAGACTCCAATGTCCGTCTGTATGTCTGTATCTCATGAACCGTGATAGCTAGACAGTTGAAATTTTCACAGATAATACTAAAACAGAATAAAATAAATATTCGTGGGGCTCCCATACAACAAACGTGATATTTTTGCTGTATTTTGCGATAATGGCAAGGTACCCTTCGTGCGCGAGTCTCTTTCTCTCGTTCTTCGTTTTCTGTATACCAGAGAATTGTGAACTACTTATTTATTTCATAATTTATTAGAGTTAAATCTCTATCTAATAGCCAAAGTAACATAAAGTCACTTCGTTTCAATAAACGTTATTAAAGGCTACACTACACGTTAATATCGACAATGAACTAGTAAATGACAAACACCCGAAAATGCTACCTCTCCCCCTAATGATAACCATGACTTTACATTTTAAGCCATATCTACACAGCAGGCCTCCAGTGTAGGGTTACCAGACTTCAGGATTTGTCCTGAAATGTTAGGTTTTTTGGTCTTTGGGCAGGATACTGGGATTGAAACGCTGCACATGCTGAGAGAGTAGTCTTTTTGGTCTCGAACTGGGTTTTTATTTTTATTATAGTTTAATTTTTTGCTTATTTCTCGTGTCACAAATATATTTTTTCTTTTTTCTTTGAAACTGTCAAAAAATTTGATTAATTATTGGAATACCAAAACCGGTTAGTAATTTTATTATTTGTAGAAACCATAATCTAAACAATCAACACGATCAACACAAAAATGTTTTTGGATTTTAAATTAAAATTGCAGAAACAACAATAAATTCAAGACTTTTTTAGCGACCTTCCTAACGCTTCGCCGCGATTCGATTTTCGAGTATATCACACCGAAAGGCGATTTTAATTATAAGAACGTTCACATGGCACAAAATGCGATGCGAACATTTCTTAGAAAACACGTGTACGACTATCGACGAAATTTTTATTGCGTCGCACCATCAGGATTCTTTAAGGTTCCCCTAGTCGACGGCACGAACTATTTTGTGCGCGAGGTTAAAATGCATGCTAACTCATCCGACAACACGTGCGATAGAAATATTTGCTTTGATGAGCAGTAAGAACCTAGTTCGCGCACGAATTAGCATTTTTGCTAATTTGTATCGAAATGTATGATGATTTAGGACGAAAACGAGCGCGCGAAATTTTATAAACAGACCTTTGGGAGTCTAGGTATCATGAAAAAACTACTAAATGTATATTTTCAAAATAAAATTATTTGCATTGATGAATTACTAATCTATCCCTATATGGAGGCCGTTTTGCAATTTTCCTTCTTCTTATGGTATTTATTTCCGCCCAAATATGCGTTGAAATTAGTGTTGAAATATGAAATTTCGACGCTCATAACTTTCAAATATTGTATTTTTTACTTATCGGTTTCCATACATGGCTAGATAATGATGAGACAAATTGATATAATTTTTTATTTTGAACGTACACCGTCAAGTAGTGGAGTAATCGCCAGACTACGTTTGTATGGAAGAATTTTAGACTAGTGTAACCTCTACTTTAAACAAAATCTTTCCACAAAATGTCAGGTCTTTTTAATAGAAATCATGTTTTTGCAATTTTCAGTTCCACACCTGGTAACCCTACTTCCTGGCCTTTACAGAAATCCATTAAGCCGAGACCCCATGATATATAGCCTGAACTGTCACAATTGAATTATCTACATGTGCAAACTGTAGTGGAATGGGCCTATCTGTAGGATTAGTGGTTTTTGTGTTATAATGTTGGTAATATTTTAATGGTTGTTGGGTGGGAACTGTGATTGTACACGGTTGAATTTATCTGACAGATAAATTATTGTATTTAGAGAGATTGCAAGTTACTACAATTATGACAAGGTATGATTTTCTCTGTGTTTAATAATCCTTATTTTTAATCCCCGAAGGAAAAAGAGGGGTGTTATAAGTTTGACGTGTGTTGTTGTGTATCTGTCTGTGGCATCATAGCTCCTAAACGGTTGAACCGATTTTCATTAAGTTTTTTTCGTTTCAAAAGTGATTTTGTCGAGAGTGTTCTCAGCTATGTTTGAATAAAATCGGTTCAGCCGTTCAAAAGTTATGGGCGTTTTACTGTTTGAATCGGGGTGTTTTCGCAATATATCGTGTCATAATTACGTGTTCAATAGATTGCCGATCGAAGCGTATCTACTATGTACTAGATAAATTATGCAGCATGAAATAAAAATGTGTCGAGGGTTTTATAAATTTTGAAATTTTACTTGTTGTTTTATTTAATTCAGAATGTAATACACGGTGACTTTTAATTCAATGGTAATTTTTCATGGGGTAAAAGTATGTACTTCTGAATATGAACCACTTATATTATGGCATCAACACTGAAATTATCACGATCTTCCTGTCTTTGTCCCATGTTACTTGGGGTTGGCTTCTTCCATACCGTCCTGTCATCCATCACAGTATCACTGACTCCGTTTTCTTTCATATCACTCCTCACACAGTCTGAAATATGATTTAATTTTTGCTGAACTGGTCCTGTTGGCCGCAGCCGTGGGACAGACAATGTTATATATTTGTGTCAATGTTATAATTTTTTTCTTTTTTAATGTTGTGTGCTCTGGCTTGTGACAAATAAATGTTTTCATTTGTTTCTGTTTAGTATATTAACGTTCGTATAACGCGAAAATACGTAGGAAACAGCAGATTTTTCTTTCCCAATTTAAGTTTTAATATACAGTTATCTGCTGAAATAGCCCTGGGCCGATTTAGAATATGAGCTTTTACTTAGCTGAGACACACAAATTTTGGTCAAACAGATCACCAGGGCCATATTTCCTTAAGAAACTATTGGTATTGTGGTGATCTTTGGAGTAGCATTTATAAAACAAGCTGAAGACAACAATCTTATTGAACAAAAAAGAAAAGAAAATCATTAGCATCCTAAGACGAATCAGTATCGTAACCTAACAAGAAAATTCCAAAGCATTTGTTGAAGTCATAAAAAAGGATCTTAAATAAAAATCAGCTGGTGCCTGGTTTATGCAAAACGGGAAAAAAACTCCAAGAGACGTACCACGACATTCTAATTACCTGGCAAGGGACTGGCAGCGAAGTATTTTTACATTTTATGATGCTGAATTAAATTCAACGTTGGACTTAAAACGGCCAAGAGCTTTCGCTGTTTTTGACATAATTCTTAATTAGAGGAATTTACTTTGATAGTGTTACAAGCTGGAAATGTGCCTTGATATATAAGGAATTCTCCAATGAATTTACATTTCAGTTTGACGTGAGCAAGTTAATTTAAGGAACTGTTATATATATCGTTTTTGTTTGTATACATTTTACTTTATTTTTCTTCCATTAGTTAATAAGTTACCTTATTGTAAAAGTCCATGTAAGCACACTCCTAAATACTATTGTACTAGTTTTAGAAGAGCGGGGCCTCCTAGCACAGGTATTTCTCATACTTAAAAGGAGACCCCTACGTAAGATATTTTGTAGAACAAGTAAAATACTGAAATAAATTTATTTATTTATTTATATATCAGGACCAGCAGCCTTATTGTGTAATGAATTCGGCAAGGCAAAGCATTTTGACACCACCAATCGACCAATCACATAGACGGAAATCCACATCGCGTCTTTCTTCTCGCATGTGATTGGCCGATTGATGGCGTCAAAACAATTAGGCTGCAGGAACAGGTCTTTAATTTGTGATTTTTAATTCAACACCAATCTTGCAGGGGCTGATTATAAACAAGAATTAAGAGGAACTTTTAATGAAACCCTTTCTTTGCTGCGATACAATAGTACATTGTGTATTAAGGGCGGTAAGTAAGGAATTACGATCGAGGCTCTAGTAGAAGCCCGAAGTCGAAGACTGAGGGCTTTCTGAGTCGAGGTTCATAATTCCCGTACCGCCCGTGATACATACAATGCTTTTCATCACATTTGCGAGTAATAATTATGAATTATAGCTTTAATACAGCAGCTGTTATTACGAAATACGTGAACTTTTTTTTAAGCGGTTGGCGAATTTTTGCCCACACCACAGATTATACAGTGTTTCGTTCAGAAACTTTAAGAGCAAATACTAACGTAGGTATACAGCCATGACGGAGTGTAAAAAAAAATAAATAGTTTCGACGTTTTCATACTATAACTATTAAAATCGATTATTAAGAACATCAGTTCAGTATTTAAGTAACATGTAGCGAGATTGCAAAGAAATTCCTGTTTGGATAACATTTTAAGACAATTTTTCAATTGCGTGTAAACTCCTTGCTTGAACTTGCATGACCTGTGTGCTGTGCCATAAATTAAAAAAATATTACTTACCGCCCTAGGGTTTCATGACAAAAAGAAAGCCCGAGGGTTTTATATGGGGCATTACGGCCAAGTTAACCTGTATGTTTAGATACTTTTTACGAGCAAGTGTGATGAAAATGAACAAACAAAATAATCTGAGACCAACTATAAAACTATTCAATCAACACTCATCACAGGATATAGCGTGATGGTACAATACTAACTTTACAACTTAAGAAGCAGTCGTGACCGTATGAATGAACCAGACCGGAAGCGAGCTTTTTACGACCGTTTGATTGGTACCACTGTTCGAGGTACTACGTCCGGGTATTAGTAAGTGAATGGTATTCAAGTTAGTCAAGTGGTAAGTTGAAACATGTATTGAGTTTCTTATTTGGGTATCTCATTTTGAGTATACACTTTGTAAAAGTCCTAATACAAAGATCTCTTTTCGTGCAGAGAAGGAACAAGCACATCTCACCAGGTTTGCTTACTGTTAGGCGGTGATATTTTTTCCTTTTTTTAACTTAAGTCAATAATGACGATTAGGCAAAAGCTGACTAATAACCAATACTATTCACTGGTAATTAAAAAAGTTGTCAATTTGCTTGTAATAACCGCTAACCAAACACCGAAAATATTCGAATACACTAGCAAGTACTCGTAGGTACATTGATATCACCTCGTATTTACTAAGAGAAGAAGCTAAGGTCTCTTCTTCACTTCTCTTAGCTGATTGGAATTCCGGTTTTTTTTTTAAATTTTCATAAACTTTTTGTTAAATTAATTATTTTAATAATAGGGATGTTTCCTGGGTAGAAAAAAAAATTAAGAAATTAAATTTAAAAATTAAATTTTCAAATAATATTAGACCAGTATTTTTTGCAAAATAAAAATGGACAAAGATAAAGCGAAACAAAGTTTAGGAGTAGGGGCTTGTGATGTCACTTTGTCAGTATAAAGTGTAGCACACCGTGACGTCACACGATATTGCAACGAACTGTATTTTCGTAATTTTTTGTTTACGTGACTAATGAAATTACGTGTCCAATATTTTTAGGTTATCTAACTGACGGACTAAATAGATTTTTTTTAGTCATCTCAATAGGGTATTTTGGATCATTCTGAACACGTTATCAAACTAAGAATGCAATCCTCGATATTTAATAGATTTTGGGCCTATTCAGGGACTATTATAATACCATCGCCTCACATTTCATAACCGTCAGATATAATGTAGCGTTCGTCCAATATAAACGTTCGCATTTAGCCTGTCATGGCGTTGCGTAAACCCGACTGACAGGGGAAATTGATATAAATATGGTAATGAACACCATGACATGTGTTATGTTTAATTGTGGCTTATTAGCTGAATTTGGCAAGTCACTTTTGTTACGTAAATGTATGTTGTGTCGAATTGAAAAGCGGGTCTAATAAGTAGGTATATTTTTGTAAGAACGTTCGCGTGTTTATAATTTTTCCTAGTTATATCTATGCCTTTATTTATTTTTTACTGAAATTTCCATCCGTAACTGCTCAGTTAAGAGCCTTCCACCGCTTTCCTTTTTGATGATACATCATCTTTAGAAGCACTAAAACCCTCAAAATATGCTCAAAATTGCGCTGTCAACAAGGGCCTCTTTTTTAGCTTGGAGAAATGGGAATAACTTTTAAATTGGTCCAATGATGTAGGAGGAAATAGACGAGAGCCAAACACACGTCGGACATAACAAAGCTGATAAACGGTCACACCCACCCAGGTCGTGGTATTTACACTGTCTTCAAAAATAGAACCTCCTTGAGAAACGCTTCACATCGACTTCCTAGTGCTCTTGGAAAAACAACTGACTGTCAAAATCCACCACAGCACACCCAATTCTCGTAAATCTCCTCGCATCTACCTGCAGATGAGTATGGGAACCGAATGTTTCATTAGAGTACTTCCCCGGATGGCTATTAGGAGAAGTGGGGGCACAAACTTGCGGCACACGCGTCTTCAGACTTCGACAATGGCAGAACTTTCTTACGGTGTTATTTGTTCAGGTTAGGGCTGTTGAAAGTATAGAAGTAGAATATTGGAATTTCTCCTGATATCGATGTATTGAAACTACCTTTTCTGCCAGGACTTTTAGATCCCGTGCCCTAGTTCACGGAAACCGTGAATTTTTGGGGATAAAAAGCGGCACTGAGTGTTATGTTTAGTTTTATTTCAGTGAAAGAGTTTACTTTATCGTATCAGTATTTCCATATAATTAAATCAAACGCCTCTATATAATTAAACAAGCTTCTGCCAGCGGCTTCGCCCGCGTGTCGGGTCGAAAATTATCCCGAGGAAAAATATTCCCGGGATAAAAAGTATCCTATGTGCTATTCCTGACTATAATCTACCTCTGTGCCAAATTTTCGTCCAGATCCGTTCAGCCGTTCTGTCGTGATTGAATAACAAATTAAAGATTAAGATTAAAGCTTATATGATGCCCTTTTTAGTTGAGTCAAGTGTTTCGTGATTTAATTTACGTGTCTATGCATAAATTTTCTCTAAGTGAAAAAGTTGTGTTATTGCAAAAGCATAAAGCAGTAAGTTGAATCACTTTCTGCTTGTGGTTACATTTGTGATACATACTAAAAGGTATGTAACCGACAAAGATGAGTGAATTCAGAATAATAATTCCTTCTTGAAAGCAACACAATGTGAATTTGAAAAAGATGAAGAGAGTAAAGCTGCATATGTATGCCTTAAAAGACAAGTAAAAATGGCGCATATTCCTTTCAACTGTCGAACTAAACAAAATCAATATGAAAAGCATAGTAAAACCAAAAAATATTCCTTTCGAAAACAATTCCAGCGTTTTGGCAGCCCTACAGCCAAATATGGAAATTCGGTCTGCATTAGCCAAACGGTACAATGCGAACAAAATACTCCCCGAAGTATAGGTAACGCTTTGTGCAATACTAGCTTTGGCACACGAACTCGCTCGCCTTTCAGATCAGGATATAGATATTTTACGTCAAGAATTTGGCCCTTCCGGAATTTAGAATGGTGCTCAATGCTCAAGTAGCTACTTGAGGAAATTTAGTTTATGGATTTGAAATTGTCGTACGTTATTTATAGTTATATGTAAGTACTTACTAGGAGCCAAATCTAGCTATGAATCCAAACTCATGCTTGGAGCGACATTTTAAAACTAATATAATATAATATATAATAAATTGCGTGTAAAATACGTCTGTACAAGTAAGGAAAGTTTAGACAAAAGATTATTTATTTTGACTTCATGCACAAAAAGGTACAAAGGCGGACTTAATGCCTTATGCATTCTCTACCAGTCAACCAAGGGTGGCGAAGAGATAAGCATTGTTTAAACAATTAAACAAGTAAAATTTAAAAATTTAAAAAAACCCCGACACATTTTTATTTCATCCTACATAATTTATCTAGTACATGGTAGATAAGCTTCGATCGGCAATCTATTAAACACGTAACTATGAAACGATATCTTGCGAAAACAGCCCGACTCAAACAGTAAAACGCCCATAACTTTTGAACGGCTGAACGGATTTTTTTCAAACATAGCTAAGAACACTCTCGACAAAATCACCTTTCAAACAAAAAAAAAATCAAAATCAAAATTGGTTTATCCGTTTAGGCGCTATGATACCACAGACAGACACACAGATACACAGCAACACACTTGAAACTTATAACAACCCTCTTTTTCCGTCGGGGGTTAAAAAGAAAAAAGTTACTATTAACATACGAAAAAACATAAAAGGGAAACAACAGACAAAAGAAAAAGATAATTTTTTTAATCGGTCGGTCATTTCAGATTTAAATCAATCCAAGATAGATTATTTCAAAAACAAATTGTATAGTTTGAATGTCCACAACTTTAGATGAAAACATAGAAAGTCTCACTTTTAATCCCAGCCTCACACCCCAAAGGCTAAAAGAAAATGCCAAAGCAGCAAAGGAGATAACCCAGTAATAAGAAATGAATCGCACGATATAAATCCACAATCGGTTCACTGAGTCTTAAGACGAGAACAGACGGACTAATTTTCTATAGTCCTTACATTTCCTAAGCCTAATGAACTCGACGTATAAATTCTGGCAGAGAAATATAAACTTTTTTATATTGACGCCTTTTATTACGCCGTTTGAAACTTTTACTGATGCTTCTAAAGCGTTGGTAGCAACTAACTTTTGGCTTCCATTCTTATATTTTTAAATATTATTTTCGCTAAAGTATGGCTTCTGTTCTTTTTGAAATGTGGGGCGTTTAGTCTAGACGGCTTACGAAGGTATGATGAAATATTTTGCTAAAGAAACTATAGAATATTATGGCAGCATACTTTTCTAATATAGACTCGTTGGTGTCTGGCGTTTTGTATGGTTTCAGTACTGAAATATCGCACCCATATTGATTAAAGCTGGCTACATCTAATATTATAAAGAGGTAAATTGTTTGTTTGGTAATCTCTGGAAATACTGATCCCATTACGAGTACATTATCACTGAGTTCCGTAGGCTACCTATTATCTCGAAAAGAAACGGTTCATGTATTTTGCCTAGGCCACGAGGTCCCAGCGCTTACAAATAAATGTTAGTTCAAATAAATGTCACTAGATGGCGCGATATGCATTGATTTGTTATTGAATTGTGTGTAAAATTAACATTTTCTAGAATTGATCATACAAATTGTTTGTTTTTTTTAAATGAACTCTCTTAAACACAAAATTTTGGAATATTGGGCTCTTAATTCACATTTCAAACATTATTTGAACGGATCATTTAAAATAGATTCCAATAGATGGCGCGGTTTTAAATTTCTGAGGCATGCCACTCGATTATTTTTAATTTGTACTGCAACACATTGTGGTACTTAAAGTAAAAGATAGTCACGAACCGAGAAAACTTTTTTACTTGCAAGTCACTGCTAACACCATCTATAGCCGTGGAACGGAACAGAACGCGATCAAAGTACTTATAAAAATAATCATCAGACGAAAAACGTCAGACACGTTGACACGGTTTCTTTGTATGGGATCTGTACGCTAGTATTATATTTTCTGTTCCTAGGCTACGGTAGCGAAGCCGCGAGGTATAACTACCTAGAACGTAACACAGGGTACTTTGCACCCTAGAAATTTGAAAACCTCCACAAACACAAGGAGGTAGTACAAATACAGTGTCATCACATTTTTCAAAGATAAAGATTATGTGCTACACCTACAGGGTGTATTTTCCGGAATATTTTTTCTACCGAAAGTATATTCGTGAAAGCTGTAATAAAGATTCTCTTATAGCCTCGTATACGTACCGTCAGCCTTAATGATAGCATTAAGTTGTCTATCGTCTAAGAGTGCTATTAACTTGCTTCCTTCAAGCGAATCTCTCCGGACAAAGACGGAGGATTCGCTCTACTTTTTCTCTTCAACGAAAATGTATGGGGTATTTGCGGATATACTTATCATTATGGTTATTCTTGCTGCCGTATGTAGAGTGATATAAAAAGACAATTTGCAGATACATAATGGTTATGGTCTCGGAGACAAAGGCGTTGTTTTAAAAGCAGTGTTTTCTGTATCTAATCCAAATACAGCTAGTGATATAAGTAGGTACATTTCGAAAACGAAACGTTTAAGTGTCGAACTTACAACCTCTGTTACACCAACCAAGAACCGCAAGGTCTAATGACAAAAGACACTACTCTATGATTACTTTAAAGAAGACTAATCTAACAAATAAAAATGTTAAATTCATTCATTCATTGGTGCAGGGGCGAAACAGCTAGGTCGACGAACCTAACATTTTGAAAAAAAGTTATTTTACGAAGGTGGAGGGCTGATGCCAAAAGACACTACTCTATGACTACTTAAAAACAAGTAAAATTTCAAAATTCAAAAACCCCCCGACACATTTATCTTGCGAAAACATCCCGATTCAAACAGTAAAACGGCCCATAACTTTTGAACGGCTGAACCGATTTTATTCAAACATAGCTAAGAACACTCTCGACACAATCATCTTTCAAACAAAAAAAACTAAATCAAAATCGGTTCATCCGTTGAGGCGCTATGATGCCACAGACAGACACACAGATATACAGCAACACACGTCAAACTTATAATACCCCTCTTTTTCTGTCGAGGGTTAAAAAGACTAATCTATCAAATAAAAATGTTAAATTCATTCATTTATTGATACAAGGGCGAAACTGCTAGGTCGACGAGCCTAACATTTTGCACAAAAGTTATTTTACGAAGGTGGGCCACTAGGGATTATTTTTTGAAAATTCCTCATCTAAATGGCTAAAATATAAGATGAAACTTCGTACAGATGGTCGTAAGTTTTACCGCTGGGAAATCTCATCAAGACACTTGGCTTTACCAGCAAATCTTCCAATCCAATCAAACCGGAACTCCCAGCAAACAAAACCGTACTGATTGATCATGATGACGATTTGAAAGGCCACGGCCTATTCCCGCATCCACCAGCCATAAACGAAACTCTTCAATCACCGGACGACTATAAAACCGGGTCGTTTCGGACCCGGGGCATGGAGATTAAACGGTCGTAAACTGTGTATCGGCAACGGGGGACGCTTGTCAGGAAGATTGCCTTCTTCTCGAATTGTGGTGTTTACTTTGTGGCTGGAATAACTGGGTTGGAGGGTAGGATTGTTTGTTTATGGCAGGATTCGGAACTGTCACATTTCAATTAGAATTTACCTGAAATTAGAATATCTCTGTTGTGTGGCAATTAAGGCCCTTACTCCGTTTTAGTAGTAGTTGCTTTCTTAAGCATACTCGTTAGTAACGGCTAAGTTAAAAGGTTTAAAAATAATAATTTTGCATGTACATACAGTAACATAAACATGGCAAAAATTGTATAAATGTATTTCTAAGTATTGTATTAATTTAAGAATATCTAATTATTTTTATCCCTTACAAATAAAATAAAACATGGTGTATTCGTATGACTAATACTTTTGCTTTAAAAAAATAATTAACAACTCGATAAATTTTTGCTTCTTTTGCATACACTTCCAAAACGACTTGGATATTTAAAATATTTTTACACAGAAACATTGATGGTTAGAATTTCTTCCTAACATACAAAGGATATGTAAATTAGAAAATATTATGCAAACAAAACTATCCAAAAGAAGGTCAAATATTTTGATAATCTGGCAACGAGCGCGCGCACGGCCAGTTCCTCGTTAACATTGGGGAATATATTCACCTTAATTACAGAATGGTTAATATTCTATCATTCAGCTTTAACCTTAGCAAAATACTGATTTTTGGGCTCTTTCTCAAAAATCTGTTTTTTACTAAATTCTCGTAAAGTTTTGGTTTTATTGAAATTTGGGCAAGTTTATCAAGTTTTAAAACTTGGTCAAAAAAGCACTAAACGACATTTGGGTAGGGAATGAAATTCAAAGTGTTTTAAATAATGTTTTGAGTATGATGTGGGATTCTGTTAACACATGTTATTGCTCAGGATATGCTTATTCATTTTAGTAGACTAACCAGATCCTATATAATCTTTGTACACCCATATCAGTAAGCATCCTTAAAACCTAAAATTATCTTACTAATATTATACATGTGAAAATTTTGATGGATGTATGCTTGTTACTCAATCACGCTAAAATGGCACAGAGATAGATTGTAGTCTGAAATAGCACTTAGGATACTTTTCATCCCGGTCTGCTCTTTCGTTCTCATTTGCATCCTAATCAATCCTAACCACTAACACACACTATTACCACTAAACTCTTCAAGTTTTATAGCACATGCAAAGAGCATAAGCAGAACTAAAGCATTATGAAGCTATTAAGGTTCGGCTACATTCATTCGTATGCAAATCGCATCGGATTCCGTTAAGCATTCACTTAAAGGGTTAACTAGATATAGGGGTGCTGTGGCCAGTGGTTCGACTGTTGTTTTTAGTTAAGGGGATGGTAATTTTATGGGTAGCACCTTGAACTTTGCAGTTTTAAACTAAGTACTGTCAGTAGAGTTAAAACGGGCATGAATTTGGTTTACCAAAGTGAAAACGACTCAAATTTTATCAGACCAGACTGTGGCCACTTGGATCGAAGGTGCAGGTGGTTGAAAAATTAAGTCGGATAGCCACGTAAAGAAGAAGGTGATCGTAAAATCTGAAAACCATTGCAATTTTTTTATTTTACACACATTTAAAGGTAAAAAAGACAAAAAAAAAAGAAAACTACTCAGATGCAACTTATCAAAATATCAATTTGTCATTCGCAAAATTTTGCTGTTACAGCCAAGGATAGGAACACATTTTAGAAGAATTTAAAATGTGTTTCATGAACCATGGTGTTAACAGTTTTAGGTTTTACCAATAGTGATCGTTAAGACCACACATTTAACACAAATCTAGAATAATTCCCACATCCAGCATCTGCCTACAATTGACTGTAATTTTCGTCAGTTAAATTGCTCTCACTGCCAGCGAATAAAAGCCAATCTGCGCGACGAATCTATCCGAATTGATTGAGCAATTTCCGATATCGCCCTCCACATACATACACACATATATTTTAACTATATAATTTGAAACAATGATGAGAGCTTACGAGTACGACAAATGCATCGTACTTAATGACGTGGAAAGCAGATATCATCGCTCTGTATATTATACAGGGTGCAATGGAAAGATGAGATCATAATTTTAAACTAGCTTTGAACGCGGCTTCGCACCTGTCTCCTGCCTACGCCTACCGCCGTCTATTCCTACTTACCTACCCTACTTACCTTGCTACCTACCATTTTTGTTTCTAGGATAATTCTTCCGCGGAAAATCTTAACACCACCATTCAGAAAATGATGTCAAATGCACAACGCCATCTATCGAATATGGAATTCAATTGACCGAGTATCTGAATTTCGTGTGTTATGATATTTTACTTCTTGAATACTTTAAATTCATATAACTTTTAAAAGAGTGAACCGATTGCGATGAAATAAAAACTAAGTAATACCTTAAGTCACGCACAATTTTCATATGTAAAATTGATCTACATTGATTTAGCAAATTTTACGTGGTGCGTGCACAAATAAGCAGACAAAAATGCTAAAAATGAGTTTTGTTGGTTATCCTTTACCACCCTGGCCCACTTTTTTTAGAAATAAATTATATGTACTAAAACTACTTCCCTACAGATCTAATAATATTGATACTGCTCCTGTCCATGTATATGAACAACTTTTTCCAAGGAAGTCATAGTCAAATACCCAAAAAATAAACGATTTTCCATACAAATTTGAGTCAACTGACGACTATGGAAAATGCACATTTTCTTTGGGGTTTGCCATTGACTTCCTTGGAGAAAGTTGATATTAATGATTGATTGATTGATTTAGGTACATGGGCAGAAGCAGTTTTTAAAATATGATCGCACCGTTCCGTTACATCCTGTATCATATAGCTGTTTCTCTCTAGCACTATGTCATTAGAGTGAGAGGTCCGTGTAATTAGCAAAGTTGGGAGTTCTCAGAAAGTTTGAGGAATCGATATAATTTAAGTTCGGTTGTGGTAATGGCTCGTGGCTGGAGCGAATGGCCGATCAGAGTAGCTGGTTCTGATAAGTCACTTCCACGAGTGTTTGTGTTGGAGTCGAGTTATTGATCAGTTTATTTTGGGTCCGTCCTATTAGGGAGGTCTGTCCTTCATTAGACGCTTGGGTGGCGATTCCTAAATCTGGAGACGTTATTTTGGAGTGCGGTGATTTTTATTTTGAACTAGCTGTGTTAGCAGCTTCGCTCCCATCAACTGCCTACCCTACTTACCTTCCTGCCAACCAATATTTTTTCTAGGGTCACTCTTTCGCGGAGAATCTTAACACCGCCATTCAGAAAATGACCTCAAATGCACAACGCCATCTATCGAATATGGAGTTCAACTGTCCGAGTGTCTGAATCGCGTGTGTTGTGATAATTTTACTTCTTGAACACTTTAAATTCATCTAACTCATTTATTGTCTGACTCACCTTATTTATCTTATGTAGTGTACACGTATTTTTTTTATTTTTTATTATATGTAATATACACATACTATACACCTATTTTTTATCTTTTATATAAGTAAGTGCTTGTTTCACTTACACATTTAGTTAATAAAACTGCGTTACGTCCGTCACGTCATCGGTCACAGGTCCAGTTGAAAACCAGCGTCGGGCACTAGTTGCCCGACATTATGCTGAACTGGTCCTATTTGGCGCAGCCGTGGGGACACACAATGTTACTAATATATTGTTTTCGTTTTTTTTTGAATATTATTGTTGTTTAGTCTAAGTTATATGTTTTTTATTTTTTTTTGTGTGTTTGTTGTATGCTCTGGCTTGTGTCAAATAAATGTGTTTTCTTTCTTTCTTTCTTTCTAACTTTTGATAGAATGAAACGATTGCGATGAAACAAAAACTAAGTAATACTGCAAGTTACGCACAATTTTTAACATATCTATACTAATATTATAAAGCTGAAGAGTTTGTTTGTTTGTTTGTTTGTTTGTTTGAACGCGCTAATCTCAGGAACTACTGGTTGGAATTGAAAAATTCTTTTTGTGTTGGGTAGTCCATTTATCGAGGAAGGTTATAGGCTATATAACATCACGCTACGACCAATAGGAGCGGAGCATCAATGAAAAATGTTCCAAAAACAGGGAAAATTTATTCTTTTTGAGACGCAACGTATTTAGAGTAGGTGGGCTAGCTTGGTAGGTAGCCAGTTGACGGGAGCGAAGCCGCGTGGGACAGCTAGTCTATACTAATATTATAAAGCTGAAGAGTTTGTTTGCTTGTTTGAACGCGCTAATCTCAGGATCTACTGGTCCGATTTTAAAAATTATTTCACTATTCGATAGCCCGATTATTGAGGAAGGTTATAGGCTATAAAACATCACGCTATGACTAATAGGAGCGGAGTAGTAATCAAAGATGCGAGTGAAACCGCGAGGTTCAGCTAGTTACGTATAAAATTGTTATCTACATTTTATATAATGCGTGCACAACTAAACAGACGAACCGACAAACAGACAAAAATTCGAAAATTGCAGGCAATGGGTTCTGTTGGTTATCCTTTAACACCCTGGCTATTTTCTTTTTTAATATTTTCGATGTTCAAAAATGACTTTTGTACAGATTTATTATATGTGATATTGATAAAGGTGTTTGTGCTACATATATTATATGTTGTATAAAGCCTATAATGTTCTCTATGCTGGGCCACAGACATTCTCTCTATGAGAGGAAGTGGGTTTAGGATACACCGGTTTTCTATCCTTCACCGTTTTAATAGCAGTGTAATACACAACACATATTCAAAGTCGGGTCTTTACCACTGGGCCACCACTCCTCTCTTGGCCTTATTTTCTGCTCACCCTTCCAGTTATATGCTTAATGTAAACATCTGCTTATTAATCAGTTATGTTATTATTAACCTTTGAACTCTGAACACTATTCCTGGTCGTAGTTCCGGAAAATATATCCAAGATACACTTCGAGGATTACACTAATTCACATTCAGCTGACTGCTTTACTTAATTAAATGTTAATTAGGCTTCACACTCTGGAATTGGGAATACACGAATGGATGCACATTACTAAGTGGTATTAGAATTTAGAGAAATCAATTTGACTGGATTATAGATATCTGCCATTTGGTTAGTTATGTCTAAATTCCATGTAAGTCCCAAATAAGGGAGATCTTATTATCATCTACCGGGCAGATAACCAGGTTCCGTGCTACTGAGAAATTACAGATAGATGATCTGGATAGCACTTTTCTTGACCTAGAAATCCAACCTAGGGCCTCGTGCTTAGCAGTTGTACTTGTGACCACTAGGACCAACGAGAATAAAGAATCAATCAATCAGCTGTAGCATTTAGATACTGTATTCCTTCATTTTTAACCGACTTCGCAAAAAGGAGGAGGTTATTAATTCGACTGTTTTTTTTTAATGTATGATGTTACCTTGATAACTTTTTTTTTGAACGCTGGTGCTTCTCATGTGGTCCCATTTAATTTTTCGTCAAGATCTGATCAAGAACTTCGGAGATATACATCAGAACTCTTCAATAAATGACGGCAAATCACTCGGGATAGCGGCAATCGCATGTCTGTTTATTGTTTACACCATTTTATAACATAACATCACACTGGTACGCTCTAAAGGGGTACGCTGGTGTGGGCAGTTCACCCTGGTATACTCTCATTCCACAGTTTTGTTTAAGTTTCATGTTATTGGGTTAATCTATTCTGGCTTCGCTTTGGGAATTAAAGGTAGCTAGCCTATAGAACTGGTCCATTATGTACCACAACTTTAACTTTACTTTACCAAAGGTCAATATTTGTAAATAAATTATTAATAATCGAAGTTTTGTAGGGGGGGGCAGGTAATCTGTATGACAGGCTTTCCTAGTGCAGATACTAGTCTCCCACCAAGGATTTATCAAATAATGTTGCACTTTTATGTAATAGTTTGTAAGGCACCTTTGTGGAAGAGAAATAATTATTTATGTAATGTTATGCTGTTTTCTTAATTTCTTTCTTTCAAACATCCCACAGGATGAAGCAGTGGTGGCCCAGTGGTAACGGCCCCGACTTACGTGTCGAAGTTCGTAGTTTCGAACCCAGGCAGGCGCTTTACCTTGTGTAAATTAGTTCATCACCATTGCTCTAAAAACGGTGAAGGAAAACATCGTGAGGAAACCGGCATGTCCTAGAACCAAAATTTCGAAGACATGTGACATCCACACTGGACAACCCGCACTGGACTCGCGTGTTGGATTAAGGCCCGTTCCCTCTCTCACAGGGAGGAGACATGTGACACAGCAGTGGGAACATTAATAGGCTGATGATGATGAAACATTCTGTTAATTACACTTTCCACTCAAATAAAAGAAAACCGGCCAAGTGCGAGTCGGACTCCCACACCAAGGGTTCCGTACCATTATCGCAAAAAACGGCAAGAACCCCCTTAAATATTGTTTTTAGTATTTGTTGTAATAGTGGTAACAGAAATACATAGTCTGTGAAAACTTCAACTGTCTAGCTATCACGGTTCATGATATACAGCCTGGTGACTGACAGACAGACAGACAGAAGGACCGCGGAGTCTTAGTAACAGGATCCCGTTTTTACCCTTTGGGTACGGAACCCTAAAAAACGACCCGTAGCGAAGGGTAAGAAACTCCTAGCTAGTGTCAATTGTCACTACATATTATACTGTCACTATAGATAAGGGTGCCATCGCCCATCTCAATAACGCAAAGAAACACGTACACAAACAAAAATTCCACCGATACAATGCTTATGAAACACAAATAGTGCTATTTCACTTAACCCGTCATCGGCGTCGTTACGCGCGTTGTGTACCCGGGGTCTCAAGTACCCTGTGTCTGAACGCCTAGACATTCGCAACGCAAACAACACGCCACTCGAAGCGTACCGAGCCGAGGGGAACTTTTCACAACTCCCAATAACGATACGCGAGTTTAAAATTGTGCTAATTGCTACGTGATATTAAAGGCTTTAAAGGCAAAGTTTTTTTGATTAATTATGTGAAAAATAGACGTTAATGTTGCTTAGTAAAAGCAAGTCGAGTATTTACATTTCTCAGTAAACGTTACAGAATAAATAACACGAAAAATAAATATAAAAACACACAGCAAACACCATTATCGAGAAACGCTTCAAACGGCGGCATCGCATCGTCGGAAAAAAAATAAAAAAATGTGATCTAGAAAATCTGGCCGCAAAGCTGGGTAGTTAAAAATCGCTAGCTATTTGCATACGTGTAGGCGAGTGCTGGGGTCGCGCTCGATATCGAGGACCGGTTGGCGGTTGAGGGTTATAAGTGCATCGAGCCTACAAGACTACACACCATAATGACACCGTATCATGTTTATTCCACGTCTAAAACTTATCGTTTCTACATCGTTAACGCCGTCGACGGATGAAGCTCTAAACGATCCCCCTAAAAGCTGTTTAAGGTCCATTATGAACGAAAATACCGAGGCACTTAAGGAGTGCGGGATTCCGCGTTCGGGGGCTGAATTTTCCGGAGTACTTTTTCAGATTAAAATTTTGGCATCGGGGAAGCGGTCGGTAATGAAAGCAGTACGGGCCATTAGGCAGTGGCTCGGCCTGGGCCATTACTTGTTCTCGTTCACAATTACAGCAGTCCGTGAGTTACGATTGTGACGCGGGGGCCACTCGTGCCCGCCGGTGGCCTGGGCCATCGATCGCAGGGCTGCGAACACGGTCACGACCTTCACGATTAATTCCTCTTCTCGTTTTTTGCATGTATTTTATTAGTAAAGGTAGAATCAATGTTAATGGCGGCTTGGAACACAATGCGAGTCACTGCTCAGATGCAAATCCATGTGACAGCCAGACAGGACAAAGTACTACTCAGCTAAATACACACTTCAGCCATCAATAGCTTTAAATCGACCTATACCTACATTTCATTAATTGGCGAGACATTTAAAAGCAAAGACAAAGATATTTTATTTCAACTAGGCCAGGCTCTTTTGAACGACACAATTAAAATTTACAAGGAATAATAAAAAAACTTTTTGCAAAAAAATACTACCGACTTCCAAATACAAAACTACAAAGTGAAAAATAACTTAATTTTTTGAAGTCGGTGTCTTTCGTAGGTACCATTTTTTTTGCGTTATGGACACCGACTTCAAAAAATTAAGTTATTTTTCACTTTGTAGTTTTGTATTTGGAAGTCGGTAGTATTTTTTTGCAAAAAGTGTTTTTATTTTTCACTTTTTAGTTTTACGTACCTAATAGGCAAGTTAGTAAGGGAACTATTTCGTCAGAATAGATTTCATGAAACTTGAACATAACCGGTGAAATGAGAGATCTGCTTACCCCTTAAGAGCGAACTGGCGTGATGTTATGTTATGAAATGTTATAAACAACAAACAGACATGCGATTGCAGAAATCCCGAGAGATTTGCCGTTATTTATTGAAGAGTTCTGTTGTATATCTCCGAAGTTCTTCATCAGATCTTCACCAAATTAAAATGGGACCAAATTTCGAAACATACTTTTTCAAACAAAAAAAGAATTTTCAAAATCGGTCCACAATTGACGAAGTAATCGGTGAACATACAAAGAAAAAAAAAAAAAAAAAAAGCCACCTTGAAGTCGAACATAGAACCTCCTCATTTTTGGAAAGTCGGTTAAAAATTGATTCTACCTTAGCTTTCAACTACCTTATTTATCTTTCATTATTATCCTTCATTTATTTCACAAAATAGAGGCCTGCAGTGGGACAGTAACAGGTAGGAATTATTATTATGTTCCGACTATTCTACATATCCGTGCAACCCTAGCACCAGCCCCTGGCTCGCTGTCGGTACTCTCAGCCGCGAGCTTCACCGCCCACAGCATTTATAATGACGGATACATTATCGCATTATACGGATAACTAACCGCGAACTACTATTTATAGCACGTAGAGCTGCACTTTATTGGAAAACTGACAAAGAAAATTAAATTATTTTAGAAGTTAGCTATCACTCCAGCTTAGCCGTTTTCCAACCATTTTGGGGTCGGCTTCCAGTCTGGAGCTACTGATCTCCACAATCCATTTACTGGGTAAAACATACATTTAATGTTTGTGGTGTTTGTTACCAACACTATCACCTCTTGCATGAAGACATGTGTCTCTGAATAAAGTGATATTCTCTGTCAGCGTCGATAACAATTATCAAAAACCGGCCAAGTGCGAGTCGGACTCGCGCACGAAGAGTTCCGTGCCATATTTGCAAAAAAAAACGCCAAAAAAAACACATTTGTTGTATGGGTGCCTCACTTAAATATTAATTTTATTCTGCTTTTAGTGTTTGTTGTTATAGCGGCAATAGAAATAAATACATCATCTTTGAAAATTTCAAATGGTTAACTATCACGATTTATGAGATACAGCCTGGTGACACACGGACAGACGGACAGTGAAATCTTCGTAATAGGGTCCCGTTTTTATTGGGTACTTTGGGTACGTAACTAAAAAAGTCCCTTTTGACTTTTCGCTAAAATAATGCTGTCTATAGGCTTAAGTTCGCTAAAATGCCACGTACAGCGGAAACCAGTAACAATAACATCAAAAACTGAACAAATACCATTCAACGTCACTTCCGTACCCCCAACACTAAACTTCCCAATCTTATAAACCAACATCAGACCCACAGTACAACTAAAAAACATCGATAAAAACTGCACATAACCATGCCAACAGCATTGCTAATAACCAACAATATACAAGATATGTTCGTCGTAGCCATTCCCTGAGGCCATTCTCGTTTTACTAAATATAAAATATGTAACTAAAATCTATTCTTGCTCTGTGAGCTGGAAAACAGAGGCGGGCCTCGTTATATCGGGGTCGGGTCCTCAAAAGCGAGGAGTAGTGATGTAGGGAGTGAAACCGACTTAAAATGAGTCGGTTTTAGTCGAGTTTGGAGAAGAAGAACAGGTTTTTGGGGGATGGTGTATCGAAACCATTCTTATTTACTCATCATCTGTCGGTTGAGCCTGTCAACCATTTTGTGTATTGTTGGAAGCTACGGTATGGTGCAGGTATATGAAAAGTGCTTTAGAAAATAAAGTAGATAGTCTCAATTAGTTTTCAAAATCATCAACCTGCAGTGCACGTAATGCATCCAGAACACATTAATTTGCACTTAGTACTTCAGTTTACAAGCGACTTAATTTTTCGTTGTAACCTGAGCAAACGGTGACTTAACATACAGTGTTAAAGAAGATTTAGTTAATACTAGTTCTGCAGCTTCAGTTTTGCAATGCAAATAGCACATAATATTATAACAGTCACATCCACAAGTAAAAAAAACCGGCCAAGTGCGAGTCGGACTCGCGCACGAAGGGTTCCGTACCATTATCGCAAAAACGGCAAAAAATCACGTTTTTTGTATGGGAGCCCCCTTAAATATTAATTTTATCCTGTTTTTAGTATTTGTTGTTATAGCAGCAAAAGACATACATCATCTGTGAAAATTTCAACTGTCTAGCTATCACGGTTCATGAGATACAGCCTGGTGACAGACAGTCAGACAGACAAACGGACAGACAGACAGACGGACCGCGGAGTCTCAGTAATAGGGTCCCGTTTTTACCCTTTGGGTACGGAAACCTAAAAATCAATCTGCCCAGCCTTTTCCCAACTATATTGGGGTCGGCTTCTCGGGTCTAAGCGGATTCAGTTGAGTACCAGTGTTTTACATGGAGCGACTGCCTATCTGACCTCCACAACCCAATAACTGGGTAACGCGGTACCCCTTGGTAAAACTGGTATCAATCTCAAGCTTCTGACTACTCGTAAGTACTGTCAAAGATCGTCAAATGACAGCCGGGACCAACGGCTTAACTTGTTTTCCGAGGCACGGAGGAAACTCGGTATGTTGAAATGGTCACCCATCCACGGACCAACCTGGCCAAGCGTTGCTTAACCTTGAAAATCGACCCATGTGGCTGTTATTATTTAGCCACGAGCTCCTCTATCTCTCTACATCCGCAAGTATAGCAAATCAGTTTTCTTCACACTCAAGTTTTGACATAGCAAGCGCCTTGCAAACCACTAAACCCACCAAGACTAAAACAATCAACTACTGTTACCGTCTTTCCATCCCTAGCTCACATAAGCCAGTGTCACGTCCAAGTGTACGTCTAAGAGGATTAAACGTTATTTCCAGCAGAATCGCTACAATACGGACGACTAAATGATAATAAACGGCGCTGTTATTGATTCCGATTTCGGAAGCCATGTTCTGGGTCTTGATTGGCGAAATTGCACGAACTGGTTAAGGTTAGAAATGTTTCAGAGATGTAGCTGTTCATGCTTTAAGTTCTATTGATAGCAAATAAGGTCTTGGACTGCTGAAGGATTGGCTTATAGCAAAGTTGCCACAGTAAAGAACTCGTGCTGTGATTTCCTTTTTTTTTACGTGCATACTGCATTAGCACGGGAAGATAACGCAGTTATGTGGGACTCCAACCCACTAAAACGCCACGGTGTCCTCCTGTTCCGCTTATAGCGGTAACACGGGCACGCTTTAACAATCACCGCGAAAACCGCCGCGGTTATCCATCCCCTCTGGGTTGTACCCGCCATCACCGGCGCACAAGAACACAGTGCACGCCGCGACCACCCCAGGAGCCGTGTATGGCATCCTTGGTCCCCCTGTAACTGATCAGGTCAGTGGCCCTGACCCTCTCCGAGCCGCGGAATGTAGAAAGAGCAGCGCACCGCAATACCGGCACTCCTCTCCCGCCGCGGCCTCCAACCTTCAGCCGCGATATCGTATGGCAACTGGGACGCTCTATACGACATCGCGGCCCACCTCAGTTGCAATTTTGCCTCTGTTACCAAGCGGCACCGCAACCTACTAGTTGGCCGCTACGTTGTCGTCTTAATCGGCAGGCGCCCTGACGAGCGGTCCCTCCTCGGGTTCCTCTTCGCTTCACCATGGGTGACCAAGCCACGGCTACTGAGCCTCCGCCTCGACAATGCGGAACCCACCGGGGGGGATGCAGTTGATCCTAAGGTTCTTTTGGTAGGATGGATCGAATTTCAAGTGTACGATAATTATCGTAGTTATCAGTAGCGATTGTCAAAATTTCAAAAGTAGATTTGACACGTGACAATTCGGTAATTCAAGGAACTCTTACTGATAAGTCACTTTGTAGCCCTCTAACTTAAGTATCTCAAGGCATCTTATATTATTTTGTGCAACTTACTGCAATATCTACCAGAAAGTAGTTTTTGATTCAGGTCTAATCGTCCAAATGTAAATCTTTCGTTTCTCATACCTTTTTAATCTAGGTACCTAGGTAACTGAATGAAAGTGCTAGAACTTTTATCTGGCTTTTAATAGCAACGAATAGTGCCACATGTTCTAATTTAACACCTCTCAGAAACTCCTCGGAGCATGAACGGTTTTTCTAGATCGTTTCACAAAGCTAGGACCACAGAGCACCAAAACGCCTCGACGCCTCATATGCTAGAGACGGCATTGTCAAATGTTTACATACAAAACAAGCGTGTCAGTGAGTGTGGTGACACTCACTGACACGCTTGGTTGACAAACGGTGGTTTACTCATAGAAATCGACGGACTGTGACAATTCTGACTGGAGCCTCTTCGCAGGATATACTTTATCTCTTTTCCTCGCCAGCATGCACAAACTTGCCATGATTTAAATGAAACCTAGACAGAGCTGTCCACTGGTTTTGGCTACACATATTTGAGTCGTTTTGACATGAAAAGAAGAAGAGGAATGTTGACAGCTGAAACATTTGTGTTTAGCGCAATTGCGTGGCCAAGACTATTTTAACAGGAATACACTGGATGAAAGACGCGCAGGACCGGGACGCCTATGTTCAGCAAAGGACGTCTTTCGGCTGAAATGATGACAATGATGATGAATATTTCAGCAATGCCCTCTCTAGTCGCGGTGTTCCGTACTCTATGGCTTGGTTGGCACCACTTTAATTCAACACAGTATAGTTTGAGCGTTCAAGAGACTGTAAAGACCTCCTGCTGAGTTTATTATGATAAATTGTGTTTTGGGCTATTATTACGCCTTATGTAATTACACTAGGGATAATTAAGAGAAATGAAGGTTTAAGAATTATTACATTTGAGCCTTGTAATGAAGGCGCAACGGGGGTCGAGATTTCTTTAATTTTTTTTTTTTATTTATGATAGCGAAATAAGGAAGTTGTTTGCCAAAAGAAAAAAAAGGTCATAAAGGAAGTACTTTACTACTTTGCTTGCACATAATTATAAATAAATTTAACTGTTTTAATATTAATTTCTACACGCAAAAGGTTACGAAAAGTTTTTTATTATAATAGGGTAGTTGACAAAAAATATCTGTTTGTCCGACAATTAGATAACCTAAAAATATTGGACTCGTTATTTTTCTCTTGCCACGTCAAAAATACGACGATACAGTGCGTTGAAATATCTGTGACGTCACGGTGTGCTACACTTTACTGACAAAGTGACATCACAAGCCCCCACTCCTGATCTTTGAAGCGCTTTATCTTTGTCAATTTGTATTTATTTGATAAAGCAAAAAATACGGGTCGAATATAATTTAATAATCTCACTGACGGACTTAATAGAATTATAATTTTTCTACCCAGGCAACATCCCTATAATATTAACTCAAATCACTGAATTAAGTAATTTGAGTTAAGAACATATGAAACCCTATTTAATTTATTGCTAAACTTTACCAGGTTATCAGGCTAAAATAGAGTTTCACAAATACTTTATTCAGAAATCGGGAGGACAGCAATATCCACAAAAAAACATTTAAAGGCAAATGTGTTTGGACAAAAACACTTTCAGTTCTACCAAAGCTTCAATGACATCTAAATCATCATTGAAAATACACCCTCCAGCCCATTCACAACCAAACGTGATTAAAACCCAAAAGTAGTCACACACTGGTCACAAAAACGGTCGCAACTCGGCATTTAATCTGAACACGAGCTGCCCTCTGGTGATAAATCATGGATATCATGACAATAATCTTATAAGCGTAGGGCGGCCATATCATCATGGGATGGAGATAGTAAGCGATGGAGGTGTTGCTAGATCAGTGGTTGTAGAATTAAAATCACACATTATCGTCGTCTATCACTAATAAAAAAAAACAAATGAAACTGAATAGTGTTCGTAATTTGAAAATAATTGTAGTACAATGTTTAGGCAAGTTAGCTGAACATTTATAAGAAAAAAATCATGATTAATTTAATTACTGAGCAAATTCTTAATTCAAAATTTCTATGGTATTTGAATTAAGAATCTGCTAAAAATAAGCCTGACATTGTTTACCGACTTAATTTCACTCTAATTGAAATAGAGCCGATTTCTGATTTGAGTTATGAACGTGCCAAACCCTAGTTTAATTCAAATTCAGAATCTTTATTTCGAGCGAAGATTCATTAAATGGTTAGTAACAATGTGCATTAAAACTAAGTATTAGTAAACAAAACGATACGGTGACACATGTAACTGACAGCAGCAAACTATATACACGGACAGTCCACTCTGTCAATCAATCATTTTGAATTAATTATGCCAAAGTTTGACAGATAGAGTAGACTTAGACAAAGACATTCTCAACTTCTTACTTCAGAAATCCGAGGATAAATTATAATAAAGTACTAATACGGTAAAATTATTATTAAAGATTCATCCACATCACATCAGGCGAAAGACGTCCACTACTGGACATAGGCCTCCCCCAAGCGTCACCACATTGACCGATCCCGCGTGTCCCACATCCAGCGGATCCCACTAGGTCATCGGTCCACCTGGTGGGAGGCCTTACAACGCAAGGTCTTCCGGTTCGTGATGGTCGTGTGCCCTGCCAACTGCCACTTAAGTTTAGCAATATTTCGGGCTATGCCGGTAACCCTGGTTCTCTTACGGATCTCTAAATTTCTGATACGATCACGCAAGTAACCCTCTCCATTGCCCTTTGGGTGATTGTAAAGCGCAGGCCACATAGAAATGGCGCCAGGCGCGGACATGGCACAGGCGGCTTCCTATTCCATTCAAATTGCATACAAAATGCATGGAAATAAAGCGCAATTTGATCAGGCGCGGGCACTGAAATGGCGCGTCATAACCACGCCCAAGCAACGACATACATATTATTTCCATGCATTTTGTATGATATTTGAATGGAATAGGAAGCCGCCCGTGCCATGTCCGCGCCCGACGCCATTTCTATGTGGTCTGCGCCTTCGCTTTCTGATGAGGCCCATTGTGAGCGACCACATTAGTGCTAGAAATTTCGGTTCCTATAAATGAAAATTGTAGGTAGGTTGTACACCTTCAATTAGCCCAAAAACCCAAATCCCGAAGAACCACCAAACCTTTTAATAAACCAATCTATTTCTGTCGCAGCCACCTTGAAAGTACCTACCTACCCATCTCTAAAACCCGTGTCCCAATAAAATAAATCGGGTCTAACAAAGAGGCCGAGCTTAACGCAATACAGGACGATCGTAAATAAGCGCGAATGTCACATATTTCGCGTAACATAATAACAGCGAACGTTAGGGTCCGCGCAAACTAGGTCGTAACACCACATCGTAACAAAACTGCGATTGATCGGACAAAAGATCGGAAGTAATTTGAGTCTGCAAAATTTTAATTTTTATAGCATTTTTATGTGATGGCGGTATTAAGGGTGTTTTGACACGGTGGTTGTGAATGGAGCAAGGTTCTGTAACAATGGGGCTTGTAGTTTATCTTCTTTTTATTGGTTGATATATAATGGTGTGTGTCAGTCGTAAAATAGATAATTTGCTACTGCGTCAATAGTTTAACTTTATTACGAAACAGCTGGACTAAACCATTTTTAACAATACGTCTGTAGTAAATAATAATAATTCACTGGTGTTTTTATTGTGGACAAAACTGCCTCAAAATTCAGTCAGCCCAGCGATAAAAATAATTACAGGCTTGCTTTGCTCACGACCACAGGAAAGATAAATTATTAATTTATTTGAACTTTATGGACTGTAGAAATAAGAAATAAATGACACGAGGCGTTTTCTACCACTCAACCATTGGGGTAACGGCGAGCGAAGGAAAACATCGGTAGGTAACTGGCCTACTCCCTCTTACAGAGCAGAGGCCTGTGTCCCAACAGTGGGAACATTTTAAGCTGATTATACAAAAATGATAGTCATAAAGACATACCTACACAAAAAAAAACATAAGTTTTAGATACCGATCACACCTCCCATATCACAACAGTCAACAACCACCTTTTCCCGCGTTAGTAATAGCGTATTTTTATTAAATTCGTACAAATTGTGTGCGCGCGCGCGTTTGTAGCAAATCGAATAAATCCGCTCGCTTCTAGTGATGTGCCTTGAATTTGTTTCATTACGCGTTACGGGAGCAGTTTCCTATCAAATGTATTACTTTTTTATTGGATGACAATCGGTTTATTATTGAGGTTACGACGCGTAATGTGGTACCTACAAATGTTTTCTTGGAAATGGTGACGTTTGATGAATGAGTTTGAGAAGTATCTATCCTTATCAGGGGCGAGAATTTCGCCACGACATCGCTCGCGTGCTTAAACCATAGGATAAAAAGTAAGCTTGTAAATTAAAATGAGGAATGGAAAGAAGAAATAGAGGTCTTTGTTCCTCAATAGGACAAACTAGGCTGGAAATAATCTCAATATATTCCTGTTATCTGTCTGTCTGTTCGCGATAAACTCAAAAACTACCGAAATAATTTTCATGCGGTTTTCACCAATACAAAGAGAGAGAAACGAGGGCGGTTTTGGTATAAAATTTGTCGAAGCCGGGGTGGGCCGCTAGTAATAAATAAATATATGTATATATTTATGTTGATTTTTGTTTTTTATAGGCTTGTATTAAAAAAAATAGCTCTTGCCAGCGGCTTCGCCCGCGTGAATGTCGAAAATTCTCGCAAGGGAACATATTCCCGGGATAAAAAGTATTATATGTGCTATTCCTGACTATAATCTATCTCTGTGCCAAATTTCATACAGATCCGTCCAGCCTTTTCAGCGTGAAGAAGTAACAAACAAACACACACACACACTCACAAACTTTCGCCTTTATAATATTAGTGTGATGTAACAAATATTATGTACTTATAAAAATTGATTAAATAAATAATATGTAACTTAAAATCTTATGTTCCTATGACATTCACCAATAGTACATTTCTATAAATGAAAAAAAAACCTTAACCCTATCAGTACTACACTTACAGAGATGACCTTTCAGAAACAAATTCACCTCTTTGTGATAGACAAAACCAGATCTAGGTTTGCGGTAAACCATACTAAATCAAATTTA
Source organism: Orthosia cruda (assembly GCA_964057195.1). Classification (NCBI taxonomy): domain Eukaryota; kingdom Metazoa; phylum Arthropoda; class Insecta; order Lepidoptera; family Noctuidae; genus Orthosia; species Orthosia cruda. The sequence continues at coordinate 38,975,090 of OZ059836.1, forward strand.
TACCATTCCATAGAGAATTCTTGAACCAGAAATACCTAAATAAGTCCCAAACATTCTAATTAAATTACCTAACTACATACGGTTTCGTAATAATATGAATCATGTTTAGAGTTAATTATTGTGTGACAACCTTCCAATATAAATTTTCAAGTAAATAATAAACTCACACGTGCTTGGCTAAGACCTACAAACGATTACGACTAACTTTAATCGAAGACTAAGTTAACACAATTAACTACTATAAGGATCTGTTTTTTACTAAAACTGTGCAAGATACGAGTATCTAGTAGGTGTTCTAGATAAAAAAACCAAATTCATTTTTCTAGCCTGGCTTAGAGCAGTACTGGTAAAACAGGGCTAGCGGAGCTAATTATTCGTATATGCAAATAAAATGATTCATTAAAAAATCTTTGCCTAAAGAGCAAATCCTTTCATGATGCATTGTCAAACGTGTATGTAAAATTTCATCTTAATCGGTGGAGGATAACTGCTTTAAAATTAAGTTGCAAGATTTGACCCGAACACACTTACATACAGACATTGCAAGTAAAATGAAAACTTATAAAAAGACGCAAGCGAAGATAAGATGTCAGATCATCTGAAAAGAGTCCGCTTGCGCACCCATGCACCACTCAGCTACTCACACCATTTCACAGATTCGCCACGCATACTCGCGAAGAAATAATTACACATCACCGCAAACAGTCGCACCGCCTAGCTACCTCGCATATCCATAGTAGAAAGCACCCTAATTCTAAACATTCGATATCGAAACAAAACGCTACACGTGTCGACTTAAGACCATTCAACTCAATTTATTTACACAAAATAATAATGAAAGTCGAAATGTCGATTCGAGTTCTCGATTAACGTGAGTTTCTAATTCGGAACTTGATAGCTCCGAGTCACGGGATAGCCGTCCCTAGGGTGCGCACAACTTCGGGGGGAAAATCACGGAAATCAGAGATCAACAATAATTATTGTTATTATTATTTTTTCGTATTCATTTTTCCTTATCTGATTTTTTATTGTGTTAAAAAAATTGTGAGTTGATTTCACTTACTTTTTTTTCAGAAAGTATCTTTACAATTATTTTTTTTGAGGGTAAACGGTGGAAGGAACGTTTCGAGGTCGTTTTTTTAATCACCGTGCACAATAAAATTACAGACATTGTTAAAACGCCTCAGTAAAAGCAACAAATGCTAAGGATAAGGAACACAGAGCAAAACTTTATGTAGCACTAACATAGATACACAGAATACACTTACATTTAGAAACTGCGTACTTTTTGTTTTAATCATCGTAATAAAAGGTTAGCAGTAAAAGGTCCGGCCCATCGTCCATTTACCGAAGTAGCATTTTCCTTTGTTGATATCTTGTTCAAGAAACAAGGAAAAGGCATATATGGAACATAAAAGTAAGTGCCATCGAGATAACTAGAGAAAAACTTGAGAAAAAATGTAGCATAAAAGAACCTGGTATTTTTACCTAGTACAAGAACGTGAAATATAAACACACAATTAACAACTATTAAAGATATGCCTTTGTATCATAAGCTGCCAATTACTAGATAAAACTTAATAGCGATAATTGTACGTCTGTTTGTCTACATCTACATTTTCTCTTTGCTATCAATGCATCTTTGTTCCACCTACTCATTTTACAAAAATACCTACGGGTGATTAGAGCTTCGACATTACCATGTAAAATAGCCCCCTGGAGCCCCATCGACTCATCGCTAACTTGCCGCCACGCCGCTTAATCTTACGCTACAATTACATCGTCTATCTGGTCCAACACCCGTTTGTCAGTATCCTAAATTGCGTACGCCCGTTCAACGGTTCGACGTATATTTACTGCGCCCCGGGCTAGTACCCGAGACGTCTCTATCGATGGCCGCGCTGGTCTCCACGTCGTAAATTAGCACCCTCCACAATACAGACCGGCACACCGCACCGCAGAATTAACATAATAAAAAGGGAGCATTCATATGCCGGTCGTAAATAAACTTTTATGGCCATCGCTCTAATGCGTCGAAAAATGTCGCCGAAGGGAGCCCACTAGTGGGTAGTCGCCAGTCGACCCACCCAGCGAAAATCGTGCAAACTTTATAACACAAGAATTCACACTCGCCCCAGGGTTACCATAATAAAATATTCGCCCGGAAAATCCGGACGTTCCTCTCTACACGTAAGCATAGATAACGCGATATAAAAACGACATTAAATTTACGAGCATCGATGTATACGCGCGTCAAGTCATCAAACATTTTTATGGATATAAATATGTACATATTTTTTTTCTGGTGCTCACATTAATTTCTTTATTATGCTTTCCATATTTTTATATAAACATGTAATCTTTGGGAGAAATTCATGAATACATTTCCTACGATCATAAAAATACTCCGTATGCTGAATAAACAAATTACGTTATGCATCGAATCCTACACTTAGTAGACCCATATGCTAAAATGAGGGCTCGGTAAAATAAGAAATTCTGCTGTGTATTTTTTTTATCTGAAGCGTTGGTTTTTAGCAAACTTATATGGGTGTAGATACAGCATTATCAACATAAAAACACACAATAAGATCCTAATTTGACGCAGAGAACCTGTACCCGAAATACGTTGCCTTTTCAACCTTCATAAATCTTTTCATTCACGTGGCGTTTTACAAAGCGATGTCCGGCGAAATGTAAACTTATGGTCACCGTCGCGTGTATGAGCGATTCGGCCGTGGTTTAATGACGTGCTGGCGTCGTGTGTCGCCGTATACCCTCCATACCCGGTAAATAGCTTGGAAAACGATTTTTTTAAACCAAAATCCCGACTCCGTTCGGATCAAGGCAATTTGATAAAATCAACATTGTCACATTTTGCGAGATGTGGCAATTTCGCTGTAAATTATCGGAGGGCCGTATTTTTAAGCGAAAAAATGGCTTCCGCTGGAATGTATTGGTAACATTGAAAATACCAAACTAGCTTAAAAAATAACTAACTTGAACGTAGAATTAGCTTTTTATTTTTTTGTCACGGCCATGACAAACTCTGTAAAGGTCTGATCTAAGAAAAAGGCAGCAATTTGTTAAATTCCCTTACAGATATTTAAGATCAAGTGTCCTTTTTAGCATCAATTTGTTTAGTATTGTCAGGTTATTTATCTTGTGCTAGACGAACACCTAAACAAATGTTTATCCTTTGTTCACTAAATAACAATATCGCCAACTTTATTCTAAGCTTCTTAATTAAAGCTGTAAAGTAAAACACGTCTTTGTTTCGATCGCGAAACTTATTTCATTCCAGACTTTAGAGAAACACTAACATCAAGACTACAATAAAATTAAATAAACCAGCGACAACGACAACAGCTATTTCTTGTAGCGACACTTATAAAAAACGCAATCGCGCGAATTTCGATTTCATCTCCGATTTCTTACAAACAAAAATGGCGTCGTTAAACCAAAACCAAAAACATTTGACACTTTCATTTCTTTGCAAATGAAAAATAAAGAGGCCACGGAACGCCTAGCGAAGTCATTGCTGAACGAATTATGCTCTTAAGTAGATAATAAACGCGGCAATACCGCTGCGACATGCGACACGATGCGTTCGACCCGACTCAGTCGCGCGATATAAAAGCTTTCGACGAAATATAGCGTGCGTAATAACAGCCCGTTGTCAACCCAGCAAAGCGTAAACAGTGAGACAATACTGAGGACTCTTAGACGAACAATGCATCCATCATGCAAATAAGTAGTAAAACGTAATGGAAGTTGTAGAAACTAATGCGAAAAGCTTGTTACGCTAATTTAATCGTTTGACTACACGAATAACCATTTTGAGGCTAAAAATGAATATTCTATTAACGTACAGCACATGTAAAGGTCTCTCTCTCAATACACACATAGGCAACGCTAATGCCGCGCCGAGAGAACGGAGAGCCTATGAAGAGCCAATAGAATCGAAAAGCTTCGATCCCTTAGTTCCCTTCCCTTTATTTGTATAGTTTTCTTTGTGTGAGCTGCGCTTTTAAGCGTATACGTCTCGGCAATGTCGTGATACGTCATACTTAATCTCCATAAGTTTCTCCCCTTCTCATATTCTTCGACTTCCAACGCAGTAATCCGAGCGTCACAAAAGGGAATAATATGTTCCATCGGTAAATCCTTTCTACATAACAATAGGAGCAAACAGGCCGACTTCCAGCGCGCAGCGTACAAATCACATAGTACCGGAACTGCATACCAGCGGCCAATTATTTGACGAACAATACCGTGTTGATTTACTGTGTGTCCGTGAACAGTGGTGTAACTTGTGTGTAGGGTTGTCAGAGCTGTGATCTATACAATTGTGTATCGTCCACGATCGTGATGAAGGTGAATCCTCTACAATTGGCGAGTATTTGTCTATCCTCGTACGATTGTACACATCGATTGTCTTGTCCTATTACTCCAACTTTGTAACAGAGATATTACATGCATTAGACCCTTCATTCCTCTTAGAACCGGGACTTTTTGTTAGGAGCGTGTCCTCATGGGTTCGCGCCGGCAGCCCTGGGTGTATGTGGGTCGGTGCTGAGATAAGGGGGTCGCTTTGTTCCCGACGAGGAACGACGTAAATATAAATTGCGCAATAAATGTCAAATGGACACAATTGCTCAGCTGGTCCGTGATTTTAACCGATTAAAGCGGGTAGCTGGCCCTTCCTAGGTGGAGTTTTAAGTATTTTGAATCTGTGGGACGAATGTTGGCATTAAAAGTATCATCTCCTGCTCTATGGCTGAGCGGGGGATGTTTAATCGAGTGTGAGTACGGCGATGTATCCGTGTCGCGGTTGGCCAGGCCGCCGCTAACGCTTTAAGTGGTGGCCTGAATCGCTTTTGTTCAGATTTCAGCGGCTTTTTTATGAAATAAAATTGAACAATTGAACGGTTTCGATATTTTGGGTGAAAATAATTTATTACAGTCCTTTGAAGTTCCATATTTTTACCATTCACTGCTGGGTATGGGTCTCCTCTTACTTTTGTCATTCTTCCCGGTTCTGTGTGACCCTCATTCAGGTGTTTGCCTCAGGCTTCGGCTTATTGTATCTTCATTCAAAAACTATCACAATCCAATAACACAAAAGTCAAACCAATTACCAACAAACTCTCACTAGATGGCGCCACAGCCCTATCTATAAAACCCATACATTTTTCGAAGCAGAAATGCAAAGAATTTCACGAAGCAATCCGTACGCTTCGGACGAAACGCGACAACCACAAAAAGGGAACAGCAAATATATCTGTACACAAAGGAATTTTTGTACAGGAACGTCTTAATAAACGATATTGGAAAGCTGTTTTAGAAAACGTATTGTTTTAGAGAAAAAGAGATAAGAATAATGGGTTCAAGCAGAAATATATTCTAGATTTTTCTTTCTTTGCTATTTTCAAATCTCTTGTGCCCCTCTATCAACCGAGTTTAAACCTGATAGTTGGTTTTAAGCTTCTTCTATCGATATATAGATCATCATCATCATATCAGCCAAAACACGTCCACTGCTGGACATAGGCCTTCCCCAAGCGTCGCCATATTGACCGGTCCCGTGCGTCTCGCATCTAGCGTATCCCCGCAACCTACACCAGGTCATCGGTCCACCTAGTGGGAGGCCTTCCAAGGCAACAATAGATATAATAACGATATATAAAGATAGATATAATATGCTTTATTGTACACCAAAATAGTTACAAGACTCTTTTAAAAAAAAAATACGATATCTATCATGCAGACCACCTTTGAATGGCCTGAAAGAACAACGATCGGTTTAAATCCATTTCTAGACAAGTTATAGTTATTTAGTTATAGTTATAGATTTAATTTACCACTATAAGCATGCATGTAACAATCATTACCTGTCATGTGAACTTGTAAACTATATATAATAGTAAAAGTTTCCATAATGAGTATGGATGAGATTACTTGAAACCCCCGAAAGATTGACTATTGTATTAATTAAAACAGAAGGAACTTTAAAACTAAGGCAAATATGAATCGTAACCGATATCTCTTCATACAATTTACTATCTAATTCTTACGCTGTCTCAACTATAAAACTCTGGAACGTGCTTCCCCTTGACATCAAAAAAGCTGAGAGTCAATTTTCATTTTAGCGTAGAAACCGACACTATTATTTGTCCTCTCGTCTTCGTCATAGTTATTATATTTTAAATTCACAGTCTCATTTAGAATTTGGTATTTATTATAATATTTTCTCAAACATGCATGGAAATATTGTAATTATTTTCGAAAACAGTACAGACAAAGAAAATCAAATCCTTTGCAGGAGCGTTTTTTGAATTTGGAACATTACAACGCTCCATCAATGTTGTTGTAACTTTTAATAAATTAAATGTATAATATAAAAATTATGTTTTATTCCCTGCATTCTTTTGAAAAAATCAGTATATATGCTTCGGCGGAAATGGCACTCGTATTAGTGAAATCCTCGCCCATACTCACTATTATTAGATTATTATATGATTATTAGACTATTACATCACTATTATTATTATTATTTATTTTTTTACACTCATTATTATTATTAATTACTATTATTAGTCTATTGTTTTAGAAATTATTTATTTCATTAGTTAGGTAGTTTATTAATATCCGATTGTTCATATTTTTATTTTGTACACCTACCACTGTTATGTCCTTTTTAACCCAATGGTTGACTGGTACAGAATGCCTTGCTGCATTAAGTCCGCCTAAGTATCACCATTGTACATGAAGTTTAAATAAATAGATAAAAGTAAGATCTAGAATTAGATATTTCAATATCCCCATAATATCTTCTGACAAGAACACGTAAAACAAAAACTTAATCGCATTTCTACATAACAGTAACTTAAAAATTTTCGTAAACAAACTAACTTGGAATATATTAAATCGTTGCCAAATAGTATATCAAAAAGTTTTAACTGCTGGCAAAAATTATGACTAAGTCCCACGATATATTATGCCGAACTTATCTTCGGATAAACGATCCATGTGAAATATTATCTGCGGATGGAGGGTAGTTGAAAATCTTGTGTTTGGTGGGAGACTTAACGAGGATACGATGACTTTGCGAGGAGACTAGTTTATACATGGTCTAGTTTAGAAGATTAATTTCGAAAGCAGTTCCAGGATATAAATTACATGTGCTCTATATTCATATTGCAAAGGGGTCATTCATGGATGTGATTGAGTATCAAAGCTTTTTTATTTTGTATGACTTACGGGTATTTGATGGACGGTTGTTTTACGGGTTTTTGGAATTTAATAGCTGGTGCTATTACCCGTAAAACACACTTCCCCTGATGACCACTATAAATTAATAAAAAAAAAGCTACGACAAATTCTACGTATAATTCCTTTTTTTTTCTTTTCTATCTATAATAACGTATATTTTTTTTGTATTCTTCTCAGAAAAGCCTTTTATTTGATACCCATATCAAAAAATAACTATTCCGCCATCTTGGGCCGTCCGCCATATTGGATTTAAAATGACGTCACTTAGCTATACATTGTCATTCAAACTAAACGTGTATACAAAATTTCATCTTAATCGGTGGAGGATAACTGCTTTAAAATTCAGTTGCAAGATTTGACCCGAACATACTTACATACATACATACATTGCAAGTTAAATAAAACCTTGCAAAAACTCACTAACCATAATTATGATTAGGTATAACACTGATTAGCAATATCTAATTTCAAATAAAGAATCTGCTAAATACATGATCATAATTATGGTAAAATAGTTTTATTAATAAGGCCCCCTATGAACTAGTTTGCAAAGTGCATACTTAAAAGTATTCAATTTAAGTTCATCATTGCCAGGTACTTTTTATTTGATCTAATCTAAGATGTTAAGTATAAACAAAAGGATGACTAAACCAAAACATCCACCCTGTAAGACCACTGCACTTAACTACACCAAACTCCATTAACCCGCTCCCGCTACCTCTTATCACCCACTCCGCGCCCCACTAATGCCATGTAGAGCTGGTCATCACTTGCAGCGACGCGAACGACGGAACTTTTAGCGATTACAATCAATTATATACACGCGCCCGCTACGCTACGCTGTGTGCTACACCTAATGGCCTTCGGTTCCCACATGGCTTTGTTTTTAAAAGGGATCCGTAGTTTCTGCGGAGAACTGGCAATTGTTAGAGTAGGACACGCCTCTTGCATAATATGTGTTTGCTTTTAGTACCAGCTTGGAAGGTTTTACAGGAAAAGTAGTATTGATAATCCCTTCAGGGCCACTATTTAATTTTTAAGGTGTATGAATTCAAAACTGTCTCTCTTGCATAATATGTGTTGCTTTGGCGTTGTGGCCAACGGTGCCAATATTTTATGTTTTAATATATGAATAGAGAATTACCCACCAGTGGGACTCTTCGGGCTAATTGAAAAAAATATTATTCATTAAAAATATTTTTTTTCAAACAAGCTTTTTTTGTATTCTTCTCAGCAAACCCTTTCATTTGATACCCATATCATGGCAGTCCAAATCATGGCAGGCAAAAAATAACCAGTCCGCCATCTTGGGCCGTCCGCCATATTGGATTTAGAATGACGTCACTTAACTAACCATGCATGTCATCCAATCTAAACCTGTATTCAAAATTTCATCTTGATCTGTGGAGGATAACTGCTTTAAAATTCAGTTGCAAGATTTAACCCGAGCACACTTACATAAACATACAGACATACATACATTGCGGGTTAAATAAAAGCATCCAACTAGTTTTGAACAAAGCCAGGAAGATATTAATGTCATTGAACACATTCTGCAGTTTTTCTACTTTGAACTGACAAACTGGAGCCTGTTGGACAAGATAATCCCAGAAGCAGAAGATATTGGGTACTAAATTTCTGTGTGTCCTAATGACCTTCGGTTCGCACATGGCTTTTTTTTTTAAAAGGGTTCCGTAGTTTCTGAGCAAAACTGGCATTTGTTAGAGTTGGACACGCCTCTTGGATAATATGTGTTGCTTTTAAGACCAGCTTTGAGTAAAGATGTTTGCAGGAAAAATGCTATTGTTAATCCCTACAGTGCCTTTGTAGTTGTACAGTGTATTTTATTTTAATTAACGTAGGGATTCTGTACAGCTAGTTAGTTTTTACTTGAAAATATATGAAAAGGAATTTTTTACCCGACTGGTAAGAAGAGTTATATGTTTCTTATAGAATTATTTGACTGTTATATTACGCTGAAGAACTGCAAAATTTGACAGACATATTGCAAGCACAAAAGCAGAGGTTATTGGATTTCTGGACCAGGTTTTTTAAGTATCCGCTTGAAGTCTGGCTTTGTCCCCGGTTCGTGGCAATAGGCTTGCTTTCGTTACATGGGATAAAAATGGCGAACTAAAGTACACTTCAGCCCTTCAACGAAAATAGTTTTGGCGTTTTGTTATGTTTTCGCCAGAAGTTACTACTCCAAACTCTTTATTTATTGCACAATAATGAACAAATCCTCAACCATTTTCATAAAATCTAAAGAAAAATAAACACAAGAAACATCCCCACAATAGACGAACATGAAGACTTATTAGCCTCTCGAACTTGTCACGACTAAGCGACTTCATAACGACACATCAATTACGATTGACAGCCCGACTTCAAACTAAAGACATCGACTTTGACTAACGACGTTCATAAGTCAGCCATTGTCTCTGGTACCGCGATGAGTAGGTCATGATCGGATTAAGTATATGAGTATCTTTTATTTATTGAAATAAAGGTTTCCCTTTGTTTAAGGTTTGAAAGGATGGACGTGTGAATACAGATGTGTGATGTTTTGTCTGTTAAATGAAAGCGGTTAATTAGAAGTTTTATTTTAGCTTAAGAAGTTAGCTGGTAGAACAAAGTAAGATTAACCACAATAAGGAAACATACAAATATAATAGATGTGAAACATCAAATAAAACAATTGAAGTGGAAATGGGCACGTCATCTATTAAGAAGTAAGACAGAGAAATGGGCAAAAGAAGTGATAGAAGGTATCCTAAATATAAAACAAGAAGGAAAGGCAGACAGTATCGTAGATGGGAAGATAACAACAAAAACGTGGCACGGATGACTTGAACTAGGAAAGCTAGAGATCGATGCTTGTGGAGAGCACTTGGGAAGGCATATGCTGAAAGCAAAACAATCGAGGAACCGGTGTCAAATAAAGTAAACTATAATATAATTTAAACATTGCTGTAGTAATGAGTAGAAAAAAAGATAAAGTATCATTGTAAGATTGTTAATAAAGGCTATTATTACTGTTATTGTTTAGCTGGTATGTAAGTATTCAGCGTAATATTGTGTGTAATAAGATTAAGTAATTTATACATATTTGTTGCTCTTCTTGTCTTGTGAGTACATGAGTACAAAGCGGCGTCGAATCGCCTATCGCCGAAAACTATTTTGGTGTACAATAAACTATAATCTATTCTATTGTAACTATTGAGTTGAGGGCAAATATAGATGGAGTGGAGGACACCCTGCGTCGACCCAGAATAAATTGGGATTAACCTTTCCTGTGTAGGACGTGGATCCACCCGAGACACAATGACTTTGCTTTTCGCTAATTAGTGGCACTCGAAAGGTTAAGGCTGTAGAATGATGTTGTCTCTACTTATTAGGTTGCTAATGAAGGGAAAGATGGTTCCAAAATAAAGTCTGTTCAAAAACTCCGTAAAATCAGAAGATTAGAGGCCCCTTTGGTACCTATCCAAATTATCCGCCCTGCTAATGCAAGAGCATATACGAATTACCTACGTTTAAAAATAACCACCAGCTGACCACAGCCCATCACTCACGCTCACAAATTACTGGCAATTTAACCACAGCACCAGCTGACAAATTCCCACAGATAAAAAAAACCCTAGGCATCGGTCAAAAACTCATTCAGCCCAGGGATACGTTTAATCGTCAATTTTAGTCACTTCAAAGGCATTCCCCCATCCCTCAAAAAAGGGTTTATTTTATTATAGAAGATAATTATTCGACCGCTCTTAATGTGGTTATGAAAGTGGATGCTCGACTACTGTTTTTTTTTTCGCGAGGTTATGGAGATATCTAAATTGTTGGTGAAAGGTCGCATGATTGATGTAGGGTATAAAAAAATACTTCAGGAAACAATCTGGGAAAAACATTACCCTTTCCTTAGCAGTTGGTTAAAAAGGTCACACACAAGTCTATCAGAAATAAGGAAAGTGCATCACAAAATATAAATTTTTCTAGCGGACGCCTCGCGGTTTCACCCGCGTAGTTCTCGTTCCCGTGGGAATACAGGGATAAAAAGAACGGTAAAAGAATTTTTGAAATCGGTCTAGTACTTATTTTTTAAGTTTATTCGTTACATACAAAAATACAAAGCTTTCCTCTTTATAACATTAGTATAGATATATATATATATAATATATATATATATATATATATATACTACACTATCTTACTATAATATATATATATAATATATATATTATATGGTATAGATATAGATGTCAAAAATCAGTCATAGGTACCATCACAAAAGACATAATGTAGTATCATATGCCATCGACGTTAAACGCGACAGTCGAACATTGACACTTTCAAAAAAATATAGAACCTTTTAGATAACTATAAAAAAATACTATAAAAATACCTAGCCAACAATTTCATACTGAATTTATATATATATTTACCTAATTAGAAACAAGGGCTAATCACAGACACTGCTCATGCTAATAACGGTACCGTCGTTAAGACGATACGTAAGATATATTGCAGCAAGTATAGAACCTTTCAGATAACTATAAAAAAAATACTATAAAAAAACCTAGCCTACAATTTCATACTGAACACTTTCACATACCTAATTAGAAACACGGGCTAATCACAGACACTGCTGATGCTAATAACGGTACCGTCATAGAAAATCGCTGCTCTTCGAGCTGATGCTGCTACATAATCGAACATTATTTTAATCTCTTCTGCTGAGTCGAGAGAACATGTAGATGATAAGGATTCAATTGTGAAGGATTTTGGAAATGAAAATGTTGAAGGGAAGAACTTGTTTTATGAATAGATTTTATACTGATGCAGGGACATGGATATTTGAACTATTAGTACAAGGATTCACAATAGGCCGATAGATACAGAGTCTTGGTCGGAAAAGGGGCCTGTAAGATGTCAAAAAAAAACAAGAATGGATAAAATCAAGAACCATTCAATTTACTAGAGAAAAAAATATTGTCCTGTTCATTGAAACTCACGAGTGCCTTAGAAAGAGGAATTAGTCAATATCTTGGATAAAAATCCATCTGTTGACAAAGACATAAATTAAAGCAGAGCATTTAAAACCTTTTAGCAGTGAAATGCACATTTTTGTTAAATAAATAAACAAATATATCATTCAACTTGGGATTATCGTAATAGCCAATGAAAGTAACATTGCAACAGAGATTATCGCGCTATTAATAAAACTGAAGAATGTTAATGTTGTTTATAATCCTCAGAATGTTTCCGTTTTTGTCAAACAATATCTAATTATAAATATAAGTGGGCGCGTTGTGGTCGAACTTCGAAAATAATGCTTAAAAAAATTACTTTCTGCACTCATACAACTCATGCCTTTTTTCAATGGGGATCCTTACATACTCCTTTTGTTTATGTTCATACGTCTAGCCGTGTGTATACACACACGCCGCTTGTGAGAGTACTGCGCTTCTGGTCTTTCTGCACTCCTCCACATAAACTTTAAGGCACACTTGCGTGAAGAACTTAATATTTCATACATAAATAATACCGGGTTAGCTACTAACTCGGATTTAATAAGATAACCCACAGTTGCTGTTGCGGTTGCAAGCGGGCCAAATTTCAAAATTCTGCGTGCACAGAATATCCTTACAAAAGGATACTTACGTCTTCACATATAACTCGCAATATATAGATTTAACAACATTAAGTGGAATGAAGCAAACTCCTGCCAATCGACATTTTCAATCGCTTGAGACTGAAGTAAGTTTGAGTGAAGTAACTGGATTACACGGTATTACTGGTAGACTATAAGACACTAACTTGATTGTTCAGCGAACAGTACTACTACTTAGCGCGTTAGGAGTTGCTCAATCCGATACAAAAGATTTTAAAATTGTTGTTCCTGACAACAAATTTTCTATGTTTTTTTTACTATTCAATGCAATAATGTTTCACATTAGAATTCACACCATCAAGCAAGAATGCAAAAAATCCAACATAAGTAAAAAAAACCGAATACAGAAGGCACACCCCACCAATGAGCCGACAACATTAAGAGGAAAAACAAACACATTACTCCACCATCGGAATCCTAATGTGATTTAACAGCCAAACCTAATAACACTCACCCCAGCACAAAAGAGGCGAAAATTTAAATTTTTAATAGCACGCTACAACACCCTTGACGGTAATTTTTCCGACAATGACTTGCGGATTGAGATCATTTGTTCGGCAAACGGTGTATTAACTGGGTGAGCTAAAATGTTCGCTAATAAACAAGGCGGAACAAGGAGTCTTGTTGCAGAGTCATCTCGCGAGAGCGGGTTTGAACTTACGACTTGCAATTATAAGTGTAATACGGGATGATGGATGGATCTGACTGCTGCGGTCTCGAGGGTTAGCTCTGTCGAATGGTGTAGATACATCAAGAAGCTCTGTTATTTATTTGATGGGGATCTAATACTGGGATGATAAATACGGAGCAGTTATTATTGAATAAAGAAAAATCCAATCAAATGATATTCATGAGTACTATTTTAAGTACTGTAGCTGTCATAAGAAGGCCCATATTCTTCAATAAACGTTTACAAGCTGATCAAATAAAATTTGCCTAAAACTTTAACCCTTGAAAGGCAATTTTCATGGTTTTCAAAAACACCTAAAAGCTATATAAAGCAAATGTCGACGACCATCTCAAATTAATGGAACAGCTCGCTACAGAACTCTGACAAATAAATTTGCAGTGTCAAAATGGCAAGGTCTTTCACAATAAAATAAAGCCTTTTATTCTTCCCAAGGTTAACCTGACTTCTGCCGACAATAACCGCTGCCTTCACCCCGAATACATTTGTATGATTAATTGTTTTCACCCGTAGTTGTTTTTGATAGATTTCATGCTTTCAACTTTAATTAATTTCGTCGGAATTGTTTTTTAAGGATGAAAAATTGAGAAGTATTTTGTAACAACAATTTTGAAGTAGACGAGCCGTAAGGCACTGAATTTAATTATGTACAGTACTTCGAGGATATATTTCGAGAATCAAATTAATTTCCATGGAAGTGACTTAAGGAAGATAAACCAGAAACAAACGGCCCAGGTTACACGTGCAGACATTACACGTGTCGCAAGAATAATTGTATATAACATACCATCAAGCCGTGATAGTATTCCCCGATAATTTAGGCAGAAGTGTGCCTACGGTATACCCTGCCTAGCCCTTCGCCAGTAACGTTTGGCCAGTTATGTTTAAGTCCCACGTAAAAGGGGGCGAGCTTTTATTTAACTTGCAATGTAAGTATGTATGTATGTATTGTGTTCGGGTCAAATCTTGCAACTGAATTTTAAAGCAGTTATCCTCCACCGATTAAAATGCAATTTTGCATACACGTTTAGTTTGGATGACAATGCATGGTAAGCTAAGTGACGTCATTCTAAATCCAATATGGCGGACGGCCCAAGATGGCGGACTAGTTTTTGTGCACTGCCATTATATGGGTATCAAATGAAAGGGTTTGCTGAGAAGAATACGAGAAAAGCTTGTTTAACAAAGAATTTTATTACAACTGTGCCCGGCAATCTCAGTCTAACTAAGATCTGAGGCACTAGATGTCATATGATCTACCTATCCGTTACATTTAAGGATTTCAACGGTTGCCTTCGCTGATACACTTTGTCTAGTCTCTAGAGCCTCAAGACTGCCATGTTTTACAACGTTAGGAAGGACATGAAGATACCATCTAGCCACTTTCAACCACAGCGACCGCATTCCTTCATCCTTAGCTCCTCATTGTGGATGCTTGCACAAGTTTGCTGCCCTATTATGTGACTTGCATATTCAACTTTGGCCAAAAATCTCCAAACACAGAGTTGACAAGTCAAAACACCATTGACGACGTGATAAATATTAGCTCTTAGTGGTCTAGCTTTCAGGTCGCCGCGTTTTTAGTGTAATTCCAACCCCCTTCTATCCTCAAATGCCGGCATTTGTTGCCGGCATTTGACAGACAACCAACAACAAACAACCGCACAATTTTCCAATAATGCCCCTTAAGTCCGCAAGCTATCAGTAATTCATCAGTTAATAGCATTTAATTCAGCCATTGATCGCGAAACAATAGTTGTCAGTGGATAATGCGATGCATACGATACGACGGCCATTTCTGTAAACTGTTTTGCATCGATCCTTGTGACCCATATCGTTGTGGATGTCTGGCTGCTAGATGCGGTATACTGGTGGACTGTGATTGTGATTTGAATAGGATTTAGGGGTTTCAGAACCTAACACCAACTACTAAAGTGAGATGTAGATGTATGTTAGGGACATTAGAAGATGTTTGAAAGTGGCGCCAGTCACAGAAAAGTTAAAAGGAAACTGTTTGTCCTGGTATGGTCATGTGATGAGTAGGGATGAAACGCATGTTACTAAAGAGTTATGAATATAAATGTGGATGGATGGAGAGGGAGAGGACGGCCAAAGAAAAGATGGATGGACTGTGTGAGGAGTGATATTAAAGAAAAGGGAGTAAGTGATGGCGGGAGGGGGGATAGGACGGTATGGAAGAAGAAAACGAGTTGCGCCGACCACAAGTAACATGGGATAAGGACAGGAAGATGATTATGTCAGGAATATTTGGCAATCATTTCTAATCCCTGTATTCAAACGCGGTTACTCACTCGTATGAAGTAGATCTTGAACATACCTGAAATAAAGAAAAAAGAACAATTTAGTGACAAAAAGGACACATACAGACGTTACTGATGATGTTTCAGAAAAAGGTCAAGGTTAAAGGTCAGGTACGTAGTACTCACAACCGGCGAATTTGTGTGTACGTAAACAAAGAAAAATGCGTATATAAGCATCGTTGGAGGCTTATTGTACCCATATAGGCAAATGGCATGAATTTTATGTACGCTTTGTAATACCTAATTTTGATATTCCAATTTTTTTCTCCATATGGTCCTTCGAGCAGGATGAATCTCTTTGCACAACAAATTACGATTTTCGAGTGGCGTATCCAGTAGCACCGCTCTCTGTTAATCACCGTCGCCCGTATGATAAACACGGGCCCCTGAATAATGAACGCGGCCTTTAGAACACAACCGGCTATCAATTGTCTCATAAATATTAAGTTGAGCAGCTAAGTTGAGCAGCTAGTTGAGCAGCAAACTACAACGGGCAGCCTTTACATAATTATTTTGAAGTAGATAATTAGAATGGGTAAATAGGCGATTAAGAAGTTCTAGTTACCGTTACAATGTATGTATTGTCTAGACTTCTAGAGGAATAATCACTTACTTAGGTGATCGTAATTTGTTGTTTATAGAAAAATAATTTATACCGAGTCGTTTTTTAAGATCACTATGAGCAGGAGTTCGCAGCTTCGCTCCGTGGCCTAGGAAACGTGCATTTTTCTAGGATGAGAAGTACTTAAACAAGGTAGCCTTGTGGTCTTTAAGTCAAAAGTGAATAGGTTACTTCTAGGCAAGCTTGCTTCACCGTAGACCACATCATCGCTTACCATCAGGCGAGATAGCGGTCAAACGAGTGCATACCGATAGTCAAATTTTTTTTGCAATCGGAAAGTACTTGCAAAGAAACTAAACCATGCAAAAAAATTAAAAATATACGATTTGTATTGTTATATCAATACATATAATAAATCTGTAGAAAAGTCATTTTCGTACATCGAAAACATTTCCAAAAAAAATAGCTAGGGGGTTAAAGTATAATAAACCAACAGAACCCATTGCCAGCTTTTTTGATTTTTTTGTCTGTTTATCTGTTGTTTGTCGGTTTGTCTGTTTATCTGCTTATCTGTTTAGTTGTGCACGCATCACGTAAAATGTACAAAATCAATGTTAGATTACTTTTATACCAAAAATTGTGCGTAACTTGAAGTATTACTACGTTCTTATTTCAACGCAATCGGTTCACTCTATCAAAAGTTAAATAAATTTAAAGTGTTCATGAAGTAAAATATCACAACACGCACTTCAGATACTCCGACAGTTGAGCTCCAAACACGATAGATGGCGTTGTTTATTTGACGTCATTTTCAGAATGGCGATGTTAAGATTCTTCGCGGCAGAATGACACTAGAAAAAAAATGGTAGGGTAGGCAATTGACGGTAGCGAAGCCGCAGGCACAGCTAGTTAGATAATAATTTAAAAGTAAACGCGAACCATTTCGCTTAAGGGCGATTATGGTGCTTTCTGATAGCACATATGGTCATAGACACTTTGAACTTCTGTGAGTTACGCAGTAAACAAACCAAACAAATAAATCTTCTGAAACCCGTTTCAACAACTGTATACTATTATCTCTATTGCATATTAAACCTTGTTGAATAATGAAACCAGTGCAGGCTATCAATCGCCTCATAAATATGAAGCAAAGCAAATGTCGTCGGTCCAGACGTGTTGTTTCAGCAGGTCGCTGACCCTGGGCTAGGGTTAGCTGATTTTCAAAATCAAGTGTTTAATTGGGACACCTATTGTAGTAGGTGTTGTAGAAATAAGTGAAGGATGATCGAAACGGTCAGTTGCATTACGATCGGCCAGACATTTTTGTTCCAAAATCACGGTTTTTTAAATAATCTAGAACCTGTACATATTCCTAGTAAAGCAAATACCTTTTCTCAACATACTCCACGTACTAAGGTGATTTTCTGTTTTAAATATTTGGTTTCCGTGTGAGCATAAATATCGCAATGATTATTATAGTACTCTCAAAACGGGCATTCGTTTTTGAAATCACCTCAGGTCTTGTCATTTAAAAATTAAATGACAAGACCTGAGATTTTTTTTTGGAAGTCGGTAATATTCAGGTTTTTTTATTTTTCACTTGTTAGTTCTACCTACCTAATAGACAAATTGTTTAAGGTACCTATAATGTCAGAATAGATTACCCGAATATCATTTAACTTAAACATAACCGGTGTAATGAGAGTGTACCAAGGTGAACTTTACACATCTGCATACCCCTATAGAACGTACTGGCGTGATGTTATGTTATGCAATGGTATAAACAATAAACAGACGTGCGATTGCAGCAATCCCGAGATATTTGCCGTTATTTATTGAAGAGTTCTGTTGTATATCTTCGAAGTTCGTAATCAGATCTTCACCAAATTAAAATGGGACCAATTTCCGAACATATTCTTTCAAACAAGAAAAGAATTTTCAAAATCGGTCCACAATTGACGTAGATATCGGTGAACATACACTGAAAAAAAAAAACCTAATGTCGAACATAGAACCTCCTCCTTTTTGGAGAGTCGGTTAAAAAGTAGTCTTTGGAGCAAAGGAAGACTGCTATGGATAGCGCAGCGTTAGGAGAAAATCGGACCCAAAGACATAGAAATGCTATATACCAGTAGAGAAATACCATAGATATAATAAACATATTTCTATGGTAAATACATTGGATCAAACAGGTAATTTATATTGATAACTCATTTCATTTAACTGCATGCAATTCTAACCATACGTTAATCAAAGCTACTTCAAACATATCTCTTAAATCTCTACTTCGTTAACATCAATAGTTTCCGATTCTTGTCCTTCCCGAATGAAACCGTTTCGATGAAAGTTACTCCACTAGTCGGAATAGATGTCGTTTACGAAATGAGTTATGGTCTCCAGTATATTTGCATCTGTGATTTTATCGTTTAATGCAACTGGTCTTGCTAATTTGGCTTTGAGTAAGTCATCAATCAAGTTTATTTATGGCCCTTTAGAATGACAGTTCAAATCTAGGAACGGGGTATGTGCTACTTAACCCTGTTTAGTATTGAATGGGTTCTGACAGCGGTTTTGCCCGCTTGAAAGCCGGAAATTAGCCCAAAGAGACGTTCTATCGGGATAAAAAGTAATCTATGTATTTCTGCAACATACAATCTTTCTCTATACCAAGATTCATTAAAATTGGTTCAGCGGTTGGAGGTGAAAACGTAACAACCAAACGTACAGACAGAGTTACTTTCGCAGTGATAATTAGTAATACTAAGTATGGGATACTATGGATACTACTTCATTTCCCGTTACAGTTAGAATCACCGTTAACTTCATGTACCTGGCTTGGATACCTATCAAGATTGCTATAAGCTTACGAATCTTTGTAAACGATACCTTTTCTGAAGAATAGTCCTGTGAAAACTACAGATGACGTTGAAAAATATCGATATGACGTAGAAGTTAGAATTGTATTTGAGTACATGATTGAACAGAGCTTAAATTACTGAATAGTGCAATGGAAAACTAGGCTTCCATTTTTAATGTAAACTCCCTCACACACTGGCACATGAGTTACTACTACCGAATTCCGTATTCAAATTCGGAACACAAAAAAAAGAAAACGAACTGAAAGCAATTACCGTTACAAGTTTTATTGCAAGTGAGACGAAAGTTACATATGACAACCCTATACTTGTTTTACTATGAATAAATCTATTCGCATAGAAAACCAGGAGGCACAATAAAGAGATATGTTATTTATGGCATAGAGTAAAAATGTTTTTCATGTTGACGCAAACGCCACTCCCGCGTAAATCAAATTCGTAAGCGCAGTATTCTTGATGTAACGTCTGTCGTGCCCATAATATTAAGTTGACTTACAAGTTTTGACGACCCTAGTCCGTCGTATTATTAGAGACGTACATATTTGCTATCGGTGTTTTACGAGAAAAGTCAAATTTGCAAGTTACTTACCCAGTGTTCAGCGATTTTGTAGATGTATGAGTTATGTTTGGTAATGTTCGTAACCTAAATAAGTTATGAATCTGACGCTGAATAAAATTTATTTTGTCTGTCTGCGATTTAGTTTATGACCCTATTCATGTTAGAAGCTTATTCACTAGTCTCTTGATTTATTATTCAAGTCTACCTGCAAATGAGGTTATTCTTTGCAGCTTTAATGTAATAATATCTGCCTGAAAGTTTTCCGGTACAGGTCAAAGAACTTTACACATTTACAGATTGCCGATTTTTTTGACTATATAAATAGGTACTTCAAAATCTATACGGAGTATTCCCGTTTGAGCACCTATTTTTGGGCACCTATGCATTACGCACCAAAGCTATTCCTATTTGAGCACCAATCATCATAATAGCTTGGTGCTCAATGGGGAACAATAAAAAATATTCAATTTTATTCTCTTTTGAGCACGATATATCTTAGCCATCCATTGCCATTTTCGATTTAGTATAACTTCATCACCGTCATCATAATTATGTCCAGCAGTGGACGTCCCTATTTCGGCTAAAATGATGGGGTAAAACGATTTAGGCCGAAAAACGTCCACTACTGGACATACTCCCCCAAGCGTTGCCACATCGATCGGTCACATGCTTCTCTCTTGTCCTTTCTTATAATCTGCCAATGTCACGTCACATCGGTACCTGCATTATCCTTAACCCTCCACCCGCTGCCACCTATAATAATTTATTCAAATAAACGGAGCAATATTGCCTCGAATACCGAAAGGGTTACGGAACTTGCGTGAGAAGGCATCGTCTTGATGATCATTAGAGGACTAATGTACTAAAATTATAGGCCTACACAAATTACGGTAGGCCTAGTCGTAGCACGTTTATGCATATGTTGTTCCCGTAATTATTGCTAATCAGAGGTCGGTAATGGCGAGGTAGAAGCTTTTCAGCAGTTGGTGGAGGTGATTGAATGATTACTATTGATGGAAATTGGTAATTACTGCAGGGGAACTTTAGCTTTAGTATTGATTTGTACTGAAGTGACGACCAAGCCTCAAGATGGGAAGCCAAAAACATGCTGCTCTGACCCCAAACATTGCGGAAGCTGGTTTATATTGAAAAAGCACTGGAAATATACAGAAACATAGAAGGAATATACATATGAGAAATTCACAGTTTATTTATATGTACAATATTGTTTCGAGACATAATAGTTATTTTATGTTTGTTTCATATTCTGTTTAAAGGAGGAGGAGCTCGTGGCTAAATAATAACAGCCGCACTAGTCGATCATCAAGGTTAAGCAAAGCTTGACGAGAGCGGTCCATGGATGGGTGACCATTTCAACATACCAACATGCCTCGGAAAACACGTTAAATCGTTGGTCCCCGGCTATCATTTGAAGATCTTTGATAGTCGTTACGAGTAGTCAGAAGACTGAGATCTGACACCAGTCTAGCCAAGGGTTACCGTGTTACCCTGTTACTGAGTAGTGGAGGTCAGATAGGCAGTCGCTCCATGTAAAACACTGGTACTCAACTGAATCCGGTAAGACTGGAAGCCGACCCCAATATAGTTGGGAAAAGGCTAGGTAGATTGATTTATATTCTGTTTAGGAGATAGACACAATTTTATAGCCAACGCTAAACATAAAACAGGCAGCTTATATCGAAACAAACCAACAAAATAATAAACATCCAAAACCCAGCCAGTCGTCACGGCAACACAATGAAACACACGTCGTACCTCCATCGCGCATCGGTGCCAAATGTCACCGAGCTCCCCCCACCCGCCTTACCCCCACCACTTGCACGTGCAATAATAGCCGTACGCAATAATAGCTGTAATGTCGAAGCCGATTTAACGACATGCAATGAAACACGGACAGTGGAGGGTTAAATGTGAAATGTCCTATATTGTTTTAACCTTAAAGCTGGATGGGTTTTTGAATTATCGGTAGGGGCTGTTTGGGGCTGTTGAGGGCTATTTTTAATTGTAAGATTTTGTTATTACTATTATTAATTGATAACAGTATACACATTTTAAACAAATTAAATTTAGATAATGCAACAAGCAGTTAAAAAAATCTAGCTCATTTCGATCACCAAGAAACAAAACATTTTACAACTAAACCACAAAATTCAACCCTCAAATACTCACTCCAAATTCAAACGAAACCAATCAGACATCGCATACTTACATCTAAAACGTATCAAACATTCAAGTCAACCCGAAAATGCGCGGTCAAAGTCGACCGCAAAATAAAAAGCCGCAGCGACTGGGCTTTTAAAAGAAAACACCAGTTGTTAGGTGACCGCTAGCCGATCGCGATAGCCGTCGACGACGTTGTGGGGGATTTATCGCCAGCCAGCGCGCACACTTAAGTCCCCAGGAGCTAAAAAGGAAAGTTTAAAGTCGTCGCCATTGCAGGGTTAAAAGGCCGCTCTTGTTGTATGTGTTTTTATGTGACTTGCGAGGAGTGATTGGAAAAAAAATGTTTTGAGAGATTAATATAGGCTTAGTTACAAGGTGTTTGTAACATGATACGGTTACGGGTTTAAAGTTTTAAGTCGTAACTTAGTTTATATTTGAAAAGCCGTTTCAAGGTTTAAAGCAAACAAAAATTTCTTTATTTCAATTAGGCCACTAAGCGGCACTTTTTACCCGACTGGCGAAGGAGGGTAATGTATTTATCAGTCTATGTATGTATGTTTGTTCCTATGTGGCGTTCCAGAGAACAAACGCGTTGGCCGATTTTGATGATTCGTACGTCAATCGATTCGTCTTAAACTTGCGAGTGTCACAGGCTACATTAAAATTGGAAAATAGAAAAATGACGGCTTTTGGGCGCCATTTCTTGGCTTCCAATCCCCACCGTGTGGGGTAATAAAATAAAGGGTTTTTAATTCGAATAATATGTTAACTAAAAATAATTAATAAAATCAAAAAACCCGACTGCTTAAAAAGTGAACTAAAAAGACGTAAACAAGAAAAAAATATGCTGTGCAGTCGGTGGATACATATTCGCGAGCTGGCTGACCAAAACCAGATTAATTAACGAAAAAACTTTAAATTTAAAAGTAATAATAATTGGTTCTACCGTCCGTCCATTTGGAAAAGAAGCTTGTTATGGAGAAGAACGTACAAGAAACTCCATAAGCTTGGGCTGGCAAGCGAATGAACACGAGTTTCATGAGTTGCATGACCCACTTCTAGATATATTTATTACAAATACTAGCTGACCCGGCAAACTTTGTTTTGCCATAAAAACACCAAACATTCATCTACCCTACCTAACACTATCTACCCAACTCTACCTACCCTACTCTACCTACCCTACCCTACCTACCCTACCCTACCTACCCTACCCTACCTACCCTACCCTACCTACCCTACCCTACCTACCCTACCCTACCTACCCTACCCTACCTACCCTACCCTACCTACCCTACCCTACCTACCCTACTCTACCTACCCTACCCTACCTACCCTACCTACCCTACCCTACCTACCCTACCCTACCTACCCTACCCTACCTACCCTACCCTACCTACCCTACCCTACCTACCCTACCCTACCTACCCTACCCTACCTACCCTACCCTACCTACCCTACCCTACCTACCCTACCCTACCTACCCTACCCTACCTACCCTACCCTACTTACCCTATAAACCTCACGGAGCCCGAGACCTTTCCAAAGAATGCAAAACCGTGGAAATCGGTTCGTGCGTTCTGGAGTTATAGCGTCAGGTTATTGTGACTGTCAAATAATAACAGACAAATAATTAGCAATAAATTAAAATTGCGACTATAATTTGAGATTTAAACTATCCTATCTCTCAAGTTGGATCGAACTGCACATGGTGTGCGAATTTTATTATAATCGGTTAAGTGGTTTAGGAGTCCATTGAGGACAAACATTGTGACACGAGATTTATATATATTAAGATAAAGAACACAAGAGTTTCAACTCTTGTTGCTAGTAAGTCAACATTTTCTTGTCCTTAACCCGATTGATTTGATTCATTATCAATTGGCGTCATATAGACCGATAAAGTATTTACTTGATTGCTAGCAAGTAATCGCAGCAGAATCAGGTAAAGTCGGTACGAAAAATATACACTTAAAGACAGGACTGGTCCACGCTTCACCAAAACCAGGAGGAATGGAAAGAGGGAAGGAAGTGCTTTGTCCTACAGTGGGATAACTCAGACTAAACATAAAATAATAATAAATTAAACATAGAAAAAAATATAATTATGCGTCTCCCAGGACTTGAATTAATTATGTATGACCTACAGTCTACAAACACTAGGTATTCAGAACAAATATCTCGCGTAATTTATCGCATGTTTATGCAAATGTCTGGTGGCATTCAAATACAAATGCAACACATTACCGCTGCACTTTGCAAAATAACACATAATTTATTGTTTCCAAATGTCAGTGCTTATTTGCCATTAGAGACTTGGAGAGTTATTGCCAGCTGTTAAAAATTACTTTGGCAGTCTTAAAATGTTTAAGCAGTTTCTTTTCAAAACATTCTTATTATTCGTAGACCTTATTAGTTAATATCAAAACATTATTTCTATGAGAATATTAAAAAGTTGTTAAATACATTGTTTATTAGTAGAATTTCAAAGTTTAAAAAACCCCCGACACATTTTTATTTTATGCTACATAATTAATCTAGTACATTTCAGATACGCTTCGATCGGCAATCTACTGAACACGTAATTATGACACGATATCTTGCGAAAACACCCCGATTCAAAAAGTAAAACGCCCATAACTTTTGAACGGCTGAATCGAATTTATTCAAACATAGCTAAGAACACTCTCGATACAATCACCTTTCAAACAAAAAAAAACTATATCAAAATCGGTTCATCCGTTGAGGCGCTATGATGCCACAGACAGACACACAGATACACAGCAACACACCTCACACTTACTCGTATAACACCCCTCTTTTTCCGTCGGGGCTTAAATACTGCTATTCAGTTTAGCTGCATCTGGTTATTCTGGCAGGTGACCCCAGCATAGTAAGGATAAGGCCTGGCAATAATTACAGAATGTACCCACCAACTAATCTTGTCATATATATCTTTTATTTATTTATTTATATATAAAATTGCACACCAGAAGATACAAAAAAAAACAAACTAAAAACCACTAACGCGTGGCCTTATCACATTCCGCGATCTCTTCCAGGCAACCTGGAATGGACAGAGATTACCTGGACATGATATGAGGTTGTCAACGGTGCGACAATACCAACAATGAATACAATAATACCTACTAGAAACACAAATAAATACATACTTAATATGTAAACAATGAAAATAAATGACATACGACAATCATAGCACATTATACCTACATAAAACCAAGAACACAATCAATCACAGCGATAGGTAATGTTCCTTGATGAGTTTTTTTTAAATACAGGCAACGACTGAGCACTTTTTACTGGGTCAGGCAATGCATTCCACAGATGAGTAACCTGTAAAAGATTTATCCATGAAAATTGTGGAATGCAGGTTGACATAGAAAACTTTGTAAAATTCTAAATTGATCAAAGCTATTCACAACAATAAGAAAACTAAGCGTAACGAAACAAAAATAAACAGTTCGCCAGCATCAATAACCACACGGCTCATTAAGGAGATAATCGAGACGATAACACAAATGCACCGCGTCCACAACTGCCAAATATCACAGATGAAAGATTGTGAGATGAATGAGACGCTGAAGTTGGCAGCATTGGCTACTGAAGCTTGTAGGGTTGGCAAAGCAAAGGATCGCAATATATAAATATATTAAGTTACTCTCTCTTGCATCGGTGCAACTCTACTTTGAAAGAATGAAAATAACGTTAATAACATTATCCAAGAATTACCCAGAAGTTCTACGAAATGCCAGCAGAGTTTAAAATCCAAAAGTATGAGAATTAAGGTTTGAATCAATGTCAAAACACTGTAAAGAAATTAGAGCTGTTTTTGACAGATTGCGACTTAAATACGAATGCAAACGTTCCATAAAAATACTTGTATTGCCCCTCTTATGACGTACTGTGTGTAAGAACAAGTAATATGAACTGAGGCCGACCACGGAACAACGAACTGTAAAGTATGAAATGACGTCTACCGTCCACCAGATTGAATTTCATTTGACGTCAAGTAGTCTAGGAGTCTATGATACAGTCTGGGTCAAGATGAACGACATCTTGCTTGTACATTTACATAAGAAATTGACATGAAATTCATAGGAGCAGACTCTACTTCAAAAAAAAAAAAAACAAGAAGGTTCATCCCTGACCACTTCGGTGAATACCGGCGTGATATAATGTTGTTAAGAAAATGGGACCACATGACAAACACCAGCTTTCAAATAAAAAAAGAATCATCAAAATCGGTTCACCCAGTAACAAGTTCTGAGGTAACAAATATAAAAAAAAAAAAAACCGTCGAATTGAGAACCTCCTCCTTTTTTGAAGTCGGTTAAAAATAAATAAAAACCTAGATACTAAACTCATTCCAAATTCAAATACTTCATTCTAACATTATAAAGACCAAAGAGAAACAAATAAAATTTCAAAATTTAAAAAACCCCCGACACATTTATCTTGCGAAAACATCCCGATTCAAACAGTAAAACGCCCATAACTTTTGAACGGCTGAACCGTTTTTTTTTAAACATAGCTAAGAACACTCTCGACACAATCACCTTTCCAACAAAAAAAAACTAAATCAAAATCGGTTCATCCGTTGAGGCGCTATGATGCCACAGACAGACACACAGATACACAGATACACAGGCACACAGATACACAGATACACAGATACACAGCAACACACCTCAAACTTATAACACCCCTCTTTTTCCGTCGAGGGTTAAAAAGGAACAAACGACCACAACAAATTAAATAAAGAACACAATATTCCTAATGTTACGGCCGCAGCACTACCAGGCTTACGGCACTACCAACTTTACGAAACAAAAATGTTAATTAAATCAGCGCGAAATAATCCGTCAAGTGGATTATTTGAATGCATAGTTCGCGTGAACATCATTAAAGATTAACGTGGTATGTAGGTTACACGACGCACGCGACCACGTGGAAGCAGCACGCGATGCATGGTGATGACTTTGCGAACCGCTTTTGTACAATAGTGATGCATTTTTACATTTCTAGAGCGAAAATCTGCTGACTGACCAAAACCATTAGGTATCCTCAGACTGATTTTCTTCTTGTTTACATCTTTTTAGGTCACTTCTTA
This sequence comes from Orthosia cruda, assembly GCA_964057195.1. Taxonomy (NCBI): domain Eukaryota; kingdom Metazoa; phylum Arthropoda; class Insecta; order Lepidoptera; family Noctuidae; genus Orthosia; species Orthosia cruda. The sequence continues at coordinate 39,002,360 of OZ059836.1, forward strand.
AGCAGTCAGATTTTTGATTTTAAATTAACTTTTTTTAATAATATGACTATCGCGGTCCATAAGATTTAGAACAACTATTGTTAATTTAAATTTACTGAAAGTTATTTTCTACTTTTAAGTTTGGTTGTCAATTTAAGCGTGTTGTTTAGTTTTTAAAACTATTATTCATTACTAGGTTGTCCTTTTAGGTATTGAAATATTTAGACTTGATCTTAGAAAATAATTAGGAGAAATATTGATTAAGGTTTTATTAGTAAAGTCATTTATTCCGTGTCATGGATTAGGGAGGATTATTAATACACTAATAGGAATAGTACAGGCACAGATTACGAAGTATGGAATGGATAGCCCTAAAGTTTTCTAGGGTTGCCTCAACCTTCGAAACATAGACAACGCATACGCTAAGCCACTGAATATAAACTCAACTGTTTTATCGGATCTCTTGAACGGGAAATTGGAGTTTTATGTAAACATAGTAATCAGCAGCAACTAGTCTAACATAAAATGTGTACTCTTTACACATCGTAGGATGATTTGATAATTTGAATTTTCACGAAAACCCTAGGGATATTGCGAAAACACGACTGATTAAACAATGGTGAAAACATTTCTCAATCTTACTAAAAAAAGATAGGGTTTTTGTAAAAACAGGAGTCGCTCGTTTTTTTTCAAGTTTGAATTTATAATCTTCTATAACTTAGAATCTGCTCATGCAGATTCTAAGTTCAGAGATTTTTTTCAACAAGCCCCAAATATGTTTAACTCGGCGATTGTCTGTTCTGTTAAAAAAAACATTAGGTACTAAGCCCAGACCTGCACTAACACAAGTCCTCAAAGCACAACACATTTTCACTACCACACAATTTTACTAGCTACACCAACCAACACATACCATACCATATCACCGATAAATCCTATCCACAAAATACCATTTAATTTCTCACTAACAATATGACAGCCCTGACTCCGAGATAAATTTACGCGATTCGGACATGATTAATGCCGGACCGGTCGCCTCCTAGCCGATAAGAACTGCGATAGTCCTACATATAAAGTCCTCCCACTATTTAGTATAACATGCTTTAGTACGCTACCAGAATAAAATAGGCCATTAGTTTGGAGACCACTGCGAGTGCTGGGGTACGTAGATATGCAATGGTAAGATAAGGATGTGGTGTCGTATCTTTACGCCCTTTTAGCCTACGGGGCTGTGTATTTCCCTAAGGCTTCTTAAATTTTGATGGTAATCTGTCCGCGATAAAACTGAATGTTTTCAGGCTTTTTCTTGTTTTAGTATCGGTGACTCATATTTTGTCCGCTCAAAAGGGACCTTTTAATGTGGAGCACCGTCTCAAAATATGCGGCATCTCTGCTGCCTAAACATCAATACCTGCACGCTCCATGATCAAACATCTGAGTCCTTCGTTGTCAGAGTCAGATTTATTTTTGCTTAGGATAAGCCTGTCATATCATTCCCAAAAACTGCAGCTCCTGAAAGCTAGAATTGAAAGAGGTAAAACCAGAAAAGCGTCAAGACAACGAAACTCGACGAGTCAGACTTATACAATGATATATTTGTAATACGATAGTAGTTTCTACGCACAAAGCAGAACGCAATAAAACAGTACATAAAGAAGTTATCACCCAGTATTATCCACTTCACAACCCACTTAACACAGAACACAAATTAATTATTTGCAATAAACTGCAATCTGCTAACAGTCGAAACATAAGAGCTCTCAACATTATCATTGGCACTCGACCTATTTTCAACAAACATTTATTCGAAAATGGAATGAAAAAAGAAATTTGCAGCTTCCCTTCGAGGCGTCAGCACACAAAGAGATATACCTGGCGTGACAACAATACGTCTCTAACACAATGATCGACAGACGCTCCAAATATACATTTAAAAAGCCAAGGTGAAGGAACTTGGAGGAGGGAAAGAAATCTATAAAATTTTACCGTAGGCCGAGAAATCAGTAGGACATAAATTGTAAAAAGGCGACGTCGGAACGAGGAGAATCGTCAAATGGTGCGGACGAGATACATTTTAGATATGGATAGGGTTGCTAAGCGTTCGAACTTGATAAACTAGCTGGGGTGAAAGGAAAAGATTTCCTTTAATATTGGAGCTTGAGGTCGAACAGTTTTGATTTGGAATTGGAGAAATATAGGGTTTAGAGTGTCGGGGAATTCTTTTAACGGTTCAAGGATTTCAGTTTAGAACTTGTGGAAATGAAGAGAGGTTGGTTCCATTTGATTTTAATGAATACCTGTCAAGGGCAATTACTTAACTCTAAGGTTACGAAAATACTTGAACCTCATCATCAACAAATTGATCAAAAGTAAAAGATCTGAGGGACCATGTAATTATGGGCACGTTAAAGGAGAGTTTTCATTTTAACCGCCGCCGTCTCAATCTGTCAAAAACACCTATAATTTCCGTACAATTTTTAAAGATAAAGCATTTAACACGATAAGTTTTTGACATTGATTGTCGCAATCTTAGGATTTCTACTCAAATTAGAACGTTTTTAAGTACAGGAATTGGTATTCAGTATTCTTTCACACATCCCACCAAAATACAATGTTCCTAAAGAAAACAAAACAATAAACAAATTTACGTTCAAGCGACAGCCCTACAAGCGGTAGAGAAACGCGCGTCGCTCGGAAACTCGCCAATGTAGGCGCGCGAGATTTATGTTAGAATCTGGTTACCGGTAATACAGCGTCGTTATGCACTGCACATGAACCTGTTTATCTTTATTTAAGTGCACAACTTAGAGATTTATATTTTAAGCCTATATTTTGCTAATACGATTATCTATTTTGTCGTTTTTATGGGCCTTTTCATTTTGGAGAGACATGCCACCTTTCCAGAAACCAAGAGGCTTAGGATCAGCAGTGCTTGAAATCGGACTGTGGATGATGATAATGATGCCATAATACCGCTAAGGCAGCAGTGGACGTATTTCGGTTGAATTTGTAATACTAATAAAGTTGTTTGTGACTTTTATGGATTAATTTGACATTATAGTGCTTGGGACTTACACTGAATTAATTGACATTCTAATGTTTGTGACATATTTTTGGATTAATTTGACATTCTAATGTTGGTGACTTAATGATTAATTTGACATATTATTTTGACATTGTAATTGTTCGTGACATTTTGATTGATTTGACATTTTAATTGTTTGAGGGATATATTGGTATGATTCGATATTCTCATATATATAATAAATAAATTGGTATGATTTGACATTATTATATTTTATAACTGCTTGACATTATTTTTAAAACTGGTTATTATATCTAAAACTGTTTTGGCACTTTATTGAATTTCACTTGAATTGACATTATATTGGGATCTGTTTGACATTATATTTCAATCCTGTTTTGACATTATTATGTTTTATAACTGTTTGACATTGTTTTTTAAACTGGATATTGTATTTAAACTGTTTTGGCACTTTATTGAATTTCACTTGAAGTAATAATTCATAATAATTGTATGTAAACTGCATGTGTAGGTATATATTCAACACAATGTGAATTGTTTTATGAATAAATGAAATGAATGAAATGAATGCCAGCCGTCTATGGAAGCTTCGTCGTTAAGCACTGCACATGAATCTTTTTATGTTTATATCAGTTCATAATTTGAAGGGTTTAATTTGAAGGCTTGCATTTTGCTTTTTGATAATTAGTCGTAGTTTGGGCCGTGTTTAAGTGGCAGTGGGCAGGGCACATTGCAGAACGGATGGTCGATTATGAATTGCGACTGCGTATCAGAAGACGCAACGTGGAAGTCCTTTCTCTAGGTGGATCGATGACCTGGTTAATAAGGCTACGGGGAAACTGCTGGATGCGAAACGCATAGAACCGGTCGATGTGTCTTTACTTGGACTTTATTGAGCAGTTGACGTATATCGGCTGACATTATAATGATTGGGCCGAGGTGAGCGAAATATAAGCCGTTATTAGATGCTTCCAACACCAATATTTTGTATTGGTTGCCGAAAATTAAGGCAAAGTCTAACTCATCTAAACGCAGTCCTCTAAAGAAGAATCTTTCAATCTCAATTTCATCTTCCGATAACAGCAACCACTAAGAAAAAGTGTTAGCAACTCGTGGTGGTTTAATAAAATATGGAAAGCACTTATTTTACCACTTACGTCGACTTATTTTGAAGCTCGTTCTATTTCGGCACAATTTATTATCTGGTGGGAAACTCAGACATACAAAATTTAATTAAAATATGTAAGCGTTTTAGTTCAAATATTACATGAACTAAGGTTCCAACATCTTTTAATATATTTTAATATGTTCGTATCACAAAGGCTTTGTAGAAAATTAAAGATTATAAGTTACGTAATAACGTATTTTCAATAAGATACATTCTTCTAAATTTTCCTCAAAACGATAATTCGATATACGTATTTCTAATTTATTAACTAGCTGTTTGCCCGCAACTTCGCTCCCGTGTTCTATAGATAACGATAACGATATTGTAGTTTTCTACTAAGAAAATAATTAAAATGATTTTATCAATACTTCCAGAGATTTTCCCCTTAATAAGGTCCTTACCTATGAAATTGGCGTTTTGACGTACTGGCCACTTTGATCTCAAATATCTCCTCTTTGGTTTGGAATGCCAATTTTAAATTTATACAGATATTTACTCATGCTTTTGTGTTTGGAAAACCGTAATTCATTTGTATTTATTCCTCTTTTGGTTTTTCTTTGCGCCAGTCAGTTTACAAAATGGAAAACTTGAAATATCACGTTATTTACAAGTACGAGTTCCATCGTGCTGCAGAGACGACTCGACGGATTAATTATGTGAATGGTGACGGTGCGGTGTCGCAAAAGAAAACACAGTGCGTTTTTGGTTCCAACGTTTTCGTTCTGGAAATATCGACCTGCAGAACAAGCCCCGTGGACGGCCGGAGACCAAAGATGATAATGAAGAATTGAAGGCTATTGTGGAAGCAGATCCATCGCAAACCACGTCCGAGTTAGCTGCAGGCTACGGTGTTAGTGATAAAACTGTTTGAATCCACTTGAAGCAAATTGGGAAGGTGAAAAAGCTTGAGAGGTGGGTACCTCATAGATTGAGTGCAGCAAACCGACAAACGCGCGTCGACTGCTGCGTTACATTACTCAGCTGGCACAATAATTAAGGGATTTTAAATCATTAGCTGTGATGAAAAATGGATTCTGTACAATAATCGGAAACGCTCATCACAATGGCTGAACCCTGGCGAACTAGCCAAATCCTGCACCAAGCGAAAATTTACTCAAAAAAATTACTTGTGAGCGTTTGGTGGACTAGTGCCGGTGTCCTTCACTACAGCTTTCTTAAATCTGGCCAGACGATTACGGCGGATGTCTATTGTCAGCAACTGCAAACCATGGTGGATAGGCCAGCTGCTAAACAGCCAAGGCTGGTCAATCGCTCTAGGCCACTGCTGCTTCAGGACAACGCTAGACCACACACTGCACAACAGACGGCTACCAAATTAGAGGAGCTTCAATTGGAATGTCTAAGACATCCACCGTAATCCTCGGACTTTGCTCCAACAGCATACCATTTTTTTTTAAATTTGGATATCTTCTTGCAAGGGAAAAATTCAACTCCGTTGGGGCAGTCCAAAGCGCCTTCCCGCGATTCCCGTTCGAATGGTTTTTAGTAAAGGGATCAATGAACTACCTATGAGATGGCAAAAGTGCATAGATAGCAATGGTACATACTTTGATTAAATAAATATATTATATTAAAAAAACGACTTTATGTTCCTCCTTCGTAATGATCTAATATTATGTATGATTCGGCAAACACGATTCAGGATCATTTTTCTCACATCATTAGAAATTAAAAATATACTTTATTTATTGCGCAAAAACTAGGAAGACTACATTCAATCCTACCACTATAATAAACGTGAAAGTTTGTGAGGATAGATGAATGTTTGTTACTTTTTCACGCAAAAACTACTGAACGGGTTTCGATGCAACTTTACAGAAATATAGCTTATACATCAGAATAACACAAAGGCTATAATTTATAAAGATATTGGGCGAAGAACTAATACAACATGGGCAGCTTAATAAATAAGCTAAAAGCCTAGTTCTTAAAAAAAAGGTAATGGTTATAAAATTCCCTACTCTACGGATAGACGAATCTTTGGACACTTAATTCTGTTAAAAGACGCAAGTACACGCGTCTCAAAACACTTAATCCCAGAACTCATACAGGGCGGCAATCTTCTTGTCATGGAGCATCGCCTCGTAACTCAGTGCTAAGCTGATAACGCCTGCTTATCTCGTGTGTCGCATGTCGGCGTTTTGTTTAGATATCGGCTGAAGGGGCGACTTCATATGTCCTATACTTATGAACTCACCAATAAAGGAAGTCTTGTAGGGCTGTAGGGAAACTCTGTTTGTTAGAGAAAATAAGTCAGGGTTGAAGTGTTGATTAAGTATTTTCAAAATGGGCATAAAGACATTGGTATATGGGATGTGGCGACACTTGGGGCCTATGTCCAGCAGTGGACATCTTTTGGCTGAAATGATGATGATTATTATTATTATTTTCAGCTTGTACTGTTCCACTGCAGGACAGTGGCCTCCATTTCTTCCATCCTGCACTGCTAATGCTATTGATGAGTTTGAGATCCTGGATCCAATTCGTAGGTCGGCTTAATATCCATTTGTAATTGCCCAGTAGGAGCGGAGATCGGTATATTTGCCTGGTTGATCAGCTCGCCCCGTTTCCAACATGGGACTTAAGGCGTATATATTCCCCAATGTTAACGCAGTACTGGCCGTGCGCCCGCTCGGAGCCAGAATATCAATATTGAACCTCCTTTTGTACAGTGTTGTTTGCAAAATATTCTCTGATTTACATATGCTATTTCAGTTATGAAGAAATTCTAGCCATAAATTTTTCTGTCTAAATTCTATCTAAGTCGTTTCGAAGGAACCTAAAAAACATGTTTCACAAATAATGTACATGAATCAATAATTAATTTTTCAAACCTTTTAACCTAGCCGTTACCAAGTAGTATGCTTCAGAAAGAAACCTATTTTTTTATAGTCTCGCGTTTGACCTCTATCTCGTTTCTCGTTTTACGGCACTAATACGGTGGTAGGCCCTTAACGGTTTATATATCTGGAAATTCTCAGTCCGGAGTCAGGATTTGTGCCCGGTTGATAATAATAGGCACGCCCCTTTTACTTGGCATTCTATATATATATAAAATAGAATGTATGTATGTTCCTTATAGACTCCGAAACGGCTGGACCTATATCAGAAATTCTTTCACCGATAGGAAGCTACACTATCCCCGGGTGACATAGGCTGCTTTTTTTACGGGTACGGGAACTACGCGGGTGAATCCGCGAGGCGCCTGCTAGTTAAATATAACTGACGAAGTGTGGTTGTGGGTTTTCCATATTTACACTTCTGCTGAACCCTTCAATAAAGGAGAGATATTAATTATATCATGTCGATAAAACAATCAAATCTTTTTCAGAATCCCAAAAGATTTGAATTAAAGTCGCCTCTACCACGGGGTCTCATTGCTAAGAAATAAAATTTGGTTCAAATAAATCTCACTAGATGACGCGACATGTGCACACAATTCAATAGAATTGTGGGTAATATTAACATTTTCTGGAATTGAACATAAAAATTTTAAGTTCTTGTTTAATCAACTCTCCTAAGTACAAAATTAAGGAATATTGGGCTATTAATTCAAATTTAAAAGATTATTTGAGCGGTTCATTTAAAGATGTTGCCAATAGATGGCGCATTTTTAAATTTCCGAGGCATTCCACTCATTTGTTTAAATTTGCATTGTAACACAATTTGGTGCAAAAAAAACTGTATAAACGTGCAAAAAAAATACTATAAAACGAACCTTCCCTGTATTTGAAGAAAACATATTCACGAACCTAGTAAACCCTTTTACTTGCAAGTCGCTGCTAACACCATCTATTGCCGTGAAACGGGATCGAACGCGATGGATGTACTTACAAAAATAACAAGATTAATCAGATGAAAAACGCTAGTTACGTCGGCACGGTTTCTTTGTATGGGATGAGGCATCTGTATGCTAGTATTATATTATCTGTGCCTCTACTAAATCCAACGATTAGTTAGTACTAAACAGATCCCTTATAATACCTATGTACTTTTTGGTCCTTAGCTGATAAGGGGCTTACGACTGCCATAAATCTTTACGGTACTTACTTAAGGTATCATTATTCAAATATTATACTATGTTATATTTGGATAGTGATATATGATCGTGTCTAGATAATATTATATTTGTACCTACTTCAAAATTACGGCGAATTACGGATGTATACATTATCGACTAGATCAGGGGTCACGAATTACTCTTATTTGAGGTCCGTTTTTACCCACCTGCAAGGAAAGGGATGTTTGTATGTATGTAATATTCTTTATTACCTCATAGCTTTCAAACCTCTAGAAGGATTTATATAATTAAGACATCGTTAGATACGTTTTGACCGCCCAAGTGTTCTTAGATAGGTGAAGTTAAAAAAAAAAACAAACTTGGCGGATTTTGAGCGACATATTGTGCGAGTCAGTTTTTAGGGTTCCGTACCCAAAGGTTTAAAACGGGTCCCTATTACTAAGACTCCGCGACCCGTCTGTCTGTCACCAGGCTGTATCTCATGAACCGTGATAGCTAGACAGTTGAGATTTTCACAGATGATGTATTTCTGTTGCCGCTATAACAATAAAATAAATATTTAAGTAGGGCACCCATACAACAAACGTGTTTTTTTGCCGTTTTTTGCGATAATGGTACGAAACCTTTCGTGCGTGAGTCCGACTCGCACTTGGCCGGTTTTTTTTATTCTTCCATTCCCTTCGAGTAGGGTATCAAAATGAAGAGTTTTAAGAGCTGATTACATACATTATGTTTAAAAGTAGCGGGAATAAACGTGATTAAGTACTAAAAAGTTGTAATAAAAAAAATTGGCGGATCAGGGTTTCAACCAGCCCGAATATGTACGTAGGTATCCACCGACTACACAGCATGATTTTTTCTTGTTTACAGCTTTTTAGTTCGCTTCTTAAGCCGTCGGGTTTTTGATTTCTAAATTAACTTTTTTCAAATAATATAACCGTCGTGGCCCGTAGGATTTCAAGCCACCTACCCCTCCCGCCCCTTCCGCCTCTACATCGTGACGTGTATTTACAATATCAATGAAGATTTTGATGAGATTACCTACGACAGTAAAGACAAAGTACAAGATAAATTATTAAATTACGTACCTAATCAAGTAACACTAGTAAATTATATTGTGGATCTCAATCCACACAAAATAGGTGGGCGGCCTGGATGAGGACCGCGGTCCGCCATTTGGTGACTCCTGGACTAAATGTATGAAAATGAACGTAAATGAAGCAAAAGAATTATGTTAGGATCATAGCAGGTGGCGTTCTGTGTTTTCTGCCTACCCTCATGGAGAAAATGCATGAGTGTATGTATGTGTATATGTTTAAACTTACGATATTCGTGCCAGTAACTATGGCGTGGTATTTTTTTTTGACCTTTCGGAACATACCTGAAAGCAAAAGAAAATAATAATTAAAAGATTATTCAGTAGTGCGATTAGCGAATTTATCTTTAAGTAAACACAATTAAGAAATACAATATCACAAATAAAAGGTTCATCATACACCTAATAACCTCTTTTCAATATTAATTAAAAGATGTACTAATATTGAAAAGATGATATATATTTTGTTCCGAATATTTTTTGTACTTCCCTATGAACTTGAAATTTGCTGATCTTGTTTATTATTACGTATATTTTAGTAACCAATACCAATATATTGATAAATTGGTATAGAACCCTAAATGTGCGAAGTCCGACACGCACTTGACAGGTTTTTATTTACCTTAATTCTTCAACACGACCGTAAATACAATATCTCCGGAAAAGAAATTAAAACTTCTGGATCAACCGGTCCAAAAAAACTTGTTTTAAAAAGTGAAAAACTGGTCCTTCTTAATTCGGTGCTTCCAAAATGAGAGTACCGAAGGACCACTTTTTTGCTCGCACTCTATTTATTATTAAAATGTTTCACAAGCCTCTGAATTATCTATTAGCGGATTTAATCAGCGTCCAAAAAACTTTTACTTTAGTTAATTATTTATTACTAGAATATTCTTGCTCTAAAATTTTCATAGAGCTTAGGCAAGCTTCTAACTTTGGGTCTTCCGAAACTTAAAAAACATCGGCATTTGACTGCAAGAAAGCACTGATTTTCTTTTCATATAATCTGTAGATTAGTTGGGAAAACCGAAGGAAAAGATATAATAGAACAAAGATTACTTAAATTAAGATAGTATTGCCACAGAAACCGACATACACGTTGGCTAGATCTTGAATTATTTGGTACTTGCTTCTGCCAGGGACTTCCCCCGCGTGAAAAGTTATACCGGGGTGAAACAATTATACCGGGAAGAAAAGTAGCCTATGTGCTATTCCAGACTATAATCTAACTCTGTGCCAATTTTCATGCAGATCCGTTAAGCCGTTCTGGCGTGATTAATTAACAAACATACATCCATCCCATCCATCCAAACTTTCGCATTTATAATATTAGTAAGATTTCAGGACAAATTTACCCGACTATATTGGGTTTGGCCTTCGTCATCATCATCAGCTTAGCAATGTTCCTACTGCTGGAACATAGGCCTCCTCTTTGTGAGAGGGAATGGGCCGTAATCCACCACGCGGGCCCAGTGCGGGTTGGTGGATGTCACATGTCTTCGAAATTTTGGTTCGCTCCTTCATAGTTTTAAGAGCAGTGGTGATGAACTAATTTACACAAAGTAAAGCGCCTGCCTGGGTTCGACCCTCGATCTACAACTGGTAAGTCGCGGCCGTAACCACTGCTCTAAAGTCCTCTGAACTCACTGCTGAACATACTCTTCTCCCAAATCTCACCACATCGACTTGGCCTTCGTAACGGCTGCAATCTCGGTAAACAATCCCACCGCACTATTCCCAAACCACTGCAACTCCTAAAAGCCAGAATCAACAGTGTCGACCACCAGAAAAGCGCCGAGGCAATGAAGCTCGACGAAGTCCCGGAGAATGAATTTAACTGTCTTGGATCCCGCAACGAAATTAATCAGAAAAGAATAATGGAGGAGTGGGAAAAAATACAAATTGCCAGTTCCCTCCATACCAAGCAGATGACAGAACAAACAAGGCCAATAAGCACAAAGGGTCGTTTATAACTGGGATAAGCCCAGTTGTCTAGCACCACGGATAAAAATTCTTCGAATCTCGGTATGTTAACATAGACACCCATTTAGGACAAGCAAAAGGCCGTTTATTTAAAGTTAAGTGGCTCAATAAAAATAAACTTCCAAATAAACCTGATACTATTACAATATGCAGCTTATCGATCTCCATACGAGATAATATTTACGGACATAGTCGCGACCTGTGCCAAGGAGTGAACGGGGCAATAAAAATAACAGCCTGAGGTGAGTCGGTGACACGTAGGAACTGAGCCGAGGTGACTATCACACCGTATGGTTTTTTTTTACCGATTTAAAATAAAAGGAGGTAATCAATTCGATATTAATATTGTTGGAATTGCACAATATACATTTATGTGGGCTTCTATTCTAAACACGTGTGCCGAATTTCATAAGTGTCTGTAAAGTCAAAGTCAAATGTGTTTATTTCAACTAGGCCATTAAGCGGCACTTTTGAACGTTAACAATGAAAATGTATAAGTAATAAAAAAATATTCTACCGTGCATTCGGCAAAGTATAGCTTGTTATGGAGAAGAACGCACATGAAACTCCATACATACTCTTTTAAAAAAATAAGTATTTTTGCAATATTTACATAAGTACATACATTAGTTAATTCATATACGTGAGGACGATGCACCCAGCACTACTATACTACATATAGGTATAAAGAATTAGAAGCACTAACAGGTCAATTTCTTTTCTTGATAAATAGGAACATGGTTCTCAAGTCACTTACAAATATTGCAAACATAGGTAAATTACCTAAACAACGGAACAGAGTGAGAGTAATTTATTTTAAACAAAAAGAGAAGAAAAATAAATAAAAATAAAGCGTTACTATAATTATGAATATAATGTATGTTTGTGTGATGTATGTATGTTTGTTTGTCCATGCCTTTCTCCGAAACTACTTATAGGACCGTGATCAGTATTTTTGTGTTGGATTTAGTATTCCTCAACTTAAGGAATAGTGCAAGTTTCATCAAAATCGGTCCAGCAGTTTTCAAGTATGGAGCATACAACCGAACTCCTTAGCGTCAAAAAGAAGGAATGTGTAAATTGAGTAAGACGTCTCCGTTGGCAAAATATCATTGTCTGCAAAGCATATTGTACGAATTTGACAGCAAATTCTCTCAGATGACATATCAATTGAAAACATTGAAAGAAAAAGATGGCTAATATTTACAAACACTTTTGAATTGTCCAGTTCGGTCAATAAAAAAGAGGAAACTTACATGTTCCAAAGCGTTGATCTCTTCGGAGAAGAACGTGCAAGAAACTCCACGGACACTCTTTTATCCAAATAAAAAATCATATCTTCGTTAGTTTTTTTATTGTTACTACTATCTCAACTGATGGTAAGCGATGATGCGGTCGACGTTGAAGCACGCTTGCCTAGAAGCAACCTATTCACACTTGACTTAAAAACCCCCAGGTTGTAGCTATCAGGAAATACTGCGGTATGGAATTCCACTCCCTATCTGAACCGTAAAAAACGTTTAGTACGTATATCTAGGATTTTTATAACTTTAACAAGAAAATCGCAGATACAAATCAGGTTATAAACCCCCCGGTGTGACATCGGCCATCGTCCATGATAACATCGCGCACTGGCGCAGCCCGCGGCGCCGCCTGCCAAATTATTAACATAAACACCATGCGATGCCCACTGCATTCCTGCCTAGCCTGGTTATTGACTGTCGCAATTTTGTTCTTGGCGTGCGCTACCCTCCAATTTAGAATTCTATACATATTTTATCAAGATTAGTCGCTTTGGGAAAGGCAATAGTAAAAATATGCGGCTTGGTTAGATTTTCAGAAGTAGATTCTAGTTTTCCTTTCGTAAAGAGAAAACTTCAAGTCTTCTTGCCCTTGTTAAACTTGAAAATTATGGAGATCTGTCTAAAACTGTGATTGTACAATTTCTCCAAATCACGGCAATTGTAAAATAAATTAACGGAGATTTATTACTTTAAGAGTCAAGATTTGAGTCCGCAAAAAGGCTTTGTAAAAACTATATCTGCCTTACCCTTCAGGAAATTCAGTCGTAATGTTATATAGAACCCCGAAAACGAAATAAAAGCGTTCCAAAAACAAACTAAAACATAAAAGAATCAACTTCAAAAACCGAAGCGAACGTTTTTAAATAATCTCATTCCATTTTCAAACCGGAAAATACTACCAACTGAAATCAATACGGTACCAACATAAATCGAAGGAAAACCGGTGATTTTTCGCATAAATAATGCAAAAACCGACTGCAAAGTGTTCGTAAATAATAAAATGCAAAATGTAATGATCGATTGGTAGGTAACCATCGGTAGGAAGGCAGGGGGAGTTTCCCCACGATGTGTGCACTTACACGGTGTGCCTGTTACAATGGCTTTTCCCTCAAGTATGGATGTTCGAAATTTAAATTCACTTTGCTAGCTTTTAACGGTTGATTTCGTGAATAGGAAGATTGGTTGGTTCTGTAGTAATTGAAGGGTAGCCGTTTACCGTTTGTGGTTTTTAGCTTTACATATTTGAGTGAATTTTAAATGTTTTTTGTCTGGAATATGAAAACTGAAGTCAGTGTATAAAAGTGGTCCTTTGATACTTAAAGTCGCCGCCAGATAACAAAACAATAAAAGTCATTGAGCCGACTCGTACCAAAAAGTATAATTACGTAACTTGAAAACATGTTTTTGGGGTAATAAGGTATAGGCGTAAAGTTGTTTTTGTCCAAGCGTTTATGAGATATTAACTTAATAATAAAAATAATTTCATGCCAAATGAAAGCGTCAAGGACGACCCTTACCGCGATACATTTGTTTCGATCGTGTTAGCGACACTGCCTTTACATTTTTTCGTATAGTTTTTAAATATTGGAATACATTGGTAGACAGGTGTTAACGACTTTTGTGTTTTTGTTATCTGGCGAAGACTGTATTTATTTGCCTCTGCTCTCTTCTGCATCAGACTATGAGAAAGACGAAAGAAAGACCTGCGCAAACGCTTATGCTCTATAATACGCGTATCTCTTACGTCGACGTCTAGTCTTAGTTATTATTAGCCACCATGGCCGAAATCCGCTCAGGCCTTCAAGAGTAAAGGAAACGAGGGAATATATTTCCATTGGCTTTTTCCTCTAACCATGCTGAAATTTTCGAAATAGTTTTAGTTGAAGGAACGTAAACAGCAATGTATCAAGTACCCATCATGTACTACTAACAACATGAACAATTTCTTACTGCTGAACTAGTCGAAAGCATGTTTACCTAGTACCCTACAATACTGATTCATTGCCTGACCACAGTATAAATATACAAACAGTATGGAAACTACCTACAAACGTTCGAAACGGCACAGTCACACAAACATGCGCACCGAGGAGACCCCTAAGCAGCGTCCGCGGTGCTGTCAGTAGTGCGAGCCGCTTAGTGGTCAGTAGTGCGTAGCGTTTGTAGGTAGTTTCCGTACTGTTCGTCCATATTTATACTGTGGCCTGGCTAACAGTTTTAGTAAGCTGTCCATTCCCCTTTAAGTTGGTACACGCGTAAACTTAACTGGCACACAAAGGAGGAGAATAAAATAAGTTTATACGCACGAATAAAAGTTTCTTGATAAGTAGCAGTAACGCAAATGTTTCCTTTTCACCGTCCGATTTACGAACATCTCTGTGCGAAGGTAGAATAGGTATAGAAGGACCGCGCAAGCAAACATTCGCTTTTCTCTGTGGCTTTGTATTCATGACGTGGCCGGGATAAAAATAGCTTATGGCACTAGTGCGACTAATAGATTATGGCGATAGTATACCTTTTTACCCGACTGCCGAATGAGGGTAATGTGTTTATCAGTCTATGTATGTATGTTTGTTCCTATGTGGACGTTCTAGAGACCAAACGTGTTAGCCGATTTTGATGATTCTTACGTCAATCGATTCGTCTTAACCTTGCGAGTGTCACTGGCTATATTAAAATTGGAAAATAGAAAAGTGGCGGAATTTCGGCGCCATATTGTGGAGGCACAATTTTTTTTTCTTCGAAGCCCATCGTGTGGGTATCCTAATAAAGGGTTTTAAGAGGTGATTAATATATAACACTTATATGTTCAAATTTACCTAATTGCAAAAACAGGGTCACTAAAAAGATAAAAAAGAAAAAGTTAATTCAAAAACTAATAAAAACTGATTGCGAAGCGAACTAAAAATACGAGGTAACATCTTGTTTTGGTCAGCCAGCTCTCGAATATATATCCTCCGACTGCACAGCATGATTTTCTTCTTGTTTGTGTCTTTTTAGTTCGCTTCTTAAGCTTTTGGGGTTTTTAATTTTCTTTTCTTTTTAGTTCAGTAGGTACTTCCAGAGCAGCTTTCCCGATTGTCCAATAAATCGCTTAGCTATGAAATATCACGTAACTTTTTCTAAATACATAATCGCTTCCCACAATCTTCCATATGCCTAGCGGTGCACGGTGAACTTAATGATCAGCTATATAACCTGTAAGGAATACACGCATCATCATTAGCGTTTTAAGATGACATCGAATAAATGTAAGCTTTATAATACCAGCTTGTAACTGTCTCACGCGAGGGCAAAGCCTGCCGGGCGAGCACGGCCTCTGTGTGTGATTTCAAGCCTGTCACAGTAGGCCGTGCTCGCAGTGCTGCACTCATACAGAAAAGAGATAATCACCACGTTTGCTCAAGGCGGGTTAGCGATTTCAGACGTATCCAAAGGAATATTAAAAAGAAAAAAAAAAAAAATATATATAAGATTGTAAACGGATTTATGAAAAAATGCGAAAATTCATTAACTAATAGAAAGTTAGTCGCTGAGTGCCATAGGCAACTTTTTAACAGACTTCAAAAAAGAAGTAGGTTCTCAATTTGACTGTATGTTTTTGTATGTTTGTATAACTTAAAAACGCGGTGTAATCGCGTAGATTACACCGCGTTTTTAAGTTATCCTTAATAATGCGTATTTTTATGGTAATATAAGGAACGAAAACTAAAAAGAGAAAATTCAAAATCTTTTTAACCCCCGCCGGAAAAAGAGGGGTGTTATAAGTTTGACGTGTGTTGCTGTGTATCTGTGTATCTCTGTGTCTGTCTGTGGCATCATAGCGTCCAAAGTGGTGAACCGATTTTGATTTAGTTTTTTTTTTGTTTAAAAGGTATCTTAATCGAGAGTGTTCTTAGCTATGTTTGAATAAAATCGGTTCAGCCGTTCAAAAGTTATGGGCGTTTTACTGTTTAAATCGGGGTGTTTTCGCAAGATATCGTGTAATTATTACGTGTTCAATAGATTGCCGATCGAAGCGTATCTACTATGTACATACTAGATAAATTATGTAGCATGAAATAAAAATCTGTCGGGGTATTTTTAAATTTTACTTGTTAACAAAAATATTGAACCAACTTTCAAAACAAAACATTACACATCTTTTCGGCAGTCGGTGTCTTTGATACATATTTTTTTGTTTTTTTTATACCTTAAACTACAAGGTTTAAAAATCTTTTTAACAAAAATATTAAACCAAACCAACTTCCAAACAAAACACTGCAAAGCGAAAAATAACTTTTCTGCGGAAGTCGGCGTCTTTGGTACATATTTTTTTAAATTTTATACCGAACACTACAAGGTATCTGCGGAACAGGCAGCAGGGGAAGGGAAAGCCTCAGGAAAATAACTAGTTGGCATGAAGTAAATAAAGGTAAGTAAACCTTCTGTAACTCTTTTACAAAACTACGTAATTCCGGTAACTTGGATTCTGTATGAGTTTCCTTTGTTACATTTTACTGGGTTTAATTTATTAGATACTATGATTAGGGTTGTCATTTTTAGGATAACCCAGAAACCCAGGGTAGTGGGTAATTTATGGAAACAAAGAGTACTAATATAAAGTACAAAATGTAGTAATTTATTTCCAAGTACATAGACCGTTGAAATTTTAACACTAAAATAAATATTAAATCTGTCGAGTTTCTATTTGTTTAGTAGGATTACATTACTCTTGTTTTAATGGAAATGAGTAATTAAGCTTCACGTGACCTTTTACGGTGTAATTAATCATTTCAATTAGTAAAACACACATTTTGCAAAAACTTGTTCGGGAAAAATACACGACCGTTTCGCTTAGCAACAGTAAGAATAGTTTAGCAATATCAATCTTCTTTTGGTCTTGGAGACGATAATAAAAATAGATACGTTAAAAGTAGGTTACACGTGAAAATAAGTTTTATTGTAATAATGTGTACGTATATGTAGAACCAACACCCAAAATTCGCTAAATAGTTTTTTACAAGCTTTTATTTAACTTGCAATGTATGATTGTATGTGTGTTCGGGTCAAATCTTGCAACTGAATTTTAAAGCAGTTATCCTCCACAGATTAAGATGCAATTTTGCATACACGTTTAGTTTGTATGACAATGCATGGTGAGCAGTGACGTATTTCTAAATCCAATATGGCGGACTGCCCAAGATGGCGGACTAGTTATTTTTTGTACACTGTCATGATATGGAAGTCAAATCATCAAATGAAATGGTTTGCTGAGTAGAATACGAAAAAGAATACGAAACAAGCTTGTTTAAAAAAAAATATTTTAATGATTAATTTTATTATTACTCTTAAAACACCCTATCACACGTTTAGTAATACCACATAAAGCTACTGCTCTTTTACCAAAAAGCCTAACTTTACGAACATAACTACAACAAAATCCCCCATAAATAACCACAAAAAACTAAAATAAAATAATCCTTTTTCTCAAACATGCATGGAAATATTGTTATTATTTTCGAAAACAGAACACGCGTATCGAATTTACGGACAAAGAAAATCGAATCCATTGCAGGAGCGTTTTTTTTAATTTGGAACATTACAACGCTCCAGCAATATTGATCAAATCCATTGCAGGAGCGATTTTTTAATTTGGAACATTACAACGCTCCAGCAATGTTGTTGTAACTTTTAATAAATTAAATGTATAATATAAAAATTATGTTTTATTGCCCTGCATTCTTTTGAGAAAAGCACTATATATGCCTCGGCGGAAATGGCAATTGCCTGTCTCGTATTAGTGAAGGCCGAGCCAATCGACCTGCAATTTGGGGGCTGAGTCACCCACGTCCGTAGGAGTGTACCCCATTCGATTCCCTACACGTGGTCCCCGGGTGGTGCAAATCAGGTGACAAACTGGTGGTAGGCTTCGGCCGAAGGCTTGCGACCACCCACCGGGCAAAGACGTACCGCCAAGCGGCCTAGTCGTGTTCCGGTATGATGCTCGGTGCAGCCACTAGAGGAGTTGGGTCGAGATAGTTGTTCCACTGCAGGCAGGCCGGCCTGACTCGCGCTGTTATGGACGTATCGGGAGACTGGTCGCGGAGGGTAGCGGGATCCGAGGCACGGTGCGCCGCTGGCCGACCGCAGGTAGTTGGGGGCCCAAGTAGTGTGCCAGCCCCACATGAAAGGCTGCCCCGCCAACTGACGAAAAATCCCGGAATGCGCCATCGTGCTGGTTGGCGACCAGACGAGAGTGCCCGATGGACATTCCTGGGGGGGCTCGGGCGTCCCCGCAGTCTCCAGACCAGTCCCCCAATGATGGCGTCCTATCGGCGCGTGTCTGTAGGTTGCAAGCGTGGAACCTTATCTCACTTCCTTCTCCTCTCCCTCCTTTTCACTCGCAACAATAATGCCAAGGAACAATAGAAGAAAAGCTGAACAGCGGCAGCACTCACTCTCACATAAGGTGCACCTCAGCAACATCCGAGGTCTGCACTCTAACCTTGTCGCAGTCCATCACCACCTTGAGACTGAGAAACCAGCACTTTTGTTCCTTACGGAGACGCAGATCGGATGCCCGTCAGACGTGGCGTACCTATCTTACCCAGGGTTTACCCTGGAGCACATGTTCAAGCCACGCGCTGGTGTATGCATGTACGCCCGGGACGACATCTGCTATCGGCGTCTCCGTGATCTTGAAGACTCAAATTACTCAGTGCTATGGGCCCTGGTGGACACAGGTCTGGATAAGATCATCTACGCCTGTGTCTACCGATCGCATAGCGGTGATCTGGAGACAACCAGGCTCACACAGTACCTGAGTGAGGCGGCAGATGTGGCTCAGCTACGGTACCCCTCCGCCCAACTAGTGTTACTGGGGGACTTTAATGCCCACCACCAGGAGTGGCTCTTCCCATTCCAGTGCACTGACCATGCTGGACGAGAGATGCGAAATCTTTCGATTGCGCTTAATCTCACCCAGCTGGTCCAAGGGGCTACGAGGGTGCCAGATGTAGATTCACATACAGCCAATTGCTTGGACCTTCTGCTGACAACTGATCCAGACCGATACTCAGTGTCGATATCATCACCTTTGGGTAGTTCCGACCACTGTCTGGTGAAATCTGTATCTGTCTACTCCCCGCCCGATCCCAGCCCAAGAGGCACCCGGCGGGTTTGGCGGTACAAGTCAGCAGATTGGGATGGTATGCGATCTTTTTTCGCTTGCTATCCTTGGCGGCCCACTTGCTTCTCTTCGGATGACCCATCGTCATGCGCTGACGCAGTGACAGATGTGTTGCGTCAGGGGATGGAGTACTACATTCCGTTCTCTGACGTAACGGTGTCCAACGTTGACCGTCCGTGGTTTGGTGCTGAGTGTGACCGCGCAAACGTGGTTAAACACAAGGCATACCTAGCATGGGTCGACGCTCGTGTGCGCAAGGCAAGTGACGTGAGTCAGAAGAAGAGAGCCTTCAACAGGGCTGCCAAGTCCTGCAAAAAAGCGATGCGAAGGGCACGATTTGACCATATTAGCAGAATCGGGGACAAACTTGCTTCACACCCTGCAGGTAGCAAGGCGTTTTGGTCCCTGGCTAAATCGGTTGAATCAAACTTCTGTCGCCCCTCACTACCACCACTGCTGAGGCCCGACGGTTCGCTGGCCCACTCCGCTGAGGACAAGGCTAACTTGTTTGCCTCCCTCTTTGCGGAATCTTCGCGTCTGAATACTGATGGCACGCGGCCCCCCCCTTCTGCTGTTCGATGTAAGACGAGTATGTCGGAAATTCGCATCCATCAGAGAGAGGTCTATAGGGTGCTGCGAAACCTTGACGTGAACAAGGCTAGTGGCCCGGACGGGATACCGGCAATTGTACTTAAAACTTGTGCGCCTGAATTGTCTCCGATCTTGACACGCCTTTATCGCCTTTCGATGGCGACTGGAAAAGTGCCGAAGGCTTGGAAGCAAGCTAACGTTCAACCCGTGCCCAAGAAGGGTAGTCGAGCGGACCCGGCCAACTACAGGCCCATATCAGTAACGTCCATCCTCTGTAAGAGTATGGAACGTGTATTGAATAAAAAGCTCCTGGCATACCTAGAAGACAACGACCTCCTTAGTGACCGACAATACGGCTTCCGCCGAAACCGGTCAACTGGGGATCTTCTAGCGTATGCCATTCACATCTGGAGTGAGGCCATCGAGAAGCACGGGGAGGCGCTTGCTGTCTCCCTTGACATATCGAAGGCCTTTGACAGGGTCTGGCACGAGAGCCTTATAGGTAAGCTTCCTTCCTTCGGTCTGCCTAGTGGTCTGTGTGACTGGATTGCAGACTTCCTGAGGGATCGGTCCATCCGAGTGGTTATCGATGGTTGCTCGTCCGGTCAGTTAGGTATTAACGCCGGAGTCCCTCAGGGGTCAGTGCTCTCGGCAACATTGTTCTTGCTGCACATTAATGACCTGCTAAAACCCGGAACCTTTGGGTATGCAGACGACAGCACTGTTGCTGAGAGATACGTATCTGGCGCACGGGCTACTGGGCCTCAAGTCCGGTCTCTTCGGGAGGCTATGGTTGAGCGCTTGAACCTGTCTTTGGAGGCAGTCTCCGAATGGGGCAATGCCGATCTAGTCAGTTTCAATGCTGCTAAGACCCAGGCGTGTCTTTTTTCCGCAAAAAAGAGCCAATTCCACCCGGCTCCATCCTTCCGTGGTGTAACCGTGCCGATAACGGACCATCTCGAACTTCTTGGTGTTACGTTAACATCGACCCTCAATTTTGGTCCATTCATTGAGTCAAAGGCTCAATTGGCTGCAAAAAAGTTGGGGATCCTTGCGAAGGTGAGACGGTACTTCACGCCTGAACAGCTGCTCAACTTGTATAAAGCGCAAGTTCGGTCATGCATGGAGTACTGCTCTCACCTCTGGGATGGATCTGCCAAATACCAGCTAGATGCACTTGAGTCGATTGACAAACGGGCAAAAGGCTTATTGGCAACGATGCACTGGTCGCCTCAAAGCTCCAGAGCCTCGAACATCGACGCCGAGTTGCCAGCCTGTCGGTTTTTTATCGGTTACATTTCGGGGAGTGCGCGACGGAACTGCACAATTTGATTCCGCCAAGCCCTTTCCATCATCGGACTACAAGACGTACGGCAATGTGCCATCGGTACATGGTGGATATCCCACCCATACGCACAAAGCGTTTTGAAAATACTTTCATTGTGCGTACAGCTAAGGAGTGGAACTCCCTGCCGGCGTCCTTGTTTCCTGATAGCTACAACCTAGGGGTCTTCAAGTCAAGAGTGAATAGGTTACTTCTAGGCAAGCGTGCTCCACCTTCGACCATATCATCGCTTAACATCAGGCGAGATAGTGGTCAAACGCGAGCCTATAACGAATAAAAAAAAAAAAAAAAAAAATTGCCTATTTCCCGGCTTTTGCAATAATGTACTATTAAAATTAAAACCGATTTAACATGCTCTAGTAAGTGTGTACATGCACCAATTACCTTCTCGCTAGCTGTTCGTACTGAAGAATCAAGTTTCCGAGCATTCTCGTTAAATTAAAGTCAGGGGTTAATTAAATACACCCCGTAGTTTATTTTTAAGTAGCAAAGTGAATACGGAACTACACGAACGCTTTGGCTATTGTTCAGGGCTGGGAGGTTTTAGAATTAAAAGTTAAAACCTATTTAAAAACTTGTAATCTTGGCGGATTGAAGAAATACATAGCATGTCTTGGGGTATTGTACACTCGCGAAATGGAAAGGTTGATCGCGTTTTGGTAGGTATTATTTACTTTCAAAGTGAAAAGTATTAGTCATATACATAAAAACCTGCAACCTGTTTAGCAAATTTCTCTGTACAACATTTAAATTATGAATCCGCTTAACAGGTGCTGTACAGCTGAGAGATTTTTAGTAGAGTGAAACAGGTGTTCAGATATTCTGTGAACAGTAAAAAGGAATCTCGGCGAACATACCTACAACATTTCACTTAATTTGTATATTGTTGTATCTAACAAGTATCTTTTTAGGGTTCCATACACAAAGGGTAAAAACGGGACTCTATTACTAAGACTCCACTGTCAGTCTGTCTGTCACCAGGCTGTATCTCATGAACCGTGATAGCTAGACAGTTGAAATTTTCACAGATTATGTACCTATTGCCGTTATTAAAACAAATACTAAAAACCGAATAAAATAAATATTTAAGTAGGGCTCCCATACAACAATCATGATTCGTTTGCCGTTTTTTGCGATTATGGTACGGAACCCTTCGTGCGCGAGTCAGACTCGCACTTGGCCGGGTTTTTAAGCCCTTTGGGGAAGAAGGTGTGATGTTATTTTATAAACCAAAAATAATGGCATAATATAACGACCCTCAAATAAAGACCCTTGAATAACAATTAAAATCAAAATGAGGGTTGCAATATTGACCAGCACCTACCTACCGAGGAAAGAAAAATATTTTACAAAAGAAAATTATTAACAGCCCTTACCAAAAAACCTTACGCTTCACCAAAAAGATCTTACGAGGTCACACTAGCAGCACCCCGCGACAGTTCTCGGGTTGCCAGCTATAAAAAAGCGTCGACACGTTTGAACAAGTAATGCTTGCGTCAACATCGCGCCTAGTCTAAGGAAAATCTCTTTTTACCAAGAGGGGATAATATTACTTTCTTGAAAACGGCGAGAAATGGCAGATTAAGTGTTCGGCCGATTTGATTTATGAATATCTTTTTTTTCCAGCCTGCGGCATATTTTGTATCTTAATGTAGTTTTATTATTTTGCAAAACCACATGAGGTTGGAGCGTGAAATTATTATGCTGGCAGTGACACTGACAGTTCTGTGAGCGATTCTTTTTATGCTGGCAATTCTGTTGCGCTTTATTTGACGTAGGATGACCTAGATATTAGAAACCAACTATTTACTCTCTACCAACTCACACTGTAGTGTTCCATGGAGTCATATCCAATCCAAGAAATCTCGAAACCATCTTATTATGTCTGAAAGCCGACTGCAGATAAAAAAAAACTCGTATAACATTGCAAAAAACTATGTCTAAAACAAGATCATGCTACAAAGAAAATTGTGTCTTCAAAAAATTCATCTATATTGCCTTTAAATACCTTTACATATTTCTCATAGATCGTCACACCCGAAAAATACTACCCAATATCGATTGCACCACTAACAGGATTCCCATCGTCAAATCCATTCCCGGAACATAGATAAATCGAAGACTCAAATTCTATATTGTTTTTCCCAACCTTGTTTCTGGTAAGCATTGAATAGTCTCATTTGTCTTCTACGCGTATGTCTCATACGAAAGTAATTTGGGAGGAACCTATAAAGGCGGGTATCGATAAAAAAGAATATTTGCCAAACGTTAATCTGTGAGGAAAAAATATTTGTTACTGATTATATGGGGGACGAAGTTTTCCTATAAAAGTTTGCCGTGTGGTCTCTGGTATGAATGGAGTTGTTGCTTTTGGAGAAAATGAGCGTGACGGTAATAAGCTGATGAATTCGAAGTTTGAATATCTGTTTCTAGTTCATCTCTGACTCTTTGTTCTTCTTCTTTGGTCGTCAATTTGACTCGAATTTTCTCCGACCAGTATTACCTGCATAGCACTATTGTTTATCAATGTCACTGCCTACCTATTGTTGAAAGACTACAACTCTAGCAAAATGATATTAAATATAATAGCCACCAGCCGTAATTAAAATTCACACTTACATTAAATGGCAGCGAAGTTCTATGCTCCGACAGATTTACGAGTTGCCATGCTTGTGCAAAAGACTTTAATTTCAAAACTTTGAATATTTAAAACCACAAGCGCACAACACGAAACGTCAAAACATTAAATTCAATGTACAAACTGGAAATTACCTTCGTTTGTGTTTCAGCAAGCAACGTTTAGCAAACAACAAGAAACAGGTCGCAGCAACATAACTACAACGCTATATCTACTTCTAAACCAGCCATCCTAGTAACTTCTAAAGGTACAATATGAATAAACTCCAAGTGAATTTCATAACCGGAGCGCAAACACCTCAGACTTGCGTTTTCCAACAACACACAAACAACTACACATTACTACGAGTTTACTGAACACTGTTACAACACAGTGTCGCTGTGCTCTTTCGCTATATATGAAATGCAAGGTTTATATTTTAAAGCAGCATTTGGGAACTTGAATCGTATTAATTCCGTATGAAACATACGCATTTAATATGCCTTTGATGTTGGTAATGATTTCGAATTCACCAATTTCGGGATTATCATTAATATACTTCATATTCATACGGCGGCGGTTGCTGTACGTAGTTATAATGAAATATTTCGATTTGTTTACATCTGAATATGTATTTTGGTAATTTCTGATAAGGGACCGCAATACTATTCGGTTTTGAGTACTTTGATTTGTGCATAAGAGTATTTATTATTTCGAAACCAGTCCGGATATAATTTTTCTTGCAATTGTTTCGACGATTATTGCTTACAGCTTTTGCAAGCAATATTTTAAAGCAGGGAAGCGGCGCAGTTTTCCGATAATTGTCTTGGTTTCGTTCCATATCAAATAAAAGGCAGCGCTTCAAAGGCAACTGTTTTATTTTCATGAAACAGTTGCTGTATGACAGCATTTGCGTGTGGTTTTATTTCATTTGTTGATAGGAAATGGTTTATAAAAATCTTTCTACATTGAAGTTTTCATCAACAGTATAATTATTCTTCTCTTTCCTATTTTAACTGTTCAGTATTATGACTTGGAATTTATACTGTTCTATTCTTGTGTTCATCAAAGATGTAAAAGGCTGGACAAAGTCAAGAAGAGTCGGAAATTGGGGCATGCCAACAGAACACACTCAAACTGCGGTCCGCCGGGCATTACTGTGCGGTCCGCTAAGCTTTATGTGGAACCCGAAATATATGGGCAAAGATAATTGGACAGTAGTTTACTACTTAACTTTAGGAGATGGAAAAGAAGTTCGTCAGTAATAAGGTAAAGATAGGCAATGTTACTGGTACATAACAAAGAGAAGGTAAAGTCTCACTGGGGTCATATAAAGAAGCAAAATAATGATTTGTATGTACTGTCAGTGAGAACAGCTTTCAACAGCGGACTACATAATACTGATGATGACGTTTTTGAAAAGGCACATAAAGATAATCTCGCAGATGTAAAACTCAATCCAGTAGCATTAGTCTAAAATGTTAAAGTTAATTTTAGCGTTAGTAACAGACAGAGAAAGATTTAGGACAAAGAATTCATTTTGAGCAACAATGATGCATCTGGCACTTCAAAGTGCAATCCCTGGGAATATAAAGACATGCATGAATCTCCAAAAGATTACACACGCGTCCCACATAATCTTGCTCAAGAAGACGCAAATTCCTCCGCAAATACACCACGACTCAGCCATCGATCGCTGCAATAACTCGCGACATCTATAAACGCTCGTTGATGACACGGGGAGGAGTGCGCCGTAAAACGTTTTAAACATATCCGTGACCAGATGGGATTCATTTTCATGAACGTTTGTGCTTCGGTACTTACATTGTAGAGGCATTTGTGAATTCACTTCGGTTTCAATATTTTATTTAATTTGAGACAAAGTGACGTTGATTTCAAAGCTGGTTTTTCACTATGCTGTCCAGCCAATGTGTAACATCAAGATTTAAGTCAAAACAAGATACGGAGCCGCAGCATGGTACGGAGCAAAAACAAAACACTTCTTTTCCAAGCCATTCCTTTCAACACTAACGTGGCCTTAAAGGTACTGGCTTTGGCAAAATTGTTTTATAAAGTGTGTCTCCATTGTTTCAAAATAAAATATATATTCTAACTAGAACAAGGCTGTTTCGAATAACTTTCCGCCATGATAACAAAGACAAACATTTTAATAAAAGCCAGCCTAATTCAATTAATAAACTTAATGATAAACAAATACACAAAGCAGAACGACCCACAGTTACATCGCTGTAATACCTCAGATACAATAACGATCCCACTTCTGACATTATAATTTATATTACAATCATAATGCGTATACAGCAGAATTTATTACGGACAAATTAATTTAGCTGGGCGCGTCCGTAATCCGGCCACATCTGCGCTACCCTCGGATACTTCATAATATCGATATTAAAAACATTCGCGGGTACTTTATACGGTTAGTGTGATATACTGGAGTTTTTGGTGTTGTGGTACGGAAGTTGGTCTTTGGAGCTGGGAAACTTTCCCAGTTTCCCAGCTCCAAAGACCAACTTCCGTAAAAAGTTATATAGGAAGATAGATTCTGGTATGTTTTAATCGTTGAATGATTCTAAGCGATTGGTGCTTCTGAGCAAACAATGCGACGATCTAGTACAAGGCGCGTTCTTGTAAACATTGGAAAAAAAAATTGGAGGCTTGACCAATAGCAGCTTGATTCCTATTACCGAATTTAATTATGTTTGGGAAACTCCAAATTTTTACCGAAGTAACACTAAACATGATAATTGAATAGTTTAAAATGTATGACACAAAAAACTCATAGCAATAACACAATTCAACAAGATTGCTATACATCAAAAAGTTAAAGTAACACTAAACACTCAAAAAACATAACAGTTTGTTCCAAACAACTTAACGAAACAACAGAATTACTCTAACTCTCTTTCGTTTAATCACAATAAAAAAGAACTAACGGTCTTAAGCCAAGGAACCCATGGACAGTATAACAACTATAAAACATCGTCTTAGTAGCTCAGAGAAGTTGTATAATATAGTTAATTAAGTGGGCATAAAGGACCCGACAGCCATTACTTCGAGTGTTCATAAATAACACTGTTTTATTGCGAGATTACAGCTGATCATAAAAAATTCAATTTGCCAGTCTGACTATTGACATCTGTGGGGAAATGATAAAATTTGACTGTTTTGATAACAAGTTTTGATATTTGTAGCTCGGATTCGGAGCCAAGCTAAGGAAAGGAAAAAACGTTAAAGATACTGAGACACTTTTCCATTGGAAGGAGAGGTGGAAGAAAAGTAAGGCATTTGCTAGTAAAAAAAAGTTGTAGAAATATAACATATAATAAACACAAATAAAAAATGACCCTACAGATCATCTTCAAATATTGTTCACACAGATTTAGATAGTTTACAGAACACACGGAAACACATGAAAGATCAGTTCTTATCCAGTCTTTTATTTTGAATAACATAATAAAGAATTTAAAAATGATTTAGTATTTTTGAATTCTATGCAAAGAATGTTGCATTTTACTAAAAGTCACACCTAAACCGCTAAACTGACTGCGGTGAATTTAGCCATAGAGCTAGATTACATCTTGGAGAAGGATAAAGGATAGCCTTTATCCCGGGGGATCATTCCCTTGAGCTAATTTCCGACAAGCATGCGGTCGAAGCCGTCGGCAGAAGCTATTTTAATGTACAATAAGTACATATTGTCTTTTAGAATATTCGCAACATACTCGGCAGTATATATCGACTACCGAAATTAGACCAGTAATAGAACAATAATCATGGACGTTATAATATCAATTTAATGTCTAATACCAGCACTGTTTTATGAGAATTATTCGATTGTTGTAACATCTCTTAACGATAGTTTTTCTTTTGTAACTGATGTGCAGTATAATCGAATCGAATTCCAATCACCAAACTAAATATTCAGTCAATAAGTGGACAAGCAACAATTCTAATATCATATAACACATTCTAACCGTTACATTAGAAGAAAATCTCGATTGCCCAATCGATATTGAATCAATAGTAGATTCAAATTCTAACAATCAGTCAGTAAGTCAAAGTCAGTACATTTCGGAATCTCGCATCCTAATTTAACGCTTAATAGTTTCATATCTGCCTGCTTATGGACTGATATAGCTAGAATTACATGTCTTTGAAGCGTGATTACTCAATTTGGTATGTGGTTTTGATATAGCAATCAGTAATGTATTGGTTATGGGCAATAAGCAATTCTGAACGGTTTGATCTCTGGCTTTGATTTCGATGTTGTAAATGCTTCGTCGGAAGTGAAATTACAAGCTACAAATTTGTTGCTTTGTGAGGTGAATGGTAAACAAAAAAGGAAGGAAGACAAGTGTGAATAGAAATCGAATTATTTCTATTACGTTTCTTAATTATGTTGGGGTCGGCTTCCAGTCAAATCGTATGCGGATTAGTAACAGTATTATCTTAATTCTTACCTCCACAACCCAGTAACTGGTTAACACGATACCCCTTGGCAAGTCTGGTGTAAAATTTTCTGGATTCTTCTGACTGTCAATGAAAATTATTTCAGGTGCTCCTAACATAATTTGATTTCTATTCACGGTATTGGCAGATAAATTATTATGATCTAAAAATCCACTGTACTAATGTCACAGTTATTGTCATGATATGGGCTTGTAATGCGAAAGAATGAGGATAAAGTGTGAATTAGAGAAGAAAGTGTGGAAGGCGAAGACATTTTGCGCCGACCCCAAATGGAATAAGGGAAGATGATAGCTGATGTCACGCTGAACTACTGCATCTAGAGGATGAAGAAGTACGAGATGATGTAGAATATGTAGATGATGAATATACAGACAAAATATATCTTGAATATTAAAAGAAACCTGCAGGCACGCTTCTATAAATCTTATATCTGAAATTTATAGTAGGTATGGGAATCAAATGATTGGTAAATTGGATGGAAGATTCACATATGCGTAGATGAAACCCGGTTCATTTTTCAATAATCATAGTCAATATTCAGAATGAAAATGCAATAACTGTCCCGTGGCTTTGCAGATATCATGTTATTACTGTACCTATTCAATATTTTATATTCCCTTTTCGACGTTATGACTCATACAGAAGTTGTTGACATGATAACAGAAGGTAATCTATACTAATATTATAAAACTGAAGAGTTTGTTTGTTTGTTTGTTTGTTTGTTTGAACGCGCTAATCTCGGGAACTACTGGTTGGAATTGAAAAATTCTTTTTGTATTAGATAGTCCATTTATCGAGGAAGGTTATAGGCTATATAACATCACGCTACGACCAATAGGAGCGGCGCATAAATGAAAAATGTTGCAAAAACGGGCAAAATTATTCCTTTTTGAGAGCATCCGTTGCGTGCGCTGCGTAAACGGTTTAAGTTACGCAACAATCATGTATGTAGGGTAGATGGGTAGGTACCCAGTTGACGGGAGCGAAGCCGCGTGGGACAGCTAGTGAAACTATAAAATGGACAAATCGCGCATCGAACGTTAATCTCACGAACTAAGTCGTCAACAATGAAGCTAAAACTATAAAATTTGACTAGGATTAGGAGTTTTTAGTAATTTTAGTTAAATGCAACATTCTTTTCTTTGCATATAGTTCAAAACTAGTTTGCACCATAACCTTTCAGTTTTTTACGATGTTATTAAAAACAAATAGACAGAGTATAAAGTTAGTGTAAAGTATGGATGTACAATTGGACGTATGAACTGTATACTGTAATATATGTACATTATCTAAGCATTTATTTGAATACTATCACCAGCATAAGTCATAGTACTTATTTCGAATTCTCGTGCTTAGTCCTTTTTAGTTGAGTCAATTGAGGAAAAGCATCAGAAATATTGCTTTAGGTATGCAAAAAAGAAATCTTACTATTTTTAGACTCATGGTTTTCTTGTTTATTATCATCATTGTAATCCTATCCTTTGCTAACTATGTTGGGGTCAAACATATAATTAGATGATATCAGTGTGCAAATTAACAAGTAATGTATACGTCGTTTTTACTAGGTATTTCTAGTGACTATAGTACCAGCGACTACACAGCCTCTAGTCGCCTAATAGGCGAGCGATGTCTGTCAACACATCTGACTTAAAGATCTAATATAGGTCGCCACTCGACAATTTCGAATTAGTAACACACTCGAATTAGTGTGAACGATGGTTACTACTTACTAAATTAAAGACTTTACTGGTCTAAAAAAAAGTATATGCCTACCTTCATGAGAAAAAGCCGTAAGTTTATATTTCTTCATATGTATATATACTATAACAATAAAGTAATATTTTTGTCTAGTGATAAGACTTATATTATGACTAACAATGAAATCAAACATCGTGAGCTAACCAAAAATTTAAGCGTGGGGATCAAACCTAAAGTCTGTATTTTTTCTATCATTTATAAAAGCTAAATGACAGAAAAATACAGACTGATAAGTAATTTGATATTCAGTGACTATAGCGACAGTATTACCTCTTCCAATAAAACAGGGGTAGGTTATTTATTGCACTTCGCCCTGACTATAACAACAAAACACTTTCAATAAAACTGGAAAGCTGGAACTCCTAAGCAAAAATCAAATCATACCAACACAGTCATTGCCAAAATCCGAAGGTTTATAAGGACACTTAAGAATATATATATATGTATTACCATATAATCTTAGTTCCGGCTGCGACGTAACCTTTTACCTAAATTGGGCCAACAGTTCGGGCGCTGGCAGCCCACCAAGCGGACACACAGCCTGCTTAACGTCAACCTTTGCATGGACACGTACGGAGATTGTGAGTACACTTTACACTTCATACTGCGTAGTGTGGTGCTCAGGTTTTTGTTTTTATGGGGTGGATCTTCTTGGGTTTGGAAGGGGTTTAGGTATTGTTTGAATACTCCTTTAGCGAATGTGTGCATGTTCTAGTTCAGTGATTTTAAAATTAAAACTGGGGGACGCGACAAAATATAAAGAGGGGAGAGTGGATAGTACTCCGTCGCCCGCGCACATCGCGATGCCCGCGATATCAAGCTTTAGAAATTACACAATTAATCTTTTTTACAAAAAACAATAAATAGATTTCCAAATAAAAACACTACAAAGTAGAAAATAACTTCAGTTACGGTATTCGGTGTTCCCGTTTTCGTTTCTTCGTTGTTTAACACTTACATCTTTAACTTAAGAAATATTTTACACCCCGATTCAAACAGTAAAACGCCCGCCCATAACTTTTGAACGGCTGAATCGATTTTATTCAAACATAGCTAAGAACACTCTCGACACAATCACCTTTCGATCAAAATCGGTACATCCGTTTAGGCGCTATGATGCCACAGACTGACACACAGATACACAGCAACACACCTCAAACTTATAACACCCCTCTTTTTCCGGCGGGGGTTAAAAACGCCCACGCATTTTTATTTCAGTCAGTAGGGAGGAGTGACAAAAAAAGAGGGGAAACCCTGTTCTAGTTATTTGAAAATGCAAACATATTTTTATCTGTCTTTCCAGTAGAAATCGATATGAAAATCGCTAAACTGGATTCTGGATTTTTAGTATGATGTTAGGTTACTGTGAATCCAAATTTGCAACTTCGAAAAACTTGTGCCCGCTGCGCATATCTAAGTAGATACTATACTGCAGTAAATAGCGGGTTTAGAAGCCAGAATAGACAAATTTGAGGACGCTGCTTTAAATTTTTCTATTCTTACTTCTTTGTACCTACTTTATGAAACGGAGCATCTACAAAAAGGTAAGCAGTTGCTTACCATATTATTAAGCCACATTTGATAGGCTCTCGGATCAACGTCTTACCTGATGTTATGACCGTAAACGGAGAAGTATTCGATGATGGAGAACCTTTATAAACCTTAGGTCATAAATATCAAAGAACACAGGGAATGCCACTCCTTACTTATCTTTGAAGGCAATAAGCCAGGCTGCAAAATATCTACCCAGCCAGTAATAGTTGGAGCACCTTTGTTCTATAAACCCACTAAAAACATTTCCTTTTTTTTACGGAACATAAATGCATATAATGCACTTACATTGCAGTTTTTGTTCCCCCGTTTAGTTTCGTTTTAATTTTAAAGCAGGTTGTACAAAGTTTTTTTCTTGTACTCTGAATTTGCCTAACTGCTTTGTGAATATGAAATGAATGCATTAACATTTTTTTCTGGTAGCTGCAGTACAGAAGTCGATTTGCGAAAATGGGTTTATGTGAATTTACTATCTGGAGATGGTAATGGCTAGAGCATTATCGGTAAAGCGCGGTTTTGCTAATTGTGGTAAAACAAATGCTGCTATGATATCTCGTCATATGAGGAATGAAGTAAATGTCGTGAGGAATAAGTTGCGTACATATATGACTAAAGGAGTAGGAATGACCTGATCAAGTCTGCAGCAGGCCGTACATTGCATGAGTCCACACGAGTCACAGCCGACAAAAAGGGATAGCGGCGCATCGTGAGGCTAATTTTGTCAGCTCTAAGCTGCATGCATCATGACGACCACGAATGCTCTGCCAAGAATATAACGACGAAGAAGTAGATAACAGTAGGGGAGGATCAAAGAAAGCAAAACGTTGAAGGGACTATGTGAAAGATTACAATTTAGAAAGGGGATGAGTACTGGTATGACGACTAGATATTGTAGAAGTATGGAAGAAACTATGTCACGCAAACCTAACAAAACATTAAATATGGGTAAGAGAATAAGAAAGATAATGTGGTCCTTGGTCGAGCTCAAATCTAGCAAGTTTTTCTAAAAAATATACCGACAAATACCTACGACAGAAAGTGCCCATTTTTTGTACGTGACACACAGGCTACGTGACTTTTACAAAGATACCTGCGAAAAGCACAAAATACCTAGAAAGGTGACACCTATCAATATTTCATAGCTAAAGGTCTCGGATAGATCTGATGGCGGATAATAGCTGAAATATTTTTGCGGGACATGTACCGTACATTTACATCGGTTAGCTGGGTTAGCATTTCGTGAAATAGAAGCAAAACTTGATATAGTCTATCTAGAAAGGTATTAGGTACCTCAGGGGAGACTGGAGAGATTTGATCCTACGTAAGACTTGGTTCATAAAAATAATAAAGTTACTTAGCAACTCAAATTGTTTTAAAATGGTAATTCCAAGTCTACTAAAGTGTGGCGGGTTCTCGGTGAGTGCTAACGCGTGGCCGTGTTCCCGCCATAAGCGGCACAGGAGGACACCGTGGAGTTTTAGTGGGTTGGAGGCCCACATAACTGAGCTATCTCCACGTGTTAGCGCAGTATGCATGAGCATTTCTCAAAACAAAACAAAAATATAAAGCCGGACAAGTATAACTAATAGTAGAGTGAGGTTTGATTTTTAAATCAACCGTAGTTTTATAGAGGCCTTTATAATTTTGATGTATCAAGTCTCCCGTAGAACCAAGTCACACCAGTCTCCCATACATATGTAGTCGCTCCATGCAAAATACTGGTACCCATTCAGCCGCATTTGGTTAGACTGGAAGGCAAACCCAACATACACTCAGCGTCATAGAAATCATAGATACTATCTAGATCTTACTATAGGCACGGGGTCCCAGCGCTAACAAAGAAAATTTGGTTCAAATAAATGTCACTAGATGGCGCGATATGCATCGATTTGTTATTGAATTGTAAAATAAAAAAAATCTAGAATTAATCATACAAATTGTGTTCATTTTTAATCAATATTCCTAAGCATAAAATTATGGTATATTTGCCTCTTAATTCACATTTTAAAGATTATTTAAACGGATCATTTAAAAGTAATTTCAATAGATGGCGCTGTTTTTAACTGAGGCATGCCACTAGAATTTTTTATTTGTCTTGTAACACATTTTTCTACAAAGAAGCTATAAAAACATGCATAAAATACTATAAAACAAATCGTCACTGTATTCAAAGCAAAAATAGTCACGAACCGAGAAAACCCTTTTATTTGCAAGTCGCTACTAACACCATCTGTAGTCGTGAAACAGAACCGAACGCGATCGAAATACTTATAAAAATAAAATTTTAATGAGACGAAAAACGCTAGTTACGTCGCGGTCGGCACGGTTTCTTTGTATGGGATGAGGCATCTGTATGCTAGTATTATATTATATGTGTATAGTAAACTAGCAAAATGCATCATCCACTAGGTACACTGAACCTTAGTTGACTTCACATTATAACAAAAACACGTTTACGAACATGTTTCAGGTAGGAGATCGATAACGCAGCTTTGAGGATCCAATGTCAAAGGCTTAGTCGTTAGCCCCTCAGTCGTTAGCCATATCAAAGCCTTGTTGTGTTTGAACAATGTAATTATGAGAATAGGTAAAATTATTATGTTTGTGTGTACAATGGGGTGATTGTTGCTAGCCGGAGTTATACAGTCTGCCTCTACGATGATACAACAGATTGGTTCCATAACTAAGTAGTATACAAGTAAAATTTCAAAATTTAAAAGACACCCCGACACATTTATCTTGCGAAAACATCCCGATTCAAACAGTAAAACGCCCAAAACTTTTGAACGGCTAAATCGATTTTATTCAAACATAGCTAAGGACACTCTCGACACAATCACCTTTCAAACAAAAAAAACTAAATCAAAATCGGTTCAACCGTTGAGACGATATGATGCCACAGACAGACACACAGATACACAGATAGACAGCAACACACGTCAAACTGATAACACCCCTCTTTTTCCGTCGGGGGTTAAAAAGGAACCATTTTATTGGGCATTTCTTTGTTTGTCTGTCTGTCACAGCTGCTTGTGAACGTTTGCATTGTAATCTCAGAATCAATATTTTTAGAATATATCTAAATAACAAGCTTCTGCCAGCGACTTCGCTCGCGTGGAAAGTGTTTTCTTATTCCAATGGAACATTATACCGGAATGTAAATGTATCCTATGTGCTATTTCAGACTATATTCTATCTCTGTGCCAAATTTCATCCAGATCAGTTCAGCCGTTCTGGAGTGATTGAGTAACAGACAGACATTCACACATCCATCCAAACTTTCATTGACAATTAAATCGCAAATAAATAAACAAAAATAACATAGTCAAACTTCAAAAAGCCAGACCAAATATCAAAAAAAAAACATGACTTCTAATATTCACCATCATTATTCCTTTTAAATTCCATTATTTTTTAAATCATTAATGTTTCTTCAATGTTTATAGGTCACTGGTTGCCATAGATACTTCCAAAGAACTTTTTTGGAAACTCTTAGCTAAATGGTGATTACATTGCACCAGAGCCTTACACTTCACTTTCAACTTTGGGCCAAAATTGATAACGTCTGGAGACGTCGTTTCGTACATTGCCAGATTGTATTAGCGCCAGTCGATAATGTTAGGATACATGGCCACAGGCCAAGATTGGAAGACCAAGTGTTAAGCGTTTGGATAAGTCAATCTTGGACGACACAATGAAGTGGGTCAATCCATGCTTCGAATCATTTCTTTGGAAAAGTGTACCTAGTTTCATGCCAGTTCTTCTGCACTACATAAGATCTCTCAAATACGATTCCACGGGGTTCCAGTGCTAATAAAGAACATTTGGTTCAAATAAATGTCACTAGATGGCGCGATATGCATCGATTTGTTATTGAATTGTGTGTAAAATTAACATTTTCTAGAATTGATCATATACATTGTATGTATTTGTTTAATCCACTCTCTTAAGCACAAAATTATGGAATATTAGGCTCTTAATTCACATTTCAAGGATTATTTGAAAGAATAATTTAATATTGATTCCTATAGATGGCGCGGTTTTAAATTT
The DNA here is from genome assembly GCA_964057195.1 of Orthosia cruda. NCBI lineage: Eukaryota > Metazoa > Arthropoda > Insecta > Lepidoptera > Noctuidae > Orthosia > Orthosia cruda. The sequence goes on from OZ059836.1 coordinate 39,038,555, forward strand.
CTGAGGATCTAGATTTTTTTTTTGGTGCAATGAAACTGAAAACGTACAAAAGTCACGATCCGAATAAACCCTTTTACTTGCAAGTCGCTGCTAACACCATCTATAGCCGTGGAACGGAAATCGATGTACTTATAAAAATAATCAGACGAAAAAGGCCTGTGAGGATTCTAAGCTTGCAACATAAAAACCCTGAGTGTACTATAACTGTCCCTATGCAAAGACGTGATATCTTGATAAGATCGCGTTTATGTGTGTCTTCCCTTTGCAGATGAAATTTTCCTTCTGACACAGAGAAGGGAAGACAAGCCTTGATCAACACGTTTACTTATTGCGTGTTAAAGCGACTGAGTTATGAGAGGAAAACAATTGCAATGAGGTCAATGTTTGCAATAAATTATCCCGAAGTGTCAGATGATACGGAAAATGGTTCAAGAAGTACAGGCACTACGTGATAGTATTTGAAGTATCATTACCATAGACATTGAAAACGGACTAAGTACGTACTCAGGGCCGGATTACCCATTAGGCAGTTTAGGCAACTGCCTAGGGGCCCCAGATCGGCTGGGGGCCTCAAGATTTTCTTTTGATATGTTTGGGTGAAAATATTTTTTGTAGTTTTTTTATAATTTTGTCACATCAAACTACTCATACAAGAAATCTCTAACGCAATCCTTCATTGGTCCTTTAGTAACAGGTGGTTGGATTTCAATGATACAAGAAGAATGCACTGAAATTCAATGTTTCATTTTATATTGAACTAGCTGACCCCCGGGGCTTCGCTCCCGTCAACTGGCTACCTACCTATCTACCCTGCCTGCCCTGCCTATCCTGCATACCCTGCCTTTCCTGCCCACCCTGCCTACCTGCCTATCCTACCCTCCCTGCTTACCCAGCCTATCCTGCCTACCCTGCCAACCCTGCCTACCCTGCCTACCCTACCCTACCTACCTACCTACTATTTTTTATCTATCATCAATAGTTTTCTCAGCGCACGCCAAAGAATGAATTTTATAGGCAACATTTTCCTACCTTGGGTTACTTATTGCAATTTTCATAAGGATCTCAATTTTTTTTTGATAATATAGTATAGCCTATGACAACCAGGAATAATGTAGCTTTTTACTGGTGAAAGAATTTTCAAAATCGGTTCAGTAGATCCAGAGATTACCCTTTACAACGTCACAAACCCACAAACTTTACCTCTTTATAATATTAGTATAGATAGGATGGCCATGCGCAAAAAATTATAAAGTGTGAAAAAGTTAAAGAGGCCCAAGATGGGCATTACCTAGGGTCTCCGAAATGGTTAATTAGAGAGAAATTTAAATAAACCTAGCCTTTTCACAAATACGTTGAGGGCGGCTGCCAGCCTCACCTGAATAGGTCATTAGAAACCAGTCTATATCTATATTAATTAATTTTAATGAACACTAGCGGACGCGTTGCGGTTTCATCCGAGTAGTTCCCGTTCCCGTAGGAATATAGGGATAAAAATTAGCCTATGTCACCCGGGGATACTGTAGCTTCCCAACGGTGAAAGAATTTTTGAAATCGGTCCTGTAGTTTTTAAGTTTATTCGTTACATACAAAAATACAAATCTTTCCTCTTTATATATAGATTAATATACACACTAACCCCGGGTGACATAGGCTACTTTTTATGCCTGTATTGCCACAGAAACGGGAACTACGCGGTTGAAACCGCGAGGCGTCCGCTAGTGTTTTCTATGGACCGACTGTCTATCAGACCTCCACAACCCTGTCATTAGGTAAAACGTTATAATAATCACCGCGGATCTTTGTGTCTCTGAACTCTGAAGTTGGCTCTGCCAACCATTGCGCAATAACCAGTTTGTCATCGAGTATACTGCATAGAGTAACTGAGATAGGCCGATACGACAAACGTTAGCGAGTGAAAGAGTCAGTTATACAATGCTAAACCTTCAACATTGACACAAAAAAAGCTACTGCGCAGGGTCTTGCAGCTAAATTAGAGGGGAGTATAATTGGCAAGACTACTATCAGATCATATACCTGTTTAAGAAAAGCAGCAAAAAATGCCAGGAAACACCGATCAATCAGCTCCTACAGCTGAAATGGTAACGAGATTTCCGTATCAACAATTGTCAAGCACTCAATCGTGATACAATCGGTACCCTCGTCAGTCGTTGTCAATGGAGCATCAGCTCATTAACGTGTGTCACACCTAAGGAGTCTAGATGTGCTTGTAGTGAAGTATTTTTTGGTAGATACGACTATTTAGTTAAAGAAAGAAGAAGGAAATAGGGATGTCCTATATTGTGAGAAAGAAAGAAAATAACATAAATAGGTCGCTCAATTAATGTTACTAACATAATAATATAGGGTTGATTATAGAATACCTATATTATGACCTACTAGCTGTTCTCCGCGGCTTCGGTCCCGTCAACTGGCCACCTCCCTACCTACCCATCTCTACCCTACCCTAACTACGAGGTGCATTCAATAAGTACCTAGCCTCATCGCCAGAGATAGGCAGTAGTTTCAAAAGAGTTTTACCACAGTGTAGCACATTCTTTTTTAATTCTTTTTTCAAATTTTCATTCCAATCCCTTCATTTGTTTTAATTTGACAACTTATGGAAGCGAACGTGTCGATCGGTTTTACAAAAATGGAAAAAGAGCAATATCGTTCGGTGATTATTATTTTTGGAAGGGAAAACGCGCATCGAAATCAAAGAGCGCTTGGATGCTGTGCTCTTCTCCATCGATGGCCACCGTCAAGAATTGGTTCAACGAGTTTGCACGTGGCCGTACGTCGGTTTTTGATGAACCACGTCCAGGTGCACCGAAAACAGCTGCTACGGAGGAAAACATTAAAAAAATCCATGATTTCGTATTGGCAGATCGCCGATTGAAGGTTCGGGAGCTAGCTGAGACTGTAGGCATTTCAGAAGGAACAGTGCATCATATTCTTCACGAGGAACTCGGCATGAGAAAGCTGTCGGCGCGATGGGTGCCGCGTTTACTCACACCAGAAAACAAGCGCAACCGTGAGACCACATCGGAGACGTGTTTGGCGCTGTTTAAGCGGAATCCAGCGGAGTTTTTGCGTCGTTTTGTGACCGTCGATGAAACCTGGATCCACTGGCACACACCAGAGACCAAGGAGCAATCAAAACAATGGATCCAGACCGGGGAACGTGCTCCAAAGAAGGCGAAAATTGTAAAATCGGCCGGAAAAGTTATGGCCACCGTTTTCTGGGATTCACAAGGTGTGATCTACATCGATTACCTCGAGAAGGGTAAAACAATTACAGGGCTTTACTATGCCGATTTATTGGGCCGATTCGACGCCGAATTAAAGAAAAAACGACCCCATCTGGCGAAGAAAAAAGTGCTGTTTCACCAAGACAACGCACCGGTTCACACGTCTGCCGCTGCCATGGCCAAATTGGTCGAATTACGCTACGAATTGCTGCCCCATCCACCGTATTTTCCAGATTTGGCCCCTTGTGACTTCTTTCTGTTTCCGAATCTGAAAAAATCACTCGCCGGGAATAGATATGGATCGAATGAGGAGGTCATCGCCGCCACGGAGGCCTATTTTGCAGAGTTTGACAAAAATTATTTTTCCGACGGGTTAAAAAAGTTGGAGCATCGCTGGGCTAAGTGTATCGAACTAAAAGGAGACTATGTTGAAAAATAAATTGCCACTTTTCCAAAATTTTCGTTTACTTTTTGTAGGCTAAGTATTTATTGAATGACCCTCGTACCAACCAACATACTCTATATATACCATATCATACCCTATATATACCATAACTACTCCATCCTACATATCCTACTCTACCGTACATTACTTAATTTTTTTCCACCATTAAAGTAGCCTATGTTCTTTCTCAGGATACCATCTATCTCCTTGCCAAATTTCATTGAATTGCGTTCAGTGGTTTAAGCGTGAAAAGGTAACAGACAGACACAAAGATAGACAAAGTTACTATAGAATTTATAATATTAGTATGGAAGTACGGATTACCAGGTTGCATAACTAAGTCCAATAGATATGACAACAGCTTCTCAGCAAGAGGATCAGAAGCAGTTCTCTTCAACAACGCTCTCAATCGAGACCCAATCGGAACCCTCGTCAAGCCGTGTCGATGGTACATCAGCTCATTAAAGTTTGATGTCACACCTACGGAGTTTAGACGTATTTGTAGTAAAGTTTTTTGGTAGATAGTTGAAAAGGGAGAATAGGGATGTCCTATTTAATGAGAAAGACGGAAAAGTTTTTATGAACATCCTGACATGAATACCATGTCAGGATGTTCATAAAAACTTTTCGATGAAAGGATTTACATTGGTAGATTACATGTTGTTACTAGATAGGGTTTAATGAGAATGTGAAGGAAAAACGTGTAAAAGGAGTGTAGACATAGAAGGAGTGGAGTGTAAATCTATTGATATATATTATAAGGATGTTGTCAATGTCCCAAAGGCTTTTGTAAAAGGAATAACGTAAGATAAGATAAACGTTTTTCTATGAACCAGAAAACCAGCTAGCTTAGTAACAGATACAATTTTTTTTTTAATTAAAATAACTTTCTTAAATCAAGCTTTTTTCGAATTTTTTCAGCAAACCCTATCATTCGATACCCATATCATGGCAGTGCAGAAAAAATAACTAGTCCGCCATCTTTGGCGGTCCGCCATATTGGATTAAGAATGACGTCACTTAGCTAACCATGCATTGTTATCCAAACTAAACGTGTATGCAAAATTGCATCTTAATCGGTTGAGGATAACTGCTTTAAAATTCAGTTGCAATAATATTTGACCCGAACACACTTACATACATTGCAAGTTAAATAAAAGCTTGTAAAAAGCAAACCAAGGAGCCGAAAAATAAGAGGGGAAACAGCGTTTTCTCGCAAACGTGCAGAAATATACTACAACTAATAAGTTAACTAAACGTGGTGGAAATATTCCGCACAACGATTACTTCCAAGAAAGAAACAAAAAATATGAATCATAATATTTCTTACAAATAGTGGTAGCCTTGTTTCGTTTTATCATGCTTATTGCATTTTAATCAACGGAAAGAGTGGTTATCTAAAGGTTATAGTGTCATATTAAGGATATCCGATGCGCTTTTAATCTGACCCCAATACGATAGCTTAAACAGCTGCGGCTCGATATCACATACACAAAGTCATTTTAAAATAATCAAGAAAATATGCGATATATTGTAAAATGTCAACTACCAATTTGTCAAAAAATAAGCTTAATTACCTACATTTTTGATGTTTTTATATTAAAAGTCACTGAAAATTATAGCACCTTTATAAAGTTTTTAGGACGCATATTACCGCTGATATTTAGATATCAGGGGTAATTTGCGTTCCAAAATTTGAAGTTGACTGACAACTCTTAGAAATTTGGCATAGACAATCAATCAATTTGTCAATCTGTCAATTTGGGTTAGACATGTTCTTAACTCAAATTCTCAATTCGAAAACCGATTAATAGTGTTCTGTTGCAAAATATCGCCATCTTTCTTCAACAGTTTATCGGTAAGGCCGTCAATTTGCAAGTAGGATCCGATCCGACCAATAGGCGCGCGGGTCACGTGAGGGCACCGACAAGGTCGACTCTTGCGCAGCCGACAGACTGCATCTCTCGAAGGCCGCGCACGTGGTCCTACGCACGTAGGTACAACATACGTTTTTATTATTATCGATGATGTTATGCAGACTCATTTGTTTTGCAAAGTCGGTTGTTGTAGCGATAAAATATTTGCATTTGGAAGAATTTTTTGATATGGAAGTAAAATAGCATTACCATGCCTGTATTAATTATCTACCATGTTATAAAGTGCAACCCTATTACCATAAACAAAGGACAAAGTATTGTTGATGTTTGGCTCTTGACTCTAGTTTAGGTCAGAGGTGACAGAGACAAAATCGACGATGGAATAACGTAGCTAGTAGAAACCTGTTCACTTCAATTTTGAAGAGAATCAGGGTGAATGTGGCTAGCAAGAGCTAGTGGGTTAAGAGATTATATTATTATTATTTTTTTAGTAAAGATACTATGCCCAGGAATCGAAACCAGAATCGATTGCCACGTCACCACCATCACGTTTTTATCACGTTTTCTTCTTCCATACCGTCCTGTCCCCCGACACGCCATCACTGACTCCCTATTCTTTCATATCACTCCTCACACAGTCCATCCATATTTTCTTTGGCCGTCCCCTCCCTATCCACCCATCCACATTTATATTCATAACTCTTTTATCAACATGCGTTTCATCCCTCTTCATCACATGACCATACCAGGACAAACGGTTTCCTTACAACTTTTCTGTCACTGGCACCACTTTCAAACTTCCTCTAATATACTCATTTCTCACTTTATCCATTCTCGTCACTCCGCACATCCATCTCCATTACACCAATGTACATAATTTGCTTATTTATTTAAAAAACTTACAAAATATCTTCCAACACCTGTCTAACAAGGAAAACCAGTTACCTGCAACAAAAAAAAAACTTTATCAGCATTTGTACACCATAAATCAGCGTCTCTATCAAAAGTCAATGTGAATACTGTGTTACGCAAACCATTTTAAAGAAACATTACCAAACGTTACGACAAAAAGTCGGTTAAAAAAAAAAAAGAATAGGTAGATCTTGAACGCAATAAAACTTGTTGGAGTTGAATATCAGTATTTTACATGGAGCGTCTGTTTATCTGAACTCCACAACCCAGTAGCTGGGTGATGATAACCCTTCGCAAGAATGGGGTTTGATTTTCAGGCTTCTGACTTCTCGTAACGAATATCAAAGATCTATGGATCTATTCGCGACCGGCATATTCGCTATATGGGTCGGGATGGTAGCGTACGTCGGAGGCAGATCACGTGTGGGGTTCCACAGGGTTCGGTTTTAGGACCTCTCTTGTGGGATCTCTATCGCGTGGTCCTGCGTGTTTACCTCGGGGTTAATATCGTTTGCTACGCAGACAACACCCTGGTGTTGGCCTGCGGGGACACCTTTGACGAAACCAACCAGCTTTTCGAGCTCAGGGTGGCAACAGTCGTAGCGTCGATCCGCGAGCTGGGTATAGAGATAGCGCCTCATAAAACTGAGGCACTATGGTTGATGACATGCGAGACATCTTGCTATACCGAGACACGGTGGGGCCTCGGAATGTAATGGAGGGTCACCCATCTAGCGTTGCTGAATCTTAAAGATCGAACCAAGTGTTTTTAATCATTTAGCCACGTGTCCCTCAAAAGATTTTATTTCATGTAGATTGAAGGTATGACGTGACATGACATGACGTGTCTCGTTCACGTTGCGTCGAGGTCGGCGCGTGCACCGGTCGCGTTGCGGCAGACGGCGCATGAGCAAAATGCAGAGGAAAATTATTAATACACGAGTCGTGATAGAGCTGTTTCTATGGAGAGTTATGTCTTGCAAAGACTTGGTAAGTGGTCGTGACGTTATTGGATGGCTTTTCAGTTTTCTGTAGGTATGTAATATGGTTTTTGACTATTTAGATAAAATTGATAATTTTAACCACTTCCGAGAACAGTGTAGTGGTGGCCCAGTGGTAACGGCCCCTACTTACGTGTTGTAGGTCGTGGGTACGGTTATTTTGTATTGCAATAAAACTACTTACACGTGGCGTCAACTCAGAAATCTGACAATGACCCAAATTTAAGTTCTAATTTAAAGAAAACTGTCACAATCTTGAAATATGAAACATCAAAAGCAATCTAACAACGTCAACTCGAGACACATAAGACTTCTTTAAATCTATTAGAATCATGGCGATCTGAATATCATTGTAAATAATAACCGGAGTAGGTCAGAGCACGGTCACCTATCCAATTATGTAACTTAAAAGTTGACTTAACCGCAACGACCGAATGGTCAAAAGACTGGTATTTAACTTTGAATTATTAAAAAAAAGACAAGTGACGTTGCGCCGTCTGTGTTGCCAATTTTCTGCATTAGGTATTGCATCATCTGCATCATTAATTAAAATAAATAAAGTATTGAAAAGACAATATAAAGGTGCAGTAGGTATAACAAACAATGAAGAATTGAAGTAGTTAGTCGCTCTATTTGTTTTTAGAATGTCACCTACTCGCGATGGTGACATAGTTGACATTTAAACAATATCTTCATTAAATGTCTTCTTATTAGACACTAAATTGTACAAATAAATATAAATTAAATAGTCAACACACACACACACATAATAATCCAACATACATATTTAACAGATGTCAAAAAGCTATAAAATGTAGAACAATTCAAGTTAGTTCTTTATTTCTTTACGTGCAATAATAACTAGTTATGATAAAGCCAACAACAGTTGAGTCATTCGCTGCTGACATTAGCCTGGTACCTACGTGATCAAGGCCACGCAGACCAGTTCAACACCACTTTTATCATTATTATACAAAACAATTAAATTAAAACAATACAAAACAACAAAAAAAAACTGGCAATAACATTATCAGGTCACAATCATAAAAATTGTTACGATGAAAACTCACTCGAAAATCATTTACCGTGGTTACGTCATCAAATGACGTTTTGTTTTTATGTTGGCAACTGCACAATTTATGTTGCTTTGTGACATTTATTTTAATAGTTTGAACAAGAGTTTAAAATGTTATTTTTTTATGTAGGTAATGGTGGGATCTATTAATCAAAAAATATTAAATCTAGAATCACAACATTAATTATTTAATGTAGGTTCCATCATAAATCTCTTTTAAGTTTTAATATTTTTATGACACTAATACTTTGTGAATGATTACTGCATTAAGATGAACTAAGCTATTAATAAAGTCCACATTTTTATTTTAACCAGAGATTAGGCACAATGACAGAGCTATGGAGGCAAAAGGATCGCCTCAAAAAGACGAAGGAATTATTTAAAAGCCACGTCAACCAATATCGCTATCGCTAACCAAATCGGACGTCAAAACTATCAACATTTATTATTACGAAACAACGCCAAAAATAAATCGTGACGTCATCTCATCGAGATCATAATGAGTTCGAACACCGTGGTAGCTTCAATGTCAATGTCAAGATCGTCCGACGAACACATGTTTATAACTTTTTTTGTGTACACAGATGACATTAGCGCGGCCGAATTATACAATTATTTTTATCGCGACACCGATAAGGCACAGTACATACGAACTTTGTGTACATGTGTATTGTTTATGTAACGTTATGTTTTTGATATGTATGTGTAAATCACGTTGCTTGCTCGACAGGGGTGATATCATGCGATTATACGGATTTCTGTTTGGACTGGATGTGTCAATCATGGAGACAGGAGTAACGTGTTTGTATGCGTTGGGAGCTGACTGACGTGGCGGTACATCTTATGGAAAGGAAAGATTTTTTTGTTTGTTTGTTTGTACCGAATAGGCTCCGAAACTACAGAACCGATTTTAAAAATTCTTTCACCTATGGAAAGCTACATTATTCCCTAGTAACATAGGCTATAATTTATTTTTCAACACACTTGCTCATAAAGTGGCTCTAATTTCACAGCAATTAGGCACATAATGACACCTGTTATCAAACTGTGACTTTTTCATTACTATTATTCACAAGTGAGATTAAGAGTTTTTTTTTTAATTTATTGGTTGTGTTGCTTTGTTCTTCAAAAAGTTTCGATACAAAAAAGGTCGTGCTCAATAGTACAAATGCAACACATTTCATGCAACTTCGTATTTAAATAGATAAAAACTTTCACTTAAATATAACTTTTGTTTTTGTCTGTAATAAAGAAAACTTGAAATTCCCCATTTTGTACGTGGCTAAAACGCTATTCGCGAAAAGCCAAAAAAAAGATAACTCATTATTTTAGTCTATGGCCGATCGCCATTGTTAGATGCGCGCGCATAGGAAAACTGATTAATTTTCCCCGCCATTGCGAAAAAAAATTCACAACACTGTTGGAAATGTTTTTTTTTGTATTATTTTCTTCACGAGTGTGTTGAAAAACGTCGTATGATACACGTGTGTATTGATGTTTACCGTCCTCGGCTCTCTTAAGACCCTCACCTAACGGCTCGGGTCTCAATGGCGCCTCAGCGGTAATCACCAACATTACACACTTGTACCATAATGTACTATTCAAAAAATTTAGAGATCCTTAAGAAAATTGCAATATTGTGCTGCTAGAACTAAAGGAATAAAAAAGCAAACAAGCCATTTTACACACTTCGAATCATGAATTGGTTGGTACTGAATTTCATGATTTCTTTTCCAATCTCAAAACTATTTTCTAAATTCCCACTCCTGAAACCGATTTCCTTCCCTTGTTTAGACAAAACCGTCTCAGTAAACCGTGTTTACGTTTCAAGATTCAAGTACCAGATGTAAAGAGGTTCCTCTGTTTACCTAAGTAATTGATACATGTTTACAAAAGCCTGTTTGACTTGTTGATTCAACGAGAAGTAACGTCTACAACACATTAGTGTAGATAAGTAGGTGGAGACAGTTTGGTGCCGTTGCGTTGGTACCTACTGATAAGGCCCGGTGTTGCTTTTTTTCTTTACGTTTTTTTCTGTGTTGACTTTGTGATAGGAATACAAATGCAGCCAGTGACTTTTATTTTTATGAAAAGTTATTTTCAATGGATTTGGATCGCGTTAATATAATTTCAATTTGTAGGGAATGTGAAAGTAAAAGTGATGGTGCGCCTGGTGAAAGTAATGGCAAATTCAATTTTTTAAATAAATTAAATAAAAATATTTATTATACTTAACTCTCTTCTCTTCTTCTTTTTTTTACGTTCTCACTTACTTACTTCTACTACTATTTTTTTATTTATCTAAGTGAACATAAGTTTAAAACTCGCAAAAGGTCATAGAAGCCTGCCTGAAAACTTCTATTGCTGCATTAAATCATACTACTGCAATGAGGAGTAGGATATTAATAGAAACGCAGCATGACTGGATTAAATATGAAGGAAGCATATTGTACCTGTGTCGTAAATACAACTCACTATTTCACATATCTACCTACTCCATCACATTTGTTGACACCGTTTAAAAGAACCGTGAACGAAACCAAATTGGCACATCGTCGTTCGAAAATTAAAAACACAATTGATACATAAATCAATTTTATACCTTTGCTCGAAATAAACAAAAATACATTTGACACACGTTATTTCATTTTGACGTTTCATCTTGACAGTGTTATTTTGATGTCACCCTAATGAATAGTGATGGTGTGAACAGCTGTTTTCTGTCACTCAGACGTAAGCAACTAGGTTGCGTAAACGCAGCGTTATGTAACCGTAGACTCGACGTGAAAAATATAGTGGAATTCCTCTCTGGTTTTAAACAGAAATTGTTTTTTATAGGCTTTCGGAGTAGTTACGTGGGCACTGGGTTTTTTCAACCTGGAAAAAATATTATTTCTTTGTTGGTTATTGGAGAAGCCTATCAAAGTGTGAATAGCAATTTCTATCCTAAAAAAATTTGGCCAGTTCGTCGTAAACCTACATGCCTTAAATTCACGTATTCGTAATTCACGTACCTTCAAAACCGTTCAAGTTAAGATCGCAATCTCATTTCGGCGATAATCAATGTCAAAAATTTGTCCATTTGTAGACAAATTAAAAGTGTCTTTGACAGATTGCTGCCTGAAATTAGGATACAGAAGTTTCTTTAAAATATAGGAACTGAAATAACTCATTACATAATTCCAGTCTCATCTTACGAGTATAATACCCATAAACACAATAGTTCTACCAAATTTTGATCTAAACCACTTAAACTACGCGGAATTCTAATCCCAACATGTCTAGCACAGAGCCAGCCATTCTGTCATGTTCGCTCACAAAGGAAGGTAGTTATGCCTGAAGGCAATATGATGAATTGAAGGAACAGCCATCCTATTAACCCGAAGCTATCAAACATGTTTACGACGGGAACAGGCACCTGACACTGTTTTTTAGATCAGGCGCAAACGACAAGGGAAAATTTGGTAGAATAAAATGCATGGAGGGTCATAAAAAATTTGGATGATGTTTGAGAATTCCTTAGGGACTACTAGATATTGGTGTGCTGATATTATGACTGGTTTGACATTCAAAACATTTTTTGAAACATACCCCTCAATTAACGCATTTGAACATGTCCTGAATTAGGAAATTAAGATACTGATTTATCAGTAAGTAGACAGAACTGAATGGGACGTCCAGACACCGCTTTGCGCAATCTAATAATCAATAGACGTAAGTCCTGAATTAGGATACTGATTTATCAGTAAGCAGACAGCACTGAATGGGACATCCAGACACCGCTTTGCGCAATCTAATAATGAATAGACGTAAGTCCTGAATTAGGATACTGATTTATCAGTACGTAGACAGCACTGAATGGGACGTCCTGACACCGCTTTGCGCAAAATAATAATGAATAGACGTAAACATTAAAGTGCTGGCTACATTTAGTTAAGAGTAATAAAAGAAATAAGTAAATAAGTTCCACACGAGCTAAACCGCTGGCAGACGCGTTTCCGTGTTTTTTTTATACGGTTCTGTCTTCAAGTCATCAACGGATGTTTCCATTTTCTTGGCAGAATCATAGAGCCTTGTAGACACTTTCATATCATAAAAATATAATATTTTAATCAACAATTTCGACAATTAAAAACGACATTGCGTCGTTGCCACAATTGCTATCATTAATTTTCATTACGAATTTCAAGATCGTACCTATCAGCAAAAATGTTGCGTCAGCAATTCAGGTAACAAAATAAAAAGTTATTGTTATTGTCTGCCAGCATTACCTCAAAACCCCTTGAAATGACTTTCTTACTGTTACATAAAATGATAGAGATATCTGCCTGGTAACATACGTCTGACATGCGACATATAGGTAAGATTGCATTCTAGTAAACAAATAATGTCGATCGGTGAAAGGTGATAGCGGTATCTCGAAGATAGCGTAAAGCGTTTACCGATAATGTTAGATAGGACAGAATTAAGTGGGTGTTACATATCACGGGTATTGAAAACATTTCTTCTCTTGGCAAAGGTTTGTAGTTTGAATTCCATTTTTTATCGGGAATTCGCTGGATGCAGTCGCAAAGAACCGATCGATGAGGTGAAAATTGGGGGAGGCCTATGCTCAGGAGTGGACGTCTATCACCTGAAATCATAATGTTGAGATAAATCTATTTTTATTTGGTGAGCCGCTCAGGATCTCCAACTCGCCTGATGGTACACGATGATCCAAATAATTCTATTCTTAAAGAGAGGGTCAATGTGGCGATGCTTGGCAGAGACCTATAGGTACCTAGTAGTGGACGTGATGATGGATGAATGAGTCTTTGACATAAATATAGATACGAAATCTGTAGGTACCACAACAAGCCCTCAGATCAAATAAAAGTCAAGATGGAACGTTGCAAACAACAAAGTGAAGCCGGTTCAAACTAAGCCTTGCCGTACAAATACACAATTACACGCACTCACGTACAACGAAATTAGGGCTTAGCTTGCCCTTCGAGCTTACAGATCAAATAATAAAGCTCAACTGACAAGCTAAAGGGTAGTTTCGTTATACGTGTGAGCGTATAATTGTGTATTTATACGGCAAGGCTTAGTTTGAACCGGCTTCACTTTGTTGTTTGCAACGTTCCATCTTGACTTTTTATTTGATCTGAGAACAAGCCTTGTACAAATTGGTTATGAAGTCAAAGCTGATCCATTCCTCCGGTAACTATCAACTTATTCGCTGTAATAGGCTTACATAAGTCACAGGAAATTGGATCACGTTTTCCTTATATTATAATTCCAAAACTTCGACATGGCAAATCCCGGGAATATATCCCGAAAACAAATCTTTAATTAGTTTGAAAATAACAAGGCTTCGTAAACCGATTGGTAACGGGAAGACATAGAACCCAAGCTCAGTTTTTTCAAGTTATGCTGAATTTTTTTTAACAGAATTTGGGTATTGAGGGATTAAGATCTATGTATGAAGGAACTGGAACAAAGACATCAAAAGTGAAATAACAGTATTGTTGCTAAGGATAAAGGCAGGGATGACAGTCGAGCCAAAATTTGTTTTGTTATTCGAAATGAGTCAGATAAATTCTTGCTGGTTCGTCTCTATAAAGAACGATAGGGAAAGGAAATTTATTTATAGGGTCGCACCAAAGCCAGCCATAAGTACCAGAAGGAATAACTTTCAAGAAGCTTCAGCCTTCCCATGGATTCCTTTTTAAACCACTACATTTTTAGAAAGACGATACCAGGCGAGCATAGCCCTCAAGAAGGTCACGTTCTCCTGCGAGAGATTCAATTTCCATTTTCAAACATACCACAATTCTAAACGAGACTATTCAAAAGATCTTACGACAAGCCTCGGTGTCCGCAAGGCCGGTGACGTCACGTCACAGTGCACGCTCTCTACGCCCGGCTACCCGCACTAAGGTTTCTGCGTGGCAACACCGGCAACTGCAACTGTGCCTAATGTACACTCAATTGCTCTGTAATTTCGCTGGCTCATTGTAATAGAACGGACGGCGTGTCATTCCGGTTCCTTCCTTGTGATTTTTATGTGAATTATGGAGTTGCAAATTAGAGTAGTGGAGATATATATTCTTAGAAAGTTGAGTATGAATGTAGATAGTTATAGGGGTAGATGAAGGCCAAAAGAAACGATGGATGGACTATATGAAGAGGTGAATATTATATAATGGCGTAAAGGGTCTAAAAAAGACATGACATGTAGCACCAACAATAAATAAATTGATATTAGTGCTCCTGACAGAAGCTATGAACAAAAGGCAAATCATAAAGGAAAATGCAAGGCGCATGTTTAAAAGTAGGTCAAGTCAGGTTCAGTTTGGACAGAGGAACTAATGGCATTAGCCCAGAAGTGAGACAAGCATTATGAAGTCGGCGAGAAGTGAATAATTATGAATGCTGCGAGAATGATGACCATGATAATGACAGATACCAACAAAAAATATGAGCTATTTTTAAATAATTGCAAGGCTGTTCAGAAATAGGACAAGATATAGAGCATAGCAAGAAAATAAGAAAACGAAAAGTACTGATACAGATGTCATCACCTTCAATGCCTTTGCCCAGGAGTCGTTGCAGTAAGTTTTCTCCTTACTTTCAACCTTCAACAACAAGGGAAAAAAAATTGCTACCTAAAAACCGATAGCAGATACCTTGAAACTAAATCCACAAATGTCGATGACCAAATAGAAATTCCAACTTACATAAGTAATTCTTATCATTCTAATGCCACTAGGTTTTTAGCTCAAAGAAATGTAGATAAAAAACAACAAATATTTAGATAAAAACATTATCAGTTGACGTGAACTGCAAGATTGAGCGGATACTGATCTTGAAAAGGGAAAAGTCCGAGATCCGTTCGGAATACTAATCATATTTTACAATAGTGCGGGAACAACAACATTTTTGCACGCGATATTTACCTGAAGGTTGCTGCTTGTTGGTTTTTCATTTATGTTTTTACTTCTTGCTTTTTCAGAGATTATCTTCATAGTTCAGTTGTTATTGTGTTTTTCTAGCTTGTTGCTTTGTACGCTGCAGTTTTTACATTATTAGTAGCAAGTTCCTTGAAAGTCTCGTTATTGTGTTCTTTATGTTAAAAGATTAATGGCCGTATATTGCCGCATAGGAGCGCGAAATTTTTACATTTTTAATTGAATCTATTTCGTGTTCAAAGAACCTGTCCCTTCATGATGGGTATAAAAGGCCAGTATGGAGGACTGGGTCAATAGAGCCAGCAAAAACACACTGTCTGCTAAATAAAATCATGAACTGATCACCAAGCTGCCACGTAACCATGTGATTACGGCAAGATCCGCAGTTCAGTCCAATTTTGGGGTGCAAGAAAGGAGCCACCCCGAGTGACGTACCTTCCGACCTTCTGCTACATCCGGCACCCTGGGCAGTCGACTTCTGTCGATTGGCTAATTCTTTCACCACGATGGCAAATATAAGCCCTAATCGGCCTTTTTAGTCTCGATTAACATCGAAGGGTTCTCTCGGGAGAAAGCAGATATACATTCTGAGTTGTCCCGCAACACGCACTGTGACATTCTATGTGTACAAGAGACTTACCATTTCACGCAGGGCAGGCCTCACGTTCCTGGACTACACAATATTTAACTTTTTTTTTGCCGTCGACACGGTAAGAAGAAGGCCAATTTTAATTCAATGTTCAGCAGTCAGCATCATCTTACGCAGCAGAGCAATGTAACAAATTTTCACCATTTTCAAACTCCATCGAGCAAACGCTCAAGTTTCAACCCTACCCAAGACATACGAGTTCAAGAACCTATCGCAGTTAATTAAGTCACAGTTTGAACAGACTCATTAATAACACTAAGTGGAATCGAAGCCAGGTTTCTTGAGAATTGTGGACGAACTGTTTTTTGGAACTTCTTGGCGTAATGGCGGATTGCTGGCAAAGCCGAGTTTTGTCAGTTGGTGCCTGTTGATTTTAATGTCTGCGGTGTTTTGACTTTGGTTTTTGTGTGATAGAACTCTAAATCTATCTAAATGTTTAGTCATTTTAGAAGTTTATTTTAATTTTTTGTTGATTGAGTGACAGCAGATTAGTAAATGAGATAGCGAACTGTGGGTATTTAGGTATATTTAGGTTACTGGGTTGAAAAGTACTGGTACTCGTCTGTATCCAGCGAGACTGGAAACCGACCCGAGATTTTGACTCCTACGTGTGTGTGTAGAGTAGTCAACTTTTGACTCTACGAGTAGCTAAGTCTAAAGTTAAGACTCCTCTAAGAATATTTTCTAATTGACAATAGTCTTCACTAATAAATGTGACCTCAATTTTTATCAACCACCCAAAAAATACAGCTTATACAGCCGAACAACACGAAAACTCACTTCCCGTTCTTCAATCAAACTTCAAAAAAAGAACGAGAAAAAAAAACACAATTATACTTTCGCCACTCAAAGAACGCAATCCCCGGAGACACTCGAAAACTGAACAATTTCCCAGTTGATTGATAACATCAATTTGTGCTCGATTGTACGACGCTGCCGTCCTATAGTTACTGTTAGTGTCACTATCTGACATTTTGCCGATTTTAATTATTTATTATTATTTAACGATCGATCGAACAATTTTTAAGTATAAATAAAAAAAATCCAAAGTAATATATAAGTTATTAATAATAAAGTTACCGTAATAAAAAAACCTCGATAAAAATGTCTATCTTTCTGTCTATGCGACATATTTTTCTTATTTTATAGACTCCGAGGAAAAAAAAATAAAAGCGCCCCAAATTACAATGTTTAAACCTATTATTGATAAAATTTAGTCATTGATTTAAATTAAAAATGTGCCTATTTTTGACACCTTAAACTCTCACATACGATTTGTAATTAACAAACTGCATCGATTTTTATTACTTCGCAGTTTTTTTGTTTATAACTCAAAATTATGATTTTGTCAGATAGCGGCAATCTAGCGGACGGAGAACGTTACTCCATCTCGATCGATCCTCCCGTATTTGCAAATGAAAGCTTGTTGCTACTACAGCCGACGACAAAGGGCGTTCGTATGTGTGTCATGAATTTCGGTTCCCTAGAGACAGGTAGCTGAGAATGTATTTGATTATATTGAACGGATATTGGTATTAATTTCGACTATGTTGAGGGAATGCGTAATACGAGTATGTATGTATGTATACTCGTATTATGCATCTGAGTATTATACCGCTTTGAGTACAAAGAGTTATATTGGTAAAATGATTAAGGAAAAATTGATTTGGCTTTCATACTGGCATTGATACTTAAAGAATGGCCGACTTATTTTGCAATGACGAAAAATCTGGCAAGATCTATTTAAGCAATATCAAATATGTACGTATATCATCTACTATGATTCCGGTAAAATAATCCAACACAAGTGACTTACTAATGCCATACCGTAATGTCACATTCCTTCTCATTCCAAAACCAATTCCAACACAAACGAAAGGACATTGACCTACAGTAAATCGGTTAATGACTGAACCCATTTAAACTTCATTCACTCATTCACGACCATATCAAGAAGCCATGAAGTCGTTCGTTCGTGAATGTTATTTGTATTCGATGTACACAGTATACAGTAGTGTTCGCTAATACAGCTGGCGTACTAGGTGTTGGTAGACTGCGTGGCGTCTGTTAGCGTCTGGGTGTACTGCGGCGTAGGCACATTTTTGTAGGCTGTAACGCTGTTGGTGTTTTTTGTATTATTGTTTTTGTAAGTAGTCCACATAGTTGTGTGTTAGCATATTTATGCATAGTACTGCAATAGAAGCCGCATATATATACAAATAGAATTAGTATATTGTTAACAATGCACGAATCAATATGAAGGTTACATTTCCTATTTATCCTTATGTATCAAACTGTGGACGTCGATTCGGTTGCCGTCTGCGACCGCTTGATTTCTATTTAACACTAAGCTTGATCAAAATAAGAGATCTTTACATTTTTTGTAACAACCACAAAAAATAAATTAATCATGTAGAGATCATCATCATCATTTCAGCCGAAAGATGTCCACTGCTGGACATAAACCTCCCCCAGGCGTCGCGTCGCCACATTGCGTCGTGCGTCTCGCATCCAGCGCATTCCTGCAACCTAAACCAGGTCATCGGTCCACCTAGTAGGAGTCCACCATGTAAGGTTAGTCCAAATAAAAAGGGGACATCTTGAGCTTCTGCATTCTACTATTCCGTACTACCTATTACAGTAGATCAGTTACTATGTGAAGCTCATAGTTAGTGTACCGCGTCTGGGCAGACTGCGTGGCAACTGCAGACGGTCTGTGATGTGACCAACAAACCAGCCTACGTTTCTAATGGTTGACTATGGCATTAGAACATAGCGTATTACAAGTAAGCTTGAGTGAGCAACGAAATATAACTATATGAGATTTCGCTATCTTCAATTCTATAGAAAAGGAACTTGAAATAAGATCAGTAAATGCTTGCTACAACACTAGGAAAGGGTGACGGGTGTTTTGGGCAACTGTATTTCTGAAAAATATTAAATTCAAAATGTGCTGGTTCTGTCTATGCTGAATAAATTACATTTTACCCGACAGCCGAAGGACGGTAATGTGTTTATCAGTCTATGTACGTATGTTTGTTCATATGTGGCGTTCTAGAGACCAAAGGCGTTGGCCGATTTTGATGATACGTCAATCGATTCGTCTTAGCCTTGCGAGGGTCACTGGCAGACTGGCTAAATTAAAAAATAGATGGCAGATTTTGGGTGCCATATTGTGGGGCCTCAATATTTTAAAATAAGGGGTTTTAATAGTATATTTCAAAAATAAATAACACTTATATGTTTAAATGTACCTAATCAAAAAGGTTGTATTTCGTTTTTGTGGCGAATAAACAATTTTTCTTTCTTTTTTTAATTCGAAAAAAAAAATGTTAATATACAGCTGGTTTTGGTCAGTTCAGGTGCTTATCCTCCGACCGCACAGCATGATTTTCTTCTTGTTTATGTCGTTTTAGTTCGCTTCTTAAGCAGTCGGGGGTTTCTTGATTTTTGTAATTTTTATTTTTTTTATTTTATCTTTTGACCAATTTGGGTTCAAAAATCATGGCTAATATGGATTGTGCATGTGGCGCTTGAACACTTTTCTTTGTCGACGTTCGTTGTGACGATGTTTCTAAAAAGCATTTTCCATAGATTTCCAATAATTTATCCTACTACCCAATCACCTATACATATTTCTAGACCGACTAAAAACAAAAGCGGCAACTCTATGGTATGGATTCCATAAAAGGCGGCTAGACTGTATGTCTATCGTCACGTCACGGCCAGCGTTGTCTATGGAAAGTCGTGAGCTAATAAATACGGTGGCATAGGAAGGTCGTGACTTCTTATTTAATACTGTTTCGAATTGATTATTCATGCTTATGGCTGTTGCATCACGTGAGGGAAGAGGCTAGACTGTTTGGCGACGACTGTACTTAGTTTTAAAAGTGAGTGTGGCATTTCCTATCCATTCTTGAGTTGAGAATGGTCAGTAGAATAAATTGTGTCAACTGCAAATTTTGACCTTCAAAGGTGCAAATAATGGCCTAATATATAAATGAATTATTCGACTTTGACTTATATATACACATGCCAGTAACTTGTATACAAGTGTGCTACTAGCTTGCATACTATTGTGACATTTACCAATCAGAAGATATTATGACACAATGACATGTGTATTTGGGGCTTTAAGTCAATAAACTTCATTTATGAACGAGAAGTATAGAATTTTTCATAAAATCTTCTTAATATCATTTACTAGCTTCTGCCAGCGGCTTCGCCCGCGTGAAAAGTGTTTATTATACATATAAACCGTCCTCTTGAACTACACTATATATTAAAAAAAACCGCATCCAAATCCGTTGCGCAGTTTTAAAGATCTAAGCATACATAGGGACAGACAGACAGCAGGAAGCGACTTTGTTTTTAACCCCCGCCGGAAAAAGAGGGGTGTTATAAGTTTGACGTGTGATGCTGTGTATCTGTGTGTCTGTCTGTGGCATCATAGCGCCTAAACGGATGAACCGATATTGATTTGGTTTTTCTTGTTTGAAAGGTGATTTTGAGCGAGAGTGTTCTTAGCTATGTTTGAATAAAATCGGTTCAGCCGTTCAAAAGTTATGGGCGTTTTACTGTTTGAATCGGGATGTTTTCGCAAGATATCGTGTCATAATTACGTGTTCAATAGATAGCCGATCGAAGCGTACCTACTATGTACTAGATAAATTATGGAGCAAGAAATAAAAATATGTCGGAGGTTTTTTTTTAATTTTGAAATTTTACTTGTATACTGTCTAGTGATTACTTTCCGCTTCTTCTTTGTTTTAAAGTAAATATCAGAAGGTCATATTCCGTGTTTAACATTCAAATAATAACAAATAAAATTTCAAAATTTAAAAAACCTCCCGACACATTTATCTTGCGAAAACATCCCGATTCAAATAGTAAAACGCCCATAACTTTTCAGCGGCTGATGATGCCACAGACAGACACACAGATACACAGCAACACACGTCAAACTTATAACACCCCTCTTTTTCCGTTGGGGGTTAAAAACTATTGACGCAATCGAATTTTCTAAATTTAAAAAAAACTCACTCCACATCATCGCTTACCATCGGGTGAGATACTGCCCAAACGCGAGCCTAACAATAATAAAAAAACGAAAACCTTTAAAAAAAATATTGGTAGGTAAATCAGAGGTATTTCTGACAGATTGAAATTGAGATTAGAATGCGACCGTTCTTAAAAATTCGGAATTGCCCGTGATGTAGGTAGGAATGTTCCTACCATTCCAGGCGTGAAGATTCCATTCAAATAAACGACCCTGTCTTTAATGCTACACACTATGTCCTACCAACCAGGTTAGCCACGTTTGAAGGTATACTTTACAAGTTAAATAATAATACCAGTCTGTATCAGTCCCATGGCTGGGCAAAGGCCTCTTCTCATACATAGAAGGCACGAGCATTGAACACCATGCTTGGGCAAGACAGTATACAACGTAAAACGCCAATTAAAATATCTAAAGAACCTTTGCTAATTTGCTTATGTCCGATTTCTGTATTATGAATTTGACGTGAATTTTTGGAAAGCCTGTCAAAACTTAACATTACAGTAGGTTCAAGTTCTTAACTCCAAATACTCAAATCGGAAACCTAGTTTTAGTCAAGGAGCGTTCTAACCAACCTACGTTTCAAAACTCTACAGATTTCATTGTATGTTTTACGCTGTCGAGTAGCCGGATTGCCGGCTTGCTCAGGTTTCAAATCAAAAAACCCTTTATCACCTTGGCCATATTTTCCCCATAATAACCTACACATTCTAAAACACTATATTTTCTACGGAAAAACCGCCAGGTACCATAGCGACCTACACAAGCAAACGTACGTTAATATATGAAACGTGGTCGAATGCGCCAGACAGTGTGGCGGCGTCGCTCAAACCAGCTGTATACATAGTGGCCCAGCATGGTTGACTTAACTTGGCGAGGCAGAGAATGTTAAGAGGAAGGTTTTGTGTTCGTTATGAAATTTTAAGTGGTTGATGAAATAAAAGTTAATGAGAAGTAATTTGAACTAATATTATGATTAAGAAGTACTTACAGTTGTTTGTTTATACAAGGTTAATCTCAGAAAGTGCTGTTACGATTTCGAAAATTCTTTCACTTATAGAAAGACTAGCTAGCTACCTACCTACCTACTTTTCCCAATCACATCGCACTTTAGATATATTATATATATATTAATATTATAAAGGCGAAAGTTTGTGAGTGTGTTTGTATGTTTGTTACTTCTTCACGCTCAAAGGGCTGGACGGATCTGGATGAAATTTGGCACAGAGATAGATTATAGTCAGTAAATCTCGCGGGACAATTTTCTTCATTCACGCGGGCGAAGACGCTGACAGAAGCTACTATCTGTATAAATGATAGCCTACGTATTATTCTGATGTTTAAGCTATATTTCTGTAAAGTTTCATTAAAATCCGTTCAATAGTTTTTGCGTGAAAGAGTAACCATCCATCCCATCCATCCATTCATCAACGCAAACTTTCACGTTTATAATAGTACTAGCTTTTGCCCGCGACTTCGTTCGCGTGGAATAGTGACTTCCACTCTTGACCAATAGATGGCGCTGTATGTCCGGAATAAATTTTATTTTATTTTTTGTAATAAAAACTATCCTATGTCCATTCTCAAGTTCCAAACTATGTCTGTACCAAATTTCACACAAATCGGTTCAGTAGTTTAGGCGTGAAGCAAAGACAGACAGACAGACAGACAGACAGAAAGACAGACAGACAGACAGACAGAGTTACTTTCGCATTTATAATATTAGTTTGGATTAAGAAGATAAGCTATACCTAGCCCAATATCATTAGTTACTGTATATGTCGGAAACTGCACAGTTTCTGTGGGATAAGGCCACGGGAGTAAACAGCGGAAAAAACTAGTCTATGATTATTAGTTTTCAGATAAGCGATCATAAAGCCATCAGAAGATCTCTGTCCGATACTCTATTATCTTCAGAGAGAATCCTAATTTAGTTAAAGTATTTTTGCAAACATTTAAGTAAATAATCCATACATATAAAAAAATAAAAATAAACTTGTTTGCAAAATATACTACCGACTTCCAAATACAAAACTACAAAGTGAAAAATTACTTTATTTTTTTAAGTCGAAAACTAAACTAACTAACTATACTAACTAAATATACGCAAGTTAGTAAGGTATATATAACGCCAGAATAGATTTCATGAAACTTGAACATAACCGGTGAAATGAGAGATCTGCGTACCCCTTAAGAGCGTACTGGCGTGATGTTCTGAAATGGTAGAGACATGGCATTGCAGCAATCCCGAGAGATTTGCCGTTATTTATTTAAGAGTTCTGTTGTATATCTCCGAAGTTCTTCATCAGATCTTCACCAAACTAAAATGGGACCAATTTCGAAACATACTTATTGAAACAAAAAAAAAAAAAATCGGTCCACAATTGACGGAGATATCGGTGAACATAAACAAAAAAAAACAAACATAGAACCTCGTCCTTTTTGGGAAGTCGGTTAATAAAACAAAGTCACTTCCCGCTGTCTGTCCCTATGTATGCTTAGATCTTTAAAACTACGCAACGGATTTTGATGCGGGTTTTTTTATTAGATAGAGTGGTTCAAGAGGAAGGTTTATATGTATAATACACGCAGGCGAAGCCGCTGGCAGAAGCTAGTAATAAATAAATGCTGCTAGCAATTTGCTAAGCAATTCGTGCCCAAAAAGCGAAAAAAAACTTTTCAATTAATCGTCTTAAAAGCCTTTAGTTTATGCATAACTTAAGATGCATCTTTCCGCCCCATCTTTCACCACTACCCCAATTATTTTTTCAACGAAAACTTTCATAGCTCTTCCTAACTTCTTCATTAACAACGTTCATTTAGCAGACAGTTGCTCAAGATACTAAAAGTATTGAAAAAATTCAAATTACTTAACTCAGATGAGCGGGCAGAAATAATTGAGTGAACTCTTAGACGGGCCAGGGGGGGTGGAGTAGGAAGGTGGGGGGAGCGAGTCACGCGTGACTGACCCCAGTCAAGATCCCCGTATCGGATACTTTTAGGCTAAAATGTTTCGATACATAATATTCAATTACAGGTACGTGATCGAAAGTGATAGTGTCTGGCAGTTCTGCATGTTTTTTACCCGACTGCCGAAGGAGTTTATCAGTCTATGTATTTATGTATGTTTGTTCCTATGTGGCGTTCCAGAGAGCAAACGCGTTGGCAGATTTTGATCATTCGTCTTAATCTTGCGAGTGTCACTGGCTACATTAAAATTGGAAAATTGTAAAATGGCGGCTATGGGCGCCATATTGTGGGGGCTCAATTTTGTTTTTTCTTCCAATCCTATCGTGTGGGGTATCAAAATAAAGGATTTTAAAAGGCAATTTCAAAAATATATAACACTTATATGTTTCAATGTATCTAATTCGAATAATATGTTAACTAAAAAGTGTTAAATAAAAATAAACTCGACTGCTTAAAAAGCGAACTATAAAGATGTAAACAAGTAAAAAATATGCTGTGCAGTCGGAGGATACATACATATTCGTTCTTTTTCTTGTTTACATCTTTTTAGTTCGCTTTTTAAGCAGTCGGGTTTTTTGTTTCTTTTTAAGTCGTGGTGTTGTAGGACAAGGTTTATCCAGGATGTACAGTACAACTATTTTCTTAATGTCCCTCGGCAATCATCGGATTTCCGAATTCAAACGAATGCTAATTTCCATGTCAATCAATTATTAGATTTATCGTGTATAATAATTTGTATTCAGAACTAAGTACTTTATTGTTGTTTTGTTTTTGCTATATTACATAGAGCTGAAAAACTATTTTCCTAGTTTCCTTTAGAGCTCTCCGCCCAATTTTTTTGTAAATTACATTAAGGCCGTACCCTGACCAAAAAATCAGCGTGAGATATGAGCATTCCTATTGGCCTAGCGGCACTGGTGGCGCATGAATTACAGTAGTGAATACGCCCAGATTTTAGAATAAAATCTTTATAAAATCGAATATTGGTGTTTTGAAAAAAATAAATCTACCAAAATGTTCGTTATCAAATTGTCTATCCATTAGTGTTAGTACAAAAAAATATTAATGAACACTTTACGAGGAGATGCATGCTATCAATCATTATTTCTCATTTTAATGGTTTTGTTGGAAGGAGATTAATGAAACATATACTACATTAAAAAAAAAAAGAAATCTACAATTTTGGAATCAATAATATGTAGAAATTTAATGTATTTTTATTAGTTGAAATTTCATTTTAAATAACGAGTAGATAGCTTCTAAAAACTGCACGAAAAACGGCTAGCGCGGCGTTTTGCTCGGGGTAGCGCCTTAAGTTAAAAGAGTATCGCTCTTATCAACCTGAAAGTATATAGAGTTGTAAACTCTATATACTTTCTGGTTGTTAAGAGCGTCCGTCCGGTCTGCACCAAATGCAAAGGGTAACAACGGATAGAAATTACTTCGACTGACGAAACACAAAGTTTGCCGAGGGATATTAAGAAAATAGTTGCACTGTACTTTGTTTTAAAACATAAAGAGTCTAGTATCAGTTTTTACGGCAGCAAAAATGAATTCACTTGCAGTTACTGGTACTAATTTAAATTCCATTTGAAACATGATCGTCTACTTCGATTCAAACATAGACGGAAATCCACATCGCATTTTTCTTCTCGCATATGTCAATTGTTCATAATCTTTCATGTGATCAACCCAATTTGTGCCTTGCCAAATTCACTTACGCAATAAGAAAAATAGAAAGCGTTTTTTCAAAGTTTTTCGCAAGTTGTATGTCATCATCATCAGTCTTTTAATGTTCCCACTGCTGGGACACAGGCCTCCACTCTCCGAGAGACGGAATGGGCCGTAATCCAACTCACACAGTTGTATGTATTCTACACAAATACTTTTTCATCACACTTGCACGTAAAAAGTATCTAAACATACAGGTTAACTTGGCCGTAATGCCCCATATAAAACCCTCGGGCTTTCTTTTTGTCATGAAACCCTAGGGCGGTAAGTAATATTTTTTTAATTTATGGCACAGCACACAGGTCATGCAAGTTCAAGCAAGGAGTTTACACGGAATTGAAAAATTGTCTTAAAATGTAATCTAAACAGGAATTTCTTTGCAATCTCGCTACATGTTACTTAAATACTCAACTAATGTTCTTAATAATCGATTTTAATAGTTATAGTATGAAAACGTCGAAATTATTTAATTCTTTTTACACTCCGTCATGGCTGTATACCTACGTAAGTATTTGCCCTTAAAGTTTCTGAACGAAACACTGTATAATCTGTAGTGTGGGCAAAAATTCGCCAACCGCTTAAAAAAAAGTTCACGTATTTCGTAATAACAGCTGAGCTGACTTGTGTATTAAAGCTATAATTCATAATTATTACTCGCAAATGTGATGACAAACATTGTATGTATCACGGGCGGTACGGGAATTACGAACCTCGACTCAGAAAGCCCTCAAGTCTTCGACTTCGGGATTCTACTAGTCTCGATCGTAATTCCTTACTTACCGCCCTTAATACACAATGTACTATTGTACGACCAAACTCTACAGTATCCCACATTTTTCCACATGAAACTTACGCGTGCATGCATTACGTATAATTACGATGGTGCCGATAGGAGCGCGGCAGCGTGGAAGCGTGGCAGGCTCACAATCGGCCAATTTAAATAAACAATAAGCACTGGTGTCCACGAGCCGGGCACAAAAACCGTTGCCACAGTGCAGCACGTTGCAGTGAAACAAGTGTTAATTATGAAACATGCTGAAGGACAACCTAATGAGCAATCAGAGATCTATTGTGAAAAGGTGCATGTTTCGATTAGTATGCAGACTGTATATTCAAGTTTAATGAAGCTGCTAGCGATTCTTCAGAATAACAGATACCTAGAACAACAACGTATGTATATTTGAGTAAAACAAAGATACGTGCAAATATTAAATCTGAATTTGGTCTTTAATTTAAGCAAGGCTTAGTTGTTGCGTGTACCTGATAAAGTTAAGAGATTCTACATTTTTAGTGTTCCGTAGCCAAAACGTAAAAACGGGACCCTATTACTAAGACTCCGCGGTATTTCTGTCTGTCTGTCACCAGGCTGTATCTCATGAACCGTGTTTGCTAGACAGTTGAAATTTTCACAGCAGATGTATTTCTATTGCCGCTATGACAACAAATACTAAAAACAGAATAAAATAAATATTTAAGTGGCGTCCCATACAACAAACGTGTTTTTCTTGCCGTTTTTTGCGATAATTGTACGAAACCCTTCGTGCGCGAGTCTGACTCGCACTTTGCCTGTTTTAAGCTTTCATTTTGGGTATTGCAAGAGGAGATTAATCAAATATCTTCCCAAATTACGAGCAACATTATGAATATGAACTGACTACCAACATATTTATGTTTTACAAAACTTGTCTGCTAATGAAAATAATCAAATATCTAAAAACCAATAACGCACAAACAAATTCTGACCACCCAACGAACTTGTCTTACTGCAAGCCACGGCCTACGGCCCGCGCCACAGATAAACACAGAAAACAACGTGGCAATTATGCAAATACATTAAAATCCATGCATTGTCCCGCGACACGTGAACTAGAACGGCCAATGGCGTCCTGCGAACTGCGACACTGTATAATGTAGGTAGTTACTTATGCTGGTATATATGGAAATAATGGTAACAATACAATTAGCAATATTCTTCTGGAGGAAGAGAGGTTGTGAGTTTGTAAATAACCCGACAATAGAAACTACTGAAACTAGCCAGAATGAGAATATGAAAATAGTAACGAAAATAAAAAAAGTTAATAAAATCAAAAAACCCGTCTGCAAAGATGTAAACAAGAAGAAAATCAAGCTGTGCAGTCGGAGGATACACATTCGCGAGCTTACTGACCAATACTATAAATATCCTATCTAAGAACACTTGGGCGGCCAATGTCTTAATTATAAAAATCCGTCAAGTGCTTTGAGATACGAAGTAATAAAGAATATTGCATATATACATACGCGGGCAAAACATAACCCTTTCCATGCAGCCGGGTAAAAACAACGAACATAAATTGGGTGATCAGTAACAAATTAAATTACTTCTAAATAAGGAAATTAAATTTATTTAATTTGAAGTTCTATGTGTATATGATATCAAACTATGACATTATCTATTTGTTTGACACGTTCATATCTCACAATTCTCATTTCAGAAACCGGCCACAAATTTAACATGCTCCAAAATAAATTGAGAACACATTTAATCAAAAACTCATTAACGCATAACACAAAAACGGAACGAAATTAAAAACGTCCCGCAGCGAAATCATTTAGAAAAATAACGTTACACAAATCCCCCACAAAAAAAACGGGGGACCTCAAATTTTTTAAACGGACAAGAGACACGGGACTTACTAAGTCCATAAATTAAGTTACGCTTTTTCCCAAAATCAATCTACTTAGACTTGTGTGCTACATGCTGGGGT
Organism: Orthosia cruda; assembly: GCA_964057195.1. Lineage (NCBI taxonomy): Eukaryota > Metazoa > Arthropoda > Insecta > Lepidoptera > Noctuidae > Orthosia > Orthosia cruda. Next base: position 39,067,222 of record OZ059836.1, read on the forward strand.
CGGCGTCCAATCTAGCCGGATGAAGCCGAATACCAATATTTTACATCGAGCGACTGCCTATTTGAGCTCCAAAACCCAGTAACTGGGTAACACGATACCATTTGGCATAAGGCTTCTGAGTACCAGTAACAACTGTCAATAGGTATACAAATGACAAATGGGACCAATGGCTTAAAGTGCTTTCCGAGGTACGGAGTAGTCTCTGCATGATGATCTCTGGATGGTCACCTATCCAAGACAGGACACGACAGTTGCCAACGACCTTGAAGGAACAAAACGCGCTGTCATTCCACCCCCACGCGACCCTAAATTTAGTACTGTTTTGCACTTTCCTTATTATTGTATGACTAAAAAAAAGCCTTAAATCAAAATGTTGATAGTTAAATTGTCTTTGCGATGGTGAAAAATTTATTAAAATACGCCTTGCGGTTTTAGTGTGATTGTAGTTTTTTTGTCCGTGTTAGACATAACTTTACAAAATAATTACACTATGTTATACGAAATAAACTCAAAATATTCGTAGATCAAATTATTAAGAAAAGGTCGAATGTAACATATATATTTGCCAAAAAATTACGACTAGCCGTTTAGGCAAGAATCTCATTTTAAAACCAGCTGCTGAGGGGTATCTGCGCCTTAACTGTGCGGTTGTTTTTATTTAGACATGCACCCCTCTTAAAAAAATAACAGGGAACCTCTAATTAAAAGGACAATGAGGGATTTTCAAGTTCATTAATTAAGTTACAACTTTGTCCCAAATCCCAATCGAATTACAATTTTGACCATTAATCCATAACACTGGTTGATAACGGTATTAGTTGAAGTCAACTTAGCTAATTACCTTCGCAAAGTCGTTTCCAAAAGTTTTCGGGATGCCCGTAATAATGATAATTATGTTTTAATTGACTGAGATGTTTCCTGATTTGGTTATGAAAGAAAAACTCGCTTATCAAAGAAAAAAATGAATCAGAGTACAAAATTCTCTTGAAAGCGTGCTCAAAGTACAGCAATATACTGTGTTGAATGTAGCAGTTTTTGATAAGCTTCATTGTAGATAGGGCAACTTGGAACTTTGTTTTATAAAAGCGGTATGTAGCAACACTACATCACCGCTTAAAACTTTGCACAGCTATGTAAACGTTCCAACTTGTTCATACCAGTATAAATTAACACGAATCTATACATTTTTCTATTTTACGCGTGCATTCTCGTTACAATTAACGATCAAACAAAGAGTTTCCACACTATTTCTCCATTCCAAGATCGAAAAAACTGGCCAGCAACACTATTTTAAATTCCGAACACAATTTGCTTCCTAAAAAAAATGTATTTGCGAGTTTCGCGGTTATCGAAGCGAGTGCATAGACTATAAATCGAGTAGATCGTTGAGTGCAATATTTACGTCTGTGTGTTCATGCAACTCATGCAAGATGGTCGTCAATCACGCTGGGGCTCTTTAACTGTGTAAAATCAATAACTCTAGTGTGGCGTGTTGTTGAGTAGCATGTACGGATGACGTATGGTTGTTGTCATTATTGTTATTTTTTTGTCGATTTGGGTTGCTCAATATAAGATGAAAGTTGAAAATATTTGGATGATAGTTTTTTTTTTTTATTTGATTCTAGTCTAGGTAAGCGGTGACAGAGACAAATTCGACGATGGAGTCAGCTTACCCAGAAGAAGCCTGTTCACTCTAACTTTGAAGAGATTCGGTTTCTTCGATGAAGGTGTATTCTTCATCGAAGTTCGGTTTGAATGCGTTCGGAAACTAAGACGCTGACAGTTAGTTCCACTCTTTTGCTGTGCGCAATAAAAGGAGGTTTTTTTTTTTTTAAACGTTGCCCCACACTAGGAATTTCTTCCTGTATCGTGGGTGCGTTTACAAACATATAAACTCACATACACAAACACCCAGAGCCGGAACTATCTGTAGGTCACACAAATATTTGTTCCGTGCGGGAATCGAACCCGCGACACGCAGCGCAGCAGTCAATCACTCAACCACTGCGCCAACCGTGCGCCCAAACTGTTTGGAAGCGCTTAGTGCGAATTTTACTGACTATGATGGTCTTCTTAATGCGATCATTCTTAAGCGATGACCTCAGACTCTGCCAAAATAAACTCTCTTGCTAGATAAGCATGCTGTGTCCCCAAATAAGAAACAGAACCCTTTATCACATACAAGACGACACAATTCATCAGTCTTCACCATCATGAACATTATCTCGTCCTTATCCCAATTAATTCGGGATCGACGAAATATATCTTCATTTTCCACACTTCCTTTAATTCTTCATCTCAGTAGTAAGTAGTAACCCCAACTTTAGGTAAATGAAAACAATTGAATGTCATGGCAATAGTAAGTAGTTTTGTACTACTATGAGTCACGGAATGACACCGCACTTAACATTAATCCCCTCACTTGTATGCAGTCACAGGTCAACCGTATTGTAAGCAATAATAAATAAATAATCGGAAGTAAATTCATGCTAATTGTAATGCCCAACTGTACAAGTCACTCATACATATTTATAGTTTTTATTCTTGACACTTTTGGTAGTGCCCTCATTGTCTAGTTCGGCTTAAACTTTACTGATAATTCTTTTTTTACAGAATTTTGAAGTTTCTTGAAGACAGGCGTTAAGAAGCTTTTCAATTTTCACGACAGAAAAATACTTAAGTTTTTATACTAAAAATGAACTAAGATAACTTTCTTCAATAAATTTTAAGTAGAATAATTGAATAATTTACGAACTTTCTTTAAACCGGTCTCAGCTCTATCTTAATATTTATCTTCTGTATTTGAGATATTTTTCATACACAACAAAAATATCACATTATCATCATTATTTCAGCCGAAAGATGACCAAAATTAGGCACAAACCTCCCCCAAACATCACCAGTTCACCAGCATCGCCCAGCCTTATGTTTTTTGCATCCAACGCACGAGGGCCGCGGGGATACGCAGCCTCAGGCCACCTGTCCACCTTATGAGAAGTTTTTCAACCGGTACGACATTGTCGCTCCCGGACTTTTCGACCTATCGAAAGTCTTTTCTGCTACAAATGTCAATGTCACATACCTCCGTTAGATACCACAACTAAGTATATAAATACACTCGTAACTATAAACCAAGCCAGTACAAATCCAGTAACATTTCAACTTCCAAGATCAAAAACCCAACTTCAAACCAAAAATGATTTCACCACTGAGCACCCACTACCCACGTACCCACAACAAACGGCTTCATTACACAAAATGATTTGCATTTCCTCGTTTGAGAGCGCCATTGTTACTCGCCGCGTACTGAAAGAGCAATGAATTGTGTGTTATGCGCTTAATTCGACTCGCGGCTCGTATTGTTATAAGGAGTTTGCTGTACAGGTTATTGACTGTTTGGTCTTTGGTACTAATAATAATTATGGGTGGTTTTAAACAGTGTTTTGTTGGTGGTATTGAGGTTTGTTGTTCTGAAACAGCTTAGAGGAATGTGCAGTAAAGCCTTCACAAGTCATTTTCTAGGTTTAGATTTTCCATTTTTATTGATCTGCTTGCTTTTGATTTGACCACAATCGCACGCGAAGTCAAAGATGGGCGCTTTAGCGCAGAAAGAAAAAGATTTTATTTGCACCAGGCATTAAAAAATAGAACTTATGGTGTTTATGCACTGCATCCGATCTCTATCCGAATCTGAATTGGAAATGTACTGATTTCAGACGGGACGGAATTCGGATACAGTGCGTAACCTCCCATACAAGAAGTTCTACGGCTACTTGGGACCGAAATTTCTCGGATTCGGATCGCATACAGTGCGTAACCGCTCTTAGTTGAAGAAATAACGTAAGTACTAATAGGGGCAGTATCAGGAAACACAAGACTAAGTCAGGGAATTCGACAATGTTTAAGGTTCAGCATCTTTAACTCAAGCAGTTAGCTGACCGGCTCATTTTCTCTCTATGTTTCTCTAAAATCAGCTATAAGTTGAAATTAATGGCTTCTTTGATCTATCAACCATTCCACTTCTAATTCGGCACATATTCCGGTTTTATATTAGGCACCCGTTTTATAGGCACCCTCAGGTGTTCCACACATCGATAAGTAGTGTAATAATTTATTATTTGAAATTTTATGCCACATTTGGCACGTACGGATCAGTAGGTACTACTGTTGGGAAGTTTATTTTTTAGGACGTCAAAATCAAAAATTCGATTATAATCACGGGATAAAAATATAACTTCCTCTTTTGCTTTTTTTGTTAGATGTTGAACATTATAAGCGTATTTATACCCGTGCAGTTAAAGCGGGTGCCCAATGTGGAATACGTAACAATCACATCACATCTACATCTCTTACATTTTTTTCTTAGATGTTGAACATTATAAGCGTATTTATACCCGTGCAGTTAAAGCGGGTGCCCAATGTGGAATACGTCACAATCACATCACATCTACATCTCTTACATTTTTTTCTTAGATGTTGAACATTATAAGCGTATTTATACCCGTGCAGTTAAAGCGGGTGCCCAATGTGGAATACGTAACAATCACATCACATCTACATCTCTTACATTTTTTTCTTAGATGTTGAACATTATAAGCGTATTTATACCCGTGCAGTTAAAGCGGGTGCCCAATGTGGAATACGTAACAATCACATCACATCTACATCTCTTACATTTTTTTCTTAGATGTTGAACATTATAAGCGTATTTATACCCGTGCAGTTAAAGCGGGTGCCCAATGTGGAATACGTCACAATCACATCACATCTACATCTCTTACACTTAATCAATTAAGTACAGAATTCAAGTTATTATCTAAACCTAGTTAGGTTAGGTTAGTACTTACTAATTAAACAAGACTATTCAAGTCATAGTTATAACTATTATTGAAAGCAAACTTACCGAGAACGTAGTAATTAGAGTGACTTGTTATATCTCCGCAATGCGATAGATAATTATAATTGAAAACAATGGCACATGCTGTCGAATTAAGTGAAATCGTATGTTATATATTTGTGTTGTACATAGTATATAACACCGATCTACCTTTAGAGGAAGGACGAGAGAGTGAGAGAGAGACGGAGCTATGCAAGTATGCAGCAAAACTTTTTACAACGGAATCGTGACGATCGTAGACTAAGATCCCACAGCAAAAATCTGCATGTAATTTGTTTTAACCAACTTCCCAAAAAGGAGGAGGTTCACAATTCGTAAGTTTATATTTATTTATGTCTAAACTTCTTTCGAACAAAAATAGAATTTTACAAATCCGTTTATATTATGACGGACATGGGCAAAGAAGTTTATTACGAAATGGTCCCATTTAAATTTGGTTAATATCTGATGAAGAACTTCGGATATATACAACAGAACTCATCAATAAATGACGGCAAATCTCTCGAAATTGCTGAAATCGCATGTTTGTTTATTGTTTACACCATTTCTTAAGATACCATCACGCCAGTCTGATTCTTACAAAAAAAAAACAACCGACTTCCAAATAAAAAAACTACAACGTAAAAATAACTTAAATTTCGGAAGGCGGTGACAAAAAACGAATACAGGTACAACGACTTCCGAAATTGAAGTTATTTTTCACTTGTCGTTTTTTTTTTGGAAGTCGGTTGTTTTTCTTTGTAAAAAAAGTTTTTTTTATTTAACTAAATTTTCATGAATGATACAGGTACAACGACTTCCGAAATTGAAGTTATTTTTCACTTGTCGTTTTTTTTTTGGAAGTCGGTTGTTTTTTCTTTGTAAAAAAAGTTTTTTTTATTTAACTAAATGTTCATGAATGATACTTTATATTAGAATAGATTTATGCAGGGTTGCCTGGAAATACAGTAATTTAAAAAAAAAATGGGCGCTTGACGACGTGATGGACAAAATCCTGCATCTGAGAAGTTTTTCGAGAAATCATGTCGACTTTAAAAAATAACTTCGTTGACCACCTGTACTTATTGTGTTTCAAAATATTAGAAGAAGTGCCATAGGTCACAAATCTTAAAATACAAAAGCAACAAATAATTCTTATGAGAACTGCGCAAGCTAGACTAGAACCAGGTAATTTCCGTAAATTAGAAACTTGAGTTACCTCCACTCTAGCCAATAAACACACGAGCAATTTCTACACGATCTGTCCTTTTAAATGTCCACTCAGACTATTATTAAACTCCTTTTAATAACTAACAGCGCTTTAATCGCTGCAACATATATTCTTAAACAGCCACTTAAGCGCATTAAGCGCTGACTTGTGTTAGTACAGTCTCGTTCATACCTATATAATTTGTTAGCACTATTTCCTTGAAAGCTCTTGTACTAAGACTTAAGAACTTAAATAAATATTCTAGTCTCCCTTGACTGCTGTAGACTTAAATATTCCTGAACGACAGAATTTACGTTTTAAAATATGATAATAGAGGCCCGCGCGATATTGCACCCTTAATAACCCGTAATACCCCGCCATCCTTAATAAAACCTTTAATAAATAAAAAATAACGTTATTAATATTTATTAAGTTGGTCATTATTTTATTAAGCAACATTACGGCAGTAAATTAATTGTGGGGTAAATTGGACCGTTAGCAGTCACCGTTATATTAGCCCCCTAAGAAATATGGTCAAAATACCCTCTAGAAAATAAACCCGAGATTGTGCATCGAGTTACCTTTTATTAGGTAATGTAATTAATTTTATCTGTACAGCCAAATATTTAATGAGGCTATTATTTCTAATACCTTTCTAAATTAGTGATATTGGAATAGAGAAGATTTCTGGGTAAAAATAATAATAATTATATTTAGTACGTCAGTTATTATTAAAAATATTAAGTAAGTATGTGAGTACCATGTTCCTATTTCTCAAATCAATGAATTTACCTGTTAATGCTTTATCTACACGTAGTTATAGTATGTAGTGTTATTTTGGGTGCATCGTCCTCACATATATGAATTTATGTAAACATTGTAAAACACTTTATTTTGAAAAGAGTAAGTATGGAGTTTCTTGTCTGTTCTTCTCCATAACAAGCTACTTTTCCGAATGGACGGTTAAATCAATTATTATAACTTGTAAATTTTAATTGTTGACGTTCAAAATGGCCGCTTAATGGCCTAGTTGAAATACATATTTTTGACATTGACCTCTGGACAAATATTTTTGATTTATTGAATTAATAAAAATTGACAAAGAATGTATCATCGTTATTTATAATTTACGTGACAAAAGAAAAATACGTGTCCAACAAGTTTTATTAATCTACCTGAAGGCCTAAATAATAATTTAATTTTTAGCCATCATCCATATAATATTGGAATTGTAATTCCATCCTGTTCAAAATAACTGTTATTTATACCACACGATATTAGGGCCAATTTGTATAATTTATTCGGGAATATTCCTTTGAGAGTGTATAAAATACGTACCGGTACCGGATTCTTACGGATCGGATTCAAGGTTAAGCTCCTACTAATAGGGACCGCCTGAATACGTTATTTTTTACTTTGCAACGTGTAGGCTGTAGGTAGTCCAATTTATTTGCTTTTCTTTTTACCCGACTACGGCGAAGCAAAGGGCCCTCCCCTTTATACATATTTCAAGTAAATGTGGGTAGTCAATAGGGACTAAAAATAAGACATGCAGTTTTTCGTATTCTACTTACCAGACCTTTCATTTGATACCCCTATCATGGCAGTGCACAAAAAATAACTAGTCCGCCATCTTGGGCCACCCGCCTTATTCGATTTAGAATGACGTCACTTAGCTAACCATGCATTGTCATCCAAACGAGTATGCAAAATTGCATCATAAATGAAAGGTTGTAATAACTGCAATTATCTTTCGGGCTTCGTAACTCTAAAGACTCATAATTTGGCTTCTGGTATAAACAGACGCAGCTGAAAACTATTAAAAGTATATATTTTAAGCACATCATGTTAGTATTAAAGAGATGTGAGCAGTTACTCCAATAACTACCGAACTTGCGTATGATATAGTTTGTGAAATACCGCCTCACCTATGATTCCCAAATTATTGGCGCCCAGTTGAGCCCTTGCCTCAATGTTAGGCCCAAAATTAGCGTAGCTCAAGATGGCCGGTATCGGCATGAATACACCATAGATGGAACCGGCCCTAATGGACTCCGTGTAGCGGAAAAAAGATGCAACGTCACTAAAAATCTATTAATTAAATTAGTGTAAGTTACATGTCCTGATATTTTAATAGCTCAATAAAACAATATGAAAGCCTAGCAGCTCAGGTATCCGGAAGCGATCGGTTCCGTCCGCGGCGTAATGTCGGTAGCTTTGTTACAGCGTTTGTTATGCTGCGACCCGCAATAGTCGTTATTGCTACTGTTGCCACTCGCTGCTAGGGAATAGGGTTGGCAAATCTAAAAATAGACTTTCTTGGAAACATGAATATTGTTGATGCAGGAAACTTGTTGTATTTCAACGAGACGCGTGATACTACTGATACTGGCACATGGCTAGATAGTTTGAGTTTCTATACTGTAACTACTGTACTGTTCTGTTTAAAAGCAGTCTTGAATATGATGTCGTGGTGGCCCAGTGGCTAAGACCTCACCTCTCGTGCTTGAGGTCGTGGGTTCAAATCCGGGCAAGTACCAATGTGACTTTTTTTTACTTTCTAAGTTTATCTTGGACATCGCTGAAGGAAAACATCGTGAGGAAACCTGGACTTATAGTTTAGTATTTGTAAGTTTGTGCTACATTGGTGTAATTGCTGCAAGGCGTTCCAGTGAGAGGGTAAACAAATAAATAAATGCCTGCTTTTAATTAGAAAAATACTTGGTATTAGATTTTTCATATAGCTTTTAATTAAATATTATGATAAGATAATCACTAATAATTGATGTAGAAAAACAAACTTTTATAATAAAATTGCATTTTTCACGAGAAACAAACTCGTGTGCGAAATTTCAGGTGAATCGAACTCCAGGAAGTGCATCAAATTTAACTTGCAGGTTTTGATTACAGACACCAGGACTGGTGAACGTGAAACTAAATAAAAGCTTGTACAAATGAGACTGCCCAAATGCTACAGCTTATTCGGGCCTACATGTTTAATAAGTACGTTCACTTATGTCATATTTACTTACAGAATCTTGCCGGACATAAAACGCACTTACAAGACCTTTATTATTTTCTGATTAATTTCGTTGCGGGATCCAAGACAGTTTAATACATTCTCCGGGACTTCGTCGAGCTTCATTGCCTCGGCGCTTTTCTGGTGGTCGCCACTGTTGATTCTGGCTTTCAGGAGTTGCAGTGGGAATAGTGCGGCGGGATAGTCCAAAAAAAAAAACTTTTTCTAAATTCAATCTGCGCTTAGAATATGATAGGATAGGATAGATGGACCCCTTTTCCGCACTTAGACTCGCATTTGGTCCGTTGTACGTGCAGGCCTCCTCTCTGTGAGAGGGAATGGGCCCAACCCACCACGCGGGCCTAGTGTATGTTGGTGGATGTAACATGTCTTCGATTTTTTGGTTCTAAGACATGCTGGTTTCCTCACGATGTTTTCCTTCACCGTTTTAAGAGTAGTGGTGATGAAATAATTTACACAAAGTAAAGCGCCTGCCTGGGTTCGAACACACGACCTACAATGTGTTCTGTAAGTCGCGGCGGTTACCACTGGGCCACCACTGCTCTAACAATCAGCGCTTATCATTGTATCTATTTCCATCAATGCTTTTCTGTTGACATCAGAAAATCGCATTTAATATTGCATATTTCTTACTCAAAGCTCTGTCTCGCCAACCCTACCACCAGCAGGAATATTATTTATTATTTTTCTCGTAGGTACAGTCACCTGGCATCCTATTGTTGGTCGGTATCGCTAACATTATTAATGAGCTAGTTCCCGATCGCTGTGTAAATGCAACTCGATTGTACCCGCCACAATTTATTGAATACCACGCTTAGTTCCCGAGCTAATGTCCCAAGTTTGTATGCGATGTTGAATAAAATAATACTATGTTTCATCTGTGAATCTTTGGCATTGAATTGGTGTTTGAATGTATGTTTATTTGTTTGTTTGTGCAGTTGTATGGAAAACTCTTACAAGAAAATGGGACGATAATTTACTCGATCTGGTTACAATGTTCAACAATGCAAATAATTTTATTTTAAAAATATGCATTTAGTCGTTTTTCCATGATATCTAGATCGTTTTCGTCCTAAATCATTATCCATTTCGATACAAACTTGCAAAAGTGCTGATTCGTATGTGAACTAGCTTCTTACTGCTGATCACAGCATCTATTTCTTTCGCACGTGTTGTCGGAAAAGATAGCATGCATTTTAACCCCGCGCACAAAGTACTTCGTGCCTTCGACTAGGGCAACCCTTTGTGAACACTGGAAACCCTTTTTGAAATACAGTTCAAAAATCAGTCTTGATCACTGAATCTGTTGTCAAGGCAAATTTAAGACATTCATCAAGGCGACGAAAAATTATATTATTATTTAAAAAACTTACAAATATCTTCCAACACCTGTCTAACAAGGAAAACACCTTTACCTGTAACAAAAAAAAAATAGTTCATCAGCATTTGTGCAACTGTGATATTTTTTTCATCTTATTAATAAATCCATTTTCCTACGTATAGGTATTTACTTCTGCACAAAAATTTCCACTCTTACCTCACTAACCTATTAACCAATAACATAATCGAAATAAGGTTTGCTTGTCTTTTTGTACGTGCTCGTCTAGACAGAGTCGTAAAACTTGCTGCCCAGCCCCTAAGGTCACGCAGTATAGTCATAGACTTACAGATAGGTATACTCAGTTACTAATACTATTTTAAGGTAGAAATAAGTTTTTATTAGGATCCCTAAGTTATGAAAGTTAGTGTGTAAATATTTTGCGGTATTTTTTAGGGTTCCGTACCCAAAGGGTAAAAACGGGACCCTATTACTAAGACTCCGCGGTCCGTCTGTCTGTCTGTCACCAGGCTGTATCTCATGAACCGTGATAGCTAGGCAGTTGAAATTCTCACAGATTATGTATTTCTGTTACCGCTATAACAACAAATACTAAAAACATAATAAAATAAATATTTAAGTTGCGGCTCCCATATAACAAACGTGTTTTTTTTTGCCGTTCTTTGCGATAATGGTACGGAACCCTTCGTGCGCGAGTCCGACTCGCACTTTGCCGGTTTTTTTGGAAAAGTTGGGGTAATATCGTTGCAGTGTTGTATTTTAGGTAAGTAATGAAAATTTTAGAAGAAGAATTTTGTTTAAGCGATGCTTAGATTTTTTTTCTATCCAGATTCTTATTACCCTTGTTAGCAAAAATAGTATATAGTAGGTAGTTGTTCTTTAAGTGTATCTAGAACACTAGACAGTTCACATCTACCAATATTATTAAACACGGTGAAGGTGAAAATTATTAAAAACTAGCGGATGCCTCGCGGTTTCATCCACGTAGTTCCCGTTCCCGTGGGAATACAGGGATAAAAAGTAGCCTATGTCACCCGTGGATAGTGTAGCTTCCCAACGGTGGAAGAATTTTTGAAATCGTTACAGAAGTTTTTATGTTTATTCGTTATATACAAAAATATAAATCTTTCATCTTTATAATATTAGTATAGAAGTATAAACATAGATTTGCGATCTTGCCACACACAATAAGTCGAAGACGGGACTAAAACTCTGATGGTGGTCTCATAAAAATGCACGCATACATAACAGGTTTAAAATTAACCAAATTAAAACCAACTCACACAATATATCTTATTCTAAATAGTCTAATAGAATAACAAATAATTCACACCAATACCGTACTGAACTACAAATTCTCACATTTCAGAATAAATAACCCATATATTTAAACCACCCCATTCTCCCCTTCACCCAAAAACAGGTAGACCGAGATTAGACAAAAACAAAACGTCAAAAATATTTGCGTCATAGAGCGAGTATCAACTACTCCATAAAAAAATGGGTCCCAGAACAAAAGTCGTGTTAATTTATAGATCACGATAAATAGTCCCTATTATTCTCGATAGCGTGACCGTTGGACCCCGGTTGACCCCAGTAACATGTTTTAAAAATGTTGCATACATTATCAAACATCTGTAGATCACGTTAGTCCGTTTTGGGGCTATTAAAATCCTAATCAGTAAGTTTTATCTATGGGAAAAGGTAATAAAAGCGTATGGTAATTGTGCATTACCGTTTTTTAATTTGTCTGGTACGTAAATATGTGGGTAGGAGATAGTAGAAACGGCGTCAAATTCTACTGATACTTGAAAGTCTGTATATTTCGATGTTTGAGCGAATTTGTTCGTGATGGATAATTAATCCATCACAAACAAATTTAGATGTGGCACACAGGTAGATTATGAAATAGGATTCTTTTTACCCCATGCCTCTTAATACAAGGATAGTCGCTGGCGTAACTTTATACCCACGGTAGCATGTTTCTCACGAGAGCCAAGCTGTTGTTAGTAAAATATGAAAATCTATATATATATAAAAATATTATGTTGGTTTGTGTACGCTTCAAAAACTAAAAAAGTTCTGCACCGATCGAGCTGAAATTTTAGCATGATATATAATCCGCATCAAGGACTGTTTTTTTTTTTTTGCAGGGCAGGCAGGGCAGGTAGGCAGGTAGCCAATTGACGGGAGCGAAGCCCCGGGGGTCATCTAGTATATTATAAAATTTCAAATTTTTTAAAACCCCCGACACATTTTTATTTCATGCTACATAAATTAATTTAGTACATAGTAGATACGCTTTGATCGGCAATCTATTGAACACGTAATTATGACACGATATCTTGCGAAAACACCCCGATTCAAACAGTAACACGCCCATAACTTTTGAACTGCTGAACTGATTTTATTCAAACATAGCTAAGAACACTCTCGACAAAATCACCTTCCAAACAAAAAAAACTAATTTAAAATCGGTTCATCTGTTTAGGCGCTATTTTGCTACAGACAGACATACAGATACACAGCAATACAAGTCAAAATTATAACACCCCTCTTTTTCCGGCGGGGGTTAAAAATGAATTGAGTAAATACTTGTTTACATTCTAGAAAACTATGTGAAACTAGTTTCATTTAATATAACTTTCCTTGCATCGCTCGCAACTTTATTGCAATTTAAATCTGCGTAATAAATTTTAGGATTCGTGTATCAAACGCTAAAATAATAACTTTTAGTGGTAACCTCGATGAGATATGCGCAGTTATTGGAATCCTCCATAAACTCCACATATTCTGATCAAAGTTTGTCTATGTAGCTGGAATTATTTCGTAAATAATATCGATTTAAGTATTAATAGGTAGTAAAAGCTACTGTAATTGATTAAATTAGTTTTGTACGACATTAATTACAGTTCCCATTTCCAGAATAGAATAAAAACCATTACAAGTTAACGCTAAAAAAGAACATTATGCCAAACCCACTTAACGCTGTCCGTTAACATGGAACTACTCGATAATTAATTAAAATATCAAATTACAAATGCATGTAAAACCCTATTTTTATCGCGCATTTTATCTCCACTTTACAAAATGTAACTACATACAGCGGCCGCAAAACTGTGTGGCACAGTTGTAATTAATTTTTACATCAAAAACTCATTTTTACTGCAAAATGCAGTTGGCACGGCGAGGTCATAAAAATGGCACAGTTGACTATTTTTAGCATCGCCAAGCTGCACGTATGCATCATCGCTCATAACGTTAATCTGTATTATCTATTTACGATATGCAATATGCAAACAATCTGCAAAGATGTATGGTACTTTAGATAAGTACGGTGTCTTCCAAAAATATCTTGTTAAACAGAATATTTATCATTATGACTGATCTCCTATGATTTAGCCAACGATTTATGGATATTTATGATTAGAGCAAAATCTATGGTCTCACGTGGGTGATGGATATCTATATTAGGGAATAAAAAATATAAGATAAATCTCCTTGGTCCCTCGAACTTACACCATGCTTGTACCACTGCTATTCCACGTATACGAAATTGATTGAAGCCCAGCAGCCGAATTGCGTAAGTGAACGGCAAAGGAAAAAGTTTGGAACCTTCAAAGAGTTAGAATCATTTCTTTTAACTTTTTCGGTATTGCGAAACTAATTTGGAAAGAGTACGATCATCCTCCTGATGATTTATTTCCAAATAATTAGGACATAATTTAATTTTGTTTTACTTACAACTAATGGTCTTCTTATGCTTTTAATTAAAAATGTATAACGGTTCCATAAAACTGAAAAAACAATTATTCTTCACAATCAATTTAAGGTCAAAATATTGGTCATGGAAAGATCTCCTTAACTTTTCAGAGTGTAATATGCAATACGTAAAGTCGTTTTTGTGAAGGTTCCAAACTGTTTCCTTTGCCGAATTCACTCACACAATTCGGCTGCTGGTGTATATGTTCAAATTCATCACTATCCTAAGTTTCAAACAATCCTCTTTATACATCAAATAATATACAATCGTGGGTAACATAGTAAATGTTGGGTTATCATCGAACAAAGCCTAGTCGATCTACCTAAACGAAAAAGGAAGCCATAACACGATATATTTGTATACTACGGCAAACAATTTTAGCTTTTTATAGCGTGTTTCAAATTAGTATGACTGTCAAGCTGTTTTTTATGTCACTATGCCAGTCTCGGGGGACAGATTCTAGCCATGATTAGGTCCCGGAGACATGATATATATTTTACAACCGATAAGGATAGATTTCGGCTAAATCGCGTGTGTAATACGAATTCTAGCAAAACTATCCGTTTGACGCATACAATAATCATTATATTGGAGAGTCAAAACAAATTCCTGCTGGCGAAATTCGAGCTATTCGAAAACACAAAGGTAGTTGGAATAGGAACTATAAACATTCATGGATACGTGACTATTATCTGGAGTGTGCAGCATTCAATGTATCGTCGGCTATACAAAATACCTCATGTGCTAAATACCCCGCCGCAAAATCGCACCTGTAATATTTGACAGCGAGCCAAATTCGTTACCGTCCGCCATAATGTAAACAGCGGGAGATATTTCAATCAAAATTATGTAATGCATTATACACAGCGAATGCACCTATAGTTTATGCCAAAAGGGGAATATATGGTTGACGTCATTCGACCTACCTCAATAATGTAACGTGATATCTTGCAGAGCTTTCCACGTCTGCGTAATGCAGCTTGTCTTGACTCTCGTTCCAGGGGAAACAGTTATTATAATACTTGGCAAGGATCTGCAGAATCTTTCAATAGTCATTTGGCTTCATTCATACGATGGTGTCGATATCGATATTTTGGGGAATGATAAAATATTCGAAGAGATAGGACAATCGGTTCGTTCATTTTGTTATCGATGCCGCTCATAACCGGTTAAGAGTCTTACGTAAACATCAAAGCGAATGTGAGTACATTTTGCATCAGTAACATTGTTATGCGAACTGATACACGGAACACGATACAAATACAGTTGCCAAGCGACTTGCTATCATTGCAATAATATTACCTTTCGCTCTAGCTTTATAGGGTATTTTCTTTTTAGCAGGCTTATGATATCCTTATAGTATTTTTTAACCGACTTACCAAAAAGGAGGAGGTTCTATGTTCGACTTTATGTATGTTTTTTTTATGTATACTGATATCTCCGTCAATTGTGGACCGATATTGTTTTTTTTTTAAATTTATATTCTTTATATTTGAATAAATTGGTCCCATTTTAATTTGGTGAATATCTGATGAAAACTTCGGAGATATACAACAGAAATCTTCAATAAATAACGGCAAATCTCTCGGGATTGCTGCAATCGCATATCTGTTTATTGTTCATACCATTTCATAACATAATCACGCCAGTACGCTCTAAAGGGGTACGCAGATGTGTACAGTTCACCTTAGTACACTCTCATTTCACCGGTTATGTTCAAGTTTCATGATATTCGGGTAATCTATTCTGGCATTATAGGAACCTTACTAAACAACTTACCTATTAGGTTGGTACAACTAACAAGGGTAAAATAAAAATAAAACGTTTAAAAAAAATTCTAGCGACTTCCAAATAAAAACTACTAAGTGAAAAATAACTTTATTTTTGGAAGTCGGTGTCCATATTTTTTTTTGTAAATGGTTTTTTTTTATCTGATAGGTTTTCCAGTGTATTATATACGTATGTATATAGTCTTGCCTCAAACACACATAAATATATAGTCCTGATACATATAGGACCTACAAGTAGTCCCACTGAATACATCCGCCAGTTCGCTCGAAATCCAATCTACTCCACATGCTATGGAAATAAGATGTTCACTCATCCGTGAGTTGTACTGTACGTATCTCGCATGTATGAGGTTCAAGGTCAGTCGATGGTCAACTATGTCCTTGTCAGAGAACAATATAAGGCGTGGCGGTACATAGATCAAGCAGGATAGATTAACTGCACACGTATATGAGGTGATTACTTACATAATTAGATTTTACATTGTATGGTAGTCGAAACAATAAGAGTTAATAACAGTGTCTTTTTAATAGCTAATCTTATTTACATACTAGGCAAATGCCTTCCCAGTTCTACTCTTCGGTAATATTTATTTAACTATTAATGTACACAAACATTAAAAAAAAAAAAACAATATTTAAAAAACCCCCGACACATTTTATTTCATGCTATATAATTTATCTAGTACACAGTAGATACGCTTCGATCGACAATCTATTGAACACGTAATTATGACACGATATCTTGCGAAAACACCCCGATTCAAACAGTAAAACGCATATAACTTATGAACGGCTGAAGCGATTTTATTCAAACATAACTAAGAACACTCTCGATTAAGCCACCTTTTAAACAACAAAAAAAACTAAATCAAAATCGGTTCACCCGTTTGGACGCTGTGATGCCACAGACAGACAAACAGATACACAGAAACACAGCAACACACGTTAAACTTCACCCCTCTTTTTCCGGCGGAAGTTAAAAATACAAGAAGAAGGAACAGAAATAGATACAAAGATATGCAAATTTTTAACGAAATCTCTTCCAGCATACCAGCCAGAGGAGAGTTGAAAAATAGTCACCGTGTGTAGAGAGCAAACAAAAAGTAAAACATAATATATTAAACAATTCACAATAAAGAAGAATTCAATTTACATAATAAATAATTTACTCTCATAAGCATGCATATTGATATTGGTTTGGTGTAGAGTCTAGTTTTGCAGAATTAGTCGATAACGTATAGCACAGTTTAAAAAACAGATTATTTTATTGATGACCTATACACACTTCTTTTAAAACACATCTCTGTATTTCAATACACGTGTACAAAAATATAATCACAGCGAATTATCAAGAAAGCTAAGGAATTCCTTCAAACCCATTCAACATCTTCATGCAAATTGATCAAAGAATTGGATTCACAAATAGGATGCCCAAATTGATTTCTGTCACCCTTACCTTTCTCCGCGTAACATTATTACTGGGATATCTATGGATTCCTCGAACCTGTCTGCTTTCACACAAAAAACCTTCAGATTTAGTCATCCGATTATCTTCTCTCTCATCTGATCTTATACGGAGAAATCCGAAGAAATGTTAACAGCTCCATTCATGATAAATGGATCTCATTGATTTTGTTCTTTTAACACGTTCTTCGTTTGAGAAAAGCTGGGGTCGTTAACGTAAGAACCGACCTTGAGTTTCCACACAAGGTTAGCAAGGATAAGAGCCTTTATGTTGGATATGTTTTTGTGACCTGGCTAAGGGATCACCGCTTCCTTGCTTTAATTAATGATTAGACGACCATTTCTTGATATTTAGTGTAGTTGAGCGCGCATAAAATATTTTAAGTACTGCGGAAATCGTGTGTTCATTAAAACTACGTTTCGCGTGTCAGACACGTGACTATGATACAAATATGACTATTATATTTAAGTTGACAATAAGCGTGGTAAAATTAAACCTTAACATGTTAGAAAAACCCTGGTGTAGGCCGAGGGCACGCGCTGGATCCAAAAAGTACCGGACCAGTCAATATGGCCGCGCTTGAGAAAGTCCTATGTCCAACAGTGATCGCATTTCGGCAGAAATGATGTTAAGTTCTGCAGCTCAAATCTCTGGCTCATCTGCCACATAATCTATGTTCGGCGGGTGTGGAGCATGACGCGAGCCGCGTGCGCACCCAATGTCAAGGTCACGCCGTGTTTACCGAAATAGCGGCGCACACAAAAATACACCACAGGAATAGCTAAACTCTCGCGCAGTAATCGTTCGTTCTACATAACTTTCTTTAACTATGCTGTGTAGAAAATAAAAGTTATTACGGGTAGTTTGAAGTCAGAAAAAATTACACCAGCCTTGCCAGACAGGTAGTGTCATTCAGATAGTGGGTTGTGGATTCTGATTGATTGGTGGAAAAAAATGGATTATATGGGGAAAAGGGAATATTCCAAGTTCTCAAAATTGGAGCGAACATATTCCTCGTTATCATCCTGAATTAATTATTATTTCTTTTCCTAATGTTTGTGGTTTAATAAAAGGGACTTGTTTAGAGCTTGAGGTCCTAGAGCCCAATTTTGATTCGCGACCAAAGGGCAATGGAGAGGGCCATGCTCGGGGTGTCCTTGCGTGATCGAATAAAAAATGTAGAGATTCGCAAGAGAACCAGGGTTACCGACATAGCCCGAAGAATTGCCAAACTTAAGTGGCAGTGGGCAGGGCACATTGCTCGCAGAACGGATGGCCGATGGGGCAGAAAAGTTCTGTAGTGGCGACCACGAACCGGAAGACGCTGCGTTGGAAGGCCTCCCACCAGGTGAACCGATGATCTGGTGAAGGTTGCGGGGATCCGCTGGATGCGGGACGCATGGGACCGGTCAAAGTGGCGACGCTTGGGGAAGGCTTATGTCCAGCAGTGGACGTCTTTCGGCTGATATGATGATGAATGACGAAGGATTATAGAAAGTTGTGTTTTTAGTTCGGTAGAAATATGAAAATCGCCGAAAGATACCAAAAATCATTTACTCATGTAGTTATTGAATGATATAAAAAGATATCTGCCGACAATATCATTCAATATTGATTACAAATCGCACATTAGTCACTCTCACCGATAAATATTACAAAGTTGTGTTCCTTACAATGTTTAACAAAACGTTCCTTGACTAAAAATAAATCTGAACTATGTTCGTTCGATAAACATGTCAAGGCATTTCTATTCGAATGAATGAACTTTTTTTCGAACTACACATCAGTCAATTATGAACTTCATGTGCCTATTTGTTAACCGATTTCCCAAAAAGGAGGAGGTTCTATATTCGACGTCATGTATATATTTTTTTTTTGTGTATGTTCACCGATTACTCCGTCAATTGTGGACCGATTTTGAAAATTATTTTTTTGTTTGAAAAAGTATGTTCCGAAATTGGTCCCATTTTAATTTGGTGAAGATCTGATGAAGAACTTCGGAGATATACAACAGAACTCTTCAATAAATAACGGCAAAACTCTCGGGATTGCTGCAATCGCATGTCTGTTTGTTGTTTATACCATTTCATAACATAACATCACGCCAGTTCGCTCTTAAGGGGTAAGCAGACCTCTCATTTCACCGGTTATGTTCAAGTTTCATGAAATCTATTCTGGCGAAATAGTTCCCTTACTAACTTGTCTATTAGGTACGTACAACTAAAAAGTGAAAAATAAAAAAACTTTTTGCAAAAAAATACTACCGACTTCCAAATACAAAACTACAAAGTGAAAAATAACTTAATTTTTTGAAGTCGGTGTCTTTCGTAGGTACCATTTTTTTGCGTTATGGACACCGACTTCAAAAAATTAAGTTATTTTTCACTTTGTAGTTTTGTATTTGGAAGTCGGTAGTATTTTTTTGCAAAAAGTTTTTTTTATTAATTTTAACAACACCTTGAACTGTACACCATTGAAAGCAATTATCAAATTAATCTCCCAAGCATGTAGCTTGGATGCTCTTCTTAACTACTCGTATGTTGGGGACTTGGGGTCAGCTTCCTAACCTGATGCAGATGCTGAATACCATTACAGTATCTTACATGGAGCGACTACCTATCCGAACACCACAATCCAGCAAATGATTAACATTACGCATTGGTAGACTGGTTGTCCGACTTTCGGGATCCTGCCTGCTCGTCATCATCGTCATCTTTATCAGCCTTTTAATGTTCCCACTGCTGGGACACAGGCTTCCTCTCTGTGAAGGGAATGGGCCTTAATCCACCACGCGTGCCCATTGCGGATTGGTGAATGTCACATGACTTCAAATTTTTGGTTCTAGGACATGCCGATTGTCTCACGGTATTCCTTCACCGTTTTTAGAGCAGTGGTGATGTAATTACGCAAAGTACCTAGGACACGTAAGTCAGGGCTGTTACCACCGCTCTATGCTTCTGCTCGTACCGACCGATTCAGTCATTTTACGGCCGCGACCGTCAAATGAGTGAATGGAAGCGACACTATCGTAGATGTATGTTTTTGTCTAAAATACGCAGACATAAATCTGCGAGCAAAAATCTCAAGTACGCAAAACACATATTTCACAATTCATAATTCGATATTAAATGATCTGTTGGCTCAAACTGCGAAAAATTAGTGTTAACACCAGAAAAGTTATGGGTGTCAAGGCATAACCATTAATTTTTATAATAAACTGCACTTGAAAATGCGTCAGCGGTTGCGTAAAATGCGCTGAGATCCGTACTAACTCGTAATTATATATGCTCATATTATACGACACGTTCTTGAAATAAATGTTTGCTAAATCTATGTTGATTTTTTTATTGTTTTTTTTTATTGGACGGTTGTCACCTGTCTGTACTGATTCTGACAGTGTTTCTACTTTTTAGATCTACAATGCGTAAGAGTGGGGCAAGATAAACGTAATTTATCAACGGCTCACTTTGAGTGGCCCAATTTGCCCCACTAAAATTGCGTTTCTGTCAGCTTGAAGAGTCATACATATTATTTTCTACTCAATTAATGCTTGTGCAAGCGATACCATGAAAACGTATAAAAGCCTGTTCTTTTGTTCCTTTTACAAAATTTCAAGAATCCAATGATACAATAATATTGTCTGCCATATTTTTGATTTCTTTATTAAAACCGTTTTCTCGGTAAACGTTATTTAAAACTAAATTAGATTTCTCGTAATATTAAATATAATATTTCAAAGCTGATCACGTTTCTTACGGAGACAAAAACGACAACACGAGCCAGTGCTACGACATTATTTTATAGTAGTCTATAAACTTCGTGTTTCACTAGATAACCTTTAAAGTCGATATAATACCATAGTCGCGTGGGACATAAGTAGCACAAAGATATCATGCTCATTTAGTAAGCTTATAAAGAGAAAAATTTATAACAATGAAAACAGCAAACTACGGTTTCATGGAAATGAAAATTAATATAAATTCTAGAAGGAAATATGCATTCGCATTGCAGTTGCTACGCAGACTAGCGCTAATTAAAAAGTCACGAGTTGTTTCTAGACAACATCTCAATGTCAAGCCTCCATTTAATTTTGTAGGACGTAAAATGTTTTCTGAAGAAATTCCAACAGCTGCGCTATTTCGCACTGCAGAAAAAACGTAATTTGCAATTTGCAACGTTAGTAATGTCATATGTTGTTTGTCAAAACGTTGCAGCGGCGTTTCATACAGATTAATTTTACATTTGACCTTCGAAGTTTGAGTGTTTTGTGCAGAAAATCAGCTTTAGTCTGAATTTATGTTGATGGTAACAAACATTTGTATTTTGTGGCGCCTTGCTTGGTTAACTCACAAAATATTAGACGTTTTATATTCGGCACGAATTCTTCATCTCCAAATTTTTTATCACTATCATGAGTTTTATCTTCCATAACAGCATTGTCTTCTTTTAAATTGAACGTTAACAAAGTAACATTCAACGTGTCTATTATATCATTCTTAATTTGTTTCACTGTTTACATATTAATCAGCATTAAAGTACTCACAGACGATAATAGATTCGACTACAAAGAAGCTTTTATCAACACGATCAAGAGGCACAATGTCTCATACGAATATGTATGACATATAGCTACTAATGATTCTCAGAACACGCCTAAAGATGGCCGCTCCTGATAAGTGAGACGTGTGGTTACAGAATTAGGTTAGTCTGTTATTGTTTTGTAAAGGAAGTTATTATTAGAAGCATCGTTAATTATGGTCTCAACAATGAAGTTAATACAAGAGGTTGTGTTTGGAATGGAAGACCAGCAACTATCTCAAATACTGATGACAATAATGTAAGAGAAAAGACAAACAACATCGCAACTGTGTAATATGAAAGGAACTGCGATTCACATATGAGCATGGACGTTATTATAACAGTTAGTAACACAATTCAAAATTTGAGGAATTATTGATCACAGTTTTCAGATATAAGCATACAGTGAAGACGATGCTAGCCACCTCTCTCTCTTGGTCGTCTTTTAAAAGAAAGACGAGTACAGATGATATACTTTCCTGTAACCATAACCCTGCTACCATGTCGGTACCTTCAAGGGCCATACCTCCTTATAATTCTGGGCCAGTATTAAGGTCCCTAACGGATACAGAACAGACCATTGTCTTCCACATAGGATACGAACTAGAAACATGTCGATTCTTGTCTGAAGTCATTAAGTCCAAAAGGTTATTGCTACGCGTGACTTTAAGGTCGACACGCCTATATTTGTGTTGTTTGGATGTTTATCTTTTTAATATTCATAGAGACTTTTTATTGATTGATTTTTTGCTCGACTCATGTCTACCTACATTACAAATCATACCTGCAGATAGTTTTACCAAGACTTGAATTTAGTGGGGTACAATCGAGACCGTTTCATGCTGTATGTTACAAGTCGTAGAGGAAAACACCGTAAATAAAGTTTTGGGTATAGACACGGGGTCCCACGGTTCAAATAAATATCATTAGATACCCCAATATGCATCGATTTGTTATTAAATTGTTTGTAAAATTAACATTTGATCATAATAATTGCATTTTCTTGTTTAATAAATTCTCCTAAGCACAAAACTATGGAATACTGAGCTTTTACTTCACATTTCAAAGATTATTTGAACGGATCATTTAAAATTGATTTCAATAGATGGCGCGGTTTTGAAAGTCTTAGGCATGCCATTCGATTCTTTTAATTTGTATTGTAATACATTTTGATACAATGAAACTGTAAAAACGTGTAAAAAGCTACTATGCGCTGCTAACACCTTCTATAGCCGTGGAACGGAATGCGACCGATGTAATTTTAGTAAATATGCCGTCGAAAACGCTAGTTACGTGGGCACCGTTTCTTTGTATGGGATAAGGCATCTGTATGCTAGTATTATATTATCTGTGGTAACTTTTCTTTTTTTTTTGGTATGTATGGTACCTATGGATGTGAAAGGGCGGGGTTAAAGTATGACCGAAGATATGATGGATGGACCAGCGAAAACATATTAAATCTAAAGATAGACAGTGTGAAATAAAAGATCATATGGCTAAAATGGACAACGGCATAGATAGGGCCAAAGGATACAATATGCTACACCAACCCCAATATTGGGTAAGAGCAAGTTGGGAATGATGATGATAATGGAAAAAGACGTAAATTCTTCATACCACCCATCACCCATATGACAATACAACAAAAACAGGTTTAAACAAAGATATAACACTTAACCTTATCGAAATCACACCAAAAACGATTAATGTCAAAAACAAAACCGCACAAATAAAATTAACCACCACCCACATGTGAACATTAAATCAAATCTCGGCTAACATTTGACTAAATACTAAACCTGTGCGGGACGGACGTGATCGATCAAGGCCCCAGGCTGACTGAAGGTTGTAAGGCTTCAGCTTGAACGCGTTGACGCCCCTTGCACCTATTGTTCAGTTGTCTTCGAGCAAGTATTGACCCTGCAGTGGTTGGAAGGCTGCCAAGGATGTTGAGGGGAAGGCGTGATGTCCAGTTCAGAAAAAAAGTCAGGTTTTCATGTCCAAAAGCGACGTCTCTTCATGGTCTCCGTTACGCAAAGTGACGTGGATTTAATATTTCGGAAATAATGGCTACGATTAGGACGGTGTCTCAGCGCACTATCCTACTACCACACTTGACCGTAACGAGGACCTCGAAACAACGACCGCGCATAAACTTTAATTATAAAATTAATACCTTATGGCTAGTCGCTGAAAACCAACAGAAACCCCCCTTCTACTGAACCGATTTTGATGAGACTTGTGTCTCTGGATAGGTCTCGAGAAGACCTTCCCTCCGGACCTGGGTCCAGGTTCCTATCTGCTACCTTCACGGAGCCCTTGCGTTGAGAACGCCTAATAAGGGGAATTTCAGTCAGTTTGTAGCTTTATATGCTACTTTACAATACAATGGTGCACTTTAGTGCCAGGGTACCAGCGAGGGACTTGTAGCCCTACTCCTGGACCGTCGATCTGTGACAGTTCCACAGCTTCATCTGTCACCTTCACGGGCACAGCCACGTGAAAGTGCGAAAACATAGCTTCAGTGCCTGTTTTCGGCATATTTCGTGAGTTTGTACTCGAGCTGGTGGGCGGATCCGCATTCACCAACCGTCATCGGATAGCCCTCGCGATGGGCTACCCCATGGTGGAAGTCAGGTGGATACAGCTCCAACCCTCGATCCAGTATTCACTCTGATGTGGTCGATGATGCGAGAAAACCATGGAACCTCTTACTATATTAAGTCGGTTAGTTCCCTAACCACCAGAGCTAGGCTCCTTCCAAAAATGTGGTTGGGAAGCTGGAGAATTGGGCTATCGAATGGTAGTACCCTGATGGGTGTACCACCAGCCCTTCTGGGACTTCTGATGCCGGGAAGCGGCCGAAATAGCAAATATCGTGTTGTTCCACGGCTTTAACGCCTCTGTGTGTGTATGTGTAGCTATATATTAGCTATGTGTTGTGACTGAGTCCAGGCGTGTGCCCGAGGGTCCCCGAAGGTAATGCTTCAGATAGCATATCAATAATCCTTCAGGCACCAAGTGTGTCTGAAGGTAGTGGGCCCTCTGGCAGACGCGTAGAAACGTCCATGCTGGCACATACAGACACATTATTTCAAGTAAGTAATATCTATGTACTAGAATTACACAGATGCCATCTATATATAGGGCCTGGACACAGTTCCAGGTCACCTAGAAGCGCTAAAACGCTTATAACCAAAATTCTGTTTACTTACTTGAGCAAAAATGCATGTATTTACCATCTCAGAGTGAAACTGTTTTAAACCTGGCTATGTACTGTTATTATGTACAGTTTTTCAGTCATAGCACCAAGGTATACTATCTAGAACACCTAGGCGGTGTTTCCTAACAAAATAAATGTGTAAGGTAAATAATACGATTGGTAGGTGGGCAGAGCGCACCTATCGATACTTGCGACCCGGCCATTTTCGGGGGGTCCAAAAAACGTAAACAAATATTTTTTATTTGCTTAAAATACTACTTACACATTTTATCTATAGTATATTAATTCTAATTATACTAGATAACTATATTTTAGGTACTATAGGCTATTATAAAGCCCTCAAAACGCTATTCTAAAATACCAAATTTGTCTGCTTACGCGCCAGACTATATATATCGTGTACCGCCATCTGACTGCTCATTTCGAACTAAACGGCCATGGCGGTAGGTCGTGTTTACGGAATTTGACTTGTTTTGATTTTGCTTTCTTTCCGTAACTACCGCATTTAGTATGTATGTACCGATTCTAATTTACTCTTTAGACCCCATATTTACTTAATACATACTCATATACACTAAAACATAATGTTTAGTGCCTCAAAAAGTGGTCGAAATTTTATGTTTGAAAAAACTATAAAAGAAAAATTCTCGTCTAAAACTGTTTAGTACGAGCTAGCGCGCTGGGGTAAGCAGACGTATGTTTGTTCATAACATTTTATATTTACAACAAACTATACTAATATTGTTTGTGATGCCCCGTCGCGAACATCTCTCCCGCCGTGCAGTGTCGTGTCGACCCGATGTGTTGACACGGCGCTGCATCACGCATAGTGAGCGACGCACGTCGGCAGCGCGCGTGCCACGACGCTCAGCGACACGTCGCTCTGCTCTCGCCGCGGGAACTCTGCTACGCTCATTTCGGTAGTGACGAATGAGCTTCTTCACCGGACGCTTTAGAGTGCCGCCAGTGGTGCGCACCTCAGCGATCCGGACTTCTCTATCAGGCCCAGGGTATATGGCCTGGATGCGGCCTCGCGGCCACGGGTTGCGTGGCGGCTGGCCGTCGGCGACGGGGGCGGGGTGGCCTCCTGCAGGCCAGGCCCGCAGCTATGGGCTCCCGCCGGTTTTGGAGCACCGGCAGGCAGCCTCGGCGACTGGCCTCCTCTCGGAAGGCCTCTCGGAGCTCTGTCTGTGTCTCGTTCGTGGTGAAAACGCCGTGTGATGGCGATATTCACGACCTCTATTGGTCTATCTGTTGGTCGGTGAAAGCGCCGTATGATGGCGTCATTCACGCCCTCTATATGGTCGGTGAAAGCGCCGTGTGATGGCGTCATTCACGCCCTCTATATTTCTCTGAAGATCCGGTTTCCTACCCGGCTTCTTCTCGATGGAGACTAGCTTTGTAAGAGCTGTCTCGTTACTGTCGGGCACTTCTATGGCTTCTTCCCGCCATAGCATAGGGGTCTCTTTGTGCCCGCTCTCTAGCCGCCTTATGTCGCGGTTCAGGATGTCTTCTGCCCTCTTCTGAGGGTCAGAAGCTGGCTTATTTGGCTTGATAGCCAACGATTCTGTGGCAAAGATTTCACGGAGCCGCCGGTTCGGTTCCGTGTCTCGCCCTTCAACGGACTGCATCCCGTTGATATGATCCAACCGCCTTATGTCGCGGTTGGAATGTCTTCTGCCCTCTTCTGAGGGTCAGAAACCGGCTGTACATAGATTTCGCTGGCGAAGAATTCACGGAGCTGCTCGTTCAGTTCCGCATCTTGCCCCGCGTCAACGTTCCGAGTTCCGTTGACACGATCCAACCGCCTTATGTCGCGGTTCAGGATGCCTACTGCCCTCTTCTGAGGGTCAGAAATCGGCTATACAGCTATGGCAGAGATTTCACGGGACCGCCGGTGTGGTTCCGTGTCTCGCCCTACAACGGACTGCGTGCCGTTGACATAATGCACCTGCTGGCCCGGTGTTCTGGTGTGTGCACCATGCAATGTCCAGCCCATCATGGTCCTTGACGCGATGGGTTGGTCTCTTGGTCCCCTACGGACCTCAGTGGCCAGCAGCAAATGCCAGTTGTCTTGTCCGACGAGTGTCTTCGGTACTCCCGCCGGATATATAAGCTCAGACGTCAAGTCTTGAAGGTGCCTGCATCGTGCCAGGTCCTTAAGATTGACTGCCTGTGGAGACAGGTTGAGCTTCGAAATGGTGCGCGCATTGAAGGGCACCCGATTATTCAACTGGCATGTGAGAACGACTGTTATTCGTCTCGATAGTGGAGTATCGATCCTGTTGTTTCCTATGGCATCGATCTTCAGTGGCTCAATTGGGCCCACTGCTCCTACTCGCTGAGCGATTGCTTCGTCGATCAGCGAGACGGTAGGTCCGTCGTCAAGGAGTGCGTATGTGTCTGCCTCTCCCGCCGGTCCTATGACCTGGACCGGTATCATCTTCAGGAGAGCTTGACTCGAATTAGTTCGCGAACTAGCCACCGTTTCCTGCGACTTCTCTGTCTGAGGCTTCCTGTTGTAAGGAAGTCGATTGTGCGTGGCGGTGCACCCCTTGAAGGCCACACTGCTTCTTGCTGCAGCTGTGGTTCTTACGACGGTATCTAAGGCAGCGATAGCACAAGTTGTATGCTTGGCTAGCTCCCATTTTTTGTCACTTGCTGCGTCTCTGTACTTTAAACAGTCAGACGCGTAGTGACCCTCTTTGTCGTAAATTCGACATTTGTTTACCGGCTTGTCGGTAACTATGTGCGTCCTCTATATGACGCGTTTTCCCGCCACCGAGTCCGTTTCTTTAATGTTCTCGGGCGGTGCGAATGCACTGCAGAAGTGAGCTTGCTCTGTTATAAAATCGCTGAAGAGTGACAGGTCTGGCAGCGACTGATACTTTTCCGTGTACGTCCTGTACCATAGTACACGTAGAGAATTGGGCAGCTTCTCAGTTAGCTGGCGCATCAGCTCAGCGTTGAGTAAGTAGTGTCCCTTCTTGAGGGCCCTCAAGGTGACGACTCCGCTCCTGATCCGACTTGCAAAGGTGCATATATCTTTGGGCTGTTCGCTGCAGCGTGGCAGCCCTCTGAGTCGGTCGGTTTCAGCCTGAGCTATTGAGTCGGGACGTCCAAATTGTAGCTCCAATTCTCTCATGATCTCATCCGGTTTCGCGTTCCCGATGAGTTCTGAGCTCACTGTCTCCAGTGCGCGACCACGCAAGCTCCTTCTGAGTCTTGCTGTGTTTTCAATGTCGCTGAAGTAGGCAACAGTTGCCTCGTAAATGGCTCGAAAAGTCAGCCATTCTGTGTGAGCTCCACCGAAGTTCGGCAGAGTCAACATAACCTGCGACGCCGTTCGGTTAGGCGTCCATGGTTCGATTTTTCTGTCGGCTAGCGACGCTATAGCGGTTGTCAACTCCGTTAGAAACGGACGGAGTGACTCTTTCGCTTCTATTTGCCCTGGTGGCTCCGTCTTGGACGGTTCGATGTTAGCCCTCGTCTTTGGTTGGTCTATATGGGTCTGGGAGTCCGCTACAGCGTCGCCGCTCGCAGGTGGAGGCCTATCTTGCTTCCCATTGGCGACGTCGTCCTCCCTCAACGGTGTGGGCTCTGGCGCCTCTTCGAGCCAGGAACGCACGTACTCTTCATTCGAGTCTCTGTCATCCATATATTCCGCTTCAGAAGGTTCTTCTTCTGCTCTCTGAAGGGCTAACTGTGCAAGCTCCAACTTAATCTTTAGTAAGTCTTCGCGTGCCTTAGAGATTTTTCTCTGTGACCGGGTCGTCTTGCTTGTAGACGGCGGTCTCCTATGTTCATTACGGGCGTCACCCCGGGTAGCCATTATTTCCTTATGTACAAAGGTCTTGTCTTGGATCCTTTGTTTTTCATCAGAAGGCTTCAGTGTTCCTTCTGAAGATCCTTCTTCTCTCGATGCCTTCCTGCATGTGCTCGGTTCCTGTGGTTCCTCCTCTTGGTGTGTGGGCGTATTGTCACCTATCTGTGACACGGTTGGGCTCCTGTTCGGTACGGACTGTTCAGTCCCATCAGTCGTTGTCGGCGAGCGTGGGGGCAATTGATGGTGTATACCTGCACCCGGTCGCTCCATGGCGACTGTCCACGCCTCAGGTCTCTTGTCCTGCGATCTGGTTATCGGCATTCCGACTGGTCCAAAATGTCAGCTCGAAACGGTTAAGTCCAACTCTAGACTTCAGTTCAAAACGTCAACTCGTACGGGTTAAGTCCAACTCCAGACTTCAGTACGATTGGGTTAAGTCTATTTTCGAGCTTCCAAACGGCTATGTCCAAGTCCAGTCTTTGCTTCAAGACGTCGTCGACTCGAAACAGCTAAGTCCAAACTTCAAGTTTTTTCTCGAAAAACCTAAGTCGTAACTCCGGGTTAAGTCCAATTTAAATCGTTGACTCGAATAGGGTTCGCTTCCTTTTTCAAAATTGAAAAAATATTTTTAAACTCCGGGTTAACCTTTAACTCCGGGTTAACTCTGGCCCTCTTGACTCCGGGTTATCCTTCAGACTATAAGTTTTTATTCAGTCTTCAAAACTATAAGTCCCAAATCAGCTTCAAAACTGCTATGTTGACACGACACAGGTTCACTATATTACTATCGACCCACAAGGGGTAAGCACTTGAGTAAGTTTTCACTGTACTTACTGTTTTATACGTGTCAACCTGTCCAGCAGCCTCCAAGGATGACCAGCTGGTCTGATACCACTCGCAGAAACTTCTGTCTAACACTTGACGTTAGTAGTCAGTCCAGACTCCAGCTATCGAAGGTCCAAGCTTCGATTGAGAACTTCTATCTCTTATATGACTATTTGTTTCCAAACAAATTCTAAGTCAATAATAAGTCTTCAGCTATAACGCTTCAGGAAATTTACAGGAACTATTTTTCGTTCTATTTTTTATAGAACAAGTCGCCCACACGACTATACAATATGCCTCTGTGTGTAAGCCTCCTCTAGGATAGCGCTTCAGCGATAATCCTTCAGCCGTAATCCTTCAGGAATTCTATGAACGTTTGTATGTTCGTTCTATCTCCTAAACAAGCTTTCGACACGCTATATATGAAATTTCCGATTCTGAAATTTCAGCGATAACTCTTCAGGCAATCTACTTGTTCCTTCAGGATACAGTTTCTATGTATTCTCAGATACTACTGTTTCTCAGTATGCAGGTTACACAACAGAGACAACTCAAAATTCCGTCTTTTTGCGACGGTAATCTAATCGAAACGAAATGCTTCTCTGGAAGCAGCTAGGCACCACAGGAAACGGCTCAGGAAAGGCAGTTGCGTCCCAGCAAAATGGTTATGTTCTAGAGCTAGTCCACGCGTGGGTCCCAAACCACACGTGCACTTTTCACTCCGGTAGTCGCTCTAGAAGCTTCTACTAACCAAGGTCAAACGTACGCGCGCCTTTTGACGACGCTAATCTCCCAGTTACTGGGTTTCTACACTGTTTTTGACTGTTAAAGAAATATGATCTTAACCTCGACACTTGTAAGGTTTACGAGGGGGACGTCAGGTTTCTTTATTCACTGGAACTTTTCTCACGAACGTAACGTTACGTACCCCGGTCGGTACTTTGTGTAGGTGTGTACTCTTACCAGATTTATATTGAGGGTACATACGTTCTCAGCAATGGTCGTCAGGCTTCTTTGTTCTCAGGAATTTTCACTGGCTTGGGCCTCGGTTTTCTTTGTTCTCAGGCACAAGCTTCACAGGAACGATACGTTTGACTTTCGATAAAGAAATAGGAATGTAACCCCACTTAACAAGGTTACGGGACGTCTATCTTCTTTGTTCTCAGGAACGGGACAACGGTTTTCTTTGTTCTCAGGAACTAGGCTCTTCAATATTGGCCTGTATTTTCACTGGAACCCAGGACGCCAGGCTTCTCTGTTCTCAGGAACGGGACAACGGTTTTCTTTGTTCTCAGGAACTAGGCTCTTCAATGTTGGCCTGTATTTTCACTGGAACCCAGGACGCCAGGCTTCTTTGTTCACTGGAACTAGGCTCTTCCTATTGGCCTGTATCTTCACTGGAACGCTGCGTAGGTCATTTGCTCAAAAATCCGGCTCGACAGGACCAGCAAATGTGCGGGACGGACGTGATCGATCAAGGCCCCAGGCTGACTGAAGGTTGTAAGGCTTCAGCTTGAACGCGTTGACGCCCCTTGCACCTATTGTTCAGTTGTCTTCGAGCAAGTATTGACCCTGCAGTGGTTGGAAGGCTGCCAAGGATGTTGAGGGGAAGGCGTGATGTCCAGTTCAGAAAAAAAGTCAGGTTTTCATGTCCAAAAGCGACGTCTCTTCATGGTCTCCGTTACGCAAAGTGACGTGGATTTAATATTTCGGAAATAATGGCTACGATTAGGACGGTGTCTCAGCGCACTATCCTACTACCACACTTGACCGTAACGAGGACCTCGAAACAACGACCGCGCATAAACTTTAATTATAAAATTAATACCTTATGGCTAGTCGCTGAAAACCAACAGAAACCCCCCTTCTACTGAACCGATTTTGATGAGACTTGTGTCTCTGGATAGGTCTCGAGAAGACCTTCCCTCCGGACCTGGGTCCAGGTTCCTATCTGCTACCTTCACGGAGCCCTTGCGTTGAGAACGCCTAATAAGGGGAATTTCAGTCAGTTTGTAGCTTTATATGCTACTTTACAATACAATGGTGCACTTTAGTGCCAGGGTACCAGCGAGGGACTTGTAGCCCTACTCCTGGACCGTCGATCTGTGACAGTTCCACAGCTTCATCTGTCACCTTCACGGGCACAGCCACGTGAAAGTGCGAAAACATAGCTTCAGTGCCTGTTTTCGGCATATTTCGTGAGTTTGTACTCGAGCTGGTGGGCGGATCCGCATTCACCAACCGTCATCGGATAGCCCTCGCGATGGGCTACCCCATGGTGGAAGTCAGGTGGATACAGCTCCAACCCTCGATCCAGTATTCACTCTGATGTGGTCGATGATGCGAGAAAACCATGGAACCTCTTACTATATTAAGTCGGTTAGTTCCCTAACCACCAGAGCTAGGCTCCTTCCAAAAATGTGGTTGGGAAGCTGGAGAATTGGGCTATCGAATGGTAGTACCCTGATGGGTGTACCACCAGCCCTTCTGGGACTTCTGATGCCGGGAAGCGGCCGAAATAGCAAATATCGTGTTGTTCCACGGCTTTAACGCCTCTGTGTGTGTATGTGTAGCTATATATTAGCTATGTGTTGTGACTGAGTCCAGGCGTGTGCCCGAGGGTCCCCGAAGGTAATGCTTCAGATAGCATATCAATAATCCTTCAGGCACCAAGTGTGTCTGAAGGTAGTGGGCCCTCTGGCAGACGCGTAGAAACGTCCATGCTGGCACATACAGACACATTATTTCAAGTAAGTAATATCTATGTACTAGAATTACACAGATGCCATCTATATATAGGGCCTGGACACAGTTCCAGGTCACCTAGAAGCGCTAAAACGCTTATAACCAAAATTCTGTTTACTTACTTGAGCAAAAATGCATGTATTTACCATCTCAGAGTGAAACTGTTTTAAACCTGGCTATGTACTGTTATTATGTACAGTTTTTCAGTCATAGCACCAAGGTATACTATCTAGAACACCTAGGCGGTGTTTCCTAACAAAATAAATGTGTAAGGTAAATAATACGATTGGTAGGTGGGCAGAGCGCACCTATCGATACTTGCGACCCGGCCATTTTCGGGGGGTCCAAAAAACGTAAACAAATATTTTTTATTTGCTTAAAATACTACTTACACATTTTATCTATAGTATATTAATTCTAATTATACTAGATAACTATATTTTAGGTACTATAGGCTATTATAAAGCCCTCAAAACGCTATTCTAAAATACCAAATTTGTCTGCTTACGCGCCAGACTATATATATCGTGTACCGCCATCTGACTGCTGACTCTTCGCCTGCCATCGCCGCCGAGCGGACGTCTCGCTGCCGCCCGCCGCTCTTGCCGCCCCCACCGCGCGCCCCGCCGCGCCCCTCTCTCCGACTCGTCGCGCCACTGCGTGACGTCACTGCGGTCGCCGCGTCTCCGCGCGCCGCTCACAGGTGTCGCTACTAGTAACTTCGGTTACTAGTAGGGACATCTTTTTTGGCCCCTTCCGGGTTAAAACCACGACTTAGTGGTCCTTGGTGGAAACCTAACGGTGTTAACTAAGCCAAGTGAAGTGGTGACCCGCCCACTTGCCAAGTCCCGTCTGGACACGGCAGTCAGAAGGAGTCGGGAGCAGGGTAGTTGGCCTTGGTAGATAGCCTAGTCAACCCCTGTCTCTGCCCCACAGCGATTCACCTGGCACGGTCGGGTGTCTCAACCCCGACGTGCCAGACTTTCGGTACACAGGAGGAGGGTGGCCCACCTTCGGTGGGTTCACCGGTACCCTAGGGCCCCTGCCACCCAATAAGATTGGTGGCAGGATTACAAGCTTAGGGCTCACCAGTTACTCACCTCCCAGTCTAACCCGGCTGGGAGGGTAGGATTCACACATCCCCGGGCCCATCCACCCGGGGAATAAGGTTATCAGCCCCTTAGTAGTTTTTAGTCTTTTTCTCTTCTCCTTGTTCTGACTCTATCGACAACGATGCATCCCGTTGAGGTGTTGATAGAGCTCGTCAAGGACTTGATGTCGGACAATCCCAGTCCGCGTCATGAAAACCAGGCCCGATTTAAGATCATTCTTTCATCTATTGCCAGATGTGAACCTTACAGTGCCCCTGCCCCCCCGCCCTATTCTGACTTTAGTCAGCTCCCCGAAAATGCGCAATATGCCATTAAAACAATTAAGGAGAGGTTCGCTCAGGACTTTCATCTCCGAGCTAGACTCGCCACTCTTTTTGGTACAGTGTTAGAAACATTAGTACCAAACATAAATCCGGTCGTGGATGATCCGATACTGGAACCCGAACCTAGCATGGCCCCCGTGCCATGTGAGGAGAAGGACTCTCCCAGATCACCCACCCCACCCGTCAGGCCCACTTCCGGGCCTAGATCACCCACCCTTTCCCAGGGTGAGGTTAGTAAGTCAGACAAAATTCCCTCTGAGAGAGACCGTAGCCCTTTAAAGCCCCAGACTTCGGCTACTAAGCCTCCTCCTCGTAGGAAGTCCGATCGCCTCCAGTACAAAAAGTACAAGGAGCGCATAGCCGCTTTTCACGCGGACTCCAAGTCCAAGTCCAAATCCAAATCTTGGGTCGATGAGGAAGGTGACTCTCCCAACGATATGGACGTAGCCCTTAGTACCGACGACGAATGGGCAGCAGTAGCTGTCCACGTCGATCAGGTTTTAGATAATCCCCCAGTCGACCCTAATAACCCCGATTTATCAGAGGACTATGCCACCATGTCCTCTTCTTCTGACTCTGATGACAGAGAATTCACTGTCCACTCTGGTGGAAAGAGGAAGATGAGGAAAAGTCCCCCTCACGCTACCAAGGCCAAAAAGCCAGTAGCTAAGACCTCTCCCCAGCCAGTTCTGCCGCCGGCCTTGCCCGACAGGCAACCCTCCCCCGCCCCCGCCCCCGCTAGTCCTTCTCAGCGGTCAAACCGCTCGCCTAGCCCTATGGTAGTAGTAAATAATACTACCACTAGGAAGCCTCCTCCTCCACCACCCATTTATCTTCAAGATAAAGGGAAATGGAGCGACATTTCAAGCGCCTGTGTAGCGCGGAAAATCAATTTCACCAAGGCCACTGCATGCCAACAAGGCATCAGAATTCAGGTCCCCACTCCCAATGATTATCGAGCTTTGACTCGTTTTCTAAAAGACAGGAAAGTTTCTTTCCATACTTACTCCCTTCCGGAGGAAAAGTATACTAGAGTCGTCATTAAGCGCGTTCCGAAGGAAATCCCGACGGAAGCAATCCGAGAGGATTTGTTAGCGCAAAAAGTCCCCGTTTCAGAGGTCCACCGATTGCATAAAGCAAGAGGCGGAGATCTCTACGACATGGTCCTAGTCGTGTGTTTCCCCTTCCAGGGCCACAATCCCATATTTAATGTCCGGACCGTATGTAACTTATCTGGCATTTCTATTGAAAAGCCATACCGTCCCCATCTCGTTGGTCAGTGTCACAACTGCCAACTCTACGGTCACTCTCAGACCAATTGTTTCGCTCCTCCCAGGTGCGTTAAGTGCTTGGGAGAGCACAATACCAAGGACTGTTCCCGTCCTAAAGACCGATCACAATGCACGGAGCCTCCCAGCTGCGTGCTTTGTGGACAAGTCGGGCACCCGGCTAATTACCGTGGTTGCCCAAGAGCCCCTAAGCTTGCGCCTAAAATGGCCAGGCGTAATGACGCGCGCCAAGCGCGTCAAGCCCCTACCACTCAACTCCCCCCCAGACTAGCCCCTCAGAGGCCTTCACCCTGGGGCAAGCTGAACCACCAAAGTGTGGCTCCTCAGTCTTGCTCCCAGCCGATTCCAGCGCTGATGGCTACTCCCATCGCAGCGCCAATTATTATCCCCGACTCAATGCCCCCCGCCGCCCCTATGGCCGCCCCTATGACCGCACAAAGCCAGAAGGTGGCTTCCACCACCCCTGCTGCTAAGTGCCAGCCCCCTGTCGCCCCCTCCGGGCAAAAGCCATATATATGCGTTGGTATAAATATAATTAGCGCGTACTCCATTTTTATGACCCCTCAAGCCCGTGCTCTGGATGCTGAAATCCGGAATGCGGGCTCTCTCCTTCCCGCTGAATGCGCCAACCTCTTTAAGAGGTATGAGTCCATCACTGAGGAGCTCGATAGCCTTATCTACAAGGACGGTCAGTGGGTTCGTAAATAGTACGAACCCGCCGTTCATACAAAATTAAGTTACATATTCGTTCCGTCCTCACCGCAGAGGCTCGTCGCGTAATCCTTTTCGATTCTATAAGCTAGCCCGCGTGCTGAGCCATAGTTAAATACCAGTCAGATATTATTGGAGTTTCTTGTCCGTTCTTCTCCACGTAGGCTTTTCCGAACGGATGGTAGAATCACTTTATCAGATCCGGCCTTTGCCATCCCCCAAGCGACGCCCTGAGCCGAGGTCCGACCCCAACTGGGGTAGCCCTTAGTGCTGTCGCTTTAGGTTTAGAAACTTTAAGCCTGGCCGGAGGCTACTTAGCTTAGTCTCCACAGGTTAGTCCGGTTAAGCAGAGGACGGCTACTTTGGCCGAACTGCGAGACGCCACGCATTAAAAAAAAAAAAAAAAAAAAAAAAAAAAAAAAAAATCTGACTGCTCATTTCGAACTAAACGGCCATGGCGGTAGGTCGTGTTTACGGAATTTGACTTGTTTTGATTTTGCTTTCTTTCCGTAACTACCGCATTTAGTATGTATGTACCGATTCTAATTTACTCTTTAGACCCCATATTTACTTAATACATACTCATATACACTAAAACATAATGTTTAGTGCCTCAAAAAGTGGTCGAAATTTTATGTTTGAAAAAACTATAAAAGAAAAATTCTCGTCTAAAACTGTTTAGTACGAGCTAGCGCGCTGGGGTAAGCAGACGTATGTTTGTTCATAACATTTTATATTTACAACAAACTATACTAATATTGTTTGTGATGCCCCGTCGCGAACAAAACCAGTTGCTGGTTTTTTGTTCACTCAATTAAAGATTGGTACAAAAAACTTAACAAAAACTTTATAAGCAATGCTAGCGCCACACTTGTGTAATCTTATTATTAATACTTTAGTGTTTGAATCATGTTTCATTTTACATCTGTTGCTAAGTAGTCAGATTTGGGCTATAGTGTGCTTGAAATATGTGACTTATGGATTTGTACCAATAAATACGATCTTCTGGAATCGGAAGTACCGTACTATAGGAATGAGTTTGAACTAGTTCTCGAAAATGGCAGTGTCACGTTGTATTGGGATCGGTCTATCATCACTGACAGGACTATTGTTGCCAGTAAGCCTGACATAGTGGTGATAGACCAACTAGAGCGTCGCGCAATGATTGTTAATATAGCGGTCCCCCATGACGAAAACCTCGTGAAGGCTGAGAAGGATAACAAAAGTAAGTATCTGGATCTGGTTCGCGAGGTTATCGACATGTGAGAAGTGAATACAGCAATCATTGTGCCGATAGTTGTGTCGGCCAATGGCATAATAACCAAGAGTCTCGACGAACACCTGTGGAGGCTCGCGATGGACAGTTGGATTAAGGGCAGGAGCCTCGACCACTGGTAGCTTGGCTCCTGTTCCCGATACAGGTGGACTACTATTTTTTTATATTTTATGATTAGTTTTTTGTATGTGTTTTATAAAAATATATAAAAAAAATGTAATGGATAAGAAAGACAACGAAATACAGTATAAAATATTAATAATACTATTTACTTTTTACAAACCGTATCAACTCCCGTATTACCCCTTTCGTAGCTACTGTTAAATAAACACTACTCCAGAAGAACCCTTTCAACAAAACCCAGGTACTACTTAAGAGAGCAGCCATGAGGCACGGAGAGCAAAGAATCATAAAACTGGTATAATATTTGCGCAGCATCCCACTCCTACGCAACACGACCGACGTGTGAACATGGTTTAGGGTCACCATATATTACGGAGAAGATTACTTTATGGCTTTCTTCCTTAATAAAGTTTAAGAAAGCGGTATCTTTAAGAATGTATTTGGAAACAATGGCTTTTAAAAATACACACATAAAAAAGAAATCGTAAAAATTTAATGTCAAGATTTTAAGAAACAAAGAATAAAAAGAGACACTAAAGGATGCTACCTAGAGAAATCGAACTGAAAACTATAATGATAGAACTCTTAACTCAATAAAGGCAAATCTCGAAGACAGAAAACCGACACGACTCGTCAAAGGTCTTTGTCCAGCAGTAATTTGCGATAAGCTGAGTTGAAATATGGACATATTCCTGAACGGAATCAATAAAATGATCGCTAACCTGACATTAACTTTTCTGTCCAACATAAGAAAACGTATGATTCATATTATATGTAATAGCTCTTCCAACACGTGCAATAGTAAAGTTAATTATATATTGTTTATATCAGTCATAGGGATTAATAAACAAATTCCTTTCAGTCGTGTAAATAATAGATCACTTCTCTTACATTCTTGACTGTGTGCCAAATAGCTTAGTTTCTTTCAGTTTTATCAGTTCTGTGATTGGAGATGTATATCATAGCAGCTGGCTTTGTCATAATTTGATGATGGCTATCATTATATGTTTGTGTTTCATCATCATTGTCATTAATCAGCTTTCTGAACTGCGGTAAGGCATGTTGCACTGTTTACATCAATTAACTTAGAATCACCATTACCATTCTCTTTAATATCATAGACAATTATCACCTCCTATATAGGCTTCTCCCAAGTTGCCTTCTGTATCCAGTTTGGTTTGGTTTTCCTGCGCAGATTCTTTTCAATCTACGTTTCCTGATTTGTGAAACATAATCACAGTAACACTTGCCAACAAGGTTCAATTATCATTAAAATAATCAGAATAAAGCAATCCAATGCTGGATATGGTCCTCCCTAATCACTTGATTCTTATCTATTTTCCACTCCAGATGCTTCAAACCACCCTGCGAAGATTGTCGCTCCTACTAACCTGAGGGCGTTTACCTAAGATACAATATCTACCATAAATCCTAAATATACCTAGGTATTATTAGATCACACAATTTTCTACTCCGTACAAACGAATCTCTGCAAAGGATCTTCCAAGCATTCAAATCCAGCGCCACTACTAAAGAACTCAACTTTATATACTCACGACATTGTAAAACGAGTCTTTGACATCCAGTAAGTTGACTAAATATATACTTGAATAAATTGGAAGGACGGCACAAAGAGACTGAAAACGAAGGTTCGTAAAATACGGACGTTATATTTGCGAAGGTGGAATGTTGACAGACACACACACACACACACACATAGACAACGTAGATAAGTACGTGTGAATACATCCTGAAACACTTCCATTGAAATAAACAGTTTGATGTGGAAGATGTTTTTGTGTAGAAAGAGGACGGGGTGAAAAGAGGGATGATAGGATACATATAGACACGTCTGCACTAATTGGGTATTCATGTGGAAAAGGGGTGTAATTGATGCAGATGTATCAATAACTTGCTGGCTTAATGAAGTATTTAAATTAATTAGGTTCGGAGCACTTTAGAGTTAAAACTACTGACAATACTAATCTAATTCGGGGAGTCAAGACAAGACAAACTTACAAAAAAGACTAAAGATAGTAGCAAAATTTTGTTAAACGACCTCTTTCCATAAACGTTTGAACACTAGCAAAACTAGTCTACTGCCAAACAGCCTTCAGCAACAAATCCCAAAATTTTCCTAAAACAACCATCAATAAGCTTACTACTATATAACTGAAAAGTTGGCCACGATCTAAAGTTCGGCCACCGTACACGATCGGGCTAAGCATACAAGACTTTACCATATGCGTAAGAGGTCTACGGCCGCTCATAAAACTGCGCACCGAAATCGGTAATAAACTATAGAAACGGCATGTCCAAATACAAGTAGCCATGCTCCGTGTATGATATATGGACTTCCCGGAAATCTGTCCTCGATTTTACGAACAAAGTGTTTGCAATGTACGGTGTCTAGCTGCTTCGTACTTTTGAAAATAGATTTGTGAACATATTTTCAGGTTACTGCGTCCATTTTCTATTTTTTATAGTGGTATCTATTTCTGAATTTTAAAATAATTTGTAAGAACAATCCTAGGTTTTTTAGAGCACAGACATTGAGCTCTAAATTGCAAGTCAGTCAGCTGTCATTTAACATTGAAAAGTGTTGTCGGATAACAACAACACTACAGTTGACGTCTGCGTTTTAAGTTCCATGCTTGTTGTGATTGTGAATGAACCATTTTGATTTGTATTGCGTCAAATTCATTTGCGCAAATAATTCTGTGTCTATTTTCTCAAATTCAGAGATTTGAAAAACATTTTTGATTGGTATATTAATGATAGTGGGTCAAGGCGAATCAAACGTCAGATGAATTGACCATTATCATTATTCATGATACAAAATAAAACAGTAAAAAACAAAAGAAATGGATGGGTATTAAGAGTATGTAACAAGTAAAATTTCAAAATTTAAAAAACCCCCGACACTTTTTTATTTCATGCTACATAATTTAATTAGTATATAGTAGACACGCTTCGATCGGCAATCTAATGAACACGTAATTATGACACGATATCTAGCATATAAAACACCCCGATTCAAACAGTTAACCGCCCATAACTTTTGAAAGGCTAAATCGATTTTATTCAAACATAGCTAAGAACACTCTCGATTAAGGCAACTTTAAAAAAAAAACTAAATCAAAATCGGTTCACCCGTTTTGACGCTATGATGCCACAGACAGACACACAGATACACAGCAACACACGTCAAACTTGTAACACCCCTCTTTTTCCGACGGGGGTTAAAAATCAAAGACACGGATGGATTGTAGGAAGACATTGCTAGAAGCGGTGTACCGTACCAGTACTGTCGGTAGAGATGCATCGAAAGACAATATTGCGACGACTTGAAGGCTCAATTCTGGTAATTAAAAACGTTCAAATTCAAGTCGACATCTTATCTCGGCGGCAATCATGTCAAAATGTAGGGAAGTAGAGATGTTTTTGTCTGTGAATGGATAGATAGCGAACGTTCTTTAAACATATCGGAAAGGGCAGAAACATGATAATTCAACCTACAAAACCCTACAGCATCTAAATACACCAGACCAGCATGCAGCTACAAAGCATTAAACGGGGCGTCGATCGTAAACTGCGAGTTCAATTAAGTAGGAATGTCGTATCGATTGTTTTGAACTGATAGTTAAATGTTAACTGACGTTGTTCGGTGAGGTCATGGTTGTCTGTTGGCAGGTTTATGGGTTTTGTGACTTAAAACGTAGTGGCTAGTATGGTTAGTGGTTGGAAATTAGACTCTTTGTGGTGATGGGTGGGTGTAGAACTTAGAAGTAACGCGTCGTGAAGCGGAAGCTTAAGAAACAACGTTGCCCCCGCAGACAGGTGCGACGTGGCAATGGGGTATGGAGTAGTTTGAAATCAGACTTGTGTTTTGGATTGGGAAGAGAAGTCATGTGTCTTGAAGCTGCATCTAAAAATATCTAGGAGCAACGTTGGGTTTCCGCAGACAGGTGCTACACGACAATATGATATATATTATAGACATTTTGCCACGGATCCCGTAACTTTTAATTCTTGTATGTTTTTTTTTTCCTTTTCTCTTTTTTTTTGTATGTTGGCACCTTGTTTGTTGTATACCTCGTGTATTGAAAATTTAAGTGTGATTTTGTGTTTTGTGCTGTGTCTTTTGTGTGCACTAAATAAATGTTTTATCTATATATCTAAAACGATCTATGATAAAACGCGTTGTCGCTTTGTCGTGGCTTGTCTGTGGGAGCTTTTGAAAGCAGTTTAAATAACGCATAAACACAGCCTATAGCATGTATTTGTGACATAAAATTTCTCCTTCCAAGTCAAAACCTAAGTTCCTAGTATTTGCACGAACTTTTAGAACATTAACCTAATTTTACATTACCAGGCCTAAAACCCCAAAAACTAAGTTTGTTTCACCAACTTTTTGACACAACACACTGCTTACCAAAGAACCCGAGGGTAATCCGCGGAGAATCTTCGTACGAACGGCGTCATTAAAATAAACGGGCGAATTTGAAGCGAAGCCGCGAGGCAAGCATAGCGGTGTCTAATTTCTGTCGCAAATACAACATTAAGCTAAGAACGCACATTGACTCTGGGTAGGAATTAGACAATGTGTAGAGCAACTTTGAAAGTTCTGTAGTTCACAAGTGGGAAATCTTATTATATTCTAATGTGAGTCCATAAAACGCGATGTTATGGCAACATTTAAGTTTCAAAGGGACATGGCCCACATAATGTTTTTAATTATAAACTACAAGTAAGTGTTCTTACGGGTCGGTCGGTATAAGCATACAAGAAGTCTTTCTATGTGCTGCGGTCGTTATATGCGTAGCGCACATTCTGTGGTGGTTGATAGATTTCAAGCAAATATTTTGATGAAACATTCAATACCAACACCTACAT
The DNA here is from genome assembly GCA_964057195.1 of Orthosia cruda. Taxonomy (NCBI): domain Eukaryota; kingdom Metazoa; phylum Arthropoda; class Insecta; order Lepidoptera; family Noctuidae; genus Orthosia; species Orthosia cruda. Next base: position 39,109,632 of record OZ059836.1, read on the forward strand.
ACACTAATATTATAAAGGTGAAAATTTTTGAGTGTGTGTGTTAGGAACGGCTGGAAGGATCTAGGTGAAATTTGGCACAGGGATAGATTATATTCAGGAATAGCACACTTTTACCCCGGGAATGTATTCCCTCGGGATAATTTTCGACTTTCACGAGGGCAAAGCCGTTGGCAAAAGCTAGTTATATCCTAAATACTTAAAAAGGAAACTTCCTCCAATCCACTCAACTCAGTCGCCATAACAACGTCAAAAACTCTCAATTAATGAATGTCTGTTTAATTTTATACCCATATCATGGCAGTGCACAAAAATAACTAGTCCGCCATCTTGGGCCGTCCGCCATATTGGATTTAGAATGACGTCACTTAGTTAACCATGCATTGTCATCCAAACTAACCGTGTATGCAAAATTTCATCTTAAACGGTTGAAGATAACTGCTTTAAAATTCAGTTGCAAGGTTTGACCCGAACACACCTACATACATTGCAAATTAAATAAAAGGTTGTAAAAAATATAAGGCCTAATTTAAGAAAATAATTAGAAAATAAATCACATCCTCGTCAAGCGCTCTATCCATCTCATTAATACTGCACGTTCTAATTCGAGTCGCGAACTCAAGTAAAAGCTAGAAACGCACTGGTAAAGCCATAGTAATTACTATTACAAAGGAGTGTACAGTGTACTATACACCCACCCGCGACTCGACTACTAGATAATCCACGGTACGCCTGTTATCCTCTCCTAATCCTACCAACTATGCTGGTGTGAGACATAGGAGGTAGCGGTTTTGATATTAATAGGAAGGAATTAAATATTGAAGGTTGTACTGGTATTAATGGAGCTAGGATTATGAAGTGCTTGAGATTGATTTTAGGTACTAGAATTTGCGCTGGCTTTGCTCGCTTGGATGTCGGAAATTATTGCTGTATTTATACAGGTAATTGTGTGCGAGTGTTACAATTTAGATGTGATTGATTAATAAACATTTACATTCACACATGTTTTTAGTAGAAAGGATAGGTATCTGGGATTGGTATTTAGATAGAAGCTTCAGAAATAAGGGCCATTACTGATAGGCGATATTTCGCACGAATATTTTTCTCTTTATTTATTTTTCTTTCTAAAAAGAAAAATACCCTAAAAACGGAACCATATTACTAAGACTCCGCGGTCCGTCTGTCTATGTTCGTCTGTCACCAGGCTGTATCTCATGAATCGTGAAAGCTAGGCAGTTGAAATTTTCACAGACGATGTATTTCGGTTGCCGCGATAATAACAAATATTAAAAACGGAATAAATAAATATTTAAGTGGGGCATACAACAAACGTGCTTTTCTGCCGTTTTTTGCGATAATGGTACGGAACCCTTCGTGCGCGAGTCCGACTCGCGCTTGGCCGGTTTTTTTTTTTTTTTTGTTTTTTTTAATTTTTCAAGTGTAAAGCGGGCGAACTGTGTCAAATTGCGTCCATGTGAACGTTTTCGTTATTTCGCTTATCGGTTTGATATAAATAGAATCGCGTCGAAAGATCGCTAGTGTACGCCTTTTTAAAAATCTAATCTCTAGATTAACCTAGAATAAAAATGATGGCATAAATAACTACTTTATTATCGTACTAGCGGACGTCTCGCGGTTTCACCCACGTAGTTACCGTGCCCGTGGGAATACAGGGATAAAAAGTAGTCTATGTCATCCGGGGATAGTGTAGCTTCACAACGGTGAAAGAATTTTTGAAATCGGTCCAGTAGTTTTTAAGTTTATTCGTTACATACAAAAATACAAATCTTTCTTCTTTATAATGTTAAGTATAGATGTACAGTCGAGGGACAAAAGTGCAGTCTTACTCTCCCAAAACTTAAATGACTAATTTTTGTAGAAGTTAAATTATACACAACTGATTTAATATGTTGTATAGAAATTAAAGTAAAGATTATATCTGCTAACCGTGAAAAGTTGAAACACTTCTGTCTAAATAAAAATTGCCGCTGCTGTTTTGGTAGAGTGTGACTGCACTTTTGACCCTTAACTGTACTTATAAATGTGCAAAAATAAAACGCACACTCGCCTTTGTACATCAACTTTATCGTCACTCTATGTTGTATGTGTCATTTTTGTGTACAAGAACTGACTCTCAAGACAACATTTCAATCACAGGCCGCGCTAATCCAACGCCCATAAATCACGACAAGAAACAATACAGCATCGACTACCAGCTCTAATCCGTTCGCAACCGGTTCTGACATGAGCGCAGGCGCCGGCCGGCGATAGCTTGGGCCGGCTAACGGTCGGTAGGCCACTCACCCGGCTACCGAGGTACGCCATGCGGACTCCACGTGGGTTGCCGAAAAAAATAGTATCGATGTTTTTGTTGCCATCCCTAGACTTGGATCTCGACGATGTGGCAGGTGATTTTGATCTGTCAAAGATTTGTCTTCATATTTTGATTTCTTGACACTTAATGTTCCGATGACCTTGTCTCTTTAGAAAGGCTTTTCTTCAATGACAAGACAATTGTTTTAAGGACTTATGGACTTCTAATGAGTTATGTGACGGGAACAGTGAATAATACCGTATTGCTTTCAATTTAATTTTGCTACTTTGAGTTACATTATTGCAATTTTCATAAGGATCTATAATTTTATTGAAAATAATGTATAGCAATGTTACTTCGGAATAATGTAGCTTTCCATAGCTGAAAGGATTTTTAAAAACGGTTCAGTAATTTCGGAACCTATTCGGTATAAACAAACAAACAAAAAAATATTTTCTCTTTATTATATTGGTATAGATTGTAACAAGTCTACAATACACTTGTCTGATTACCGACTTACTAAATAACAATTAGTAAAAGTAATTTGCGTATTAACGGCGTTTTTATTTAGATTTTTTCAATTCAATTCTATATTACTCGATCAGATTTAAATTAATTAATTACGATGCTATCGACACTTTTACAACGATCCCAAACCGCTACACGTGGTTACTTTTACGACCACCAGTATAAAACTACGCACAGAGTTTATTTGTTCAGTGTCATAACATCCTGAGTTCGGGCTTAATGAATCGCCCACTCGAGGTTTTTGGTAAGTTAGAAATAAAAACCGGCCAAGTGCGAGTCGGACTCGAGCACGAAGGGTTCCGTACCACCATCGCAAAAAAATCACGTTTGTTGTATGGGAGCCCCACTTAAATGTTTATTTTATTCTGTTTTTAGTATTTGTTGTTATAGCGGCAACAGAAATACATAATCTGTGAAAATTTCAACTGTCTAGCTATCACGGTTCATGAGATACAGCCTGGTGACAGACAGTCAGACGGACCGCGGAGTCTTAGTAATAGGGTCCCGTTTTTACCTTTTGGGTACGGAACCCTAAAAACGTATATGTGTAACTAGGGAGTTTTATGTCTGCCCTGTTACAGTAGACAGTGAAGTTATCCACTCAAATTAAGCTGAGAATGACCTTTCTAAAGGTCAAAAGTTACATAAAAATGAACCCAAATCGCCCGCTCTTACTCACAGTCTTCTTAAAAAGTTTTTGTGTTAATGTCTTCATTAGGAATATTTCCCTGGCTCCGGTCTCTGAAGACCTATTCAATGGAAACTTCTGTCAATAACTTTATTTCTACAAAAACCTTCAACAATGCTTATATACTAGGTCGCATGAATCGGGTAGTTTACTGAAAATTTGTTTTTTGTCCGTCAGATAGATTAATAAAAACTTATTAACAAAAAATACAAAAAAATAACTTCAATTTCGGAAGTCGGTGTTCATGTTTTGGGATTTCGTTTTTTGACACCGACTTCCGAAATTGAAGTTATTTTCCACTTTGCAGTGTTTTTATTTGGAAGTCGGTTGTATTTTTTGTTAAAAAGTTTTTTTTTATTTTTTACTTTTTAGTTGTGGGTACATAACGGACCAATTCTCCAAAGTGAAGCCAGAATAGATTAACCCAGAAACATGAAACATAAACAAAAACGGTGGATTTAGAGTACACCAGGGTGAACTGTTCACACCTGCGTACCCCTTTAAAGCGTGCTAGTGTGATGTTATGTTATGAAATGATGTAAACAATAAACAGACATCCGATTGCAGCTATCCCGAGTGATCTGCTGTCATTTATTGAAGAGTTCTGATGTATATCTCCGAAGTTCTTCATCAGATCTTGACCAAATTTAAATGGGACCACATGACAAGCACCAGCTTGCTTCAAATAAAAAAAGAATCATCAAAATCGGTTCACCCAGTAACAAGTTACGAGGTAACACACATAAAAAAAAAAAATACTGTCGAATTGAGAACCGCCTCCTTTTTTGCGAAGTCGGTTAAAAAATATTGTATACGTATTTTTCTTTTGACACGTAAACATAAAGAGACGACGATATAATGCGTTGAAATATCGTGAAACGTCACGCCGTTAGTACACTTTATACTATGCCTTAGTGACGTCACAAGCCCCCATTCCTGAACTTTAATGCGCGTCAACTTTTAATTTTTGTATTGATTTGGTAAAGCAAAAAATACATGTCCAATATTATTTGATAATCTCACTGACGGACTAAATAGAATTATTATTTTTCTATTCAGGAATCTATCTTACTCCAGTGAATAAAGGTCATACAGATCCCTGACTCCCAAACTTAGGAGATCCTGTGACTTAGGAGTCAGTTTACTGTTGTTATTTGAAAAACGATTTGTTTTTTCATTCACCAATCAAAATCTAAAATGAGATTTACAATACATTTACAGACTAATAAACAAGTAAAATTTAAAAAATCCCCGACATGTTTTTATCTCATGCTTTTTAAATTACATAATTTATCAATTAGTAGACGCGCTGCGACCGACTATCTATCGAACACGTAATTATGACACGATATCTTGAGAAAATAACCCATTCAAACAGTAAAACTCCCATAACTTTTGAACGGCTGAACAGATTTTCATTAAATATATCACAAACAAAAAAATAACGAAATCAAAATTGGTTCATCCGTTTAGGAGTTATGATGCCACAGACAGATACACAAATGCACAAACATACAGGTACTACACATGTTACTTATAACATCCCTCTTTTTCCGTCGGGGATTAAAAACTGGGTGTAGATATGAAATCTGAACTTTATGCAGAGGTAAATTGTTTGAATGTGAAATGAGACCGGTCAATGTGGCGATACTTGGGGCAGGCCTAGCATTTGTCCAGCAGTGGACGTCTTTCAGCTAAAATTATGATGATGATGATGAAATCGTTGGAGGTAATCTCATTAACAAAAATCTATATTATTGTTGAATATCAAAGCAATTTTTGGCTTGTCAAAATTAACGGTTCCTCTGGGATAGACCCCAGACCGAAGGCACGAAAAAATTAATAAATAAACTATGGTCTTGACCATCTACATGCTATCCAAGTGTATTGTACCATCATGAATCATCTATGAGAACCTGTCACACACAGTACTGTCGCTAACTGCGCAGTTTCCCTTTTGAATTTCAGTTGCGGTCCGATTCTCTGAACGGCACCAAAATTGACACTGTTCCTCTGTATTTCAGCAAACATTAGACTGTAAACAGTTACTGTGAATACAGAACCCAATCGAGTATACACAGGACTGCAGCCTAATTGCCTTAAGTGAATTCGACAAATACTCTTTAGATAATTAGGTATTTTCAATAATTATTGGACTCTTTCGAAAAGAGTATCTTCACCAATGAAAGCGTCCAATCATTTTTGGTAATACCTAATTATTTAAAGAGAATTTGTCATAGTCTTTTATGGGGTCAAACCCTTTGCCTTGCCGGATTCACTTACGCAATTAGGCAATATGGTCTATAGATAATTAGGTATTGTCAATAATTATTGGACTCTTTAGAAAATAATATCTTCAACAATTAAAGCGTCCAATCATTTTTGGTAACACCTACATATTTAAAGAGAATTTGTCGTAATCTTTTATGGGGTCAAACCCTTTGCCTTGCCGAATTCACTTACGCAATTAGGCAATATGGTATAGGAAATATACCTAGGTATAATCATTGGTCATCTAGCTTAGAAAATGATTGATGATCACAGCCCATCAAAGAACTATGATATAAAATAAACCCTATGGTCACCCCCTTTAAATACAGTGGCAAGTAAACTCTACAATCAGTTTAAGGTAAGTTATCCCATAGATTTTTATTTGAATATTGAACTTTATTGCCAGACCTCACCGTAGTCTGTGATTAATACATTTATTTTCATTAATATATGAGTATTTACGACCCGCGTTAGACCACATTGGCCCATAGTGTGCGTTGAATCCTATGCAAGAGTTAGAATGAGAATCGTGCTTTGTAGGGATCTGCGTAATCTGTGTTAGGAAACCTCTGTCCATACGTGAAAATTTCCCGATACCAAATCGATGATATGGAGTAGTGTTTGTCCCGATAAAAACCCGCAACACACATAAAGCAAGTTATAGCAAATAAATTACATTTAGATCACTCCATATAAAGACGTTATTCACGATAAAAATAATAAAAGTGTTACATTAAATCATTTGTTTTTCCTTTTTGTAGCCAGAATCTTATTTTTTATGTAACTTTATTATCATAATTGCGGAAAAGCCGCGATTTTATGTTGAATTGAATTAATTTTAAGACACTGAGGAATTATGATCAATTTTTATTAGGTACTCTTGCTAATGGAGAGGCAATATTGTTTCGAGGATATTAATCCTCTTTGTAAACGCTGAGTGCCCGTGAGTATGCCAATATAATGGTTTGACACTGATAATGTTTCTGGAAATATAAACATACATGGCTACATTTTCTTAGAATTTTTCAATTCTTTGTAGACTTTTTCTAGATTGTAGGTATGTAATTAAAAAATGTGAGACAACTAAAATGTTTTGAGTAAAAAGCATTTTTGTTCTGATACACCGAAAAAGCAGCCATGAAATAACGCAGTTATTGAATATTATAATGTTCAGGAAATAATTTTGGTCGATTTTAATTGAAGTACCTGGGCGAACGAGCTCTGCTTGGGTGAAAATGGAGAAAACGACGTTTTCTAAAAATCCCCCGAGCCCCCTGGCATACTCAATTTCATGAAAATCGTTGGAGCCGTTTCCGAGATTCAGATTATATATATACAAGAATTTCTCGTTAAAAGGAATTAGATAGATAAATATTAGGTCTTACCGCTGTATCTCTAACTGTAAAAATCAACGCAAACACTCCAATATTATGCAATTGTATTTACCTGAAACAAGAAAATTGGTATTGTTAATACATTATCAAATTACAATAACAATATAATCATAAAAAAAATACTACCGACTTCCAAATACCAAAACTACAAAGTGAAAAATAACTTTATTTTTTTGAAGTCGGTGTCTTTCGTAGATACCATTTTTTTTGCGTTATGGACACCGACTTCAAAAAATAAAGTTATTTTTCACTTTGTAGTTTTGTATTTGGAAGTCGGTAGTATTTTTTTGCTATAGTTTTTTTATTTTTCACTTTTTAGTTGTACCTACGTAAAGGCAAGTTAGTAAGGTAACTATAACGCCAGAATAGATTTCATGAAACTTGAACATAACCGGTGAAATGAGAGATCTGCGTACCCCTTAAGAGCGTGATGTTATGTTATGAAATGGTATAAACAATAAACAGACATGCGATTGCAGCAATCCCGAGAGATTTGCCGTTATTTATTGAAGAGTTATGTTGTATATCTCCGAAGTTTTTCATCAGATTTTCACCAAAATAAATGAGACCAATTTCGAAACATACTCTATCAAACAAAAAAAGAATTTTCAAAATCCGTCCACAATTGACGGAGTAATCAGAGAACATAAACAAAATTGACGGAGATATCGATGAATAACAAAAAAAACAAACATAATGTCGAACATAGAACCTCCTCCTTTTTGAGAAGTCGGTTAATTAATGATATAGGATGACGAATGATGGGGGTAGTAGGTAAGGTACTTCTTTTGAGATTCTAAATCTGACTAAGTGTTAATCTTTTATGAAGCTTATGTTAATCCAGGCTTAATAATTAAACTGAAGCCCTAGCAAGACAAAAAGCCATATTGCCCAGCACTTAAATTTGTACTACCTAGATGGTAGCTCCATCTAAGTACAAAACAAGTAAAAATAAACACTAGCACCCCATCTCACGGTCGTTTTAAGCTCAAGAGTGCAAACATTAGTGCCCGCACTCATGAGACTGTGTTATCTGGTCTGTTTGTATGTCTGTCTGTTTGTAGCACCGATACTCTTGATGTATTGATTTAGCCACGGTTGATAACAGATATTGGAGTGTTCCATTTATTTGTTGAGGACTCAAGAGACGGGTTACATGGGTTTTGTCAATCTGTGCTGAAAGTGATAGAGGTTTGAGACGTGCGTGTATGACTAGATGTTTGAATGTGAGTGAAACAAAAGGCGTATGTAAGGTTCGTAGCAGGTAGCGTTCTGTAGTTTCTGCCTATCGTCATAAGAAAATGGCGTGAGTTTATGTATGTATGTATATTAAGATGCCGATATCGATGCCGATGCAAGATGTCAAGGATATGGCAGAATTGAAATGTCTCCAACAACACAAAGAAGAGACTCGTGAGAACTCTGGTATTCTCGATATTTATTTACGGCTCGGAATCTTGGGCAATTCGCACGGTGGATCAAAAAAAGGTAAAGGCTTTTGAGATGTGGTGCTGGAGAAGAATTTTGCGCATACCATGGACAGCCAAGCGCACGAATAAGTCCATTCTCGACCAGTTAAACATCAAAACCAGACTCTCCACGATCTGCTACCAACGAACCTAAGTTACTTTGGTCACATCGCCCGGAGACAGCCAGACAACATGGAAAAACTGGTTGTAGTGGGAAAGGTGGATGGAAAAAGACCACGCGGACGTTCACCTACTCGCTGGTCTGACCAGATCAGGGCCACTGTGACCAATGCTATGAGAAGAGCCGAAGACAGGGTGGCTTGGAAGCACCTCGTCGTTGACTTCAGAAATGAAGACAACGAATAAGAAGAGATATTAAGATCTTTAAGAAAATTTTGGTTAGATACAGATGACTTAAATCACAAAATATGCCAACGACGTAATCGTAGCTCTTAAAACGGTAATGGAAAACATCGTGAGGAAACCGGCATGTCTTAGAACCAAATATTCGAAGACATGTGACATCCACCAACCCGTACTGGGCCCGCGTGGTGGATTAAGGCCCATTACCTCTCTCACAGAGAGGATGCCTGTGTCCCAGCAGTAGGAATATTATAAGGCTGATGATGATGAAGATGATAATCGTAGGAACATGGTTTGTTTTCTATTGATATAATATATAATTTGAGTAGTTTACTTAAGTAAACAAGTAAAATTTTTAAAAAACCCCCGGCACATTTTTAATTCATGCTACATAATTTATCTAGTACATAGCAGATACGCTTCGTAATCAGCAATCTATTGAACACGTAATTATGATGATCTTGCGAAAACACCCCGATTCAAACAGTAAAACGCCCATAACTTTTGAACGGCTGAACCGATTTTATTCAAACATAGCTAAGAACACTCTCGACAAAATCATCTTTCGAACAAAAAACAAACTAAATCAAAATCCGTTTAGGCGCTATGATGCCACAGATAGACACACAGAATCATAGCAACACACGTCGAACTTATAACACCCTTCTTTTTCCGTCGGGGGTTAAAAAACATTGTCATCATTGTTCATAAAAGAGGAATAACTTATTCTTAGATATAATTAAATATGTTTCCCTGCATACCTTGCCTGGCTTTCAAATGACATTATTTACTCCAGCAAGCGCAGTACACTCAAAAATTAACATGAAATCCAAAACGAACCAACAATACGTTCACCAAAAATGCAAACCGTTACAAACCAATGTTTAATCAAACTCATTTACACAAAATGCCGTTAATATTTATGCAGCACCACGCCCGAATAATTTAGTCTATACGCAAACAAAGCAGGGGGACGGGCCTAGTGTACAAAACAGCATCATAAATAGAAATTCAAAGGCTTTTGTAAATTAAGATAACAAAATATCGAAATATAAAGTTACATGCTGACGAAATCCCTCTGAGACAAAGCAACGGACATACTTCAGTGGCACTGGGGAAGTCGCAGGGTTGGCAAACTTGCTCACAGAAAAAAGTAAAAAGAAAATCTTGAACTCAGTAAAAATCAATGTTTTATAGTACTAATAATTGTTTAAAGGTCAGTATGTCCAAATAAAAAAGTTTGCTTTACCTTACCGATATACAAAACGAATTAAGAGGCTGATGTGAACAGGACGCTGATAATAAAAATCATAACAAAAGGAAATAAATTACATAAAACTCGTTTTTTGTGTAGGAAACGATAATAGGTAGATTTATAAAAATATTGGACACGTATTTTTTTCTATTGACACGTAAACAAAAAGTGACGGCAATATAATGCGTTGAAATATCGTGTGACGTCACGCCGTTAGCAGACTTTATACTGACATAGTGACGTCACAAGCCCCCACTCCTGAACTTTGACTCGCTTTATCTGTAAATTTGTATTGATTTGGTAAAGCAAAAAATACGTGTCCATTATTATTTGATAATCTCACTGACGGACTAAATGGAATGATAATGTTTCTACTCAGAAAACATCCATGTTCCACAACATACTCGTAGCAATCGTTAAAGTAACAAAAGTCCAAAAGGAAAGCCAAAACAGCAAACGGTAGAAGTAAGAAAAGCTATAAGCTCATTCACTTAAAACAATTGCTTGAAACATAATGAACCAGCTCACAAAACTTGGCACAGCATTCCTGCCAACTCCTGCTCGCTGACAAACATTAAACCTTGACAAATCAATGTCAAAGAACAATTGAAACTCCAAGAAGTCGTAACTTGTCCGCGACAGCCCTACTCGCGAGCGTTGTTCCCGCGACGCGATTGCAGCAATATTACTTATGAAATAAAAGAGGCCGGGAGCTCCTTTCGAATTGCAAATTTAACTTATGCGCCTTCTCGAATCTCCATTAGCAAATTACTGCTGTCTTCCGGGAAGCTTTACGTAACACCAACAATATGTCTACAATAAAGTAAGACTATATATCATCTGAAATCACTTTCCTAACTTATGATAATAGACGGAACGACATCAATCTTGATTTTTTATTCGCCATTCCTCTCTGGGGTGTCGGGCAGTAGGCGTCACTGGTCACTTTACGATCTCCAGTAATTTTTATTATACGATGTGTTATAACCGGTGTCGTTCACCTCGTTCAGTAAATACGCAACACTCGAGATTATTTTCTCTTATTTTTTTTCGACGGACCTCTGTGGTTCGCTGTCAGCCTCTTCGGTAGAATTACGGCTAATAAAATAATGACATTACGTATTCTTACGACTTTTTGTTGCGTAGATAATATTGGTTAGCGATGTGGACGTCGATTCATCGTGGGGTCGGATCGGGCGCATAATACCCGTAAGAATTAGTTTGTACAAGGGTCGCTCTCGCACCTAAGTCAGGGTAAATGTATTGCGTCACCAGCACCCTCGAGACGCTACAACAATCTTCTCAAATCGTTGTTGAAAATTCAATGACATTCGCCGGAGGCGAACGCTTGCGATATCTTTTTACGAGTCACAAAAAAATGGCAGAAACTTTTTATCGGATCCAATTTTGTTCAGTAACTATGCCGGGTGGATTCGTGATAAGCTTTTTATAACAAGGGTGAGTTTCTCAACATTGGAGCGAGCGTCGGATGGTATGGTGTGTCCGTCTCGCCGACGCATTGGTACTGTACGCCAATCACAGATGTAGACCCGATGATAAAATGGGTAGCCGACGAAGGGGATAAAGCATATAACATCTTGTTATAAATTTGATGAGAAACCGCGGTGTCCATGTCTGAATAGTTTCTGTATGTGCCAGTAAAACGTGTCGTTTGTGTAGCGAGGCAATCTGCGACAAATACGTGTATATCTCAATACCAGTGCAGTCCGTATCTCACGGCTCCGGCTGGCGACGATTCCATCAGCTTCGTATATGAAAATGTATAAATATGTCAGTCAACAGAGCATCGTCTCCGTATCAATAAGTTGTATTTTCTCGATATCTTTCGCGGCGATATTTTTCTTAGATGTTCGTTATTTTATTTCTGTTTGGTACTAAAATTTTGTTTTGCAAAAAGACGCGATAACGAATTTATTCTTCAGCATTAGAGTTTATGTTTCCAATCTGACGGATTGTAGATTTATCTTTTGCTTTGAGTTCGTGCAATCATAACAGATGATCGTCTTGGGACGGATTACGGGCTTCTCAATTATTTTGAAGTTTTCAGGTAGGTTTTGCTAAATTTCTACCTTTACATGACAAGATGTCTTGACAACCCATATTAACAGCTGCTATATTATGTACGCCGAAAAATTCTGGAGTGACGACCGCAAACTAGAAGGCGTAACGTTGGAATGCCCCGCTCAAGGTGGACCGAAGACGTGGTGGTTGCCCTGGACCTTCTGGTTTAGTTTACCGGAGGATTCGAGATGCACAGCACCAATCAGTGTGGCGACGCTTGGGGGAGGCCTATGTCCAGCAGTGGACGTCTTTCGGCTGAAATGATGATGATACTTTGTAGAATGTAGCTGCAGTGAGTTGTTACTCTATAGCTTCAGGGTGGAATGAAAGTTCGTTCACTTCATGTTCGCTTCACCCTAGGTGAGACGTTTACACTACTGATTCGATCTGTTTTAAAACGACTTTCCTCATGCACACCTATCTTCTTAACGCTTCCAACAATCAAACTCTTAAAAACGAATTTAATATCAATAAAAAGTTTTTAATCACTTGTTGGTCACTGCCAAGGCCCTGTGTCCAAATATGTGATGTTTATTAGTCACATCACTACTAACTTTTATTGGCATTATAAATTCAAAAGACCACTTTATTGAAACCATCAAAAAGTTTGGTGAGAGTTGAAGGTTAAGTCTGTAAGGTTCAAGTTCTTTCATATAAACATGTTGTTGACTGATTTTTCTGGTTATGCAGCGCAGCTGAATGTGACTAGATTGGCACAGGAATTAGTTGCAAGAACTGTAACTCAGAAGTGGGATTGTAGTGGCTGAATATGATGAAAACTAGAAGAGGCAGACAAAGTGACATCTGGTGAGTGTGTCCGTGGCATCAACAGTGGGCCTTACCAGAATATCAGCGCGGTGTTATTTTTTTTAATTATATCGCTGCACATGCTGAGGTAGGAGCCTTTTTGGTCTCGCACGGGGTTTTTTTGTTATAATTAGTGTTTTATAAGCGATAAGGACTGTAGACAAGTCAACTAACTGACCACGATGATGATGCGCTTGCCCATCCCATCCATTTTGGGCTTTTGAAAATCGTTACCACCGGTAGCATGACACTTTTTCTAGCGCGTATGAACCTTACATTCAGTTGATGTCGTGGTGGCCCAGTGGCTAAGACTCGCCTCTCGTGCTTGAGGTCGTGGGTTCAAATCCGGGCAAATACCAATGTGACTTTTTCAAATTCATATGTACTTTCTAAGTTTATATTGGACATCACAGGTTACGGTGAAGGAAAACATCCTGAGGAAATCTGGACTTATGTTGTTAATGTAACTCTGAAATAGCCAAGTCAGAGGCCTGTGGGGTTCCTAGAGGCGGTTTAATTAATTCTGACACCAGAGTTTGCCTCATCTTCTTTCATGCTAAGCTTAGACATCCCTATATGATGCATTAGCATAAAGGGCCGTTAAAAAGCATCTTTAGAACAGTCAGGTATGGATATATTGTATTATGTAAAATTCGTGGATAAACCCCATAAATGGTGCTACAAAACATATTGAATTACAACATGTATTTTTCCTATATCAATATGCGTATTAAAATATTTGCACATGACATACACATTTCAAAAAAACCCTCAACAAATCCAATCGTCTTCACGCACCCACGGTCTAATTAACCCACAAGGGAAAAAAACCAAGCCTCCAAAACGTAACGTTGTTCCAATTCATCGACACAAAATACTTTTCATATTCCGACGTAGCAGCCCCAAGTGTGAGAAGGGCTGAGCCCGCGGGGCGTCGAAAATTAAATGTGGTTGCGGAGGTGAATGACAAACGAGCCTGATGCAGGATTGGCGAGCTCTCATGTACCAACCAACCACCCGCCACAACGGACACCTTTAAACTGGCGCAAAAATATATTATGCAAATTGAGATTTATACCGCGGGGGAACTGAAAGTATCTGTGTTATCTTTACCTATATAAAGAGATTGCTTGTTTTCCGTCTTCTACATAATCCGCCAAATTACGCCGTTGTTTTTTGTATAGAGATAGACAATAGGCTCAAGCAGCTTCAGTGTCTGCGATATGAACTCTGCCCACCTGACACCTATTTATTTTGTGATAGAGCATTGACCTTACATGCTAAGATATACATAAAACTTGTTTTTTCTGTATACATTAATAGAATATTCGTAGAATTATAAATGATAAAATATTCACATGAAAATTCAATACATTCAAATCTCATTGTATTCCATAACAGAATCGAATAAAAATAACCCATTAATAAAAAGGACCACACGATCCGGCCCGTATAAACTAAAGAAAAATAGTTAACCCCAAAACGCGAGCGAGGGACAAAATTACCCATCCCAAAAGTATTTGCTGACGGCTTAATAAGACGCGCGTAATTATCCGCAAATCCTCCGTCGGCAGAAGAGCCCATATCCGTAAAGGACTTGAGCAAACTCGGTTTGGGTACCGCCAGTAATAACTTTTTGCGAAGTATGCTAACCTAACCCAACATAGAAGGAGAGTTCCTCTGTACATAATATTGAAAGCGCCGTATATCTGTCGATATGTTTACATTTCCGCTTGGTAACTGTAAAATCATTCGGATTTATCGCGGATTCGTATTCATGTATAGCTTTATACTCTTGTATATCTGGTGAGACAGCTTTTGAATAAGAACCTAATAAAACGGAAATACGCTGAACGCAAACAGTTTTCATTTGCTATTAAAACATTTTCTCAAATTAATACTTGTACCACAAAGTGGGCAATAAGCGAGGAACAGAATTAGTTCCGTCCGCGTCGACTTATAACTTCAAAGTTGCCAAGGACGCTAGTGCCGGAACTTGTTCACTGTCCATAAAAAATGAAACACCTTTTAAAGGAATTTCCTCATATACAATGAAATCTAATAAAGTGTTACCGTCGGAAACTTTGTAAGTTCACCACATAAGACACGATTGCCACTAAATTATGAATCATATAAACAAGAGAACTCGAAACTTACGAGTTATTACGTAGTTCATATCAAAATTTTAAATTGAACTATAAACTTGCTTAATTCAACCGGGGTTGGAAAGGGGTGAGCTATATTTTGGAACGTAAATGTGGCATTAACCACTGGTGCGAGGGAGAGGGACGATGTGAAAAGTCTAGCAGTGACGTAAATTGCTACAGCGTCGGAGATGATTCGTGGGGACATTTTTATTTTGCATAACGCAACCGTCTTGCTTACTTGTGACTTTGTTCTTATTGGGTTAATCTGAACATACGTTGTGTGACTTGTGTAATCTCTTCAACTTATTAAGCATTCAAAACAGAGCGCGTTTGTAAAGATCATTATTTTGTTATTGTATCATTCAACAAAGTACATCACTTGTTCGCGTGTCATGCGGAAATTAATAAAAAAGTTCAATTGGATTTTCATTGAAATCAGCTGAGTATTTAGCTGAAAATATAGCCTATTTCGTGGTTAATGACGCCCATTAACCGTTAATATTCGTTTAACCAACATTGGTATTTTACGATACTAGTGGGTGGTGGATTACGTAAAAATGGAGGACGTATTGAATCCTTTGAGTGCAAGCGAGGACCCCAGACCGTAGATCAGTGAGTAAACACGCTCCCGCTGGCGCGTCCGCCGCACGCTCTGCACGCCGCAAATTGAATCGTGACGTAATATTTAACGTAGACATTTTGCGCTACCCTCGCCCAGCGAAATTACGCGACACAGCCTTCCCCGGGAATAACTTATCATATAGCTCGTTTAACTCAGCCATCAATAAGTCATCGTCGAATAATTTTATTTTGATGTCGACTAGAACTCGGCTAGCGTGTAATTCATTTCCGTAAAGTTAAGTCATGTAGATAAATTTATATCGAGATACAAGCTGACGGTATCGTTTCGTAATATTAGGAATATTTGTTTTTAAATTACGCTACGGTAAGTCGGTTCAGCGTAAACAACAAATAAAACAAATAACAGCTGGGGCTCTATTTACGCGTCTTCTCGTCTTTCAACGATACTTCGTAGTGTTGACAAGTGGCTACTGTGAGCTTTTTCCATAAATACATGCAGAGTTTATTTCGTGAAATAAAGTCTGCGTGTATTTTTAAATATATCACAAAAATCAGTTTGCTCATTATTTTCAAATAATATCGCAAACACACCATTACATCACTCAACAATCAAACCGCTCACATTTTCCATTGCACCCAAGGGCCATAATGCGTTAACACACAACACCGGGTTTAATACACGCGTCGTATGCACGTAGGTGTGGGGAAGCTCTTGTAAAATGGGCCGAGGCTCTTGTAGCGGCACACTCGTCGTGTTTGCCCGACTCACTGGCAGTGCCGGCGCGAACATATCGCTTCCCTGATATCGGTAAACAATTTACACGTTTCCTATACAATACAAGCGGTGTGCACACGTTCGGATGTATTTATGTATGTCTGGCACAAATCTTGGAGGTGGGGTAAAATGTACCTGCGGAGTGGAAGAGGGTTAGGTGTTATTGATGTGTTGTTACATATTTTTGTGTACTGTTTGTAATGTGCACTACTGACGAGTACTATTCTGAGTGTCTGAGTGAATGGTGGGTTGGGTGCCAAGTTTTAGTTGACACACTGGATTATTTTTACTTTTACTAGTCACGGTACTGTAGGTACTGAATGTAGGTGAATCAAATTATGATGTTACGTTCATATTACGTAAGTTTGCTAGAAACGTAAAAAGGGTAGGTATAGAGATATTTTTTGTCATTTTCAGTATCACACTTAATCACTCTAATATTATGAAGGTGAAAGTTTGTGTGTGTGTGTGTGTTTGTTACTTCTTTACGCTCAAACGGCTTGACGGATCTGGATGAAATATGGCACAGACAGATTATAGTCAAGAATAGCACATAGGATACTTTTTATCCCGGGAATATGTTCCCACGGGGTAATTTTAGACTTTCACGCGGGCGAAGCCGCTGGCAGAAGCTAGTTACTTTATAAGTATACCCTTGAAGTGTAGCAAGGTACCGACACAGCTTTTAGTTTTTGAAAATTGCACACTACTATATTCATCAAACAACACACATCCCTATCGAACCAAAAACAAAAAGAAGTCACAAAATCCAGCTTGTTTAATTTCTAGAGTATAGCGCACCAGACTGTTTGATGCAATTTACCGTGGAACGCATACCAGTCATATCAGCATTATCTTTACATCCTTAAGAAAGATTTTTTTTAAAGCTTTTATTTAACTTGCAATGTATGTATGTATGTGTTTTTGGGTCAAATCTTGCAAACACGTTTGGTTATGTTAGCTAAGTGACGTCATTCTAAATCCAATATGGCGGACGGCCCAAGATGGCGGACTAGTTATTTTTTGTGCATTGCCATGATAAAAGATATAGATGGGAAATACGAAAAAAGCTTGTTTAAAAAATATATTTGATGATGAATAATTTATTGCAAAATAATATTGCATAAAACTACATTCAAACAATAACCCTCCACAGCACTACCGAACCAAAAACAAAAAGTCACAATATTCAGCCTGGTACAGCCCACAGAGTATAGAGGATGAGTATAGCCGGCCTGTCTGAACCAATCTCCCGTGGAACGCGCGCCTGTCATATCGGAGCGTACACCAATTACTCAGCACCTGCGACCGAGCTTATTACCAACAGTTTTCGACACTTTAATCTCGTACTAACTTATTTATACGGCGGATGTATTAACGCCAAGAATAGGATTGGTGTCGTAAGCTGTTATGTCGGCTGGATGGACATCGTTTTACAACATACAATTTTGGGAGTCCTGAATTGTATTGCTTCGCATAGCTAAAACTTTAAAGGGTCTGTATAATGAACTCATGATTGGTTTCATTCGGTTACCTTTTCCTGGTTTATTCCTACAATATTCTGTGAATTTCTTTATCTTGCTCTTATCCCGTGTTTCTTGGGGACCTGTCCCCGTCACGCCATCACTGACTCCCTTTTCCTTCATATCTCTCCTCACACAGTCCATCCATCTTTTCTTTGGCTGTCCCTTCCCTCTCCATTATCCTTATATTCATAACTCTTTTAGTAACATGCGTTTGATCCCTCCTCATCACAAGACTATACCAGGAATAACGGTTTCCTTTCAACTTTTCTGTCACTGGTGCCACTTTCAAACTTCCTCTAAGAATGTATATATCTATTTATTTTAATACTTACTAGCTTTGCACGGTACAAATGTATAAACACAAACTGTCCTCGTGTATCGCTCTTTATATTAGAGATAACCGTATTAAAATCTCTTGTAGTTTAGAAGAGACATTAAAAACGGCATTTAATAAACCTTAGGTACGTGGTGTTATCCATAATAATAAAGGAACTACTCCAACTTAATGAAGTATGCTTTATGGCGATGAAAGACCAATTACTAGTTTTTATGTAGTACTCTGATTTTCTAAAGCAGATCCTCATTTCTTCGCAGATCAAATTACTACTAGTATTCGACGGGTTCTTTCAAAACTTCAGAAAAAGCCAGAACAAAGAAAAATAAGGCAGGATAGTTGGAAATCTAATCACTTTCAGGTAGATAAATAATAATCTTCTGTTATTTATTCACGACCTTTAAACCTAATGTGATATTGATGTATGTTCGTATCTCCGCAAAATTATTTCAGCTCCAAGTAGACTTGGCTTTCTTGGGCTTTGTTAGGAAATTACGAGGCAGTTAGAACGCCAATAACTTCTGAAATATAACCTCTAATAACAATGTTATTGGGGACGCAAACATTTAAGACAAATGGAGACTCAATCAATATAGATAGTCTGTAATAACTTAAACAAGAAAAAAACAAACAAGAACAAAACATGAACTGTCAAAATATGTTAAAAAATAAAAATAAACTGCCGAAAACCGACCACAAACATTGTAACCATAATAAATCTTCGAAAGTCGATTAACAGGGGAAAATTTTGCGCCTTCAGAAAAGGGATTACCTTGCAAGCTGTAACCAGCAATATATTTAACTCATTAAGGTTTAACCCGGAAAATTTTGTAGGGTCAGGTAATTGAGCGTAAGAAGTAGGTAACCACAATTCGAAAACCCTCACGATAATCAACTGAAACTATTGATTATAATTGAAACTTAAACGGGGTGCGAATGACCCTGGATTATGGTTAGAGTGCGGAAGATATATAGGCTGATTTACTACCCGTAATATATCAAAGATAATAACAGTTTGAACGCGATTAAGAGCTAGACGCTGGTAACCCAGCAGGAACCACTGGAAAAAAACAAAATGTGAATGGACAGAGAAATAGTAAAATAGGCAGTAGCAAGTCTACTACTAAATAAGTATATCAAAACTAAATAACAGATTAAGATCTAAATGAATGGGAATGTAAAAACCATAGCGAAAGTTTACTACCGCAAAGCACGTTGATGAACTCTTAAAATGATGTTATGTAGGGATACATATATGGATTTTAGTCATATACAGTAAAGACCCGTTAGTACACAACCTATATTCAAGATACAATTTGCACATGATTGAAAGCTATATCCCCTTACAGCTAGCTAAGTAACGACCTAGATATAGACAAACATGTGTTCACGACGTCTGGCTGCAAATGATACGCCACCCAATTTAGGAATCTTTGCTCAAGTCATTCAACTCATAGACTGTAGTCTTGTTTTTTAAACTATTATAAGACTAAGTTATTAAATGAAGCGTCTGGTTTATTTAATACTGAGATAGACTTAAAGACTGATGCTTATAAGTTCATTAATGACAAGGATAACGCTGTTGGTCATATATCTCAAGGAAAAGCGACCACGGAATCAGATAATGACCACGCCAGGGAATAAGATAACGCCACTGACAATGTACATAAACCTACCCGTATCAAAGGCCCACTCGATATATCATTTCCCGTGACAAATTAAAAGCCCATAATTTTCAATCAAGCCCCAATATTTAGCTCGATACAAAACAAAGCTAAAATGAAAGCCACGTATCCGTTGGCGTGGCAACTGGCGCATTTCGCCCAATAAAACGTATTTGCCGAAGGTGGTCGCGTCCGTACATTAATATCGTTCGGTTCAGCCTCGCCTGATTTACGAGCGCCACTGCTGAAAACTCCACCTTCTGTGGAAACATACAGGAATGCGGTTGGTAAGGGAACGACATTTGATTGAAGAACGTAAGTATATCTTATAACTTTCACGTTAATAGTGCCTATATTCAAGATATGAAAACTGATACGCTTACAATCAACGAAAAAGAAATAAGTACGGTGATGGTGAACATTGAAAATGTAACAATATACAACAATGACTCATTCTACAAAAGAATTTAGATGTGTCACACAAAATAAAGTACAACGCTAAACAAAAACTACTTTCTGCAATATTTCACTATCAAAAGCTTCCGGTGAAAGACTTTGAAATATATAGATTTTAAATCTTAACCCGAATCCAGCTAATAAATAAGACCTGGACACAATAAATTATCATTTCACTGGACCTGCTTCCTTACATTTACCACCGGCGACGAAAACATATATCAGAGCACATTGTTCATAAATCAAATACCGGTATTTACCGCAACTGAAGACTGTACGCAACTTTAGTGTTTTACTCGGACAAAACTTGGCAACGACGACGACAATGAGTCTGAAAAAAGAGCAGTCAGTTTCAAATGAATTGAAATTAATGTTATCATTACTAGAATCTGGCTTATGCAATGTATTGTTAACTTTGCGGCACGTGTAGCATTAATGAGGAAAGACGGGTTACTATTACTAACCTAACTTTGACACGAGAGCAAACAACAGATTTTCCTTGTCGTGATTTAAAATATGTTACGAAACGAAAATAAAATTTCAAGGAACTCTCATTGAGGAAAAACAAATTGTTTATGTTTATATCTTCAGTATTGGACGGAACCGCTCCATTTCTAATAACCCGTATGTTTTCCAAGTAACACTTCTCACACATGGAGTAGTGGAGGAAGCAGCGAGATAAATTACTTACTCCGGACATCTGAACACAGTACTTTTGCATGAGAACTCCTTCCCTACTGTATAATCGTGTCTCCGACGGTCGGAGAGGATTTCGATACAATTTTACATATTAAACAGTTTTAAGATGGATTTAAACTTGGCGAAGATAGAGGAACTGTGTGTTAAGAAAGTAGGAATAACTCAGTATACATATATACGAGTACTACAGAATATATAAAAGCCACGTGCACCACCAATAACATATTGGATTTAGAGATGACAATTGCACATAAAGTACTACTTGTCGACATCTTGATAGCCGGGCAACGTAATGGGGAAGGAAATTTATTGAACTCAGTGCTTCAGAATATATTGGATTATTATACTGGGACAACCGACTTCATAAATTGATCATTATTAGAAATCAAGTTATTTTAGTGCGCACGGCACTAAAATAACGTTGTTTATGATTATCAATACATATAATAAATCTGTAGACAAGTCGTTTTTGTATATCGAAGTTATTGCCAAAAAAAGATAGCCAGGGGGCTAAAGGATAACAAACTGTTCAGTTGTGCACGCATCAAGTAAAATATACGAAACCAATGTAGATAACTTTTATACATAAAAATTGTGCGTAATTATTTTTGACTTTGAACTAACCCCTGATTTCTAAATTAAGTATTTGGTTTTCTAATTAAAGTAGTTATGTATTTCTCAAACTCTAATTTAGCCTGAAAACCTTCTTAACACAATTACCGATATTAACAATAATCGGAAACCGGTCCTCAACTTCGAAATTCAAAGTGCTTCCTTTACAAAACATTACACAATAAATAAAGCATAATTATTCCAAACCAATCAATTCTACAACCTCACCCAAGTACGTCAGTTACAGAACAGCTATCTAACAGTCATCTTGCAGCAATCAATTCACCATTCGTACGTCGACGTTGCTCGCACGGTGTCCACCTCCATATACGGAGCCCTGTCCATCTTGTGTATAACGAGTAGCTGGGACCGAAGCCCTAGGACAGAATAGGACATTTCGTGCGGTTATTAAGTGTGCGAGTTTCTTGTGAGTTCGATATGGGTGGTACAAATGGTCTGATATGTTGTTGTTGTTGGGTTTGTTTTGATCGTAAAACTCGGTGTTACTTTACAGATTGTAGCGTGTGTAAGTTGAAGAAATAGGTATATATGACTGTTAAGTTTTAGCCGAAAAATATTGAGAGGTAATGACAAGCTGAAGTAAAACCCAATCCTTTTAAAGCAGTGGAGGAAGTAAAGAATCGTAGAATTACTTTTCGATGGGCTGCCCTACCTTAATACATAAGGAAGGAAAGGGTTTGGTAAATATTCTTTATCTACTCCGGTTTCGTTATATTCGAATTATAAAATTGACAGCGGTTTCATTATGATACCCATAACGACATCGGGTTGCATTATGTGAATCGTCATAAATTCTTAAACACAAGCAAAGACATTCTGAACATACAGCCAGGTACCTATAATATTACTTCGAAATCGAGACAATGTAAATGATGTTTTTAAAAATGGAACAAGTTTAGAACAAAAGTATCGTATACTATTTGGCTGTTGCGGCTACAAGATCTTTGCCTTATACCTAATAATGACTAAATAAAAAATAAAATAAAAAATGGACGCGGGCAAATAATTCCGAGTGAAATTTTGTTCCAAATTTTATTAAAAATGTCTTCAACATCAAGTGATATTGAAAATACACCACCAGATATAACAAATAGAGCAGTTGCGGCTACAAATAATTTACTACCAGAAAAATCAAGACATGTATATGAGAAATGAAATACTTAAACACACTTCCTGAAATACTTATTTGTCTATATCTGTGTTTTATTACTTCCTTCGTAGATAAAATCTTGTATGCAACTGTACGTTATTGGTCTTTTAATAACTCGTGCCCGTTGCATAAATAGCTATAATTTAGCAATATACTGCATAATTGTTAAGATATTGAAACTAACATAATCTTTATTAGCTGGTTAGAAACGAGGCAGATATAATGAAAGCCTTTTTAACCCCCGACGGAAAAAGAGGGGTGTTATTTATTATCTATAGGCTAGCGTTTGACCACTATCTCGCCTGATGTTAAGCGATGATGTGGTCTACGGTGAAGCACGCTTGCCTAGAAGAAACCTATTCACTCTTGACTGAAAGGCCCCAAGGTTGTAACTATCAGGGAACAAAGACTGGGTTGCCTGGAAGAGATCGCAGAACGCGATAAGGCCGCCTGTTGTATGTTTGTTGTTATTTTAAGGTATACGTGTGTAATGTTTTTATCATGGTGTACAAAAAAGTATATAATAAATAAATAAAGACTCCGGAAGGGAGTTCCACTCCTTAGCTGTGCGCACAATGAAAGTATTAGCAAAACGCTTTGTGCGTATGGAAGGGATGTCCACCATGTACCGATGGCATGGCGCATGGCCGTACGTCTTTTAGTCCGATGATGGAAAGGGCTAGGTGGAATCAAATTGTGCAGTTCCGTCGCACACTCCCCGAAATGTAACCGAAAAAAACCGACAGGCTGGCAACTCGGCGTGTCGATGTTCAACACGCCTCTAATTTTTCGAAATAAAAACTTCACCACCAAGTATCGAAGTTTTATTTGCCCAGCAAGAAAACACCTCGCAACAATACCTTTTACTTAACCATTCGCGATGCAGTATAGTAAGTACACTATTACGTTAACGTTAGTGGGCGACAGGGCGTATTTCTCAGCGCATCTCACCAGTCACCGCTACCCGAGTACCCGGTACCCGGTTCTACTCCCCGGGTTTTACGACCACGTTATTTTCGCTTATACGAGAACCTTTAAGTTCCATGCTGATCTTTGCGATGAAAAATGTATGTGTAATATCCGTCGCTGGGTTTATTTTTTATGATTTTCTTGTATAATAGAGTTTGTATTATGCTAAGATCAAGCGAAGCATCGCTAAAGCCCTGACGCGGCATTCGCGGGGATCAACGCAATTTTATAACAAGGAAAGACATGGGATTTTAAAACAAGGAAAAATATTCCATTCTGTTCTGACCGAGAATTTATTCAGAGCCTCGAGACATGAAATAATATCCGCGGAAAAGTTGATTTCATTTCAACTACGACTTTGGCAAAATATAGCTTATTTTCTTTAAAATTGTTAGACTCATACGAGGGAAACGGTAGCTCGGGGCGTTTCGAGGTAAATCCATTCTGGAAGATACCATCCACAATTCTAAATAAAATATCACCGGGGAGAGCAGCGCTGCCTGTGCATTTCTACAATATTTACCGGCGAGCCATGCATCAATGTAACCTGGCTTGCATCTGCCTGCTCCGCATTACCTGCAAACCGTTCAACTTTCAAACAAAACACATTAAATTAAGCGAAATAACACCGTTTAATATTATAAAACAAAAGTTGAGAATGCAGGGGGGCTATTCGAATGTCTGTAGATAGGTGTCATCGTAACGAGTGGCCGTTCTTTGTTCGAGAGCGCGTCGTACTCGTAGGCGCGAACTGCACTAATGTCAACACGAATGCACGCCGCCGAGAGGCCTTGGAGCGCCGAAGTGAACGGAGCGGACTAACTGCTCGGAAGCGAGTGCGTTGCTGAATTTATAATATATGCAACACATGCATGATGAAACAATATTCCGTGCAAAATAAAATTAAACTGTCTTCATGTATCACGTTAATTTTGCTTAAAATTACATTCAGCAATGCTGAAGCAGTCCATGACGCGAATATTAATTTAGTAATTAATACTGAAGCCCTGAAACTTCATCAAATCATAATTTATCATAGGTTATATTATGCTTACGTTGAAATTTAAGATTAATTATGTATGCTCTTCAATCCTCCCATCACTTCTTAGTAATGTTAATATTAATTATGGTTACAATGTGTAACCAGTTGATTAAAACGTCGCTTGCAGAAATGTAGAATATATCTTGAGTTCAACATTGTACAAAATGCTTCCCCAGATTAAAAGTGCCAGTCTGCACAATTCACTTGCACACGTGCCGTCAAACAACACTATCGATTGCTACAACTGTTCCGACTTCTTAAAGGGCCTGCTTTTGAAAAAATAACCTACCGCACTAGGGTTGTGGCGCCCTCGTCCCTGACGCCTGTCGGTCCCCGGGCCCCTGGTTTCGGGGCCCCGTAGTAATGGTGCTTTGTGCGACGCGCAGGCCGCAGGGCCGCGCCCGATCGATACCGCTCACGTGCGCTCCACGCGGCAAAGGCAATTCTTTGTTCTGCCAACTTATCGCTAACACGGCCCTTTATTAACTTCCGTGCGATACTTCGCGTTTTTCGCGTGACAATATAATAGTCTACCAGTTTTCGGGGTGTAAACGTTTGAACGTGTTTAATGTTCGTTATGTGGAAGTTTTGTAATGCATCGATAATAGATGAGGTAACTTAAATGAGTGGGTTGACGAGTGAATGAATAGAGTAATTAATTTAATGGAGGGACTAAAATAGAACCAGTTCTATTTCTATGCGAGCTCGTAAGTTTGAGGTATAGTGGTTTTGTCGAGGTGCGCGTTTACCATTCGAGATATCCGCATTTGTATGCGTGTCGCTCTCGCGAGCTCCCTGGCGAGTTAACCGTACCTCCTTACCATTCCTCTTGCAATGCTTGAGTGGTTCAAAGATGAGCATTAGTATCTGTGAATAAACTTCTATGTAAGACTTTTCGTTTGTTATCTCGACTTGCGCAGATTTGTCAACGTCTCATTGGTTTCGACGTGTATTTTGGAGAAGTAAAAAGTTAAGCTAAGCAACAAAGTTGCGAGTGGATCATTTGTTTTTTACTGGAATCCTGAATCAATTGGAACTCAGTTACTCAACTCAGCTTTACTGACAGACTGAAACAAAAGCCGAACAAAAAGAATGCTGCACAGATTTCGCTGGTATGAAATGTTTTAAAATTGAAACTGAAAATCATTTTTCTCTGCAGCTGAAATATAAAAGGAAAGATTTTTCATCAAAACTAAGCGGATCAAGTGTCATTTTTCATTCAGTGAATTCTTTTAATATACAGTTTGATCCAGAAACCTAGGTAACGTATTATTTAAGGAACTCGTACTATATTAATATAATCATGTATATTTTAAGTCTTTGTTAACGTGTTGCAGTCTAACTAAGAACGTTTCCTAAACACCACGTGAATGATGCAACAAGTATGTCTAGCGAAGCAAGAGAGCAAGTAGAGCTTTTTTCTGTTAATTCATAGACAATAGGCCGGTTTTCAAATTAAGTGTTTGGAGTTAACAACGGCACGGCAATGATACAAGTATCTATATCGTATTCTATCTTCATAAAAACGGTCGGAACGCGAGTGATACCTATCACATGGATGTAATGTTGTTTTTTGGTGTACAATAAAGAATTAAGAAAACCTACGCGCCCGGCGCCTCGATTCGGTACATTACAGTCGCGATATCGCCGCAGTGACGAACTAACGGTGTGATTGTGTACCGCGCGGTTGTAGGTAATTATTTCAAGAACAGGGCCGAATCATAATACTGTATAGATATCATTACCGTGACAACAGGTGAACACCTATTTTAATACCAAAGTTGGACAGTTTTTCAGGCTAATGCAAACAAACACACAACTGCAAGCTTTTAATTCAGAAATCGAAGAAATTTCATTTCGAGCCACTGTATTACCTGTCACTGTTATATCTATTGTTTTTGGAGTGTATCCTTCATCGAAGTTTTTAGATAAGTTATTCTACATTGGCGATGCTATTATGGCTGATAACCTGTTCATATCTTAATGGCGCCATCCACTTCTTGTTAGGAATGGATGACGTCATGCCGTAGAAATTTTAAGTAAAGCTCAGGATAGTGGCAGTTTCTTTAAACTTTTTTGGATACTTTGTTTTTTAACCAAGTTCTAGAGTATTGGGAAGGGATGCCGGTTATTTATTGATAGTTTATAATACATAAACATACCCTGATTCTGTAATAACAGGGTCAGAGTATATTCCTTTCTATTGTTTTACAAGTTTTTATTTAACTTGCAACGTGTTCAGTTTTCCTCCACCAATTAAGATGAAATTTTGCATACACGTTTAGTTTGGATGACAATGCATGGTTGGCTAAGTGACGTAATTCTTAATCCAATATGGCGGACGGCCCAAGATGGCGGACTAGTTTTTTTGGGCATTGTCATGATATGGGTATCAAATTAAAGGTTTTACTGAGAAAATACGAAAAATACATGTTTAAAAAAAAATATATATGATTATTTTTTATTTACATTATGACACATACGTACTGCAGCCGGAAAAAGGCCGTTGCTGAACAAAACTGTCTCCCAGCAGACGCCACATCGTCGACTGGTCCTATGCTTTTCGACTTCAGTAGTCTCCCGTGGCTCACCAAGACTAATATTAATATGATCTAATTAGATACTACTACTAACCTACAGATTATCTGGGATGTGATGTCACTTGCTCCATTGTGTTTTCAACTAAACCATATCTTCACACACATTTAACTTTGCAGAGCAGAACAAGAGGAACGTGCGAGTAATAAACGTAGCGAGAAAATGCAAATTGGTTGTGATGTCATTTTCCAGTAAAACTCATTATTTCCTTCAATTGTAAGACTGACACGGATGACTCATCTAAGTAAACTTTTGTGGTAATCGTTCATTTCTGACCCAAAAGGTTGGAATGGTAAAGGATTGGAGAAACCCAGAGAATGGAATGTGTTGTGTCTACAATCTAACTTCGTAGTCTAATTATAAATGCCAAAGTTTGAATGTTTGTTACTCAATCATGCCACAACGGCTGAACGGATCTGGATGAAATTTAGCACAGAGATAGATGGTGGTAGCACATGGCTACTTTTTATCCCGGAAAAATATACAGTTCACGTGGGACAATTCCGACATCCGCTGGCTGAAGCTAGTAGTACCAAATAAGCTTGAAATTTAAATCTGAAATTATATTAAAGAGGTAAAATTGTTTTGAGGAGGTAGTCTCTGGCAGAACCAGGAAGTATAGCAGAAAGGCAAGGAGGCCTGCTGTAGGTGATACCAGATATGATGACGATAATTATGAACCCCTGGCAGTACTAATTGAATTAGGAAAATTGATTCTCGAATAAAAAGTTACACTATCGCTGTAGGCTACTATGGACATACATACATACACAAATAACTTCACGCCTTTTTCCATGGAGGTAGGCAGAAACTACAGAATTTTACAGAACGCCATCTGCTAAGATTCTTACATCTCCTTACGCAATTAATTCATATAATCTGCTGCTTTTCATCCCTGGAAAAGCAGTGTTTCCGCGGAATAATTGGTCACGGGAATGAAGCCGGTCGAAAAAAATCTACAAACTGGTATGAGATTGGACACAAATTCGAATTCAAATATCAGAACAGGTACTGAATTAAATGTGTCAGGGCCTAATACCACGAATTCACTCGATTCTGACATGAAACAGGCGCTCACAAAAATGATTGTGAAATCGATTTAATATAGAACATTAAAAATATTCCACCTCAATGTTTGAGCAATTTGTGACATAATTTGTCGTTGCAGATACTAGCTGCTGTATATATTTGATGTAACATGAGGCGAGCTGATATTTTTACCCGACTGCCGAAGGAGGATAATGTGTTTATCAGTCTATGTAAGTTTGGGTGTATGTATGTTTGTTCCTATGTGGTGTTCTAGAGACCAAACGCGTTGGCCGATTTTAATGATTCTTACGTCAACCGATTCGTCTTAACCCTGCAAGTGTCACTGGCTATATTAAAGCGAACTTAAAAGACTTAAACAAGAAGAAAATCATGCTGTTCAGTTGGAAGATACATCTGGTTTTGGTCAGCCAGCTCGCGAACAGGTATCCTGTTTAGTTCGCTTTTAAAGCAGTCGGCTTTTTTGTTTTTTTTAAATAACATTTTTTTAGATAAAGGGTAGGCAGAAATTAATTATGTTTTTGAAAGTTTTTAATATATAGCTGGGATCTGGTGGAATGAAAAGCAGAAACAACGGGGAAATACAACTACGACATGATCACTTAGTTGGAAATTTTCAAACAGCGTTGCAAGTTTCACTTCAATCCTTGAAATCTAATTAACAGCTTTCAAGATATCTAGGTTCCGGTAAGCTGAAATTAAGCCTCCGAATCCCTTTATTATATATTTATATTTCAAGGAAATCGAGATCGACCCAGTAATAATGACCCCGGCAATTCCCAAGAAGTTCTCCTTACTCAACAGACTGATGTGTTCCTGAGGGGTTTATTGCGCCAATTCTTGGTTCCACGTAAAATACTAAGAAGTGGTGAAAGGCGGGCACTTTGGGGACTGGACTTTGTAATCTTTTAGCTCCAAAAGTGCAGGTTCTTAGCCTTGTCTGAATAAGGGCCTGTTTCATAAAAATTGTTACATTTTTTATTCTGTGTACGTTTCATGAAAGCTGCAACCTGGGGGTATTTAAGCCAAGAGTGAATAGGTTACTTCTAGGCAAGCGTGCTTCACCGTCACCCACATCATCGCTTACCATCAGATCACAGGTGAGATAGTGGTCAAATGCTAGCCAATCCGAAATAATAAAAAAGAAAAACGTCTGCTCCATTTTTGAATTTGTTCGGTGGCTATTCGGACATCGCCATGAAGATCGCCATCATAAAAGGCCTTTAGTGATTTGTTTTTTTTATTTGGAAGTTCAAAGATAATATAAGAGTGTTATAAATATATATGTTGTTAGAAGTCGTTGAAAGCTTTCTCAAAATATTGTGAATAGTTAAAACGTAGAATGTAGATGAAAGTGGTTACGGCAATTTACGAGTTATTGTCTCTACGAACTCTTGTTTGTTTTCATTCGAGGTTGTGTACTAAGCTAATATGTTTGTTTTCTGAAAATATTACTACTACCACGAAATCATTGTTTGTTACTGTGTGTTTTTTATGAAATTGTTATATGTGTCTGAACTGACTTTGACATGAAATAAATGTTTGGAAATGAAGCTCAAATTTTCCCAACAAAAAATACCTACGAATTGGAGAATATACTTTTAGGAGGAAGAATGATTATAAAGGTGGAGGAAGGCCAATTAAACTATGGACGGGATTTTTGGGACAATCCCACTGCACTATTCCCAAACCACTGCAACTCCCGTAAGCCAGAATCAACAGTGGCGACCACCAGAACAGCGCCGAGGCAATAAAGCTCGAAGAAGACCCGTTTTTTTTTAAATGTCTTGGATCCCGCAACGAAATTAAACAGAAAAGAATAAAGGAGAAATACAAATTTTCACTTCCCTCCATATCTAGCAGGAGACAGAACAAACAAGGCCAATAGGCACAAAGGATCGTTTACAACTGGGATAAGCCCAGTTGCCTAGAACCACGTGACACGGGGTACGGGGTTCTGTGAAAGATCATATGGCTGGATTTGAGATCACAGTAAATAGAGATGTCTGGTGGTGATATGATTGCAAGAAGACATGCTATGCCGTTCCTAATTTAATTGGATTATGGTCAGCAACTCCAAATAAAATGGAAGGCCCTGGGAACCGTTTTCAGGTACTTGTTAGTCCAAGGTAATGCTTAAACTATCCCTATACGGCAAGCAAGCTCCTCATAGGCCTCAGTTGGATCTATATCCAAGCTATGACTCACAGCCATAACTCAAAGAGCACTAAACCATTTCATTGACATTTACCTGTCACTTTTACAGCTTCTAAAACACATAAAATAACAACTAAGTAAGCATGCCTCACGCTATGCCTAAAGGGAGCTTTCTCAACAGACACGTGAGAGGTAGCTAGGCTCTTCGCGAGGAAAAATCCACCAATATTTTTGTTGCCACGCTGGGTACAGTCCTGGTTGAAGATCTACCAATGGAGTCTCTTCGTTTTCCTTGCCAGGCTTAGAGCAGCTCTGTCAGAAATGGGCTAGCGGAGCTAGGTCCTTGTACACAAAAAAACGAGACTTGTGTGGCCCTCCCACCTTCATCTTCTTTTCGAGTCGATGTGCAGGTGTATGGGGTACTTGGAGCAGACCAGCATGTGTGTCATATTATGCCAGAGGCACCGCACTCACTCTGGGTATCAAACGAGGGCGGCGAGCGAGCAATGTGTACGAGGGCTGTGTCCGAGGACGTGAGCGAGGAATGTTTGTACCTGCGTACAATGAGTCACACATCGTTTCATAGCTTTACTACGCATCCTCACACCGCGGAAGCACCTCGCACAGCTTCGATGCAATATTTACACATTTTCCCAGCGTTACACATCCTCGCACCGCCCAGTTACCACATCTCTGGTAAAAAAGCGCCCTAAAGGGAGCTCAGCTGTAAACACTCCACAAAGCACGCGATCCGAATTAAAAGTTAAACATTCGCTAGTAAAACTGTTAATGGTCGTATTAAATATGAACAAGCGTAGTGTGGTCGCTGTGTGGTTGCTGCGACCACGTAAGTGCACGTGGTCGCGCGTGCGTTTATCGGCGACCACATAATGTGTGCTGTTTAGCGAATGTACTGGGTCGAAAATTGTGATGTGGGTTTGGTCGGTGTTTTTAGTTTTTATGGGAGAGGATGACCTCTCAAAGATTGTATATATGCACGAATACCTGTACCTTCCTAGATTTATACGAAGTCTATGACACAGCTGTCCAGGTGGCTACATACTGGACCAAATTTGAGTCTAATCGTCACGACAAAATAAAAAGAAGAAAATATATCGTTTTTAATTATTTACAATTCTGATTACCTAATATGTTAAGAGACCAGAAAAAGAAAGAAAACATATTTATTTGTGAGCCGCACAGGAGACATGAGATAAGCAAAAACAACAACAACAACAAAAACCCCGTACGAGACCAAAAAGTGTCCTACCCTCAAACTAATAATGCACGACGCAATATAAAGGATTAAAGTCAACCTGAACAGTAACATCAAAGTCAAATGCAACATAAAAAAGCTCCAACCAACTAAAACCAGCAGCGCAAACAACAGAATACAAATAGCAACAAAACCTGCAAGTCACTAGATTATTTAACAAACGACGATCACGATAACGTAAGCGGATCAATCAGTTATTCAGAGTACTTACTATTGCCATGGCAACCGGCCCGATGACAGCCGGTAATAGACGCGCTATCCATTGTGTTGTACTATCAATCTATTATTGGGAATGTATTTATAGAAGGTTTAATTATAGATTTTTTCTTCTATTTAGATTCGTTTCTCGTGTTTGATTCGGAACGGGGTCAGTAGATTTTATTATAGGTAATGATTTAGCCACAATATGGTAGCGGCGTTATGTTTTGACAGCTGTCAAAACTGTCAATGTTATCTCTGCGCGAGCTTAAGGAGTCTTACAGAAAATCCACCAAATTTTGGTTTTATTAAACAATAATTTAGGCGAATTTCCTTTAAAGTTTTTGTCAAAGACTTTTGCTGAGCTTAAGCTTATAAAAGCTTTAAACCTAACGGAATAGCAAAAGGATTTGGAGTTACTAATACTCGCTATTTTTATATTTCCGTATGACAGTCGTGTTTGGAATAAATCACTCGATCAACTTCCTTAAACGGTCACGATTGTCAAAAATGTTTTCCACGCCTCACAGTAGGCACCTCCACGTGGCCGCTGGGGTCAATGTATTTAGATGGCACCGGTTTTTCTAAATTATTTTATTACTGGCCTTGTTTTTGCGCCTTCGGAAAATAGGAAAATACTGGCTGATAAAAAAAAGATTACCATCCATTCGAATTTCGAATAAAAATGCAGCTCAACAAAATTCCAGCCAGTCTCCACACAACCCTTCCGATGCACACGGCCGAAACAAAAGCCATCCGTCATCAATGACGTCACGTCAACAAACATTACGTCCTCCAAGTTTAGTCGTTAGCCGTCGAGTCATTAGTCGCTGGGATTACATCCGCCGTTCACACGTCCCGTATTGATTGCACCGGTCATATTGACCCGTCGCGTTTACATTTGGAATTATTTCCTAATAACGCGTTCGGAGGGTTAACGATAAAGGATGGAATGGGTATTTTAATATGGGTAACCCTACGAATTCCTGTTTGGGGAATACCTCGTAACGATTTGGTGGAGGCTTTGTGCGTTCTTAAGCTGGGGATGAGGTGAGAGCAATAATATTTTTACAGTTAAATGGACCAACATTTATGTGAAAATTCATACAAATATTATAAACGCGAAAGTAACTCTGTTTGTTAGCTTTTCACGAATAAACGGTTGAACCGGTTTAGATGAAATTTGGTACGGAGATAGTTTGAAACCCTGGGAAGGACATAGAATAGTTATTATCCCGGTATAATTTTCCCTTGTGACATGAAAACAATTTTCATGCTGGCGAAGCCGCGGGCAGAAGCTTGTAATGTTATGAATAATATTCTTTTATGTGTTTTTTCAGTTCCAAAGACCTCAAAAACAGTACCTATTTCTCTACAAAATAAATAACTAATCTTAGTACTTTCTTTTTTCTAATCAAAGATAACATTTCTATACAAAGTCCACTTTTTCACAGTCTTATGTACTCACCTATCACTCACGCACTTTAAAAAATAACGATATCTCATTATGTTATTATCATAATATTGTTATTATTATACCCGACATATTATGTAGTACTAGTAATAATACAATAGCACAAACTAACGAGTTTGAGCACGCGACTGACGTCATTACGTCACACATCAAAAATCAACAACACCTGCCGGGCGAGCACGGCCTACTGTGACAGGCTCGCCCGGCATGTGGTAAGTACTTTACGTAGTACTAGATAAAAACGTGCAGAATGTCAACTAGTGTATTTTTTTATCTAGTGTCCCATTCGGTACATAGACGCTGATAAAATCTCAAGTTCCGCAGACAATCTTGATTCTGAAACATGGTAAAAATCTCACCCATATTTCTAAGCACAAAATGTTTTGTCTTTTGTACCCATTTTTTTTCAGTTTTTCGACACCGACTTCGAAAAAGAAAGTTATTTTTCGCTTTGTAGTTTTTTGTTCTGGAAGTCGGTTTGATTTTTTGTTAAAAAGTTATTTATTTTTAACCGACTTCAAAAAAGGAGGAGGTTCTCAATTCGTCGGAATCTTTTTTTCTCTTTTTAGTTTTGGTAGGTATCTCCAATTAACATGATAATCATTTGTGGCCAAAGTACATCTCATGACGATTTCAATAAGCCCAAGCACGACTAGGATACATTGTTTTATTTCAGAGTTCCAGCGCCTACCTTCCGGCTTCATCATCAGAACAGTTCAATGGTACCATTTTCATCAGAACCATTTATTTATAAATATTTGCTTCATCATAGTCGGTTAATTATTCGAGATATTTTATACCTGTGACATACTTAGCATTTAGGAGTACCAGTGGCCATCTGTGGTCTTCTTCATCAAACCACTTCACCAAATTATACTTTCTGAGTGCAAGTGATTGCATTGTTGATGAAAATACCAAAATCACTATATGTATGCCTATAATATTTGAGGAGTCCCCTCGATTGCTCTAGGCTCCCGTCATCAGATCCTGACCTGATGACTATGGGACCAACTAGGAAGTATACCCTTCAAAACAAAAGAAGATTTTTTGAAATCGGTCCAGGCGTCTTTGAGTAATCGGGGAACATAAATAAAAAAATAAAAAAAGATTCCGACGAATTCAGATCCTGACCTGATGACTATGGGACCAACTAGGAAGTATACCCTTCAAAACAAAAGAAGATTTTTTGAAATCGGTCCAGGCGTCTTTGAGTAATCGGGGAACATAAATAAAAAAATAAAAAAAGATTCCGACGAATTGAGAACCTACTCCTTTTTTTGACGTCGGTTAAAAACAGGCCGATAGTTGGGGCAACAAGGAGAGGAGCTCGTGACTAAATAATAACAGCCGCACGGGTCGATCATCAAGGTTAAGCAACGCTTGACGAGCTCGGTCCGTGGATGGGTGACCATTTCAACATACCGAGTTTCCTCCGTGCCTCGGTAAGCACGTTAAGCCTTTGGTCTCGGCGGTCATTTAAAGATCTTTGACAGTCGTTACGGGTAGTCAGAAGCTTGAGATCTGACACCAGTCTTGCCAAGGGGTACCGTGTTACCCAGTTACTGGGTTGTGGAGGTCAGATAGGCAGTCGCTCCATGTAAAACACTGGTACTCAGTTGAATCCGGTAAGACTGGAAGCCGACCCCAATATAATTGCGAAAAGGCTAGGCAACAAGGAGTGAAAATAAAAGAAAAATAAATAAATTGCACTTTGTGACGTACTGTAAATAGCCCCAAATATCGCCCTGATTCGTTTGATCCACGATTTTTGGCCCACCCTGTGTATGCTTTTCTTTGGTGTTAACCTAGCCCACTATAGGTAATTTTGCCCTTCTGTCCCCATCCCTTCTATGACCTTTGCATGTGTTCTGTCATAATGATGTCACGCATGAGCTTATAAATCTTGAAATACACAATATTATACACTTCGGTTTGGAAAGTAACCAACGCATTCAGATGATGTAAGAGTGAGAGAGAGCAATCATTCAGCTGGTGAAGACAGGGAAAAACAAAGTCGAAGTTTACTGTAGACCTTTGTTTGTCGCTTACGATCCGCGATTTGGAAATGGAGCATACGATGTTCCATTTTGAAATTAAAAAGAATTTACAGATTTTACAATGTGATGATGATCTTTGAAAACTTTTCAATAAGTACCTACAAAAAGCACAAGAATCTTTGAAGACGATTGAAACGAGATACTATGGCAACTTTTCTCTAATAATTCTGAAATAATAAAAAAATAAAGTTAGGCTTGGCAAAAGATTGAAAGAAATGTAGGAAATCCTTTGCCCAAGGTTCGGACACCACAGACTAAACAAAAAAAAACAAAAGAGTCGTTACTCTTTATGACCAGATTAGCCCTCAAAGTTACAGTTAGCAACAGTAATTCTAAATTCAAACAGACAAAAATAGCCACCGACTACAGCCAGCCAGTGGGTTGATCGAAACGAAGGGTATGAATCCATAAGTTACATATACCGGCTGACCTTTGAACCCTATGTGTCCCTGTTACCTTATATAAAATGGTTAATATGGTCTGACGTGAAATGTCGATGCCTGGGGGAATTGCACTCATCTGTGATCAGGCGTGGGAGTAGCTGGTTTGCTAAAAGTCAAGGTTTTCCTGCAGTTTTGAAATATATAAGTTCGTATGCGTATTATAACAAGGTGTTCTTAAATGGTAAACTTCAGCATCCAAACGCAGAGGCAGTGACTAAGTTTTTATTCCTACGGGTCCAGAATGACATCATATACAAGACGTAAGCGGGAAAACAGTACGAAAGTTCTGAATAGTAATAGTGGACTCAAGGCAGCAACTTTGACACATACTTTTGAATTGTCCCTCGCAAGATGCAACGTCATGTTATGTTAGAATGTTGGTATACAATAAAGTATAATATTCTATCAATCTATGATCACAGCAAAAAACATCATCGAAACGGGGTCACATAACTTGCAGTGTCACTGCAAATCAGTGCTCTACTATCATCACAAAATCAACCTGGCATATTTAAAAGATACAGACTAACATACGACCCATCGGCTATCCCTTTAATGCCAGCAGTATGACAACGATACACGGGCTGACGGAGTATGCTGTATGCCAAATAAATTCACTCCGCGAAGGTCGCCAGTTATTTTAGTGAAAGCTTTCCACGTTTAACTGTACGTGCCTTCTAGCATTTTCTTCAAATTCTATTCTATTTTTGAATAGAATTAAAAAGTTAAGTCGAAATTGATTGAGCGTTTTTTATTGTGAATATTTGCCTTTTAAGTCATGGTCATCAATTTTGGATGGTTCTTCTATAAATTGTAAAGTTAAACTGTGTTCTTACTAGAATTTTATTTAAAATTGTGAGTTACAAATTAACGGGTCTTAAGGCTCAAGAATTCGCGTCGTCGAGAATCTTTCTTGAATATTAATTTGGCGTAAAGCCCATATTTAACAGTAAATGTAATGAACTGTTATCTAGTAAGTATACAAGCCTTTTGGGCGTTTACAAAATCGACATTTTTTAAATTACAGATCACTTTCAAAACTAGTCATCAAAAGTGACTTTTTAAAATTCGAATTCAGTAGCTGTTTTAAAACTACAATGGCGTAAATTTAGAATGTCATTCGTTTCACCTCAGCGTCGTGAAAGTCACGTGTGGCCGTTTGCGAATTACACTGATAATGCGATTATCGAAATAATGCAAATAGGTAAGCTGACGTCAACGTCACTGATGACGTGACATCACTGATACGCATTGGAGTATGCTCTACTTACGTTCGCGTCAGTATTTTTTTCTTTTTATAATTTCTATTGACAATAATGTTGTGGAAAACAAAGTAGGTTCTTACTACTTACGAAATACAAGACTGGAAAGTTGACTCATACCTGTAAAAAAAATAAAGCGAACATTAATTTGGTACTCAGAATCGACATCATTTTTAATTGAACAAGCTCCATTGTACGCAAGTAACACGTAATATGCCGTAAGCAATAACAAGACGCTACGGAGGCTGGCACGCTAGCTACAAAACGGAGCGAAACAAAAGTAGGGGACGAATACGTAAATATTAAACGGGACGTAGGTACCCAACGAGTCAAGCTAAATGTCCTTGTTAATAGAAATGGAAGCCAGTACCCGGAGCGATACCTTCTAACAAAGAAGCCGTTAGCTTTATAGGACGCTTATGAGCGTGTACGCATCTTTATGTAGGTGTGTGATACCAGGTCAACGACCTCACGGCCCCGACACGCAATTCCGAATCTTCGGTCACTTGTTTCCAACAGATTAATGGCCACTATTCATATCAGATGGCTATTTGCTGTCCCCCGACTGAATACGGACGGTTCTCTCGCTATTTGTATTAGAACTCGTTTTGTTACATGGTACTTTCATACGAGTTTCTTCGTGAACGAAATTATTAATTCTTTTTTCAACGCTTCAAAGGAAAGAGGCGTACTCGAACAAGTAATTTACGTAATTGTATCAAACAGATGGCAGCACTATCATAAAATATTAATACACTTATCTAGGGTGTTCGGCTTACGAAGTTCCACGGGTATTAGCCACTTACAATGTGGATTACGTCGGGGCGGGTGGTGTTGTGATATACGCGAGCCTTTGTGCAAGTGGACCTTGAGTAAAATGAGAATTCGCTAAGTCCCGGCAAATTGAAAACGTTCCAGCTGAGCGGGAACGCAGCCCGTAAAACGGTACCGAGCTACCGAACGTCGGATCGCATTAACCAGGGCCCTTTGTCGACGTCGCTCGACGCGTATCGCCCTTTCACTACCGTTTACAGACATTGCTGTGCGCTCAGATAACGACGAACAAAGCGTTCCCGACTGGCGAATGCCAATTCGGAAAATGCTCAGTCACCCCTGCGAGTTACTGTCGATGTTCTGCGCTGCGCCGCGTGCGCTCGACACGACGCATCCTGCGGCTCCGCCCGCCACAGCGCCGCACAGCGCTGCCACTACTTGAATTTCGAATTTCGATGATATTTCATTTGAATTTGGATTTGTCGAATAAGCCGGCTCGGGCGGTGCTCGC
The DNA here is from genome assembly GCA_964057195.1 of Orthosia cruda. Lineage (NCBI taxonomy): Eukaryota > Metazoa > Arthropoda > Insecta > Lepidoptera > Noctuidae > Orthosia > Orthosia cruda. The sequence goes on from OZ059836.1 coordinate 39,148,574, forward strand.
CGTCAGTTATTTATTACGTCATTAGTGGTGTGTTAGTTCGCACAATGCTTTATCAACGTATTGTTTAAAGTTATGTATGTGTTCAGAAGTTTTGTCTGCATATCCGATGTTTATTCAGAATTAATCTCAAAGAACTATCAAAGAGTAGTCATAACAGAAAACAATTCAACTAGGTTTGTCTCGCTTCACTAGAAAATGTTACGCATTTCAATGATATTTAGTCTCCGTAACAAAATGTTGTGTCGAAAGATACGGAACGATTATCATCACGTAATGTTCAAAGGAAATGGAGCAATAAATGTCGTTGTCCTACTCCGAAGGTCGCATAAGCGCTTCGTGTGGACAGAAGTTAGTTTTAATATATTATTCTTCAAAACGTTATTCTCTTAGTTTTATTTGTTTGGCTCGCAGCGCTACCTCTTCTAAAACGAGTCGATATTGCACCTTTGTTATTCCAAGTTTCTAAAACAACAGATTCTCTACACGTCTTTTCAATTTGACTCCCTGATTGTTTTCCCTGCATTTCGACTTCAAAATAAATTGGTGAGCTATTTACATTATAGTAGCAAAACAAGCTAGTAAAACGTTCGCCTCGGTTCTAAATTCAGTTATAATTGAACGAGACCGTCGTCGCAAGCGTTCGCGGCATTCGGAAAATTCGCTGACAAGAAAAACTCGTACTAAATCAAGGCGCGTTTCACAGACACGGTAACTTAATTAGATTCCTAGTCGGCCGCCATAAAGGGAGAGCCTCCGGCGGCCTCCGCCATCGCCACGAGGCCAATAAAGACTACCCAGCGTAGTAGTTTGTAGAAATCGTCTAAACGACGAACGAAGCGTATCGTTCGCGGACTTTCAGATTGGTTCAGATACGCGCGTAGGGCGTTGACCTCGGCGCGCGCGCATGTTCGCACACAGCTCTCGGCACAAACATGGTTAAAAATAGCGTGTGACGTCAGTTGTTTATCATCGTACGCAAGGTTACGCAGCGAGCGGCGACCACGAGCGAACCACGGCGCGCTGCGCCGGCGCCGGCCCAGTTGTGATGTAAGGGTCGCTGGGACTGCAGTGCACCGAGCAATGTAATGCACATAGCATTAAGCCACACACAATTATATTGCGGCTTGTAACCACTCCTACACACCTGCGCAATTTTAGAACTCGTAAGTACCTACTAAAATAACAAGAAAATTGTGATAAGCATTACGTATGGTCCCGGTACTATATCTAAAATGCAACAGAATGCACTGCGCAGTGTATTCAATAACCAGCAATCTTATCAGTTCGATTTAAAATAAAAGAATACCCGAAGGTCTTAGAACAATGTCAGATAATTTTTCAGTTTGACTTGACAATGCAACTATTTTCTTTTTTTTCATTGAGATTTATTTTCAGGCCAGTCTTTTCAGATGCTTTCTGATCAAAAAATCAATACAGGAAAAATTATTTTGACTTGAAAACAGATGAGTTATGAAGATTTCTCTTATCTAAACATTTATTACCAATAAATTAGATATTCCAATATAGTTTCTATAAAAATCATATAAACCAGTACCATCAATTGATTAGAAGCCGGTTTAGAAATTTGAATTTCGAATTCAAAACTATGGAATTCACATGTCAGTCATACTAACTCAAATTTTTCACACTCATCTTCGAAATTCGAATGAACATTTTTTTTTCTCGGTACATCGACCCCTGGCCAGTGCGCGCTTATCCGCTCCGAGATTTAGGAGGCGTTGTAATAATAAATGTAAACATCATAGTACACTACACGTAGTGCCACGTTAATCGTTATGTAAACGAGTGGGCTATTTACTTGCGCACACACTGTAGTTCATGCTTAAATAATAAAATACTAAGGGTTGTTGATATCATTTTGATTTGTATTGAACCTTAAATTGTTGTCATATTATGCCTAAATATTAACATACCAATTCATAGTAAATTTCATTACTTTGACACTTAATTCCTAGAAAATTAAACGGAGAGTATTAAAAGCCCGACGGCGAGAAAAGCGGCGAAACTCAAAGATAAAGTAGAAAACATCAATTTAATTACCAAGTCTCATGATAACTTGTTATAGAAGCTTATCAAAACTAAAATCAAAATAGAAAGCCAGTCTTGCGACAAAACGTCGCGACTAATCGCACTTCACATTGCTTCAATATAAGTTCATTTGAGATTATTGCGGATTGATCCCTCTCAGCGAGGGGACGAATCGACAGGGGGTATAAAATAACATCACATGTTACATTGGACATGTGTCATACGAGATACAACACCGATACATGACTAAGAAATAGTTCTGGAAACTGCGAATGCGAATATTGAACTTGACGTTTTGGATTGGTTGTAAGAAAGTATCAAGATCGTTTGTGTCTTCATAATAATTATGATGACCGATTTCACAAATAATTGGTGACGTCGGCAGACCCTAAGTTTGACAAACCAAGTACAAGTTTTCTAAGACCTAATATTACGGTAACTTTTATCAATTTCCAATGTGAATTTAGTTCAGTTTCCCAGAATTTAAGACGGACTTCTTTGCTTCTTAAATGTTGAATCATTAGTGATGTTGTCAAACACTTACTTGGTTTTCTGATCCGTTGCATAAAAACGTATATAGACCTACACAGATCTAGAAAAGTATGAGTTCCAAGATGAGGTCTACATCGTTCATTACATAAAGAACGAAACACGAGTCCCAGTATTGAATTATGAGTATGAGTCGTTTCTAGACTCGCAAAAAACTTAATTGGCGGTAACAATAGCTCATAGTCGACAAGCTAGCGAACAATCACCCGACCTTTGAACCAACACCTACGATATTTAGGTAGACCAGTTTTCTTGTTGCTACACTGGAGTTCTTTTTTTGATTTTTTTTTTACTAAGCATTCTACTTTATGGTATGACATCATTTTTATATTTTTCTTAGAAATTAATGACATAATTTGATTACTTTGTGGTTTTTATATTTAGAATAAAATTTTGTTTGTTTGTGAGTTTTAAGTTTAGCAGAGTCTGCTGTATTGTTTAAGCGAATTGTCGTTAAACAATGACAAAACTATATAATGCTAAAAAACTATAAAGCACAACGTGTACAGAGTGTGAAGTTGTTTACGAATATTTAAGTACAGCTGGTGTCAAACGATAAAATTAACATAAATTTCATCTTTTCGTTTACAAACGTTTTCCAATTTATAGTTTGTGTCGTAGGTATAGCTAATGTCGAATTTTATTTTTAAGTAATGTTTTATTATTTACCCATACAATAACTACAAACAGACAGTCAGCCATTTAATTCATAAATTCTGATCGAACTACACGCCATCGGTCTACCAACTTATGTGTACTAATTTATGTACAATACAAGGACCAATGCGATTGTTTCCAACATACCTGCCCTTAGCAGACGTCCGATTGTCTGTAGATAAGCCCGTCAAACACAGGCATACAGGCGCCCGCGTATAAAGAACACGACTGGGGAATTGATAAATAAACTATGCCTGTCATTGGAATTTCATATTATTTCTATGTAAATAAAGAACTGTCAAAATGACAGGACATTGGCGCAAAATATTAACACCTTATGGCCCGCTTGCGCCACCCCACAACTAACTATATAGGTACTCTATGTAACTCAGACTTAGCAGCTAACCCGGACCCACTATGTGTGACATAATTGTCAATTTAATCTCATTTTAGCAAGTACCTCTGACCTCTGAGTTAAGATTTTGGCGCAAGTTTATTTTAATAACTAACAATTGAGTAACTGAATATGAGATTCTAAATTCAAAAGCTCTACAGAAAATTCAAATTAAGAATCTGCTTATCGGTTGCTAAATAATCCCGAGTTTTAAAAATATGGCCATATGGCAGTAAATTAAAAAAAGATTTTATTTGACCACGGAAAAGTAAAACTATGTTTTATTCCTTTGGAAATTATTTTTGAAATTTTCTTTGAAACATTTTTTTATTTACATAAAATAATTAAAATTCCAAAGGCATTTGAAGTTTATTCATTCTGTAACTAGACTAAATTATTTGACAGGAAAAGATCCTACAAAATTACTAAAACAAAATTGAACTGGCGGTACACGTGCTGATCCTATTAAATATTTAGAGGAAAGCTTAAAAGGATATTTAGATTAAAGCGTTTACGGAATATGAGAGTACAAAGTTACATTCCGAAATATAATCAATTATATTCCTGTTATAAATAACTGTATGTGTGATTCATGTAGTGCTCTGTTGACCCTTTAAATGGATAGGGATGACCATACAAAATTGTATTTAATGGCTATTTTGCCACAGTTACCAGGTGTCCATATTAAAAACGAGTAGCTGTTTAGTGCTACTCAGATTATCAAGAGGTTTAATACAAAGTGACAATCTATCAGCAAAAACGATGTCGAAAAGAAAAACGTAAAGGACTGGTCACGTACATTTTGGTAGCACTTGCTAATTCCATGCATTTTTGACAGACTTTTGACAATCGTTATAGCTGATAGAAAGTCCCTTTGTTTTTTAACCGACTTCCCAAAAAGGAGGAGGTTCTATGTTCGACTTCATGTTTGTTTTTTTTTGTGTATGTTCACCGATTAGTCCGTCAATTGTGGACCGATTTTGAAAATTCTTTTTTGTTTGAAAAATTATGTTCCGAAATTGGTCCTATTTTAATTTGGTGAAGATCTGATGAAGAACTTCGGAGATATACAACAGAACTCTTCAATAAATAACGGCAAATCTCTCGGGATTGCTGCAATCGCATGTCTGTTTGTTGTTTATAACATTTCATAACATAACATCACGCCAGTTCGCTCTTAAGGGGTAAGCAGATCTCTCATTTCACCGGTTATGTTCAAGTTTCATGAAATCTATTCTGGCGAAATAGTTCCCTTATTTAACTTGCCTATTAGGTACGTACAACTAAAAAGTGAAAAATAAAAAAATCTTTTTGCAAAAAAATACTACCGACTTCCAAATACAATTTTTTGAAGTCGGTGTCCATAACGCAAAATAATGGTACCTACGAAAGACACCGATTTCAAAAAATTTAGTTATTTTTCACTTTGTAGTTTTGTATTTGGAAGTCGGTAGTATATTTTGCAAAAAGTTTTTTTTATTATTATTCATGGCCTATGTTCATGACCATACGAGTCTTTCATTCGGATACATAGATGGGTTTTAACGAGTATTTGGCAGCAAATAAGAGAGCCGACATCATCTAGTTTTAAAAAATATGATCCACATGTAAAAGTGTTTGTACAAACCAACTTACAGAAAAAAAAACATCACATTGTATCGAGTCAGGCTTCCCAGTAAGCTTTGCGGAGGTAGTCAATACTACAATAAAATTCTCCGCTCCACTATCCCGAAATTGCTTTTGTCAATGATTTGACATATTGTACAGTTGCGTAGACAGTTGAGACCCAAAACTACGCCAATTTTATATTACAATATCCACTAGGAATCAATTTGCAAATAATTCTAACAGCTGCTGAACTTCACTCGAAAAAATTCCGCCAAAATCTCCAGAAATGCCCTTTTTCTATAGTCTTGCCAACAATAAAGAGCTCATTAATTAAAGTATTATATTCTGTTTATTGCTTTTCTCACATTTTCGCACCTAAGGCACTAAAGGCGAAAACATCACAGGTCCTGATCTTTTTTATGTCTCTCTCAGAATTCAAGAAGAGATTTGTTCAATGATTTATTTATCACTAGGCAAATCATTAACAATACACCATCCATTGTCCACTTAGACAGAAAAGAGTTAGTGCATAAAAAAATAGAGAAATCACGCTTCATATCCGCATCGCTCAGCGTAATGCTGGAACTCGATAGCGTTGGTTTCGGTCGGCGATAACCGGGATTAACTGGACAACATTGACGTTGATGTAGTTACAAATAAAAATAATAACATTTAAAATGGCGAACATTCTGCACCACTGTGTCAGCCAAAGCCACTTAACTCATCAATTCTTCAGCCAGCCGGTTAAACGTGTGTCAGCCCTACCCACGAATGACGTGACACTAAATAATGTATGTGCATATGCATTCATTACTCGCTTCCCGCAGTGTTGAGCAAAACATCGCGAGGGTCGTGGGTTCAAAGATCGCGTTATTATGTAACTACGCTCAGTTTCATGCTGAGGTTTTTGTATAGAACCTAAATAGAGAACACTACGGCAGCATCTTTCAAATTAAAAGTTACAATTTATTGCATCCATTAAGAAACAAAGAAAAAATATTTTCAACACACTTGCTCATAAAGTGGCTCTAATTTCACCGCAATAAGGCACATAATGACACCTGTTATCAAACTGTGACTTTTTCATTACTATTATTCACAAGTGAGATAAAGAGTTCTTTTTTTATTTATTGGTTGAGTTGCTTTGTTCTTAAAAAAGTTTAGATACAAAAAAGATCGTGCTCAATAAATAGTACAAATGCAACACATTTCATAAAACTTCGTATTTAAATATATAATTTCAACTTGTACGTGTTTAATAAATAAAACTTTCACTCAAATATACATTTTGTTTTTGTCTGTAATAAAGAAAACTTGAAATTTCACATTTTGTACGTGGCTAAAAAACTATCCGCGTAAAACCAAAAAAAAAATTCATTATTTTAGTCTATGGCCGATCGCCATTGTTAGATGCGTGCGCATAGGAAAACTGATTAATTTTGCCCGCCATTGCGAAAAAATATTCACAACTGGTTTTCACTGTTGAAAATGGTTTTTAGTATTCTTTTTCTTCACAAGTGTGTTGAAAAACGTCGTATGATACACGTGAGTATTGATGGTTACCGTCCTCGGCTCACTTAAGACCCTCACCTCGGGTCTCAATTGCGCCTCAGCGGTAATCACCAACATTACACACTTGTACCATAATGTACTATTATTTGTGAACCGCACAGGAGACACGAGAAATAAGCAAAAATATAAACAATAATAAAAAATACAAGTAAAATTTCACAATTTAATAAACCCCCGTCATATTTTTATTTTATGCTACGTAATTTATCTAGTACATAGATACGCTTCGATCGACAATCTATTGAACACGTAATTATGACACGATATCTTGCGAAAACACCCCGATTCAAACAGTAAAACGCCAATAACTTTTGAACGGCTGAACCGATTTTCATCAAACATAGCTAAGAACACTCTCATCAAAACACACTCTCATTAAAATCATCTTTCAAACAAAAATAAACGAAATTAAAATAGGTTCATCCGTTTAAGAGCTATGATGCCACATACACATACGCACACACACTTATAACACCACTCTTTTTCCGTTGGGGATTGAAAACAGTAAGGGTATAGTCTTAATATTTCGATTAGAAGTACTAAGAATTAAAGCTTAGCCATGTGAGACAGATCACCTCTTCAAGGTGTCCCCTACAAGTAACCTGTTCCACTCTATGTAACCTTTTTTGTCGTCAGTGATTGATAGCTGATTCACTGCTTGTTTTTCCTCTACTTAACTGCGTGAAGATATCTTCAAGAGATACTTTTGATTTTGTAGTAGAAATATCTGCAGTTTTATCAGTATTGTTGTTACTATCTCCATTTAAAACAACATTAGAAATTTATACAACCCGTTTTTACAGTCCGTTCAACCGATTTTGAGTTCTATCCCGTTAATATAAGGACGGCATAAAAAGCATAAATCTGTTACCAAAACTAACTGTTTAATACAGCTGCCATTTGTCATATCACCAACGCAATAGAAGTCAAAATCGGTTGAACGGGCTGTAAAATGAGATTATTTAAATGTCTAATATTATCTCAAATGGAGTATAGATCCTTCCAATGGTTTAAATTTTCAGGATAGCGAACGAAGAGCGTGAAAATTGGAACAAACTCCCTAAATATAAATTATCCGATGTCCTAATCCAAGATATGGTCTACCTACCCGTGTTACAGAATTTAAATCCGTCCAGCCATTGTATCGTGATAGATTAATAAAATCCAGACTTTCGCACATACTTTGAAAATAGAATATCAAGGTCTGCTAGATCATAAAATATTTTTCCTTTAGGATTTTTTATAATGAGTTTTTCGTACAACCTTGCTTTTAAAAAGACCTTTATATTATTTATTTATATAATACTTCATGCACACAAACGTACAGAGGCGGCCTTAATGCCTGAGGGCTTGTCCCCATCACCACGTCACGACTACTCACGACGTCGTCAACATGGAACGTTGCGGTGTCACGGCGCGGCACGATGGCATGACGTGCAAATTTATTTACCTTGTCCCGTAGTCGTGCCTTGAAAAAATCCGGTACATGTTTCAGCGTTTCTGACAGAACGAAACAATGTTTAGTTAATTGTAATTTCTGACAGTTGCAGCATTTCTGACATCTTTTTTGCACAACTAATCGCCAAGTCACTTAAACATCAACTGAGCGAGCGCATCGCCAGTCGCCACGTACCGCTACCAACGACGTACAATGCGTCGTTCAGCGGCGACGGGGCGTTGCCGTACCGTGCATCGGCACACCACGTCAATAACGCGCCGCGAGCCCGCGACACCTCACCCTTCCACGTTGACGACGTCGTGACGTGTTGATGGGGACAAGCCCTTAGGCTTTTTCTACCAGTCGACATTTATATCACCAGAACCCTTTCCAATCACGACTTCCCAGCCCAAAACTACCATTTCTACACCACCACTAAATTTCAGTCGTGATAGGTCACCATTGGCTCTTGACAACTGTAGCACGATCAACTGTCACCTAGATTTTTTACGAGTTAAATTGCAGAGAGTTGCAAACTCGTGGAGATGACGTCACTCAGTTGTAGGTCATCCACCAAGGTTCTTCGATTGCCTGTGGCACTGATATTGTGCACAGGTGCATTTTTATGTTAGCTGACTAGATTGTGTTTACTTTTTTGTTGAATAGTTCGTTTTTTGAACTAACGTTATGATTGTTGAACTCTGGTAACGAAATGGTAGAACTGAATTCATTTTGAATGGCAACATTTTTTGTTGCCTAAAGACGTCAAAGACAACCAATGTATGATTGTAAACCGAGTAAGTAACTGCACGTGGTCTCAACGCTATCAAAGAAAATTTGGTTCAAATAAATGTCACTAGATGGCGCGATATGCATCGAATTGTGTGTAAAATTAACATTTTCTATAATTGATCATAAAAATTGTATATTCTTTGTTAATGAACTCTCCTAAGCACAAAATTATGGAATATTTGGCTCTTAATTCACATTTCAAAGATTATTTGAACGGATCATTTAAAATTAATTCCAATAGACGGCGCGGTTTTCAATTTTTGAGGCATGCCACTCGATTTTTTAATTTGTATTGTAACTCATTTTGGTACAATGAAATTGTAAAAACGTGCACAATAATAAAACAAGTCGTCACTGTATTTAAAGAACAAGTAGTCACAAACCGAGAAAACCCCTTTTACTTGCAAGTCGCTAACACCATCTATAGCCGTGGAAAGGAATCGACCGCGATCGAAGTAAAAATAATCATCTTAATCAGACGAAAAACGCTAGTTACGTCTCGGCACGGTTTTTTTGTATGGGATGATGCATGTGTGTGCTAGTTATTATCTGTGGTTAATGTAAGGATCGTCGCAGGTCAGTCTGCATTTTCTGCCTTTATGTATGCAGATGGACACAGGGACACTGGTCTTCCCCAAAGACCTCACCAAATCGACTAGCCCTATCCTTTGCACACCTAGAAGTTTGAGACCTTCATCAGGTCTTCGGCCTGCCTTGTAGACTCTACCCACGCCGATAACTTTAATGAGTTTGCAGTTTGCAGAAGTACTATTTCAAGCCTAGGTATTGGAAACAGAAACTTGTAAGGAGAGCTTAATAACCAGATTGAAATTCCTCAATAATTCATCACTTCCAATCCATTATTAACTTAACCAATTTCCACTGTCAAACGCACGCACCACCCACTTGACAATACTATTAACTCAGCTGATGGATCTGCCATGTAATTCACTTTGATTGATCGCCATTGTCCATACGTGTACCTTACTAACAGCTGATAACACCCAAACATACAGAAAAACAAAATATACAAGCGTAGGTCACACCCATTGATAACTGGCAACACAGCGCCACAGCTGTTCAATGTTTATAAGAATCCGACGTTATATTAGTCATAGCCCTACTTCGTCCCAACGAAACTAGGGTAAAACAAAAAACGTGAACACACATAAATTACGAGGCCGATGATTATGTAACGAAAATTTTCATCAGAGAAAATGTGACAGTACCACAGTGACACGTTTTCATTTCAGCCAACTATTATAAAGAACATCTAATCCCGTTTAAATTTACAGCCGCAGGACTAAAATGTGTAAGAACAAAGAGATTTTGTAAGCCAGTAACAATGATGAATGGCATCCTGCAAATAATTGTCCTTCGGGGCTAAGGGCGGGGCGCGAGGGGTGTGAGGAGACCCGGGAAGGAGGGGGGGAACGGTGGGCGCGGCAGGGCCGTGACGTCACGAGCCCTGCGGTCGTCGACCCGCGGCGAACAGCTGAGCTGACAGCCACGAACCACGAGATGCAAGTTACGCAGCCCGCGCCCACCGCGCTCGTAACGGCATTACTAATTAAGGTTTTAGCGCCACTGACCGACTTTTTATTGTAAACAGGTTGTACATAAGCCTGTGGAAGGGTTCGCTTCAGTTATAGATATAGTGCATGCGTAATGAAAATAATTAGTGTTTGCGGCGTTTTGTAAGTAAACTGTAGCGTATTTACTTTAGAACACGCGAATAGATAACGTTATCATTCTACTATTGTTGGCGAAACAGGTTATCGGCTTATGTAACGAGTCACTGACCTACAAGACATCAAAATAAAGAGTTATCACGCCCCGAGCCGGAGTTCCCCAATCCTTTAAGAGGGGGTCTCAATTTTTCGAACATCACTCAAGAACCGCACTTGTCGGGACAAACGGCTAATTTAAATTTGAAGCGTTCCCTCTGGTTTGCTAAGAGTCTCCAAGTTTGTAGGTCGAGGTCTTTAAGATATGGTAATGAAGCTTGGCTCCCAACCGTACCGCACACACTTCAAACATTGTCGGATGAGTTTTAGTTAGAATGAGGTCTATTTTGGGATGTTTTAACATTAGTTATGACTAAGAAATCTTTTCCTTACTTCGCGAAAGAACTTTGAATACTAAAACAGTGATCTCTTTGCACCTGTAAATGAAGGTAGGATCTTAATAAAAACTCGAATGAAAAGTATTTCCATCCATAACATGATAAGTGAAAAAAAAAACATTTTCAGTCGACCTTACATGCGTAGCGCGAGCCACTTTCCCGGATGACCCGATGACCTGAATCAGGAGGCTCGCGTACTTCGCATAGATGCTGAAGAAAGGTAACTTTTGAAAGATGATGGTACTTGAAGAGATGGAAGTCCAACAGAACTGATTGGTAACATGCATCTTAGTGCTAGTCTGGTCAAGGAATATTCGAGAGCTGAAGAAGATATAAACCCAGAAGCACGAACGTTTAATATAATTACTAAACGATATGTGTTCTATGTTTATTAGTATCTTCCCAATAATCCAAGTCAAGTGATATAATAATTTGGAGAATGTTCGTCCAATAACTCGTTAAGACGCTAAAGGAAAGCCCATATTATGCTAGTATTATATTATCTGTGCCCATATTAAACTATCGGCTAAAGACCGTTACACACTGACTTATGGAATTATGCTGAGCTCCATAATGTTACCATTTAGCAAACCAGATTTTACTGGAAGAAAGAAAGAGGATAATTTTGCATTGAGAATTCAGAAACGTTTTTTATTTGAACTAAATTCTCTAAGGATAAAGGATGAAATATTATTTCTCTTTGTTATTCCGATTTTAGGAGTAACATAATTTACTTGGCTACAGGCTTAGTTGAAAATCTACTTAGGGTTTATTTTACTTTCAGGTTTAATCGATAAAGAACTTGCTAGTATAGCAACACTTTTTTATAAAGCTCTACTGAATAATTTATCTAATGTAACACTTTAATTCATGGCATAATAAAGTCTATTAATATAATAAGCCATTGTGTGATACGTTCCACAAAGTTGCTGCGGCTAACAACAATTGTAAATTGTGACATTATCGCCTTCGAAAAATACAGTACAGCTCTTTGTTTCACCTAATATATTCCAGTTATACTCAACATGGGGTCCGAGCTTAGGGAGGCGAATTGTGTAGCGTTTAAAACGAACTCAGAAAGGTGTGACTTCGGATTCTAAGCTCATTTATCATCATTAACCAACAGTCTAATAGCAACGTATAATTTGGTATCATTTACAGTTACAAATGCCCATTATATTTTAGAAGGTCATCTTCGTAAAATTAGATCAACGCAATTGAGTATTGTTATAGTTGGGTACTAACAAAATATAAGTTGGTATAATTTTTAGTGTTACTGAGTTAGACAATAACATTATCGAAGAAAAGGATGCTGTTAAATTTACGGTTTTGGAAATTAAAGAATCAAGGATAGATTCACAGGCGTCTTTAGATGTATCAAATGATAAAATGACAGTTAGAATTGTTAGAGTGACTGTGACAGGCAATGACGTCAACCTACTAATGAGCAGAGAAGAAAAGGATGATGATAAGTTAACAATTTTGGAAATTAAAGGATTAACGATAGAATACAAAACGACTGTAGATATATCAAATACTAAAATGAAAGAAATGACTATGACAGGCAATAACACCAACTTAACGAGGACCACTGAAGAAAACAATGATGGTGTACTGACTGTTTCGAAAATGAAAGGTAACGGATAGATTAAAAGACCTCATTAGATACACCAAATGCAAAAATTTCAAATGACAAAGCAAAAACACCTAATAAGCCAGAGAGTAAAGCTTGAGCACCATTGATCCACCAACACCATAGCCCGGCTCGAAGTCTCGAACAGTAGTATTGTTTGTATACCTAATTTAGGCCAGACGGGATTACAATATACCAGTCTGTTTGTCCAAGTACTTAAGAGAGTTTAATAACGTCGTCGTGTGCGTTTAACACCATTGTGTGCCATAATATTAAGGTCCCCGGCCTCCTCTAAATGGGGATTGGGGTTTTTTTCGTCAGCTCCATGAAATTTTATGCGCCTGTTTATTTTTGTTCAAGTGACCGGGGGATATTGTTGCGAGAGAATTTGTCTTGGGAGTTGGATCTTGTTTGTTTTAAATTTAAAATATTAATAATGTGTGAGGGTGGTAATTATATTTATAAAGAAAGGATAGAAAGGAACTTCCTTCTGAGAGTAGTAACTAATTAGAATCGCCATGAGTTTCTGAATCGACAATTTAGGGTAGGATAGGTGTCCGTCTTCTTTCGAGTGTTTTAATTAACTACAATCACCAAGATGCAAAGGGTGGTAATTAAACTCCGGTATCCGATTTGAGAATTTAACAATTTGGCATACTAGATCGCTAAAATATGACAACCTGACAAGTTATCATGCTCAAGCAGGGCTTGACAAGTTCTCAACACCGAATTCTCAATTCAGAAACCGGGAATAAAGGACTATTATCATTACGTTTATGTTTCTGCACTATACGTGTACTAACACGAAGATAGTAGTATCATCAACCTAGAATCGAATTCTACGTAACGAGATGAAGCGAGCAAAGTGTTAGTTTGTTGCAATTGAACTAATGTCGGCAATTTGAAACTAGAAACTAGTACGCCACAAATAGACTATAATGATATTTCAAAACGATTCGTAGAACTATCTAATGTGGTACCATGGAACACATAATTGATCCATAATGATGATACAGGCAGGAGCTTTACTTTGTGTAAATTTTTTCATCACCACTGCTCTAAAAAAGGTGAAGGAAAACATCGTGAGGAAACCGATGGCATGTCCTAGAACCAAACATTGCCGCACTGGACCCGCGTGGTGGATTACGGCCCATTCCCTCTCACAGAGAGGAGGCCTGTTGTCCCAGCAGTGGGAACATTAAAAAAGCTGAAGATGATACTAATATTATAAGAGTGACAGTTTGTGAGTATGGATCTTTGTTACTCTTTGACGGAAAAATACTTAACGTATTTTGATTAAACTTTACAGGAACATAGTTTCAACTAGTAGTATTATAACTGCAAAGGAATCGCTGCTTGTTGGTTTGCTACCTTTTTAACCCCCGACGGATAAAGAGGAGAGTTATAAGTTTGAGGTGTGTTGCTGTGTATCTGTGTGTCTGTCTGTGGCATCATAGCGCCTCAACGGATGAACCGATTTTTATTTAGTTTTTTTTTGTTTGAAAGTTGATTGTATCGAGAGTGTTCTTAGCTATGTTTGAATAAAATCGGTTCAGCCGTTCAAAAGTTATGCGCGTTTTACTGTTTAGATCGTAATGTTTTCGCAAGATAAATGTATCGGGGGTTTTTTAAATTTTACTTGTTACAAAATAGCATTTAACAAACGGTCCGCTTTACACCAAAAAACATGTTTTTTCTTTCAGTTAATTAACAAATAGAGTACGAAAACAAGACCTTAGTCCAAAATGGCTAAGAACCGCGAAACTTATATTAACAGCAAAAGTTTTGGAACTAATATAAAGTGTATTTTTAAAGCTGGCCTTGGCAACAGGCTTTGTATTTTAGCTGTTTAGTTAGTTGGGAACTTCATTAACTTTTGTAACATCGCTAAAATTAGGACCAAGGGGGGTGACCATAAGCTCTTAGAGTAAGGTTATTTTGAGTGTGCATAAGGGCCAGATGTTCTTAGGTAGACAGATCTCCTTCGTAGCCATATCGTCTTTCACATAATTAATACATTGTTTGTTCGGTTTCTCACTACACCCGTAACCATTCATACTCAAAACATTCCTCAAGTTTATTGTGAAAATAAATAGTTCTTTTCGGAGAACTATGTGTTCTCTTCATGACGCTACGAGATTTTAGACTTACTCAGAAACTTCAATTTTTTCCTCTAGAAAGAGATTCGCAGAATATTTTTATCCGTGTGGAATATATGCACGTGCCCGATAACAGATGATTTTGGTTTTATTTAGCTGGCAAAATTCTGTAACCAAGTTGTTGTGATAAACAGAAGAGATAGAAAATTAGTAGTAAGTTGATTGAGGCCTATGCCCAACTTTTTTGTTCTGTTCATCATCATTTCAGCCGGATGATTTCCACAGATGGACATCGCGTCGCTAAATCATGCATCCATCCATCAATCATCGTATGCTTCTTGCATCCAGCGGTCTTCCGCGGCTTTCATCAAGACTTCGGTCCACCTTCCACCGCTGCGTTTTCCAGTAGGTACGCGGTCACCACTCGAGGTCTACTCCCTAAGTACGAAGTCCGTAGTTTCTGGAACGTTTCCTACTCCGTATCACATATGGACGCATGATTCGTTCGGGGCCCGAACTACTAACGAATGACAATAAAATTTGACAGTTGTACCTACTCCTGATGTTTTTTTACCCATCCGAAAAATTTAACAGGCGATTAACACACTGCCACGTTAGACGCTGCGGGGTGCGTGGCGACGAAGCGAAGTCACGACACTGAGAATGCGTATTCTGTGTGTTGCTCTACGCGTGTTTTCAATGCAAAAAGAGATACTTTCAAGCAACGTAAGAACACGCACTCCTGCGCTACGCTGCGTAATGCGGTGCAGTGTTCGAGTCGCCTAACACTTGTTTTTTCACTCGGAAGTTTCGTAGTATTTTCGGACGGGACCCGTTACTTCGTTGACGGAGATAGGGAATAAACCTCCAGACACTTTCGGCCATCCGTAGAACTCCGTGTTGTCCTATTGAAAAACATCAAAACATGCGTGCTTAATGCTCGACTTACGCTCATAACACATTTTTCTCTATTACGTAGTAAGTCAAAGATACGCTATCATCTCATCAGCATATTATAAACAAATGAACAACGTTTTTATCTCGCCGTTGTATTTCAATTTGCACATTTATGAGGAGTAAAGCGTGCAATATATCAATGTATAAGGATCTCAAGCAAATTAGGCGCAATTTAGAAGTCTTTTCTTTTTTACACTGGTAATTACTGGGACGTGAAGATACGAGAATGAGATAACAATAGGGACGTTTCTTGGGAAGAAAAATGACAATTCAATTTAGTCCGTCAGTGAGATTATCAAATAATATTGGAAACGTATTTTTTGCTTTACTTAATCAATAAAAAATTACAAAGTTAAAGCGCATCAAAGTTCAGAGGCCTTAGTGCGAGTTTTTACTCACGCTCACTCGTGATACGTAAACGATCTCTTATGTCAAAATGCAAACAAAAAAAGTGGTTTCTCCTTACAATGAGCGTGAGTAAAAACTCGCACTAAGGCCTCAGGAGTGGGGGCATGTGACGTCACTCAGGCAGTACCACGTGTACTAGCGGCGTGACGTTTCACGATATTTCAACGCAATATATCGTGGTCTCATTATGAATACGTGTCAAAAGAAAAATGCGTGTCCAATATTTTTTATTTATATCTACGAGTACCTGACGGACAAAAACAAATTTTCAGTAAACTACCATATTTACGAGAAATGGGTATTATGATGAGTGAAGAGTTTCATTAATAAATATACTATTTTTAAGAACTTGCTATTATTTCCTACACACTAGAATCGATGCACTTTCAAAAGAATATTGTTTAAAAAAAAATACTAAGCTTATACCTACAAAAACTTAATCGCATAGAAACTGGAAATACAAGATTGATACGAAGCGGAACTGAAGCATTTTGACTCAAATCACTGTAATTAATTTCGATAGTTCTACAACATTTCACTGTTTATGTTTTTAAGTAATCGCTTACACGCGCCATCGTCATAATATTCATCATAACGACAAATTGTTCCGCATTCCCAAATAAAACAATCACAAAACAATTCATTCATTCCGAACGAGAACGAAATAGAAAATTCGAGCTATATCCCAGCGTTCCCAGTGAAGTACAGAAGAATAATTCAAGTGTCAATCATTGGCGTCGCTGATTGGCACGCACGATGTTGAAGCATAGCGCTACCGCCACGTGTTCGACCACAGAGTTTTTGTGCTCAACAAAAACAAGGAAACCGGGCTACTGAACCATCTGATAGGGCACACGCTTCTAATATTTGTACTTCGACTATTATATGACTTAGGTAAGTGCTCACTATGTGAAGAATAAGGATGAGTAGGTATTGAAATCATCCAGTCACAGTCAACACTTCAAATGTCAACTAAAAACCAATTATTTCAAATGTCTCGTACTGACATTTGAAACCTAAAATATCAAATAAACTCGATTCCAATTACCTACCGTTGAATTCATATTGACTGCGAGATATTTATGAATATTAAAATACTTTTTATGAACAAAATCTAATATGTTGTACTAAAAATTGCGAACAAAGCCGAATATTGACAAGCAATTTTGAATCATTTTCCAACCCCTTTTACACAGAATGCAAAATATCTAAATTACCAACACGTATTTCGAGACGCGAGTCAAAAAGAAAATCGTTTTACCTTATTTTTCCCGGTGAAAATTGGTTATTACGCTGAAAAGTAGGCCAAGTGGCAACATTCAAACATCCAGGTCACTAGTGCGGGGATCTCAAATATTCCAGCTCAAACCTTGCGTATATGATATGGAGAATTAAATGCAGCATATCTGATGCATTGCAGCAGGATTCTCGGGTAGCCAGAATAATTCAGATTCCAAAAGCTTATTATTAATTTAGTGAACAGTTGAGCATTCGGTAGTCGAGCATTTACAAACAAAGGAAATGAAACTTTGAATGCACAGCAATTTGCAGGCAAACATTTCATGTTGAACTCGACGGGATTAGGTTGGAATTGTTGTCATACAAACAGTTGCAGCACGAGCAGTTCTTTTTTTCGCGTCCGATGCATCCGTGGGGTGTGCCCCACATTCGCAAAACGGAACCGGCAGCGGAAGAAAGGGTGTGGTTGAAGCAACCACGCGCCGGAAGCCGGAGCGTGGGACTCCCTTGCTCACTGAGGATCTGGCGAGGGTTCCGACAAGCAAAAAAACCGTAGGTGAGCTCATTATTTTCGCAATCCCGTTATTTTAGTGTCGAACTTCGCTCATCCCTAGTTTCATTATAGAGGTATGCACTAATGTATAGAACAGGCGGCGCTTCAGAAGCTGAATTCAATGTCAGGGCCAGAGCTGGGAGTATAATGGAGCTACAGAATTGCTATGTCAGTTATGTGAGTGTGTAAGGGCGCTGAATTCTCGAAAGCTTTTTCGTGAATAGATCGGTATTTGGACTGTGCCTATTCGATTATTCTATATTTATCTCTTATATTTTTTTTTGTTTGTTACTTACAATTCAACTTTTACTTTTTTTGTATTTTTGAAAGGCTTGCGTTGAAACTATTTTTTTTTATGTGCGAATTGATTACCTAGAGTATAAAAAAAAGTTTAAGACAGCTAAGAAGCCAAACCACCATCAAATCCAAACATGATACTCCACGTTCAATAGCAAATTTTCGACTATCAGCTAAAAGTTTCCTCTTACACTAACCGTCGTCAAAACGGAGGCTCCACACACAATAGATGGCCCGAACTCAATACCTTGCGATAATACGTGCCGTACGAACTCCTCAACTTCGGGGCTAGAAGGACGTATGTCCGTAACAGCCACCCTAATCAAATAACCCACTAGTTATTACGTTAAACACTTAGGCGTCGCACTGATAGACGCGGCAACGCGATTGTGGTTTGTTAGTGATTGGATTGGCGAAGCACGTTAATTGAAATCGAAACAGGGTAGCTTTTCCTTGATGGGTTTTCTTTAGAAAACCACAGTACAATGTTGTATCTCTTCTTAAAATACGTTTTCCACCTTTATTTCTAAATAAGAACCTGCGCTTGCAGTAACCAATTAACATAAGGATTAAAATTAAACAAGGCGATTTCTTTACTAGTACTGTTTTCTAACATGATTAGACTTCTATATGCTTCCTTAAACAAGCCTGCTTTACTTGAGCAAGCTTTTAGTACAAACATTATGAAAACGCGCGATTTCAGAATCGTGTCCATCTGAAAGCAGCCTTATGTCTTAGTTCTAATAGTTCCACACGCTTCGATATCTTCAGCGGACAGTCTCAAACAATAGTTAAGTGGAGTTCTTGTTGCTAATTACCAATTAGAAGTAGTTTATTAGTATGTTATGTTTCAGGGTGATATAATGCACAAATATGCTGATAGAGAATTAGGGAAATATTTAATTTGGATTACATTTGCTTTGATCTACTTATTGAAATTTCGTCCCAAAAATAATGAAGCATCAGGATACTAGGATTACTGATCCTTTTTTTACAACCAGGCATTTGAAAATTGCATTGCAAATGCAATATAAGTTTGTTTCAGCTGTATTTGTATACAAATCAGGTGGATTTTCAGCAAAAAGACGCAGGTGACTTAAAAATTGGAATTTATTACAATCGTTTCAGCACTGAAATTTAGACACAGAAGACGATTTTTCGAGCTACCAATAAAAAAATAAGGCAAACAAAACAGAAGCATTGTCGCCATCAAACTGTCATCTTCCCCATTCTAAAAGTAGCCAAGTTGATCTTCATTGCGTCACCATAATTGAATTCATAGACCCAACTTTTCTATATGAATAGCACAAACATTTGCTCACACTAAGGCTATATATTCACTAGCGGACAAATGGGCGGTACGTGACACGAGAGATGCGATGGTACGACACACGTGGTGCGAGACGGCACGGGACGAATCGTGACACCACTAAAAAGCGATGCGGAAGAAGTATTACTCGTGCTGTATCAGCGTTCTCTCCTCCTATCGAAATGTATGAGCCATGGTGAAATTATTACTTAGTATTTTTTTCGTACAACTATTCCCAACACCTGAATGCCAGAATACATAGTGGCGACCATTAGAAAAGCATAGAGCCAAAAGCTCAACGAGATACGGCGAAATCATTCAACTGTCTTGGATCATCATCATTTCAGCCGAAAGACGTCCACTGCTGGACATAGGTCTCCCCCATGCGTCGCCACACTGATCGGTCCTGTGCGTTTCGCATCCACCGGACGCCTGCAGCCTTGATCAGGTCGTCGCTCCACCTAGAGGGAGGCCTTCCAACGCTGCGTTTTCCAGTACGCGCCCTGCCCCCTGCCACTTATGTTTGGCAATTCTGTCTTGGTTCCCGCAACGAAATTAATCAGTAAACAACAAAAGAAAAACTATAATTTCCATTTCCCTAATACATTATGTGTGTCAGAAACATCTTTAGCCAGAGCAGCAATCATTCCAATATTTGGGAATCCTTTTGTGCACCAAAACAAAGTTAGAAATAAGCATTAGGAACATAGCAAACGATCCGCAATAACATAACAAGTAACAAGGTTCGCACACAGATGGCGAACGACACAAAAATATTGCTCAAACGTGTGCAATCTGCAACTGAAGTGGCGCAAAACTGTTGCATTTTAAAACCTAAACCGTTCCAACTATTTACATTGCAAATCCCATATTGTTTTAGAGGTTTTGCAGAAGCACTTTGCAATCAAAATAGGAATACCACTGGCCAGTAAGATTCTAATTTAATTTTATGGCGACTATATTTATTAGATTTATTCACTCTCTCAACTGGCGTTAGTTTGACAGCTGTCAAATTTACTAAAATGGCGGGACGTCAAAAATATTATTTTTCAAAACGTAGACATTGGCCTTCTGCATTATTCCTTGACAATACGTTTGGGAACATCATGCTGCGCCAATGCAAGTCTCATTAGATAACCACAGAGAATGAATACTAATACAACTCACGGCCAGATGTATGCGTCAGATAAATGTCGACTATTTTAGTCTGAATCGTATGCGACAACATTAGCATCTCTACATTGTAGTTCTAGATATAAATAGGACTTGCATAATTGGCCAAGATTTTATTGTTGGGTAAATGAAAATGGAGAAAAACAAATTTTTACTTAAAAACAGCATTTGGAAGCTGTTTGAAGCTTTCAGGAATGTTCTTATAACTTTATCTTTAACAGTGAACTAATAAGTATTTATAATAATTTCAGAGAGGTATGCGACGTTTATGAATAAAAGCCGTCTATTTACTTACATATTTCCAGCCTGCATTAGAAGAACTGACAGTATTAAAGATGACAGTATTACCTAACCTCAAAATTAAATTCTGTTCTACAAAAAGACTTCTGACGTTAAAGTACGCTCAACAGTGGGATTGCATAAACGCCAAAAAACATAAAATATGACAGTTTACGATCAAAAGATGTTAAAGATGTCATTCGTTACGCACGTTAATCGTTCTAAAAACATAATCCGTATGTTTTAAGGACGCACAAGACGACTGGACATTCGTATGTCGAGCACATACTTGCTAATATCATTAAAAGCTTATAAATAGACCTACTTAAAGCCCGAAACGAATGTGAAACGATTATAAGATATGCAATCCGCGTGCACTCGAATCGCACAGTCGACGCGCGTCCCGTGTGAGAGCCCCTTAGCGTAAAATTAGGGCTGTTAAACATGCACGCTGCTAGAATAGGGTTCGTCAAAATTGTTTTAATTGAAATTTCGATGGCGACATTTGGTATTGTTTTGTTAACGGAACCCAAATAATGAAATGTAAGTTACTTTTGTATTCTGAAACAGTTTTAATTCCCGAAGGGATGAAGAAGGAAGAAATGTACTCCACTAAAAATATACCCCAACTTTTAGGAAGCGAAACGTCTTTGGGGACCGCAAGGATTGGCTTTGGCACTCAAAACTATTATCATGCTTCAACGAAAGAAAACCATTTATAGAAACCACTTAACTGTAATTTAAGTACTTAACACAAAAAAAACTTCGCTTCTAACCCAAACGTAGTAATTACCCACTATAATAAGTACTTAGGCAGAAACAATTAATTCGAAGTTACTTCTTCACTTTTCCAAAAATTAACTTTCGTAATGAACACGAGGCCCGGGGCTCCGTAATAAGGCAATTTACGAGACCTTCATTTATAACAAGCCGAGAAGATTTCTTAACTGTCATGATAAACGCAATGACATATAATTTTATGAATTTACGTAATATCTAAAGGAATACTCTCCTTTCAGTCCCACATGTTAATGATCCCACTGCTGGGACCCAGGCCTTAATCACCACGGGGGCTCAGTGCGGGTTCGGTTGGTTCTAGAACATGCTGTGTTCCACACGATGTTTTCCTTCACCGTTTTTAGAACAGTGGAGATGAAATAATTTACACAAAGTAAAGCGCCTGCCTGAGTTCGAACCCACGACCTATACGTAATTCGGGGCCGTTACCACAGCTCTCAACATAAATTATAGAATATTGTTTATGAGCGCAAACAAAGCAAAGGTAACGCTCTATACAGCCTCGCACAATGTCATTTATATAGGTTACAGGCAGCCCTACACACTCGTTTACAAACAGATTTCACGTGTGTGGAAGCCATAAAGAAGTGGCACAATCAATTACATACGGCTGTACGTTGTAAAATCGTCAGTTTAATTAGTTAGTAGACACTCGTTGCATAATTCGGCCGCGGATCCACCGCGCAGCTCTGTGAACACAACACTACACATTCGCAACGTCGAAGCTTCGCCCATAAAACGTACGTTGACTCTAATGTAGGCCTATAAAAATTATACTAATAAATGCGCGTATTCCTCTGTTTGAAGAGTCGTTCGTGATGATAAATGGACACGTTTATGGAGCCCGAGTGTTACTTCGATAACATGATGCAAGGTACGGGATGTATCAATGAATCACGCTCCCGAAATAACGCGGAATTATTGATGCAAATAAAAACGCTTCAGTCTGCTGTTGCCTCTGTATTTGTTATTGGATTTAGGCCACCGTGTTCATCAGAAATCCTTTTCATCTTTATTTTATGGCACGTATTGCATAAACCCTGTATTTTCATAGGTCATCAACACCATGATGATATGCCGTGAGAATATGTGCGTTTTAGCAATCGTTGCGTCGAGGTTCATTGGAGCGTTTTTTTTTAGTATTTAGGTTGCAACGATTTGCAAACGCGCGTGCATCGGATGCGTAGAGCGCGTTATCGACGCCGCGTGCGAAGAGCCAGCTAACGGGTCAGCCGGGCCAAAGTAAACAATTACGATAGCATTGTTAGCGCGGTCGACGACCCCGCCGCCGCGGCCCGCCCCGCCCGCGCGCCTATTACCAAATCGCGCGGCCACTCGCGACTCGCGCGCACCAAACGCTACGCACGCGCCGCTGCGATATCATTTGCATGCAAATACGTGATTCACCTGACGCCGCCTGCCGTAGCGCCGACCGCCGACCGCCGACGACCGCGCTTCCACCGACCGCTATCTCATTATACTATCTCAGACTCCCAAAAAAAACACAACGCCGCGCCGCTATCTTACATCTCTGATAAACTCGTTACACAATTCAATAATCTAACACTACCACGTGTCCCTCTACTTTCGTTTTCACAAAGAATTTGTAACAGTTTTTTGAAAAAGTATGTAATCACGCGAGGTCGGACTACGAGAACCAAATGTTGTTTTTCATTTATCACGCGGTTCGCTTCATATTTCATGTTGTCTCGGCGAACGGGCGCGTTCTAAAATCTTACCAGAAAAGAAAACATCCTTCCATTTTCGCGGCGCTAAACAACGACAGTGATCCGGGGGGCGAAGGGAGGCTCCGCACTGTTTTTTCGTCGAGCAAAATGCCGTCGGAAACTCGTCAATATATCAGAATTGTCGAACGCAGAGAAAGAGGAAAACTGCGAGGGACGATACGACCGGCGATAGTTTCTGAACCGATAATACTACAACTCTAGACCAATTTACGCAGCAAGGGTAAGTAAATTGCGGGCCCTTTGCAAAATTTAGGGTCTGACGAGATACAGCCGGCACGGATACAATAGAACGTTCGCGTAATGCAATGACGTAAATTGCGTTAGTGCAGATAAGATAAAACGATCGAAAAATTGCTCGCAAACAGCCGAGTATCAGGATGTAAGCGAAACTTTCGGCATCAAAATAAACAGATCACATGATTACCTAGCCCTAAAATTTCAATTCGTGTTTCTTTGTTGCAGTGAGGAGCTTCCGTCTGCATTTCGTGTTCTTTATGGATACAAGCCTCATTTAGTGTTTCTGTCTCTGTATTTTCTTTTGATTGAGTTCGTTGTTGGTTCCAAGACAATTTAACGTCCTGGGAATACCTCGACTGTTATGCGACGTTCACGACGGTAAATTGTAAACGAGAAAATATGTTATTTCGTAATTCAATGTTATTTGCGGTTGGAAGAATTACAAATATGAATTTTAAAGCCTTCAAAGTAGCTGTTGCTAAGAATAGCAATATGGTGAAGCCTCAAAAGGCAGTTAAATGTAAGCTCGCAGTCAGTCGTACCTAATCCAGTCAAATAGGGTTTAGTTCGAGACCACAAACCGCATTTCTTCATAGTTCGTGCGGACCACAGATTCATTATAGCGCGGGTGGAAATGCCACAGATATCAAAGGTCATGTAATCGCTCGCTCGACCTGAGCGGCTGAGCCGATCCCTAGGGCATGACGAAACTTACCATCCTTACTTACAGACATTCATCTTCTCAGAAACTTGTTTTTCTTTATTGTTGAAAGCCAATATATACGTTATTCCTTTTATTTACTTGATCCCGCTGGTATTATTAATGCAGCCTTTGGATGATTGCTCAACAGATTCTGATTACATTTGCTAAAGAACTATAATTTAGAAAAAGAACTTGTAGATGAGAACGCATTCTCTGAGAAAGAGGTAGTACAATATTTTCTTCGTACGTGGTGCATCTAGGGACTTTAATATTCATACAGAATCTACTGTGAAACTACTTTGAGGAATACTTCCGAGATGTTTTCAGTGCATTACCATTTTTACATCTGCGATGTGTTAAATATTCAACAGAATACTTGCAAGAAATATTTCAATTATTTATAGGAATGCTTATTAAATATTTTTGGATCTGAATAAAAAGTTAGTAGTGCTATAAATGAAAAGAAAATGATTTCGGATATAGAACCAACATCTCCAGTAACGCAAACAGACGTAGAACAGTAGAATAATTGCGTCAGTATTCATGTAGGACTTATGTATGAAGACATCTGTGATATTGACGCTTCCGGCGAAGCAATCAAAGTAAACCAAACATTCGTACAAGTAGGAGACTAGGAGTAATACAATCAGCGCCGAACTCGACCATAAATCGTGCTATTCACACCAAGTGAAGTGAATCTGATTTGTGTCTCGGTTGCGAGCTACGTTGGAAAGTGTACGCAATATGTGGACGTGCGTGCGCGTGGTAACTCCTCGACTGCTCGCGTCATGAATAGAAACCGCTCCAGCGATAACTTTCCTGCAGCCGCGCTCCCTCGGTAATAGCGAAGTGATGGACAAGGGTACATCTACTTTTGTTTTATTAGTACGTATTCTACATATTATATTGGGGTGTTTGTAAGGACTCGATTCGTTTTCGTAGATTGTTTCTCTTTCGGGGTGCATTGACACTGCTGGGAATATTGATAACATTATTTAGTTAATTTATATCCTGAGATTAGCAAGCTAACTGCTTTGTAACATAACAGTACTGATCCTTAACCACGTAATTAACTGTAAGTGACATATAATTATTGTGATTGAACTTCACTGACCTCCATCATACTAGTACGCTGGACTACATATTATCGATGACCAAATGAAGACATTTGATTTTCGCCATTTTGGCGCTGATAGCAACGTGACTTAACGTGAGAGTACATGGAACTAATATTAGAGATGGGACACAGCTTTCGTTAAAAAACTTTTATGGGCTTTATCGATCGTGAGAATAATTAAATACGTAAGAGAAAAAACATTCCAGTTATTTTTATTATGATTCATTTTTAAGTTATAGAATAATTGCTGTAAAGGTTAACTGAAAAACATTTTAATTCAGATTGCAAGCTATAAACTAGTGGTGCTAGTAAATTTATAGCGAATTACTGTCAGATCAGTGAGATTTAAATATGGGGATAGGCTAACAACTTATCCTTAAAACTAGTATATTTCAGCAAGTATCTCCTTGCTCAAGTACACTAGTTAGATTAATACTTACAATCGTTCAGATTCACTCGGTTGGCGCTCATCGGATTCGTGAAGGGAACATCATTTACACAATAATAATAATAAATGAGATGGATAATCATTTACAACGGTCGTATTTCTCGCTCTCATCGCTGAGATCCTGTCTCTGTAGAAGTGCAAATAATAGTGACATCGCATTCCAGCAAGTTGAAGACTTATATCAGTTTTCAACTCTGTTTCAGATGCAGATAATAAATTGTTTGTCTTCAAAACATTTGTTAATAAAATTATAATTATCATGATATTATTCCAGAATTAATTCTAGGCTCAGGAACATTGAGTTTGTACTACGAGAAAGAAGAATAGAAGCTATTTCAAACAAAAGATTGCGCGTAGGTAATTCGGTGACAGCGAGGTAAGCAGGGGGGAGGGGGGGTTATGTTCTCACAGATAGACAATCAATGCGCGCAGATGAACATTTTCTTACTCTTTGAAATTTACACAAATATGGCCGCCCTCCCGCCTCCGCGGTGACGCAACGTCACGAGTTACAATACATTGATAGAATATAATTAAATTAAGCGTGTTTTCAACTTACTGTTGAAAACTCATACCTTGACTTTTATTTATATTTCCCGACTTGTTTGAACAGTATCTCAATACACACGAAGGCATTTTATAAGAAACAAAACTAAGTACTCAAACGTGTCACGTTGCAGCGAGCGCTTGCCACAGAGTAAGTGAGTTGGGGTACGCGCGCTTTAACGCGTGTTACAAACAATTGAGTTGAGGAGTCTCCTCTAGTACGTAGTATATTTAACTCAATACTCAGAAACGTGGTGATTGGTACAAGAGTGAGGCCTGTGCTCAGCGGTTGGCGAATCAGGCTGTGGATGAACATGATGATGATTCCAGAATTTAGTATTACACATTGCTTTTGAACATATTATTACTGATTATTAGGCATTCATATAACATTCATCACCAATACCAATATGAGATATTTAGTTCCAACATACTACGAGAAGTCAATACAGTAGATAACTGATACGCCTTGCCAAGTCTACTATTTTTATATTAGTGTAATTTAAAAATATCACTAATACTGATATATTAGTTACAATATTATAATATTTCCAGGCGAATATATTAGTATTACCTAATTTTGAGAAATATCGGTATTAACCTATCTCTAAATGTGTCAATTTTAGTTCCTAATACGCTCGAGCGGGGCGCTTTGAATCAGCACAAAAATCAACTGTCATTTCATATAGTATGTTTAGTCCAGCGTACTTGTATGATAGAGGTCAGTGTTGAACTTGATATAATAATGCGATGATTTATCTAGAAACACTACAATAGTGTACGATGTCCGGTTATCATAGGACCTTACAATGATAACCGGACAACGACATATTAATAGGATCTAGATTTCGACTAACCCAACCATACTTTCAAATAAAACCTTAACTCACGATGAACCCAAGTCTATCCTGACACTATCTACCCTCCAGAAAGAGCAGTGAGCAAATCGATTCATAACATAACTACAAAACGGGAGATAACCACTAACTCCCTTGAAATATACCTTCGGCCAGCGTTTGGACAGTAAGAGGCGATATATTCCAGTTTTTAGAGAGAGCCGTTTGGTTCAGGGCCTGCGTATTCGCGCGTTGCCACATATACCCACTTAGATTAGTAAAATGGAGCGGTTTTTGCAGGGTATTATTGATGGAGATTGCGCATTTTTATGTCGGAATGTGATCAGATTTGATAATAAAGTAGTGGGAATATATGGGGAGGGTTCTGAAGGCTTGAAAGTAGTGCAGAGCAATTTTTTTTATAGGCTCGCCTTTGACCATGTGGTAAGCGATGATGTGGTCGACGGTGGAGCACGCTTGCCTAGAACTAACCTATTCTCTCTTGAATTAAGGGTTGCTATTTAGAAAAAAATCTTTTGAACAGTGACACAACCACTGTCGGTTGAAGCATTTTGGATCTTAATCTTACAGTTAGAAGACCTAATCCCAATTCCTTAACAGGACAACATCTCATCATTTGCCCGATCTCGAAACGGTTTCTTGCTTGCTATTAGACCAAAAACGTTGTTTACATGATATTCCACCACCATGCCCGTGAGCTACAGATGTAAAGCAACGATAGATGGAGTCACGTTCTTATCTAGCGAGCCAACCACACATGGTTTGTTGTACACTCACCCTTACATCCATGGTAACCTTCATAAAGTCTCTATTTCCTTGTAGTAAGGGTCGTTTTTGCAGATCAAGTGTGTGGTTGAAGGAACAGTGATCGCAGCCTCACGTATACACTCCAGCAATTTGTGAGAAAAAATTGTGATAGTTCGTACGTGAGCCTTCGGTAGGCAAAGCTTTTAATTAGACCTCTTTGTCTTTGTGTTCTTGACTTATTTTGTCTGTCTGTTGCTTAGGATTATAAGGTAGCATTGAATTTTGAGAACTGTTATATATAAGTTCTGTTATAGATTGATTCTTTTCATTATCGTCATGAGTTGCTGTGTTCTCGAGAGAAGATTCTGAGATTCCAAAAAGCAGATTATTTAAAGGTTGGACTTTCAGAAGTATATTTGTGGCTGATCCTGTGTCAAGTCAGTCAACTTCTTACCGAAAACACATGGCTTTAATTACATTCGTTTCACCAAGTGATATCTTTATATCATCAGAGGTACTTAAACCCAACTGTCAGAGCAATTTAAAAGCAATACCTCTTAATGTAATATTAAAATGTCAAATCAGAAAATTATGATTGTTGCAAAGTAGGGCGAAGTGTCTTAACTTTCACTTGCAATTACTTGTGTTTTATATCCGTTGCCGACATTTAAAACAACACCCATTGCTATTAACAGCATTATATTATAAAAAATGTCCAGATCTTTTATAATATGATGCTGTTCATCGCAGTTACTTTTGAGAGGTTTAGAAAGAAATAAGTTTTAGATGCATTTGATTGTAGAGGGATGAAAATAATGTAAAGAGTTATGATTATAAATGTGGATGGAGAGGGAGAGGAAAGCCAAAGAAAATTTGGATGGATAGTGTGAAGAGTGAAATGAAAGAAAAAACAATCAGTGATAGCGTGACGGGGGGCAGGACAGTATGGAAGAAGAATACGTGTTGCGCCGACCCCAAGTAACATGGGGACAAGGGCAGGAAGATAATAATGATGATGGTTGTAACCACAAGCCATATCTTTTTGTGAAAGCAAAAGCTTTATCTCTGCCCAATAACATCAACGATCCAATTTCCAAAACCTAAGCCCAGTTCTCTGAAAACCACAAAAAGAGAGATAAACTTCCATTCCCATTTATAACATCACAAGTGTGGAAATCTCTTTCTATTTCCACCAACTTCGTACCAAGACAAGCGTGAACAAGTTAACTTACGACTATATGCAGATGCAGAAGGAGTATAAAAACCATTGGACCAGTAGTATCCCCCTGACGAGGATTTAGTTGATTGGGGTCACTCAAGAAGTCAAGACTGATGGTGTTTAGAATTGGCTGATGACACGTGGTTTAAATAAATAAGGATCAGTGGGAATCGTCACCGAATAATGCAAAAACCGTAAGTTTAATAAAACGCGTGCGATTGTAAACTCTTCTCTCAACAAGACACGGTTATATTTTGAACTATCAAATGTTCATATTCAATATATCGAAAATTTAGAATCTTACTAGATTTATTACAAACTTACGGTGTCTGCAATAATCCGGTGACAAATGCAACAACAAAGTCGTACTGATTAATCTTGAATTCTTGGTAAAAGACAGAAACTTCTATCTTTGAGTTAATCCCACAGCCACAATTACCTGTTTTTTATCGTTTCTACTTATTAGGCAACTCGGGCCAGTCTAAATCGCTGCGGAAATATCTATCTCTACATCCGCCGAAATTGCTTTGACGGGTTTTTTTTTCGCGGTTTTGGACAAAAAAATCCCACAAAATGGCGACGTCTCCGAACATCAGTTTCGTTATTTGTATTTCACCATCCTGCTGAGCCAGAGGAAGTTTATATTTGTTATAATATACCTATTGAAAACACATTCGGTGTTCAGATGAACATGAAGATTCATGCGAAGCGTTCTTATCTTAATGATATTGCGTTAGCAAGTGACGTTGCACCGTTATCTGAAGAAATTTTCGCGTTCACAATAGACAGTCGATACAAAGTGGCATGTAAGTAAAGATTCGTGCACGTGTGTGCAACAAAGCCGAGGTAATGGCGGTTGCACACCGCGCACTCACTGTCGACGTCGACGCTAATGCCGATAACAATTGACGTACGTAAGCGAACACCAAAATATAAGCGACGAAGCGATCAATGATTGACGACAACCGCGCGAGACTCGACGAGGCAATCGCAAACGTCTCCGCCGATACGAACCAATGAACCAAACCACGCACAAAAACCGAACAGTTGATGATCCCATTATGCAGAGACTAATTAAATCAAACTCAGCCATAAGCGACGCTGCGCTACCCCTTATTTTGATTGCTTCCATGTAAATTCATTCTCTGTTATTCGTATTCGGTTCTAAATGAATTTCGTGTCCAACGGCATCCGACCGCAACGGGCCGACATCGGAAACTTTATAAATTATTATTACAGCTACACAAGCGAACAAAACAATCTACAAATTCGAACTACATAACGGGAGTGCTCAAATTGAATTGTAAAAGTTCACTACGTTGTGGACAAAACATTAAAACTAGCAAATCGTCGTCGACGGTTAACGACAGACAGCTTGGAACGTTTAGTGTTAATCGGAGATTATCCGAGAGGCCGCAGCGTCCACGCGTTCATTAAAAATTAATAATGAGAGAAGGGAGTTATGTAAGCCGATACAGCTGAAGTATTCGCTCCATTCAGATAATATACACATCACATTCCAGCGTAATTAACAGAGCACGAGCCACGCATTATAATGTTTTCATAACGGGGCGCGTATTATGTGCGGCGGGTTCGGGACCAGCAGGAGGCGTATTAGTTTCGAGGTGCGCGCGGCGGCACCGCTCGTTCGCGCACGACCTCCGCCTGTCAGATGTCACCCTTTACCGCATTCAAGGGAAGATATCTGTAGCGTCACAAGTAATTAAGAAGCGAGCCACGCTTTGTCCCGTCCCCGGGGACGACTCCCCGGCTTTCCGCGACTCTCCCTACTTACATAATTTCTCTTAACTGCATAATCGATATCAACGTGTCGCACTTATCCCGTCTAGACGTTGACGCCGTGGTTCATAAGTCTGCATCGTATTGCGTTTGGAGTGCTTGCGAGTATTGCGCCTCCCAGCCCTATTCCTCGCAGATCCGTCGAGGGCTTCGAGTGTTTTCGGTGTCTCGTCTCCGTGTTCACAAACGTGAGCATACTCTGGAGCCGACGGAGCGTTAATAAACCTCGCACCGATATATCAAATACTAAAGTTTAACCGTCCGTATAAAATTTCATACTTAGGAGCGGAAAGTATTTAATTGACAATGAATGTGACAGTGTAACGGCACGCGAGAGGGTTGCGAGCCAAACGGAGCGCGTCTCTGTTAATGGGGTCAACGAAATTGAGAAAAGTGAAATGGTGGAGTGGGCCGGACGGGCATTTATTACCGGCCGGACCCGCCAACCCTCGTCCGGACAGGGACGGGCCCATACACGGGAGAGAGACGCCGCGCATTCCAAATAGCAGTGCACAAACAAAGAGAGAGCTGGGACGGCCCGCGGCGGCAGGCCATCCTCCGTCTGCGTCCGGCGAGCTCCTCACTTCCGAATTAATAATGTCTGTGAGACTGGACGTGACAGCCTGCCGCCTGGTCTGCGGCGGCGGCGGTACGCGGCCGCGAGCAGGCTCCGTCGCCGACCGCTCATTTATAAGAACTATAAATAATTAATTAGCCGCACCGCCTCGAGGGACGCGTTCAGTTTACCCACGTCAAGCCTGTGACAATTTAATGGCCTTTTAAACGTGCATCCACGTGAGCCCTCAACCCATTGTACATTGCATAAATAATTGAAAATATCGAGTCGTTACAGAGATACACGCTGACGATGACGTTGGAAAGATTGTGTAATTATTACCGCAACCAATATTCGTATACACGAGGCAATAAAAATAGAGTCTGTTACAGGGCGAATAGCTCCAGGCTGTCTCCCTATGTAGTCAGAACGTAAATCGGTGCATCCAATCACGAGCGGCGGGGCGACGGCTCTAGATAGGGAGTTGGAAATCAGTTTGCCACTATTGAATTATACGAGAGCTGCAGCCAGGACGTCATACGCCAAAGTTTAATCTCCCGGAGCGGCGGACGGGCTTATTATGCAAATAGTCGACGAGTCTCCTCGGTCATCTTACAGTCACGTACGGCGCGCACGTCCCGCCGCGCCGCACCGCGCCTCTCGCTGCCGTGTGCCGCACCGGCCACCACTGCTACGCCAGCAACCGCGCTGTTTACAAATCCGACACACAAACATAATCGTAAACACGGAAAATAATTTCCCCAAAACGAAATGTCTTCATTACAGGACGATAACAAAATGGAACCTTGATGAAGATAAAATTATTTGACTACTAAAAGACGGGAGAAACTTCGACGACATCAATTTATTGCCTCCGAATAAAGTCCGACCTAAAATTCAAAATGAAGAAGGCATCGAGCGACGGAAACGAAAGGGAGCGAGAGGAAAATCTAACTCTTTCTTTCGACTAGAGCCAACCCCCGACGAGCGTTAATTAAGCGAAAATCGAAACGTCAAAGCTCGACTCGGGCTTTATGCAAATTCACCAGAATTGACTTTCGTGTCGACGGCGTTAGAATTTTTACCGCTTGCCAGACGATTGTTTGAATGAGATAATTAGGGAAGCGATAAAGACACGTACGCGACACTCAAAACTTTCTACAGACGTTTGACGGCTCAACAAGAGTAACGTATTAATTCAGCCGCAGCCGGAGACTCGGCCTAGGTCTGCGGGCTGAGCGTACGAAAGAAGGGCACGACGTGGAGTGTCGCGAGCGGCTCGGGGCTCGGTACCGGTACGTACCGTTAGTCTGAACTCCGCAGCGCCCGACCTCGCTAGCCCTGGACAAACGGCCTGCACCAACTATTATATAATATTCTAATAAACCCACGAACACACAGCACACGCGCTCATAAAAACTTTCGTAATTACGATAGAAAATTAACACCGAATTCTAGCAACAGTATAATCGGAAAAGGGTGAGCGGACCGGTGAACGGGGAGTTTTTGTGCTCGTATCGTGAGAATGGGCATTTAGCGGCTTGGTTATTCGAGGCGTATCGCGTGATATCATTAGAACATTATTGCTACCACAAATTTCTTTGTCACTTAACCGGCACTGGATTTGTTGGATTTATTGAGCGTGACGCTCCGCGGCTTCGAGAATTTTGTAGCTGTCCCACATAGCTGGGCACAGTGGGCATAGCCGGGCAAGCGGGCACACTGTGCACGCCCGCTGTTCTCTAAAATATACACTCGGACCGCCCGTTTCTGATACAATGTAAAGAAGCGCACTAAACTTGTTTTCAATACACGGGCCATTGAATTAGACGATGTGGAGCATTAAATAAGGATTAAATGTATGTATATCGGTGTAGAGAAATATGAAGACAAGCGTGCAGTGGGCGGGACACTTGGCTTAGAACCGGCCGCGGTAACGAACGGATAGCCAAGAGCAGTTGGCAGCCGAGTCAGTAAAAATCATACGTCAGAAATGTTTGGGAATAATGTGGAAGCGCACTTCCGATGTGTCAGGAGTACAGTATGGAGGGGAAGTGGGTCTCGCCAGGAACTTCAACATTTTATTTGAACGGAAAGACAGTTTATTTCTTGAGGACGTGTCTCCTTTTTACTGTATCTTTATCACGTAATTTTAGTTCACCGACTTGACTCATTAGACTACTTTATGTCTCATTAGAATTTATCGCCGTTTCGATGCTATCTTCTTTTATAACCTACACGTGTCTGAGACAATATACAGACACCATCTGTGTAGTATATAACATAGTACTAACAATAATAGCAGTATTACATTCAGTAGACAGAAGATATCGTAAATATGGCACTGCGGGGAGCGTAACAGAATAGTTTTTACCGAAACTGACCCAAAATGGTGGTTTCGTTTGCTATTTGTAGCTGTGTTTTTGGTTATCATATAAATTATTATTATGTGTTAGTGAATGAGTGATACGGTAGGGACTTTTTATGCAAATGACAATAATTACATGATAGTGAGAAAATAAGCTTTTTTATAGTTAATAGGCTCGCGTTTGACCACTATGTCATCTGATGGTAAACGATGATGTGGTCCCAGTGGTCGACGGTGAATCAGGTTGTAGTAGAAGCAACAAATGTAGGTACTCGTACAAAGAACAGATTGGATTTTAACACTAATCAATTAACAATTACTATTTCACAATAACGCAATCGTATTACTAATTCGAATCCTAATCATAATGACGCTATTGATGCCGTAGATAGTGTAAATAAATATGACTGTAAAGATTTCATCGGAATTCCTATCATTGATGCACGCATGATAAAGACAGAAGTAGTGTATATTGTCACAGAAACTGACAAGCATATAAATCATGCTGTAAAAGATCTTGTACAGACGGAAGCGAAGTATTCATAACACCTGATTATTCAGAATATTTTACACGTTACACCAAAATATGGCAACAGAAATGGAATGTATATTTTGACATCAGATCTCGTGAAAAAGGAATATGGTACAAAACTATGCAATGTGAGCCTCCTCGAATTCCGTGGTTTTCTGACGTTAAATTAGGTAGGCAATTACTCAAAATGGCATTTAGGATACGTTCGGGACATATGCCATTAAAGAAGTTTGCCTTTTTAATGAAAAAATCCCTTTCCCCTAATTGTGATGCCTGCAATAAACCAGAAGATGTACAACACCTCCTTTTGGATTGCACTAGAAATCATTTAGAAAGAAAACTTTTATGTAGACGATTAAAATTAAATTCACTAGATTTAGGCAAATTTCAATCTGTGTTAGCTGTGCCTGCAAGTATTAAATTTTATTTTATTTATAAGTTTATCCTAAATAGTATTAAGAAGTGTGTGTAACTAGGTTACTGATTAGATGGGGCTGACATAACCTGTTGTTGGTTACAAGTCCCTAATAAATAAAGAGAAAAAAAAAAAAAAAAAACTAAACCCTTGCAATTTAACCTCGTATAAGTGGGCCTTAGCGATATAGTATTAGAACGATACACTTCAGTATATCCGAAAAAAAAAACACTATCGATTTCCATCCGCCTCAGAGTGCATAAAATAAATTCCTACTCATAAGTCATCACGTAACGACTTACGTACAAACGTACGTAAATCCACGCCGCCATTGCACTCATAATCGAGTCTGAACGGCTTTTAATTTCACACCATCTATCAATGGGCCACGCCTGAGGATGTGCATATAATAAATACATGAAAACACACGGGCATGGGCTCGCCAACTTGCGAAGCTGTAGGGTTGTCAATATCAAAGCCAGGACAACTGGAAATCTAAGAAGACCTTTGTCTTAATCTAGAAGCCTAAATACACATGCCTGTAACTTGTATAAAAGTATCTATGGAAGTAGATTGTATGACATTCACCAATAAGTAGATATTATGGCACAAAGGCATGTCCTTGGCAGCAAACGTGTTAAACCACAAAGACAATAATGCAATTTTTATCTAAATCGGTAGGAAACAAAAGGAAAAACGGGAATTCCCCGTTAAACTAAACAGAGAGTTGATACACGTGCCCTGTAATTGCATCATGCCACCTACGCAAGTAGTCTTATTAATCTCGTTATTACTCAACGTACTGTAATTTCAATTTATTATAGTAATCGAATTTCCGGCATAAATTGTTTATCGATGTGTTGACAATATTGTAGGGTTTTTGAAATTCCTTTCAATAATAGCATCACTTTAGCTAATAAGAATCACGCCTTCACGGTCTATGACCAAAACTTCGGCACAATTTGCTCCAGTTTTTGTATTTTAATCCAGATTCGTTTCGGTTTCCATACAGCCCTGCTATCGTTCCGTCGTGTGGCGTAATGGACAAATAATATGCACGTCGTCAGCCAACCATTATAATGTTATTTGAGGGCAAGCAATAATTGCTGAGCCAGTCTGTTGCTGGCTAAATTCTGTTGCCAACCGTCTAGCTAGAGTTATTTTCGTTTTACTTCGCCTAACTTTGAAGGCAAAACAACCTTAAGGTCTGTACTTTAGGTCTCGATTTCGCAGAGCAAGTTTTAGACACGATTCCATAAAGATGCATAGTTACCACTGAAATAGAATTCCTAAATGGAATATTTAGGCTACAAACTAAAATAATAACGGCAGACTGTGAGAGCATAAGTTTCCAAGGTAAATCGATGCTAAAATACCAAGTTTTTTAGTTGGGCAAGTTACTTCGAGTTACATAACACCGGAGAACGCTCCAAGGCGTTCTAATAAACGAAGGTGACTATGACTTATGGAAGAAGGAATTGCCACTCACAAAGAAGATGAAGAGATGCCTAATTACGCGGTAAGTGTTGGTGTGAGTGAGATCGGCACGCGCCACAAGCAGCCGGTAACAATTATAAATTCAAGGAACTTAGTCGGGTAGCTCCGCCGCGCGACGAGCTGCCGAGCCGCGCCGTGCCTTTCAAAGCAAACCACTATTTTGATGCATCAGAGCCGCACTCGAGGGCGTCTGGCTTTCAGTATCGCAGACGGTTTTTGTTGCTTTAATAAAGAGATGCGTCGGATCTTGGGGAACATTGAATTGTTCCTCTCAAATATGTACAACGTGTTTTACTTCGTATTGACGTTGTTTGAAACCGTACAGCGAGTGAAAAAGGCAAGGCATGTGGTACACATAAAGCCATCGAGATAGAAACACATTAATACCAAATAAAGAATATTGTAGCTCGTAAAAATAAGGCTAATGAATGTCTTAACGTAATGAAACAAATTATGGTTAAAAAGTTGATTGCTAATCTACGTCCATTCTAAACGTGTTTATCGGAGCTAATGACACGAATTAAAAGAGTCTACGTTGATGACACCGAAACAGTGCAATTATTTAATGGATGGGTCCGTTCAGGACGTGTCTTAGAGAGTAATTAATACTCATCAAGTTGGTGGAAACTACAGAAAACAAGAGGGCTAAGCGACAAACCTAGCAATTTGAGAGGCTTAGGTTACTAGTGTGGGTAGGGGCACATCGAGATAATTACCAGTGAGCGTCCCTGCCTAAACTCAGTGTAACCGCACATTGCTTGAGCAATATCGGCCGCCTTTGAAGCAACATTCACACAAGTTATTACTAATTCACTACACTGTCAAGTAAACGGTTCGTTACTCCGGAGAAGTTTAAAGCCATGTTTTCAGAAGCGTGGAATCTCTTGAGATGTGAGACAGCCCGTCTCAGAGACGTTCCACCATATTAATAACACTATGATAATCTAAATTGTACGGATGTTTAAGGTAGCTCTAGTCGACGGCACGAACAATTTTGTGCGCGGGATTAAAATGCATGCTATCTCATCCGACAACACGTGCGAAAGAGATAAATGCTGTGATGAGCAGTAAGAAGCTAGGTTCGCGTACCGAATACACACTTTTGCAAATTTGTTGCGAAATGGATGATGGTTTAGGACGAAAACGAGCGCGCGAATTTTTTCGAAATAAAATTATTTCTATTGTTAAATTACTAATCTATCCCTGTATGGTGACTGTTTTGCAATTTTCCTTCTCCTTATGGTATTTATTTGCGCCCAAAGATGCGTTAAAATTAGTGTTGAAATATGGAACTTTCGACGCTCATAACATTCAAATATATTTTTTTTTACTTTTTTGTTTCCATACAGGGCTAGATAATGATTCGACAAATTGATTTAAAAAAATATTTTGAACGTACACCGTCAAACAGTGGAGTAATCGCCAGACTACGCTTGTATGGAATAATGATCGACTAGGGCGACCTTAATGCCGAGATACGGTAATAATTGTATGGAATTCATAGAAATATTCAAAGTGGAAACGATTGATATTTTAATATTAATCAAAGTCGCTGCGTGCCGGGAAACAGATCCTTTTTTGCTTTGCTTGCTTTTGATATTCCGAGAATTTTCGATAAAATATTGAATACGATAATTGAATATTATGAATGGTTTTCCGGAGATCGTAAGTATGGTATGTAACAGTCCATAAACGACTAATTTCTTGAACGTTTGTGCCACATATTTGGAATGATTATCTACAACATACACAATTGTTTCCAAGAGTTAATTTGCTTAAATTCGTGGTAGAACTGTAGTACTTTGTTGCTGGTCAAACAAAGTAACTAGCAACACAAGGTAGGTTACAGGCAAACATATGGGTTCATCTACTGTAACTGTAGTTGTTTTGGAACATTGCAGTCACCTTTTTACCCGACTGCCGAAGGAGGGTACCTAATGTGTTTATCAGTCTACGTATGTATGTTTGTTACTATGTAGCACGTAGGCCAATTTTTTGATGATTCGTCTTACCCTTGTGAATGTAAGTGTGTTCGAGTCCAAACTTGTAACTGAATTTTAAAGCAGTTATCCTCCACAGCTTGAGATGAAATTTTGCAATCAAATATGGCGGACGGCCCGAGATGGCGGACTAATTATTTTTAGTGAACTGCCATGATGTGGATATCAAATGAAAGGATTGCTGAGAAGAATACGTAAAAAGCTTGGATAAAAATATATATATATATACTAGCTGACCCGGCAAACTTTATTTTGCCATAAAAACACCAAACATTAATTTACCCTACCTACCTACCCTACCCTATTGTGAATCTAAACCATCCAGGGCGCCACCCAGACGCATACAAAAAAAAACATTTATATCGGTCCAGCCGTTTAGGAGTTCAGTGACATACACACGTACAGTAGAATTATATATATAACGACCTCAACTTTTTCTATGAATATATATTTTACACTTTTCTAAACTGCGTGTCTTTATTGATATAAAACAAAAAATGACGCCAGTATTCATAATTATCTTCACACCCTCATTTTCCCAGTGATGTTTTAAGTCCCATGTAATAGGAATACTGCTCTTAATCTTTTTATCTTTTGTATGTATGGAAGTAATAAATGTTATAACGTGTGGTCCTTCTAATAGGCTACGTCTGTTCCCGACAGCATCGAAAAAGATCAGCATCCGCCCGCCAACTGATGATGGATATCAATCACTCCAGATCATGTTCGTTCGAATACATTGACATTGATTGTTCTGGTTTATGTGGGAGAACTGTACGAATGCGACCATTGTACAGTATGTCAATGTTTGTGTGTTCTATTGTTTATATAATTATTTTTAGCTTAACTATATGCTTTAAATAGCTTTATAAATAATATGTCAGTTCCGTAATTTCTTGTATATTCACTGTTACGTTTACGTTTGATGTCGTTTCTAACTTTGAGGATCGCGAAATCCTTCCTTTATCCTTCCCTGATTTTTGAATTCAGAATTTCAATATAACACCTTCCCCATTCCTTTTTTATCCCCGATTTACTTTAGCATTAAGGTAAGACAATTCAGAAACCGACACATTCTCAACAATTTCAGTTATGTGTAGTTAATTTTAGTGATTTTTACGTTTATGACTACCCAAACCAAAAACCGAATCTACTACATCAAAATTGTACCCAGCCAGTCATGTCTCTGGTTCCTCTTCAACGTTGTCAGTTTAATTGTCTATATTTAGCACTGCAGCAGTATCTATCCATGTTATCTCCGAACACATTCCGCGATGGAACATCTCGCTATATACTTAATGGATCGGAGCATTTTGTTGGCGACCGTCGTCGTTGTTGTCCTACACTCGACCTTCCACACGCTTCATGATCTTCAGCTGATATAACGTTAATAGTTTGTATCTTTGAAGAGATACTGTGATTTTCGACGGATTTAATGTGCGTTAACAAGATTCGACGATAAAAATAGTAGATGCAACTGGTGTCTAGCCAAAAATTGTCAAGATGCTTCTGCGTGTTGTATGAGGTAATCTATCAGTATATCAGCTAGATTAACCGTATCTTCATCATAGTATACCTAACCAATTCATAATTTATCCATATCGCTAAATTCTTCAAAAACAGAAACAATTATTAGTGTCCGTTATGCTAGCGTACACCAGAACTGCAACGAGTTAGTTTCTATGCCAAAAAACTCTGTGTAAATACTGCCTAATTACTGTAAAAATAAAAAAAAATCTTCCTCTTTAGTTTAGGAAATAAACACCATTTTCACTATGTACGCTAGCGTCACGATCAAGCTAGCGTACACATGGCCGTACTCGAAAACGGCTAATTGTAAAGCAACAGATTTGGACACAAAAATACTGTTCTAATACTTCTCCCGCTATGCAAAATTTCGTAACGATTGCTCTTGTAGGAACAGAGATATTGAACAAGACTTTTCAATGACATTCGGAGCTGGCGTCATGGCAGCGTACACATAGTAGTTCTTATAGAAAGGGAACTTTTCTTGTAATGAATGCTATATATATAAATAGTGCGTGAAATTCTGCCTCTATTAGTGTAAATACTTTATGCGAATTCGCAGGGGAATAAGCAAAAAAACCTATGTTAAGTTCTAGGAACAAATATACTGACGTACTGTCGCGAACAAAATGAATTATTTGTGAAATTAAAAACAGAAATATAGCATTATTTTCTAATACACGTTAGCAACAAAAACTAGTACTAAAAAGAAGTAAATTGTCATTATTGTACCAAATCAGTAATAATATGATTATACTGTGTTAAAAAATAATTGTTTTTGGCATAATAAATGTTATTTGAATTTTTCCAATTATTTAATTTTCACTCAGAACTATATCTACAATGAAGTGTACATACTCCTAGTTCAGTACTTCATCACGTTTCAGTTTTAGTTCTCTATTAAAAAAAACTTGACAAAGCACCTTTGAGCATATCTGTACCTGTACTATGAACAGAAATTAACAGGGTTTTTTACTTATTCCCCTGCGAATTCGCATAAAGTATTTACACTAATAGAGGCAGAATTTCACGCACTATTTATATATATAGCATTCATTACAAGAAAAGTTCCCTTTCTATAAGAACTACTATGTGTACGCTGCCATGACGCCAGCTCCGAATGTCATTGAAAAGTCTTGTTCAATATCTCTGTTCCTACAAGAGCAATCGTTACGAAATTTTGCATAGCGGGAGAAGTATTAGAACAGTATTTTTGTGTCCAAATCTGTTGCTTTACAATTAGCCGTTTTCGAGTACGGCCATGTGTACGCTAGCTTGATCGTGACGCTAGCGTACATAGTGAAAATGGTGTTTATTTCCTAAACTAAAGAGGAAGATTTTTTTTTATTTTTACAGTAATTAGGCAGTATTTACACAGAGTTTTTTGGCATAGAAACTAACTCGTTGCAGTTCTGGTGTACGCTAGCATAACGGACACCAATTATTACTGTAAACAGTATGGCTATCACTGTGTAGTATATTTTTTAATATACGTGTGCCTATAGTCTCCCATGCAATTTATACGAGTCTACTGCGGAAAACGAGTTGTTTAATGGTCTTATAAGCGTCGCATAGTAATAATGGCGAAGTGACAATTCGTGTTAGTTTTTATGCGCAAGCGCAAGAACAGTCAGGTACTGCGAATAATTGTTTACACGGGTAAGGCGGGCCCGTACAACTGTTGGAGTAACTGTACAATGATGTACGACCGAATACGAAGTGTTTATGGTGATATCCCGCTATTCTTGCAGAACAGTGCTTGGTGTGATGTACAGTTTTGATTTTCATACATGCCACTCCTTGTTTTTTGTATTTTCGACATTTCTGCAATCTTTATTTTTTAAGATTAGTTTGTGGTACATCACCGGTAACAATTTCACATTCACAGCGCTTTTGTGTCGTAGCAATAATTGTATTTTGAAGAACGGGTGATCACTGATGTGACACGTTGACTGTACATATAGTTTTGAGGTTATAAAGTAGTGTGTCACTGAAATACAATTATATTTTAATAAATCTGAGAGTTCTTGTAATTAATTTTTATTACTCTTTTATTGCTAACTTCTGATCTGCTCGATAGATAGTAACTTGTAGTACCGAGCAGATCTCCGCCTACCCACCGCTTATAAGCCCAGCTAATTATGAAGACAATTAAGATAGTGAACACTTATCTCGGTTAGTCGAGACTGCGTTAAACTGGACCACTGTTTAATGGCGTCTTATCTGAAGGGCCACACGGTTAATACCGGTTCTTCGTGTTTGTGGTGAAGTTTAGAATTAGTGTTACAGGTTTTATGGGTATTAATTATTAAGAGACGCGTCTGAGACTATCTGTTCGCGTTGGTGTCAGTCGTCGATTTTCATTTGACAAGTTTGATTAGATTTAGATTGTTAAGTTTTGTTACAAGCTTTTATATAACTTGCAATGTATATGTGTTCGGGTCAAATCTTGCAACTGAATTTTAAAGCAGTTATCCTCCACCGATTAAGATGAAATTTTGCATACACTTTTAGTTTGGATGACAATGCATGGTTGGCTAATTCCAATATGGCGGACGGCAACATTGCAAGTTAATAAAAGCTTGTAAAATATGTGTAGATTTTTGTAAGTGGTGTTATCTAGATTTTAATTCCACACTTGTTTTGGAATAGCTATACAGTTCCCAACTAAATTATAGTTCCACCAGCTAATAAGAGACCGAATTACTCGCTGAACTAACAAAGGTCATCTGCAGCCAACTAGAAATTCAGACCGAAATTAAGAGGTTCGGAACTACTCAGAGATTCTCGTTGCATAAGGGGCTGATAATGTAAATCACTAGATGGTGAATCAAAGAAGAGATTCGGAGAAGAAACCGGAAGACTTATTAACGAGTCTGGAAAAAATGTAGATGGAAAAACGCTTTACAGAGAGACTAGTGCCAAACAAGTTGATCTACAGTCTCAATATTTATTCATGCAACTGTTGTATAATAAGGGTTATTAAAACATGAATTTGAGTTTTAACCTCGTGTGATAATAGTATCACACGAGTGTTTTAATACTTAATTATGTACAGTTGCATACAAAACATTATCTACACCCTTGTTATGAATCCTCTAAAAAAGTTCTGAAGGTAATAATATAATTATTTATGGTGATAATTATTTACATTTTGGCTCGTACAATTATTGAAATGCACTTGAATATTTGCACCTTGTTGAATGTTGGCAGATCCTGAAGTACTCGGCATATTTATATTCACCACTTCAAAAAATTCTAGAGAAAAATGCCTTTTGCATTGAGAAAAATATTTTGATACTCTGAACTGTATGATACCACAAGTAAATTGAGGGGCTGCCGTATGAGCTAAGAATACGAATACCTATACTTACAGATGAAAATATAATTATCATCTTTTTAGGAAAGTAGGAGGTGGAAGGGTTTCTATGAACACGCTGTTACAATTTCCCAAAAACGGAAGCTTTCTACAACCCCTATAATATAAAAGGCATCCTATTTCGTCTCCTAAACTTATATGGCAGTCGCTTGCAGCCCTATAAAAGCAGAATCGTCCGTCAAATCAACAGTAATCGCAATCGGATCCTTTGCAGCAGTACTTTGACCTTCCACACTTAAGATGGCGCCTCCACCAACTATTTCTGTCAGGGCATTACACTCGATCATACGAAGTATTTAGCAGTCATATTAAAAAAGGCTGTATAACCACAAATAATAAGTTCTAAGTTCAAACACCGATTAGTAGATTGTAAATTCAAATTTTCTGTAGAGAATTTGAATAAAGAAAACCATGTTCTTTTTTTTAAATAAATATTGCCCTAGATGTTCAAATAATCGAACACTAAACTCTTTAGTAACAAGGCACTCGCTAAACTATTTTTACGTGTTGCTTTGCTCCAAAGACTTCGAAGCATTAAATAGACCCAGGTGCTTTAAATATTTTATAGACCAATAAATAATACTGGCCGTTTCCCGGGTTCCATGTAATAAAATAACCAGCTGTAATATTGGTATCGTTGCTTATAATACTTATCTGTAAGAAAGTATGCGTTTTATTCCACAGGTTCAAGTTATATGCGATCGTTTACTGTGTATAAATCTGTGATTTTAATGAGAATAATATCAGAATATTATGTTTAGATGTTTTCATTTTCTAAGAAATCAATTTATTGATATCATAATAATCTCTTCTTGTATTATGTAATCTTAGAAGGCAATATATTCTCATATTAATATAACACATACAAAAAATAATAATGCCTCACAAGAAATAAATAATAGAGTTTCTTGCCGATCCAGACTCGCCAATTAAAAAGATAGAAAGAAAAACAGATCTAGAAAAAGTAATTTCAAAGAAATAAAAGATATCGAATGAAACATAATTGGATATGAAATCTATCATTGGTAAGATATACATAAGCTTTTGTAAGAACATCAGCATAGCTTAACTATACGTGTTCTTTGCCGAA
This sequence comes from Orthosia cruda, assembly GCA_964057195.1. NCBI lineage: Eukaryota > Metazoa > Arthropoda > Insecta > Lepidoptera > Noctuidae > Orthosia > Orthosia cruda. Next base: position 39,193,289 of record OZ059836.1, read on the forward strand.
TTCACTTACGCACCTTTAAAATAACGACTTTCGTATTGCGTAATACACTCGAAAGGGGTAGGTCAAAGGATAATCATGTGACGTATGAACTGGATTTAAAGATTGAACGAAAGCGGAAGAATCGAATGAAAAACGTCAAAATATTGGAATTGTGTAATGAAAAATTTCAAGTATTAGACAAGCTGAATTCGTTTTCATTGGTGAAAGATACTCTTTTCTAGAGTCCAACAATATTTGGCAGTACCGAAACATTTTAAAGGGAACTCTTTCATGGTCATATCCTTTGCCCTGCCGAACTCCCTTACGAATTTAGGCTGTATTAGTAGTACATTAAAATGCCTAGTACAAGTTAATATTTGCTAATTGCTTATACATACATTTGATAGGATAACATGTAAGGTATTGACCCCAGCCTCATAATTACTTGAATCGAGGTACCTACCTACAGTACAGATTATTAATATTTGCGTTAAGTAAGGCCATGTTCTGTGGAAATAACTACGCTGTTCGATTATGTCATTGACTTTAGATGCAGATAGAATAATAAATAGCTAGACACGTATACAGAGAATTGATCTGTATTAGTTCTAGATCGAGATGAGTGGAAAAGTAGCAAAGCAATGGAATTTCCAGCCGTGGGATGACAGGGTATATATGATACCATGTCTGGGTTGGGTATTTGAATTACTTGTAATTCAAATACATTTGGTATTTGTATTTTATAGACTATGTCACTCTCACAATTAAGACGAATCCAACGACACCTTATATGTCATAATCCGTCAAGCCATTTGGGCTGTAGAGCGTGCCATAGAAATGGACATACATACATACAACCGCTTCAATCTCATTTAAATGGAAACAGCCAGAGCTGTAAAACATTTTTTCTCACTCACAGAACAAGTGAAGGTTCCCCTCATACAAACGCAAGTCGTGACAGTTCGTGAACACAGAATATGACATTACAACACACACGACGCATCCGATTCAAAAGATTAACAGAAAACAAAGCGGCCCATTCATTATGCGACGGACGCGACGCTCACTTTTATCACAGTCGTAAAATCGTAAGCATGTGTCTTGAAAATTAGTCTGCATTATGTAAGGACACCTGGTAGAGGAAGGCACCACTGGCTTTAATATTTAGATTCGTTTTACAATGCTATGCAAAATAATGTAGTTTTATCTGGTGATTTATGAGCTGAATTAATTATAAAATAAATGCAGTTTTAAAAATAACTCCGTTCGACCTCTAAAAGAGCATTCATGCAATCAAAGCGGATTGTTCGTGAATTAATTAATGCTGATATTCATATAATGAAACACAAATTACTTTTTCAAATGGAATGTTGATGATATTCGTGTCGATATACCCGACTAAGCCCGCTACATAACTCCTGAAATCCAGAATTACAATGACGACCACTAGAAAACCGCCGAGGCAATTACAGGCATATTGAACCGGTTATCGTGTACAGTAATTATCAAAACAATTAAAAAGCACAGTGATCCACGTTTTAGGCACTCAAGAGGTTAAGAAACGGGCAGTAAGCACTATTCAGAAACGTGTATCACGTTTACATCCGAAGTTCTCCTCACCAAGCAATGAAGGTAACGCGTAACAATTAAATTTAAGCGAAACGATCGCAGCGCAAGCACGCTGACCTCGCGAGTCGCAGGCGGCGAGCTGTCACGTTGCCGTCAATGTGAAGCCCGCCTTACCGCGAGAACAGCTCATACACGACGCCACTACCCACGCGAAGACACACACAAAACATACGAGACATAAACTGCTATCGAAACAAAGGCACGCCTCTGTGAAGATCAAGCCCTTACCTGCCACAGTTGAGTATAAAAAAGATTGGACTTAAGGTATTTGTGTAGATATATAAAATCATCTAACTTGTGAAAGGAACTTTTTAATATCGTACTGTTACAGGTAAGATATATGTACAAAAACATTTTTACAAAAAAATACCACCGACTTCCAAAAAGAAAGTTATTTTTCATTTTGTAGTGTTTTTATTTGGAAGTCCGTAGTATTTTATTTGTGAAAAGTTTTTTTCAGTTTTTAGTTGTTTATAGGCAACCTGCATTTAGTAAGGTACCTTTAGTGCCATAATAGATTACCCGAATATCATGAAACTTGAACATAACCTGTGAAATGAGAGTGTACTAAGGTGAACTGTACACATCTGCGTACCCCTTTAGACCGTACTGGCATGATGTTATGTTATGAAATGATATAAACAATAAACAGACATACGATTGCAGCAATCCCGAGAGATTTGCCGTCATTTATTGAAGACATCTGTTGTATATCTTCGAAGTTCTTCATCAGATCTTCACAAAATTAAAATGGAACCAATTTCGGAACATACTCTTTCAAACAAAACTTTAAAACAGAATTTACAAAATCAATCCACAATTCACGAAGAAATCGGTGAACATACAAAAAACAACCTCCTTTTTGGAAAGTCGGTTAAAAATAAGAAATACCCCTTCACGACCGCTACGTCGTTGTCAAAGACAAAAACAATTGAGATTGAATGATAAGAAACTCCTCGGAGGGAGAAACATCAAAAACTTGTTTTATATTAAATACAGGTAACCGGGCGGCTACAATACAATTTCGTTTATATTGTTATATTCATAATTTCCTTCGACTCACATTCAATAAATTACTTTAAAGATTTACATAACAATGCCGATGTTATTCATGATACATATTGTATCTTTTGTAGTTCTAACTTTTAAAGTAATGACTCTGCACGACGTAGAAAAAATATATCGATAAATAATTGCAGAGTTAAACAAATAACAACTGTTATTATCGACTGTAACAAAGTATAATTCTTTATCTGTTATACTTGTGGAGCTAATTAAAAGTTTTTCTTAGACAGTAAAACAGAGCTCGGATATAAAAGCGAAGGAAGCAGAGCTACAGAAACTGATAAGTTACGAAGAATTTAAGTAGCGAATGCGTTTCCCTTTATCTGCTTGTTATTTAGTTAGCAGCGGGCGGGGCCGGGCGCTCCGTATTGATTGATGGCCCAACACGTGGACAGGGCTGCCACGAACACTGCACGAAAAAAACACAACCCATTTCCTCGTTCACCCTCTGTGAATTCTGTGCAGCGAGGGACAGCCCTAGAATTAGCCTGTGCCCAGCGAGCCCTACGTAATCAGTACATCTCATCGAATACTCAATTAACATCCCTACACACGGACCGGAGATTACCGTACAGTGCACCGCAGCGTATCAGATGATCGCTAACCTTCGCGTGGCATGCAGCCGACTGTACCGTGTACTGACGCCCCTACCGAATTAAAGGGGCTACGATTTCGATTCAATCAGAGCCCAATGAATTCACTATAAAGAGAAAGGGTTGCGAGTTGCTACACTCAATCAAATGAACGACATTTCGGAACTATGGATAATGTAAAGTTTGGAGCACGTTTTTTAGGCACCTTCGAATTAATAGAGGGACGCGGACAGGACAAAAGCGGTGCTGAAGGAGCGAGGATTTCCTGAAGACAATGGTAGTAATCAAGCCGGCACGGGCGTGATTACCGCGCAGCCTGCCCTCCCCGTCCCTCGTACCCGCTACACAATTTATAAGCTTACGACAAACAAGCTCGTGCTACCCACCGAATGCGATGATTAAAACGCATTGAAAGTCAAACCGAACGTTCGGAGCGCCTGAGCGCTGTGCGGATCTCATTCAATTGCGCTAAATAAACACACTCGAATTATGCCGCGATTGAGAGAAATATATTCTGCACTCGTACGCCGCCGGCGGAATTCAAGGTCCGGAATTAATTTGCAAAATGCAACGAAGAAACGCGAACGTGACTGAAGACAACGTGTAAAGTGTGCACCGCGCGACGGGACGGAGCTCGTAACAAAATTGAGAGTGTCCTTTCCGCCGGCACAAGAAACGCATCGAGCAAAACATCCAATACACGGGCCAAATTCAATTTGCAAATCTTCCCGCCGGCGAAGATAGAATCAATTTACACAATCGCCTAAGCGAATTACGTCATTCGGCTGCCGAATATCGTAACGAGAAAAAAAAGGCACCAAGGCCGCCGGTCGGTGCAGTCCGTTCACTTGCGATCTCGACCGGTTGGGATGGCGATACATAAACAGTGCGAGCGTGGATCATGTCCGAGCGCCGTGAGCTCGCTGCGCGCCAAAAGTCAAGGTGAACCGGTGCTGTTTACTGAGATTGTCTTTGGCAGCACCGCGCGCATCCTGCGAGGCGGTGCATCGCGCCCGAGCCTGTCTGTAGTCTATGGTAGGTAGACAGCGCACCCCCGCGCAATCGATACGTCAATTAGTCATAGACACGTGGCAGTTCACATAGAAATAATGACTATGACGATTCGATCGTCTTACACACGTACACAAACGAGGTCAGTGAAACCGGGCGTCGCAGTCATCGCAATTTTCTTTGCAGTAAGCAGACAGCTGTCTGCGGCGCTGAGTTTTCTCAACAATAAATTGTGAGTCAACAATGAGCCGACCGCGGCCGCGTGCAATGGAAATGGTGAACCACACGCGTACGCCTCTTTGCTCGTTTTCCGAATTAGGGAAGCGTTTCTTCCGAGTGCATGCGTGTAATAACATTCATGTGTGTCAGCGCCCAGCGGCAGCCCATAACGCTTCAAGTACGTGTACTTTTCTAGGTTAAGTATCATCTCGAAAGTTGACTGCGCATACTAAGCGACCAGTAGACAAATAAGGAAATAATAATGAAAACATACTGGACTCCGAGCTAGGAGTGGATGAATTAAATGATAAAAATAAACACGACCGGAGCCGGAGGTTTTAGAAAGCGTAGGATTATCATGTTGATACACAAGTTAAGGCGAGTCGTGTGCGCTCACAGCACTGTGTACCGAGCCAAAATCCATATTCATGTAAATATCGTATGTGTTTTTGTTTACTTACAGACAACGAGCGGGGAGACAGAGAGACAGTCTGTTCGCAGAATGCATATCCCGAATGTGAATTTCAAGTGGGCCTATGATACGTAAACAGTGTTTTGTGTCCAAGTGTCTGGTGAAAACGTCGGATGTCTCCTTGGCCCACAAGGCTAGCTCACTCGAGGTGCCCTTGCCCGGCTGAGAGCCCTAAGCACTTGTTCTCAACGCTTTCTCTCCGGCGTGTTAAGGCCATGCACATAAATCAAACACTGTGTAGCCTGTAGCTACATGTAGAATAATTAACGTGAGTATAGGCGTACATAAAGGTCGGCCATACTTGTTGTCCTAAGATAGTGCACGGTACGAGCGTTATCGCGCACGCCTACACGACATAATTTACTCTTATTATTGTACTAAATTACTAATTATACTGCTACTCGTATCTGCCCTGATAAAGGTACTGCTGTTATATGTTCTCTGTTGCTGCAAACATTATTTTATGCGCTGCACTCTGCACACATGCAGCAGCCGTCGAATATACTGAATATTCAAAACAGAAACACGGCACAGTTTCATTAATAAATTAAATTCTGTTAGCCCTAAAGACACAAAGGATTTGTCCGAACATATCCCAAAAACTATCATAACACTGAAAAATACAACCTAACACACGTTTTATTTCAATCTGCATTATAGAAGCGTATATATTGAAAAATATTTACTTTGTCCGTATTTTGTATTGGACGTTACCTACACATATAATGGAAAATAGTTCGTTGGGCTCACAAAAGGATAGGCCACTCTTTATTAAACTTTACACGTATATTGGGGCATTTCAATTTCAATTTTTCGGAAAAGTTATTTGTTCTTTCAATATAAAGTTGTTTATTACGACACGGGTAAGCTATTGTGAAAGGGAGGTAATAAGTGACCCAGTTTCACACATAAAAGGCGTGGAAAAGTGAGATAAATATAAAATACAACATCACGAAGATGAGCAATTTTCTTCTAAAAGCAAGATGTTAGATAACCTAGAGTTGCGATTACAGAAACAAAATACGCTGTAATAAATCTAGAGAAAGCAGCTTTACTGGAATAGAATAATAAAGTTGTTTCCTACAAACCCAGAACGTAATGGAGCCCAGGTTTAATAGAAGAAACTAAACGATTCCAGTATACTGCAAATAAAGAAAACATTTCGCCAAACGTTTGTCACAAACCGATAGCAAACGACACGTCAACTGGCCGCATCCACCAACAATTACCCCTGACAAATATATGACAAATCTTCATTGGAAATAACAATAACATTCTTATGATTCGAAGCCATAAAGAGGTCCTATTTACGACCAAGCGTGGTGATTTCTGTAATGTAAAAAAAACTTTGTGCGGATACGATATAAAAAATATTGTTAGTTGAGCAGGCATTTATTTTATGGGCCCATCGTGAGTTTATACGCTCTGCAACGTTCGAGAGTAGGCGCACATTCGATGAAAATGTCTCAAGGCTTTTTTGGTGGGGCTCAATCATTTTCGTTCAAGAATTGCCGGCACCATGGGCGTTACGCCAGGTATTTGTTGAAGCTTCGATTCGTTTCTCCCTCACTAAAGACGGGAGGGTTTTATCTTTTTGTCTACCTCCGTATATCCGAAGTCGTAAAGCTTTAGACGAAACTGTCCGTCTCTCCGTATATGTGCGCCGGATCTTAAACGTTGAAGTAAATAGGAAAAGTAAATTTTATTGCTTCTACACACAGTAGCAGTGTTCGGTTCGTTGAATAAACAAGTTATCACAAATGAGTTTAGGAGTTTTGTAGTATTTATATGTTTGGGACCGTCGTATAAGTCTGATAGTAAAAAGCTTTGCACATAAACAGACGTATTGAGACGTTCATGGAAGATTGCGTTGTATGATAGAATATATGAACTGCCAAGAGGTCAAATGCGTGTGCTTGTAAGTATAAGTTAGTTGCTTTGCTAATAACTCTAAAGTATTTACAGAAAGTGTAACCATGTTTAATTTGCAAGCCCATCCACCAAGTGCTTTACCGCTTGACTCCGGAGAAAGCTACAAACCACCGTACACCAGTCGACAGAACTTTTAATATTTCTACATTTATCTGTCTGGAGCTGTAGATCACCTCGCCTTAATGAGCGGCGAACGTGCTTCGAATGGGAGAGATCTAAAATTTCCTCCAAAACGTGATTTTCACGGTTCAACGTTATAATTAGTACTCAGATTACCAGCGTTTCTACGTGAACAATTTCGCGATGATTGAATAGTTTTTCAAACCGATTCTTTCTAGCAGCTTTTACAAAAACGCCAGTACAATTGATCAAACACAAAAAGATTTTGGTAATAAAAGAAAAAATGTTTGTAGCCGAATCGAAAGTAATCAGCAAAAACGTATCCATTGTAAATAATAGAAACCTTAGCGATAGGATCTGACGATAACATTACTTAAAGATTAATTACGGACTAATTATTACGAGTGGAAGCCATTTGTTAATGGCCGAATAAAAAAAAAAAAATCTGTTAAATAATAGTGTCTGTTGGAGCTTACATTCATATATTAATATATTAATATATATCCATATTAATATTATAAATGCGAAAGTAACTGTGCCTGTCTGTTTGTTACGATTCCACGCCTAAATCGCTGAATACTTTGTATAAAATTTTGGTACAGAGATAGATTGGATATCGGCACAAGCTAGTAAAACGGCCAAGTGCGAGTCTGACTCGCGCACCGAGGGTTCCGTACATACCTCAGCTTAAAGGTATTATAGACCTGAGTATTTGATATGAATTTCAATTTAATACCTCTACGCGTTCATGAGGAAAGGGGTAGTAAGTTTAAAATTATCAAAAATATTTTTATTATATGATTATGATTTACGGTTTTCGAATATTTTCCTTTATCTGTGCTATAAAACGTTGCTTCGTACCATATTTCAAGATTCTGAGTTCACGGGCGAGTGTCGAAAAATTGCGGCAGAAACGGCTGTATCTTTTGATTGCGTTGCCTTAGAAGATTGATATTTTCACAGCTTTAAGGGACAGTAGACTTGAGTATTTGATCAAAATTTCGAGAAAAAGGGTTTTGACAGATAGACGGACAACAAAGTGATCCTATAAGGGTTCCGTTTTTTCCTTTCGAGGTACGGAACCCTAAAAACGGACTTATATGTAAAGTAAGTCCATTTATGTGTGTTTAGGAGATCCTTATGCGAAAGGTTGAACGTCCGGCGTAGGTGGGCCAGTGGGCGATGGCTTCAGCTTTCCAATACTCTTCTGTTGTGATATTAGTCGAGTAGTATCCAGATATCTCGAGATCTTTAGAGGGGTCAAGATGTTATTATGTTTAGACTGCGATAAAGACTTAACATTGCACATGTTGCTGCAACGAGAAAGGGGTTAAGTTGGTAAGTGCTGATATTGATGGTCTGGGTATGATAATAAACGTTGGATGTATCGAATAACTTTATTTTAGTACTAATTTTGTGCCAGCGGCTTCTCTCAGGTGAAAGGTGTTTTCTTATCCCAAAGAAACATTATACTCTCGCATGTGATTGGTCGATATGATAGCGGTCAAACCGTTCGCCTTGTCGAATTCACTTGCGCGAATCGGCAGCCGGAAGAAAGTATTTCTGTGTGCTATACCAGATTATAATCTATCTATGTGCTAAATTTCATCCAGATCCGTTCAGCCATTGTGGCGTGTTTGAGTAATAAACATCCATCCATCCATGCAAACTTTCGCATCACACTAATATTATAAAGGTGCAAGTTTGTGAGTGTGTTTGTATGTTTGTTACTTCTTCACGCTCTAACGGCTGGACGGATCTGGATAAAAAAAGGCACAGAGATAGCTCATAGGATACCTTTTATCCCGGGAATATGTTCCCTTGGGATGATTTTCGACTATCACGCGGGCGAAGCCGCTGGCAGAAGCTAGTTTATAATATTTGTAAGAAAGATATAAATGTATTGAAAATGACCATACATATTATGTGTGTAGTCATTTGGTTATCTGTGAGTTGTACGGCAAGGTCACTTGTGCCGAATCCTTGATCTGGCTATGACAAATCAACCAAATACTCCAAAGACGGATTACCCTACTTATCTATCAACATAAAAAAAAAACATTTTTACAAGAAAAATACATTAAGCTATCTAATCACCAAGCCCTTTGTTTAAATTTGCATTAAATTTAACCCTAACAACGTAAGTAAAGACGTTTCACTCTCAAATTATGACAGAGGATATAAAAATGTATGCAAACGACGCCATTCGTACGTATGTAGTGTAAGTTTTACGAGTCTATGTTAAGTGGCTCCTAAGGGTGTGTCCTAATAGGCCTGGATAACGATATTGTCAAAGAATTTACGCAGTTTTAAAACTAGAGGGTGTTGGCTACTGAAATACCAATTTATTTTCACTGTTATTAGATTATTCTGGCCATAATAAAGCTACATATGTCGTTCTTTATCGTTAACTAGATTCTGCCAGCGGCTTCGCTCGTGAATGTGTTTTCTTATCCCAAGGCAACATTATACCGGGATGAAAAGTAGCCTATGTGCTATTCCAGACTATAATCTATGTCTGTGACAAATTTCATCCAGATCCGTTCAGGCGTTCTGGCGTGATTGAGTAACAAACATACATCCACACTTCTACATTTATAATATTAGTAAGATTGGCTCCTAAGTAGATATATCAATTATATAATTTGTTGGCATACTTGAAGTCACAATAATGAACGAGTTATCTTTCTAACCGTTGATCTTAGGTTAACCTTAAGGAACGTCCTCACTGAGAGCATTCACTCACGTGTAATGAGCATTCGACGTCGAATATTACAAAGCTTACACGCAAGCGCGAACTTCGGCCGGTGTGGAGGTCGCAACGATTTTCGCGGAAACGGATAGCATTCAAATGTTCACGCAAATAAAACGCTCGAAAGCGAGTACTCTGATAATGAAATCAATGAGTATGTATGTAGGAATTTTACTGGCCACTTGTTAAGCAAGGAACAGTTACTTGATTATAAGTGTTTGTGACCTTCTTGGTCAATCGTCTTATCGAATGAATGACTGAATGTCATTCATTCGATAAGACGAGGTCGTATTCGAATGCTCCAAGCTCGCAAGGGAATGTTCGACTCGAACGTTCATAGTTTTGCTCGTAAGTGAATGCTGCGCTCGCTGGGAAGCATTTGTTGCTCGCCAACGATTGCTTGTTTACAAATGCTCACGAAAGAATGCTCGTAATGAGGACGTTCCTTATTATAGACCTGCAGCTAATAGGTTACTGACCGAGATCTAAGGCAACTATTCATCGTAATAAATTGTAAATCAATTCTTTCAACTCAAAATAATAAGAATCTTGACCTTGTCGTATAGTTTTCCCCAATTTTTTATTAGGCCAATTTGGTCTACAATTTTATTCTAAAGAAAATATTGTAACCATAACTTTTGCTGCAACAATCCTAGACCAAATAACATACGTGTGCACCACGCCTAAGTAACCACAATATACATAAGTCCTAACACCTACGGAAGGTGTAAACAGGAACACGGTAATAAACACTAAAAGCACTTATTTTAACATATTTATCTATTTTAGTGGCAGAAGAAATGCTAATACAGCGACAGCCACAGATAATCAAGACATCTAGACATGTTTATGGAAGAAATATTGTTACGTTTTCTATGCAAATCTGTGACAGGGGACCACGAGTTATAATCAACCGTATCTCGTGCGGGGTAAATTTAAAAAAGTTGTGGGGACATGCAATGGATTTGGCTGAACCAATATAACTCTGTTGCCGGACGAATGGAGGTTCGAGGAATCGGGGAAAAGTTCATCTGTGTTTTAGTTCTAGCGCAAATTCATCATGGAATGGCCGAATAGGTACGCGTTTGATACAATTTTGTTGGGTTCGGTTTAATTTGCATGTGGGCCTAAAATAGAAAGGCTGTAGAGAATATTTAAACATTAGATTTTTGTCTCTATTCTGGTTTGGTCTATAAAACAATTTACCAATTAAAAAAGCTATTATAGCATGTTATCATGGTATCTAATTAGTCAATAAATGAACTTAGTCACCTTCATTGACCCCATATAAAATATTAAATTCATACAAAACGCGTTAAATCAACCAACAAATCAAGGAAAAACAGCTCCAATCCTCCAAACTTATCACAAACATTATCATCGTCATGTAATTGAACAGAAACGGGGAAAATTTGCTGCTAATTATTAGCTGCTACTTACGTAAGCACGCATGTTAATTGTTATCGACTAAATCATTTAGTGTTCAGGAAATAATAACTTGACATATTTGCCGATTTGTCCATTGATCCTGGAAAATAATTTTTATCATAATATCCTCACTTCGTTGATTTTATATAATATTTTTTATATTTTTTTTTATTCAAACCATTTTCATATAAAATTGGTGTAACCTGCGCATAAATATTTAAACATTTAGGTATATTGTTTTTTATTCAAACCATTTTCATATAAAATTGTTGCAACCTACGCATTAATATTTAAACATTACCTACAATACAGCGATATGACGTCCATCACTTTGAACACTAATTAAATTCAAGACCTATGTGGGTTGCTCAATAGAAATGCCCTTATTCGGTGACCTAGCAACACAGTATTAACGACCAGACTAGACTATTATAATTTTCCAAGCAATTTATTCCAATAGTAACCTCCCACGCAAGTTAACAAAAGCCATACGATATCAATCCAAAAAAAAAAATACTTGAAAGATGACAATCAAATTGAGAATAACTAGTTCCTAGACTAATAATACACATTCGTCATTGAAATATTTAAAGAAACTTAGTCCAAGAGCCACACAACTTGCTTGGTATGGCAGACAGAGTGTCGCAGGCACAGATAATAATCTAAAGTACAGTGTGGCAACAAGCGATGGTCACATGTTTGCAATTGCGTCGGTTACATTTACAACTCATACTTTGTGTACCTTTTTGTTTTTCGAGCGAGCACAATTCTGTATCGACAATTATTATGAGGCAATAACCGAGGTTGTTGCATCAGGTAATCAGGTTAATTTGAAGTAATAATCTAACGATTTCTTTTTTATTGTGTATGCAAAAATACACAGACCCAGAACAATTTTCTGTAGGATTTCGTTCGAATTGAGCGAGTGTTACCAATATCTGGATTTTTTTTTCAGGTAATCCAAACCAAAATTATAAAGAGGTAGAATTGGTTATTTGTATGTTTATTGTTGATAAAGATCGCTGAGCGACATATGCTGCTTTTTACTCCGGATATAATCGGCAGGCTTATTACGTATCTTTTGCAAGAGCAAAACGATAGCGATTTTTGCGCAATAATTGCTCTTCAATACAAAAGTTTTAGAGTTTTTGGCGGTAATTTATTGAAATAAGTGCATTTGACAAACAGCGAGCGATTAGCAAACGATCTACCATACCTACACTGCATGTAATGCCGACTTTTAGGCATGGCACGCACTGCGATTTTAATTCGCGCGAATTTTTTTCCGCGCATTCTGTGTCCTATGGAAATGTATGAAGCTGCACGCACTGCGGAAAAAAAATCGCGCCCAAATAGTACTAAAAAATTCGCGCGGAAAAAAATTCGCGCGGTTGAAAATCGCTGTGCGTGCTATGCCTTATGACATAAAGCGTTTGATCGCTATCGTTTTACTCTTGCAAAAGATACGTAATAAGCCTGCCGGTTCTATAGGATTCCTACGGGAACAAAGCAATTCATACACTAAATGCTGTAACGATAGAATTTAACGGATTCTGAAGTATAATAATATTTTAGGGGTCAATGCATTGTTAGAAGGACACAACATAATAGAAACTTGTCTCTCCTAACTGTACATAAAATTGCACAGGACGACAAGAGCCAGGCTACTGCATGTTTTTCTTATTCCCATATCACTATGGAATTATCCATTGTTGTCCGGCTGTATTGTTCGCTAATTACATAATAACACTACTATTCTATCCTAGTTTTTTAGTTTCAGTTTCAAGGCGACACTAATAATGTATAGTTTGATCTAATCTACGTGTCATATTTTCCTGTTACTAAGCTCATAATTTGCATTCAACTTGACGGTAGATGGCATCAAAAGATTCTAATTGACAGCCATAGATTCGAATGAGACGATTTTTAAAATGCAATTTGTAACCTGTTCTAAACTCAAAAATAAAATAAACATGCACTGATGCTAATCAGAAAGATGGTTTCCGATTACAATCTATGCTCCCGTCCGTCTTTTACGTCAAAACGTTAATGTCGAAACATCATTCTTAAACTCTCCCGAGAACTTATAGAAAATGTCTTCCGTAATACTGTTACGGTTAAATTAAAATAATGGACCTCAATTTATTTGCTGAAGTTACTGGGGCTTTATAGGAAACAGCGAGCTGGCGACTAGTTACTTTACTAATAAGAAAAAAAGCCAACTCGAGCCTCGAGCGTCCATTAAGTGCGTACTTTGTGAAATGATTTCGGTGAGAATTTTGGGAATAATTAACTTTTGCGTTTGGATTTGGTGAAAATATCTCTCGGGCACTTTAAATTAGTTTACTTTTTGCTAAATTGGCAGAGGTTTCAGTGATTTTAGGAAAAAACTCAGCAGCGATTCTTACGCTCCATTAAACTTATGAGCCTTGTTTAATGAAGGCCAACATTTGGCCCAACAAACATGGCGTCTTCAACCAACATGAGGAGTATGGTAGGTCATAAAGAGCTACAAGATAGAAGCCTCACAACAGTCGTTAAATTTGGCCCAACATGATGAACAATATAGTGGAAGCGGCAATTTTAGCGGCAAATCTACGGCAGTCAAGATTCGCGATGTCGGGAGGATTTCAAGAGGCGCGTGTACTTAGATGGCGTCGTAAGGCGTACGTAGGCTTTAGCTTTTATTGCTCTAAATTTTTGGGGATTCTGGAAGCTGTGGCGGAGTCTGAAGAGGGGTTAAGTATGTGGGGATTAATGTTTAATTACTTTGTGAGCTCTTTGCGGTATGTGAACTCATTTATCTAGTCATCATCATCTTCCCGCCCAGGTTCCATCTTACTTTGTGTCGACGTAATACGACTCCTTTTACTTTCATGTAATTCCTTACACAATCCATTAATTTTGTTATATTTACATTCAGAGGTATTTATCTTATCAATTTTTCTTTTATTGACTCTTTTAGTCTCTCTCTTATAATACTAAGCCTTTATTATTGCATATTTATTTCCTTTTTTAACCGACTTCCCAAAAAGGAGGAGGTTCTATGTTCGACTTCAACTTTCACCGATTACTCCGTCAATTGTGGACCGATTTTGAAAATTCTTTTTTTGTTTGAAAAAGTATGTTCCGAAATTGGTCCCATTTTAATTTGGTGAAGATGTGATGAAGAACTTCGGAGATATACAACAGAACTCTTCAATAAATAACGGCAAATCTCTCGGGATTGCTGCAATCGCATGTCTGTTTGTTGTTTATAACATTTCATAACATAACATCACGCCAGTTTGCTCTTAAGGGGTAAGCAGACCTCTCATTTCACCGGTTATGTTCAAGTTTCATGAAATCTATTCTGGCGAAATAGTTCCCTTACTAACTTGCCTATTAGGTACGTACAACTAAAAAGTGAAAAATAAAAAAAACTTTTTGCAAAAAAATACTACCGACTTCCAAATACAAAACTACAAAGTGAAAAATAACTTAATTTTTTGAAGTCGGTGTCCATAACGCAAAAAAATGGTACCTACGAAAGACACCGACTTCAAAAAATTAAGTTATTTTCCACTTTGTAGTTTTGTATTTGGAAGTCGGTAGTATTTTTTTGCAAAAAGTTTTTTTCACAATTTTCATTTTCTTGGCCAACTCCAGTATATTTTGTTTTATTTTTGCGTTGTTTTTTCTTGAATTTTTATTTTATTTTCTGGAGTTGTTTTTCCATGAGCTGTCTTTTTTATATGTTTAATAAAAGAACTCTCTTATAAGAATCAGTTATTAAATCCATGTTTTCGTTGAAGTCCAATTTCGTTCTG
This sequence comes from Orthosia cruda, assembly GCA_964057195.1. Classification (NCBI taxonomy): domain Eukaryota; kingdom Metazoa; phylum Arthropoda; class Insecta; order Lepidoptera; family Noctuidae; genus Orthosia; species Orthosia cruda. Next base: position 39,208,298 of record OZ059836.1, read on the forward strand.
ATGAGACTTTCTAGTCTAACCAGTGCAGTTTCAGGTATCTGTCAGCTTGACACACTGTCTCCATAACAACCAGTCATAAAACCTGAATAGATTATATTAATAAGTGTTTTATTGACCTCGTGCGCGATACAAGTCTAGGTTCCATTCCATTGTTTCCTTTAAAAGGCGATACTTCAACAGGTGTTTTATGGTTCTCTGATTATCATTGGAACATGGAAATATTATCTACCTACGGAAATGTATCGTGAAAATCTTCCAGCTTTTGGTGTTTTCATCGAATGCAAATCATATTATTATCTGAAATAGTCCAAGGTTTTGTTTACTATGCAGAATATTATATTCAGTGGGCGATATGCATTATAACAGTCAACACTGGACACTGTTTATATTGAGTGGTGATCAATACCAATATGAATCTGTAGATACACTTCTTTTGGAAAGTTTTCTCTTTTATCAATATCGAGAAGATGACAATTAAGATTTGGCTTAGTGATCGAAGAGGTTTGGTCTCAATAGCAATGTTTTCTGGGCACAAAAATGATAATTCTTTTAAGTCGTCAGTTAGATTATCAAATAATATTGGACACGTATTTTTGTTTTATCATATAAATAAAAATTGACAAAGATAAAGCGCATCAAAGTTCAGGAGTGGGGGCTTGTGACGTCACTTAGTCAGTATAAAACCACCGTGACGTCACACGATATTTCAACGCACTGTATCGACGTAATATTTTGTATTCGTGGCAAAACAAAAATACATGTCCAATATTTTTATGTTATCTTACTGATTTTCATCATTTTGCGAGGTAATCGCTTATACATTGGTTAACATGTTTAAGCTAGTCAGCAATGTAGTAAGAGATATTGATGACACAGGGCAGCATGTAACAAGGACTATTAGAGACGAATCCACAAGACAGTGCCGGATCTCAAAAGAAGCTCTCAGACTATAAAAGTCATGTTAATTTCAATCAATTTCAGAACCTGACGCCTTTTTAAAAGATCCTAGAAGATCAGATATAAACAAAACCATGGAGCAGTTTATTAATCCCGTGCTTATTTTTCTGCTCGAAATTGCATAGCAATATGATTTGCATAAGAAAGTAACAATATTTCTTCAGTCAGCACAACTTTGTGCGTCTTCCATCACGAATCCGTAACTTATTACAAAAACACGTTTTCTAACCAAGTATATTTATAAACCACTGCTAATTATACAATACATTCTGCAATACAAATGGATCTATTTATAGGAAACCCTCTGAATAAGATTTATTCACGTATTAAGGGCTATAAATTATTCCATTACGGTATATATTCCACGCCCACATGAAAAAAATGTAACAAGTACAAAGGTTTAATTCGAATTATGAATGATTGTGTTTCTCACCTCTGATTGAGTACCAGTCAACTTCAGAGGAAAGTGGAATATTTACTGCCACAATATTATCAGACTACGTCCTACTTGCCGGAATCAATCCCACCGCACTATTCCCAAACCACTGCAACTCCTGAAAGTCAGAAACAACAGTGGTGACCACCAGAAAAGCGCCGTGGGCAATGAAGCTCGACGAAGTCCCGGAGAATGAATTTAACTGTCTTGGATCCCGCAACGAAATTAATCAGAAAATAATAACGGAGGACTAGAAAAAAATAGAAACTTGGCGGAATGTCCTAAGTGCCCGTTCACTGGCAGTTTTGTTTGATGACCAAAAGTACAACGTTGGCTTGGCTACCTTCCGAGCCCAAAGAATAAAACACCCAACCAGAGATACAAAACAAAATGTAATTCTATTAGAGATGGCTATGGTCGAAATGCCAATGAGAAAATGATCACATATCATTTCGATAGTGCTTGGCATCGCAAAGCGTCACCGTAGAGATTAGTAAAAAAATTATGGACATTTTTGACCAATCACTATGGCGATGCTTTCGTTTATATAGAACATCACTTGTCTAAAGTCTCAGTCCACCAAAAAATATTGCAAAATACCCCCGACACAAATACCTCTTAAAACTACATAATTTATGTAGTAATAAACACGCTTCGATCGACAATCCATCGAAACACGTAACTTTAAAACGTTATCATGCGAAAATATCCCATTTCGAATAGTCAAATGCGCATAACTTTTGAACGGCTTAACCGATTTTCATCAAACATAGTGAGAACAAGTCGATAAACTCATCTTTCAAACAACAAACAAAACTAAATCAAAATCGGTTCATCCGTTTAGGATCTATGACGCCGCAGACAAATACACAAACACAGATACGGGTGTATCTGTGTTTGTGTATTTGTCTGCGGCGTCAAACTTATAAATCGCATCTTTTTCCGCTGGGAGTTAAAAACTAAATAACTGTCGACACAAAAGAACAAGAAGACTGTCACATTGCTCATCATTTCTAAAATGTTACTTCCAGAACTAAAATCATCATTCAGAGAAAAAGAACCTTGCGTTTAGCAACTGCATTTGCGACCATGGCCAGTAGAGCAGTGAAGCAGAAAATCAGATAAGTATAATACATACAGAAAACCTTGATAACCCACAAAATAACCGTTACAGTAACGATACACAGCCCATAATGGTGATGTCATGTTTTCACTGACTAATCACATTCGGTCCGTACTGAAGGCTACAGTACGGCAACTACCTACAAACGCTCGAAACAGCACACACACACAAACATGCGCATCAACGAGACCCCTAAGCGGCCCGCACTACTGACAGCACCGCGGACTCTGGCTGCTTATGGGTCTTGTCGGTACGCATGTTTGTGTGAGTGTGCCGTTTCGAGCGTTTGTAGATAGTTTCCATACTGTTTGTATATTTATACTGTGCTACTTAGCTACATCATGTAATAATAACAGACCATTAAAATGGTCACATTACAATCGAATGTAGGTCGGAGAATGAATAAGATTGATTTACTCATAAGAATCGGTGACGAGTTCCTTTATCTTAGGTACTAATCGTTATAGGTAGACACGTGTATATGCTGACGTAGGTAGGGTAGAATGCCGTCAAGATAGATGGAGCCACGATTTTGTAGGATTGCTAGATCGAGGACCGAGTTAACCTGTGATTAGGAAGACCTAGGGTCCAACATATAACTGTTATTGGCTGAATGAAAATTTAGCTCTATGACGGTAACAGCCATCGCTATTCCAGAGTGAGATAAGTTGAACCTATAAGACGAATAGCACGGTCCCATTATGCAATGATGGCTTTAACACGTCATATTACAGCCCCAGTTCAAAAGAAAGCAAAACTACACAGGCACTAAGCTACAACCTAGAGGTTTTGAAGTCAAGAGTGAATATGTTACTTCTAGGCAAGCTTGCTTCGCCGTCGACCACATCACCGTTTATCATCAGGTGAGATAGTGGTCAAGCGCGAGACTATCAATAATAATAATAAAATAAACCTGCCATGTATAGGTGCAACGGATCGTATTTGTTTGGATATAGAAAACAGAGTATTGCAGACTGTGTTGCGATATTTTGCGCACTTGTCGTCGTATGGAAAATTTGCATGTGATTGTATCGACAATTACGTATGCATGTCGCATCTTTGGTCTAATAACAAACGGGGCTGCAGCTGACGGCTGTACTGGTAATATTCTTTTTTGTTTTGTGTTGCAAGTGTTTCAGTGTTTGAGTGACAAGACATGTACATAGATTTAAGGAGAAATAAATTTCTTGCCCAATAAATTTAAACATGGAGATAAGTATTTAAAACATTGAGGACAGACATGTTTAAGCATACGTTTCACTACCAATTGCAACAAAATATATCAAGTATACCTACAAACAAACTCGGCGAGCGACATATTGTAGTCAATAACAAAATTTAAGGTAACTGCTCCCAAAATTGTGTCACAGAAATCCGTTTTGATCGAAAAAGTCATCTGAATACAATAAAAAATACCGACCCTTAAAATTTTGTCAGGTTCCAGTGATTTGAAATCACTACATATATTTTCATAGCTAGAAAAATCCAAAAACCGCTTAAAGACACGTATGACAATAATAGCAAAAAGAAACGCTTTTTGATCGAAAAAGTCATCAGAATACAACTAAAAGATGGAACTGGCGCATTTTGATAGCTTCCAGTAATGTAGGAACAATACGTGCATTTTCGCATCAAGAATTCCAGAAACCGCTTAGAGGCACGTATGACAATAATAGCACATATCCCCCTTGCATAACCGAAGCCACGTCGCTAAATCATCGCCTAATAACGCCACTGGCGGCCATTTTCCTCAACTAGATAATACGTGGCCACCAGGATAGAAGCAATGCAATCTTTTTCCTGCCCGATCCCGGATATATGGCTTGGCTTTTTTTTTGTGTGTACATAAATAAATAAAAATACAAAAAAAAAATGCTTGAATACTGGTGTTTGATTTGTTTCACTTGTTGTAAATGCTAGGTAAGCAAAAATCTTTTTTACAAAAAAAATATTCCAAATAAAAACACTACAAAGTGAAAAATAAATTCAAGTTTTTATTTTTCACTTTTTAGTGGTAAATAATGGACAAGTTCTATAGTAAGGTACCTGTAATGCCCACAGTGATGCCAGAATAGATTACCTTAATAAAAATTAATTAGAACATAACCGGTGGAATGAGAGTGTACTAGGGTGAACTGCGTACCCGTTTAGATCGTAATGGCGCGATGATATGTTATGAAATGGTGTAAAAATTAAACAGACCTGCGATTGCAGCAATCCCGAGAGATTTACCGTCATTTATTGAAGAGTTCTGTTGTATATCTCCGAAGTTCTTCATCAGATTATTACCAAATTTAAATGGTACCATTTCGGAATAAAATTCTTTCGAACAAAAAAAGAATTTTGCAAATCCGTTTATATATGACGGAGTTATGCCCAAACATAAAAAAAATATATACATAACGTCCGAATTGAGAACATCCTCCTTTTTGGGAAGTCGGTTAAAAATAGAGTTTATTTTAACATAAACATAACTACTATAATCCACGAAGGGTTAGGCAGAAGTGAACCTTAGAACACCCGACTTTCACCGTTTTAATTAAGTCTTATGTGTGTCAGTTGCCATCAACCGATAACAAATCCACTCAGGGCTGCTATCGAGAAATTTCAGATGGAAAAACCCAATAACATTTTGCGCGACTCGAGCACCGAACCCTGGACCTCATGCTCAGTAGTACAGCTTACAATCACTAGACCTAGACCAACAAGGCGGTTGATTTGTTTCAATTTTTTTATTTGTGATGGGTTTGCTCTTGACTCTAGTCTAAGTCAGAGGTGACAGAGACAGAGTCGACGATGGAGTGAGCTTAACCAGAAGAAGCCTGTTTACTCCAACTTGAAATGATTCGTTTGTAACTAACAAAGTAGAGTTTATTGTTCTTTAAAATATACGAAGTAAGTGATGAAGAAGTCTGTTAAAAACACGTGTAGTTTCTATTGCATTAGTCATAGAAACTTTGTCGTTATTTATACCGTTATTGCGTCTTTTGCACAACGTTCTTTAGTAGTAAAAAATATTTGCAGCCTTGTGCTGTATTTTTTAGGGTTCCGTACCCAAAGGGTAAAAACGGGACCCTATTACTGAGACTCCGCGGTCCGTCTGTCTGTCTGTCTGTCACCAGGCTGTAACTCATGAACCGTGATAGGTAGAAAGCTGAAATTTTCACAGGTGGTGTATTTCTGTTGCCGCTATAACAACAAATACTAAAAACAGAATAAAATAAATATTTAAGTGGGGCTGCCATACAACAAACGTGATTTTTTTGCCGTTTTTTGCGATAGTTTAAAAAATAAGGGTTTGACAGGTTCTTAAATACAAATCTCCATTGAGACTTATTGACGCTTGCGAATTTGCAACAAGATTCTTCTTTTTTTTTGTTTGCTAATTTAAAAGTACCTCTAAGGTTTATTTGAAATAAACTATTTGATTTTATGATTTTGAATAAGTACTACATTCAGGCATCGTTTCAAAAACTCGATTGTTTACGATCATAAGTTATTTTCAGTAACCTAATAACGTCATTGCATAAAAACTTGACTAAATTAGTGGTAACATATCAGTAGAACCACATATAGACAGATGACAAATAAAACAAACAACTACATAACAACGGTTAGCAACAAACGATTTGCAATTTTCCGGTTTATTGGAAAATTACAGTAGCTGCGCGGGCGCAGAGCTGCTGTCTCCGCTACGCTCGCCACGTCACCAAAACATTATATAAACATGTATTATGTACACGAGTACAGCACACAAGTGTGGCTAGTCAAGCGATTCGGCAGTACAACGTGTGAATATATCTAATCTGAAATGCGCGAGTTTTATGATCGTTTTATACCTGCGCGTGAGTGGATTGATGAACACATTAGCATTTAAAGAGTAAGCGGTAACTGAGATTGTAACATTGGAAACTGCATGATATTTAATTTCCATATTAACCATTTGTAACGGAGGAGCTCGTGGCTAAATAATAACAGCCACACGGGTCGATCTTCAAGGTTAAGCAACGCTTGACGAGGTCGGGTCCGTGGATGGGTGACCATTTCAACATACCGAGTGTCCTCCGTGTCTCAGAAAGCACGCTAAGCCGTTGGTCTCGGCTGTCATTTGAAGAGATCTTTGACAGTCGTTAAGAGTAGTCAGAAGCTTGAGATCTGACACCAGTTTAGCCAAGGAGTACCATGTTACCCATTTACTGGGTTGTGGAGGTCAGATAGGCAGTCGCTCCATGTAAAACACTGGTACTCAGCTAAATCCGGTTAGACTGAAAGCCGACCCCAACACAGTTGGAAAAAGGCTAGGCAGATTGATTAAGCATTTGTAAATGTTTAGTGAACTTCAAGACCTAACGTTAGGCGTCGACCATAAATCAAACGGCACTAACAATAAATAACATTAGACATTATCCCATTCAGCACAACCATTATGAAACAAATGCTTAGTTTATTGCTTTATGTCAGCAAAATTAACTATAATTGAAAAATACTGCAATCACAGACAGGAATACTTTCATAATAAGCTAGGAAATAAGCCCTTTCGATAATGTTATGAAACTATTTGTAACGAGGCAACCACACGTAACTGGTATTTCGTACGTTCAGGTCACAGTATAAATATACAAACAGTATGGAAACTACCTACACACGCTCGAAACGGCCAACTCACAAAAACATGCGCAGCGACGAGACTAAGCAGTAGCAGTAGTGCGAGCCGCTCGTCGATGCGCTTGTTTCGTTTCTTTTAACATGTAGTTTCCGTACTGTTCGTCCATATTTATACTGTGTTCAGAGGCCTTAGTGCGAGTTTTTACGCACGCTCACTCGTGATACGTAAACATCATTTTGTATTGAAACTGGATAAGCGCCGTCTGGTGACGGTAAGGAGAAACCACTTTTTTTGTATACATTTTGACATAAGAGATCGTTTACGTATCACGAGTGAGCGTGAGTAAAAACTCGCACTAAGGCCTCAGGTGAAGTAAATTTCCTAGGCGAAACACCGATGTTTGAAGAGAAAGTAACCTAAAAAGACGTCGCTTCGACGTGCATAAAACCTCCTTGGATAATAAAAATATATTTTTATCATACAATGGAGCGTTTATATAATGTTTCTGTCTATCAATCACGCTTACACCTCACATAAAACGTTATAAGAAAATTGTTGAACGGATGTACTCTGAAACCTTTTGCGTAAGTATTGAGGATGTTACATACATTTCTTGTTAGGCTTGTTTTTATCGCTAGACTCGGTGCCGATTAATCTTATTGGAATTGACAAATCTGGTACGGCTGTTGCCAAAAGTAAGTGTCCTTTCAAAGCAAGCAAACAAATGTGGAGCCTGGTGACAAAGCTGTACTTGTAAAATCAATTGTCTAGTCTCTGGCTTAGTCTACTTTGATAAAAAACACACACCAAATCCATACTAATTTTACAAATCTGAAACTACAAGTTTCTCTGTCTATTTGTAACGTTTATCACGCCTAAACCGCAAAACCAATTTTGATGAATTTTGGTATAAAGATAGACTGGAGCCTGGAGAAAGACATTGAATAAAAAAGTATATGTTTTGCTTCTATGTTTTCTTTTTTTATTTATAGTTGTCAAATTTGTACACTAGATCTCTGTTGACAGTGCAATTTTGAGGGTTCCAGTGCTTCTGTATCATCAAAAAAAATCGGCCAAGTGCAAGTCGGATTCGCGCACGAAGGGTTCCGTACCATTATCGCAAATAAACGGCAAAAATATCACGTTTGTTGTATGGGAGCCCCACTTAAATATTTATTTTATTCTGTTTTTAGTATTTGTTGTTATAGCGGCAACAGAAATACATCATCTGTGAAAATTTCAACTGTCTACCTATCACGGTTCATGAGATACAGCCTGGTGACAGACAGACAGACAGACAGCCAGACAGACGGACCGCGGAGTCTTAGTAATAGGGTCCCGTTTTTACCCTTTGGGTACGGAACCCTAAAAAGGAAAACATAGGGGAACATATATCTTTGTTTTTCAGTTTATGGAATATCTTTTAAATTGGTCCAATATTGGAGGAGGAAATAGGCGAGAGCCAAACCTCATTTTTTAGAGTTCCGTACCCAAAGGGTAAAAACGGGACCCTATTACTAAGACTCCGCGGTCCGTCTGTCTGTCTGTCTGTCACCAGGCTGTATCTCAAGAACCGTGATAGCTAGAGATTTGAAAATTTCACAGATGATGTATTTCTGTTGCCGCTATAACAATAAATACTAAAAAAAGAATAAAATAAATATTTAAGGGGGGCTCCCATACAAAAAACGTGATTTTTATGCCGTTTTTTGCTATAATGGTACGGAACCCTTCGTGCGCGAGTCCGATTCGCACTTAGCCGGTTTTTTTTACTTAGGGTATTCAGCCGGATGTCTGAGACCGCATTTCCATTTACATTTAAACTACAAGCATTTCGCACACACGAATTTATATATATATATAAACTCAATTTATTATGAACAATCTTTATAACTAAAGAGAAATTGGTTATTATGCTAAGCCTATTTGCGTGTACCAGTCTGCCACTAATTAAATCTAACTAAGAGCTTTCCTTACTGTTTGGGGGTTAAACTAATATCGTAAAAGATACAGGCGAATATTGTCGAAAGCACGTAGGAAACTGAAGATGTTTGCTTCGTGTGACAGTGTTAATTTAATTATTGTTAGCTACTATATTTACAGTTTCTGACGTTTATTCATTTTCTGTACTTATATATTCCTTTTTTAAACATATCTTTATAAAACAACCGGTCGAATACGAATCGGACTCGCGCACGAAGGGTATCTTACAGTTATTGCAAATATCGGCGAATAAATTATGTTTGTTGTATGGTAACCCTATTTAAATATTTATTTAATTCTGTTTTTAGTATTAGATGTTATAGCGGCAACCGAAATACATCATCTGTGAAAATGTCTACTGTCTACCTATCACGGTTCATGTGATACAGCCTGGTGACAGACGGATAGTGGAGTCTTAGTAATAGGGTCCCATTTTTACCCTTTGGGTACGGAACCCTAAAAACCAGGATCCAAGCTAACACCGGTGACTATTTTATTATTGAAAGGCTCGTGTTTGACCACTATCTCAGCTGATGGTAAGCGATGATGTGGTCGAAGATGAAGGACGTTTGTCTAGAAGGAAGCTTTTCCTTCTACGAATTACTGGTTTGCTTTTATCACTTACATTTTAAAGCGCCATATTGTCTACTGTTCGGCAAATAATCTTATTAGAAGTCATCGGGCGAAAGTTGATATTAATTTGATGCGTCATTCACTATCTCCTTAATTATCATAATTAACAACAATGATAACAGTTAATAATTTAATTGTGCTGATGTGATTCTAATATCTTATCGTTTAATAATTATCTACAGCTTTTTTTTCGTATTTTTTTTCTATTACATTGCACCTGTCAGCCATGTTTTGCCTCTGCAGGTCGACTGGTAGAATCCTTAAGGCTTTAAGTCCGCCTTTTAACAACGATTTTTACTTGTTAGTCGTATCGATGCGATGGTTCAAAATTAACCACGTCGACAGTTAGCATATGTCTCCATAAAGTCTAGAGAGCGGTGTTGTTGCCTTCGATCAATGTTTGTTGCATAGAAAACACGACAAGATTTTTAGTTGTGCATGAAATTATATTTATAAATACTTTACAATTCTGCTAAGCAATTATTTCCCAATCTCTAATTATGTGTAATCAGTGTTATTTTTTGCAATATAGGTAAATAAGACATTAAGTAATGATATGACCTAGTAATTTAGTTCCATGTTAAATTAAAATTAATTTTCAATACTATACAATCTTGCCACTATTTTTAGACTTTTTATGTTAAATATTGTTTGAATTCTGTTGTCCTACGATAAGCATATTTTAGAGAGTACAGGCATCTTGCATGTATACCTAAATTAGTTATCTAAGATTGAAACTGTATTTTTATCTTTTCTAATTTACTGAATAAAGATTTATACATTTTATAGATTTATAGATAGTAAATAAACCATTTCTAATAGAACACCCCTATAACAAAAAAGCATTCGTCTTTCATACCCAGAAACTAAGTAACAAAGCCCCATTAAACCCATGATTTCCAACAAATCAGCCTGCTTCGAACATGAAATTATACACAAACACAACCGCCATTAAAGCATACATTAATAAGATACCATTAGCAGTTCAACCTAGAACTATAGGCTAGGAAGACCGAGGTACGTCACACGAACTACCTATTATTAGAATTAGAACAATGGTCGCACAGTAAATGGACCTACCGCTACATGCAAGTGATCATAGATCATGTATCAGAGTTAACACAATCCTGTGCTATGTAAAGGTACCAGACTATAATCTATCTGTGTGGTAAATTTCATCTAGATCCGTTCAGCCGTTTTAGCGTGATTGAGTAACAAACATACATCCCCCACATCCAAATGTCGTTTTTGTAATATTAGTAGGATATATAGTAAGATGAGTCTTTTTGTTACGTTCTTACGCCTAAATCGCTGAATCAATTTTGGTTTAGAGATAAATTGGACCTTCGAGAAGGACTTAAGGTACGAGTTCGTTGCTGACTGCAGATAGCAGCAGCAGACGACGTGACGTTGCGACACGTCATAGTATCATGTTGCTACAGTCATGATGCCGAATCCGATTGCAGACGGCAGCAGCAGATGGCAACGCCGTATTCCTGTTGGTTCTAAGTGTTCCGTGAAACAAGATGTCTGACTAACACTCACACACTACCGGTCACTACTGATCTGCGGTCAGGCGACACATCGTCTGCGATCTTGTGACGTGTAGTTGGGCCACGTATCGCTAGCTGCGGAAGGTATTTCATAGAAATACATAGAAACCAGTAGTGTCGCAATGACACGTCGTCTGCTGGTGCTGTCTGCAGTCGGCTACGAACTCGTACCTAGCGTCTGTCAGTTGCTTCAACCGCGTGATAGTCGGAAATCATCCTAAGGGAACGTACTCCTGGATAAAAAGTATCCTAAGTCCTTCTCAAAACCAAAATTGATTCAGCTGTTTAGGCGTAAGAATGTAACACACAAAGACTCAAGAGTAGCTTTCACATCTTACTACATATCCTACTAATATTATAAAGACGAAATTTTGGATGTGGGGATGTATGTTTGTTACTCAATCACGCTAAAACTGCTGAACAGATCTGGATGAAATTTGACTCACATAAGCCACTTTTCAACCCGGTATAATAATGACTTGGTATAAGAGAACACTTTCAACGCGGGCGAAGCCGCTGGCAGAAGCTAGTTTATAATATAAAAAGGGCAGATTTTTCAATAACTTTTACTTGAAGACTTACTAAAGCGATTTGACATAGGTAATTAATTGCATTATATACAAAAGCTGCGAAACGCACAAGAACGATCAGTGTGGCGACGCTTGGGGGAGGCCTATTTCCAGCGCTGCAAGTTTTTCGGCTGAAATGATGGTGATGATAAAAAGCTGTAAAACCACCATATTTATTCCTCAGATAAAATTAGTCTGTCGCTTGAAAAATCGGCCCGAAGTACGAATCTAAAACTTCCTTAGGACTCTAAACACGGCTGTATAGCTCAGCTATCCTTTTCGTGTTTTTGCTACCGAGAGGTTAAAGAATCTGTTCGTTAGTGCACGACAAGTTTCTTCCTCCACAATGAGACGATTTTCTGGTTTGACGGGGTGTGGCGCAACTTGGGAGAGGCCTATGACCAGCTACGGACTAGGATAGACTGCGATGCATTGCGAAACAGGAGTGTTGCAATAAATACTACTCTCTGGTTCCACTAAAACTCCTACCAAAACTTACGTTACCTAGAACAAGTTAAATTTAAAAATTCTCGAGACAATTTTGTTTTTCTTGCTATTGCTCCATAATTTATCTAGTAGTAGACACGCTTCGATCGGCAATCTATTGAACAAGTAATTATGACACAATATCTAGCGAAAACACCCCGATTCAAACAGTAAAACGCCCATAACTTTTGAACGGCTGAACCGATTTTCATCAAACATACAAACAGAACACTCTCGATAAAGTCACCTTTCAAACTAAAAAACGAAATCAATATCGGTTCATCCGTTAAGGAGCTATGATGCCACATACAGATATACAAACACACAGGTACACACGATAAACTTATAACACCCCTCTTTTTCCGTCGGGGGTTAAAAAGGAAATTGATTGTGCAAATTGGTTGAAAAGGTTGTCCTAGCTGATGTTTACATTTTCAGTTACATGATCAGAAAAAAATGTTTTAAAATACTTTTTCTTTATCTTGGTCACTTTTAGCAGTACACGCATATATAATAGGTACTCGGTTTAATTTAAGACACAATTCAACATTATATAATGTTGTTTGGTGAATATAATAATGAAAGTAATGTGAACAGTTTCGAAATGAAATTTCATGTTACGTGAGAATTTCTAGTTAGAATTCTGACGACTTTGTAACTTGAACTGTATTGTATAAGTACGAAATTAGAATAGGAAGATGGAATGAAACCAGTTGGCTAAAACCTGAACTTCCCTCTACTTTTTACTGTTTACCTGGCTATATTTTAATTCGCAACGATCGTACAGGGAAAAGAGCCGGGGGTGTTGCCATTTACTTGCGTAGTGATATCCCTTACAAAGTCTTATTTTCTTCATCCCCGATTTATAATGGCAGCCCTGAGTACTTATTTCTTGAAATTGTAGTTAAAGGGGTTAAGGCCGTTCTAGGAGTTGTTTACTGCCCTCCTGCTATAGATTACTTCTCCATTCTTGAATCTCTCTTTGAATCTGTTTCCTCAGAGTACAAACATCTCATAGTCATGGGTGATTTTAACACTGACCTTTTTAAGGATAACCCTCGATCACGCAGACTGAGAGCGATCCTGGAGTCGTCGAGTCTATCTCTCCTTAAACTTAATCCGACTCATCATAACTTTGACTCAAGCGATTCCTGGCTTGATCTCATGATTGCATCTTCTGTGGATCTTGTTGCCAACCACGGTCAGGTCGCTGCGCCTGGTTTATCCAGACACGATCTCATTTACATGTCCTACAAAATGAAACCCCCTAAGCAGCGGCCTGCTATTGTTTTAATCCGGAATTTCGTAAAATTAAATAAAGAAAAGCTCAATAGCGATGCACAAGCCCTGGATTGGGTTGATATTGCCCAGTCATCTTCAGTGGATCAGAAAGTGGATATCTTTAACAGGTACGTACTCCAGCTCATGGACACGCATGCGCCACTGAGGGCTGTTCGTGTCAAGCGCCCCCCAGCTTCATGGATAACCCCTGGAGTTCGGATGGCAATGAGACGACGAGACCGGGCTTTTAGAAAATATAGGCGAGACCGCAGTGAGGAGAACTGGATCCTGTATAAGTTGGCTAGAAACCGCTGCAACCAGATGGTAAGAGCATCTAAACGCCGATACATTTGTGAAAATGTTCTCAATTCGTCACCGGCTGATATTTGGAAGTTCTTGAAATCGCTTGGCATAGCAAAGTCCCCTTCTAGTATTGTTTCTCCTAATCTGCCTTTGAATGTTCTTAATAATCATTTTTCAACATCCGCTACGCTTGCGGCTGACGTTAAAAATAAAACTATCGCTGATATTACTTCCAAGCCAATCCTTTCTCCTGACTCTTTTTCTTTCTCCACCGTGACTAACCTTGAGGTCCTCAAATATTTTACCTCAATTAAGTCTAGGGCTGTGGGCTGTGATGGGGTTAGTCGAACTATGTTATCTTTTATGATTGAGAACTTAATTCCAATTATTACTCACATCATCAACTCATCGCTGCAGACTGGTGAGTTTCCTGCAATGTGGCGTAAGGCTTACATTATCCCTCTTCCTAAAATTCCCAACCCCAGTTTGGCAATTCACTTCAGACCTATCTCCATTCTCCCTTTCCTTTCTAAGATCCTAGAAGCAGTTGCTCTTAAACAAATATCCTCCTACGTCTTCAAGAATAACTTGTTGTCCAATTGCCAATCCGGTTTTCGGCCTGGCCACAGCACAGCCACAGCTCTGCTTAAAGTTACTGAAGACATTAGGGACGGTTTGGAGAGTTCAAAGTTAACGGTGCTGGTTTTAATAGATTTTTCCAATGCTTTTAACACCGTTGATCACGACATTCTCCTGGCCATACTGTCTCAAATTGGGGTCTCTTCGTTGTCACGTGAGTGGTTTTCATCATATCTTCGTGGTCGCCAGCAGGCTGTGCGTGCTGATCAGGATTGCTCTGACTGGTGCGACTTGGTTACTGGTGTTCCACAAGGCGGTATACTCTCTCCTCTTTTATTCTCTTTATTTATTAACTCCATTACTGTCATCCTCAAATGTTCTTACCATCTGTACGCTGATGACTTGCAACTTTACGCTCAATCAGACATTGCCAACCTTGACAATTGCATTTCATTACTCAATGCTGATCTTCGAGCTATCAGTGAGTGGTCTGGCAAATTTGGGGTTTCTGTTAACGTCGGGAAATGTCAGGCCATACTCATTGGTAGTTCGTACTATTTGAGAAGTGTGAACACTGGCCAACTCATGCCACTGATGTACGAGAACTCCGTCATTTCTCTTTCACCTCATGTAAAAGATTTAGGTCTGTACATTGACGACAGTTTTAGTTGGAATAAGCACGTGGCTCAGGTGAGTCAGAAAGTTGCGTTCTCGCTGCGGTCTCTCTATAGATTCAAGCATTTCCTCCCATCCAGCACCAAAATCACTTTGGTCCAGTCACTTGTGCTTCCCATTATCGACTATGCTGATGTTTGTTATCCTGATCTATCCCAAGAACTTCTAAATAAATTGGATCGACTTGTCAACAATTGTATTCGCTTTGTTTTTGGCCTTCGTAAATACGATCACATTTCTTCCTACCGTTCTCAGCTTAAATGGCTGCCTATCCGCCTCAGGAGGTCCCTTAGATCTCTCTGCTTGCTCTTCACTACTATGAACGATCCATGTGCTCCCGATTATCTAAAAACTTATTTCAAAGTGTTGGGCAGTTCTCACAGTCGTAACCTTCGAGCTTTCAAAAATCTACTTCTCCAAATTCCTTCACACCGCACTGGTTTTATGTCCAATTCATTCGCTGTCTCAACAATAAAGCTCTGGAACGCGCTACCCTTTGGCATTAAAAAGGCTGAAAGCAAATTCACTTTTAAAAGAAAGGTTCGTGATTACTATTTGAATCAAACTAAATAGCTCTCATCTAGAGACATAATAATTATTAACAGGTTTCTCGTTTTTTTTATTATTGTTATTTATTAGTCTATTTTATTTGTATATGTGTATTATATTAATATATATATATGTAAGTATATACTTTTTCGTATACAAGTTGTCTTTTTTAATATTATTTTGTACCCGCTCACAACGTTGTCCTTATTAACCCAATGGTTGACTGGTAGAGAATGCCTTGTGGCATTAAGTCCGCCTATGTACCACTATTGTACATGAAGTTTAAATAAATAATAAATAAATAAATAATGAAATTAAATACACTCAGCGTCATAGAAATCGCACCTTTTTCTCCTAATCTTTTAAAATAGTTTTAAAAAAAAAAAACAATATTAATTCAATGGTAAGAGTAAGACTAATAGTAAACCATTTGAAAGACAATTTAACCAGCTCTCAGAAAAAGTTAAGGGTTTTTGGTTTTAATACTCGACGTTTTATATGTGCCCATGTAGGCCTATTAAATTAAAATTAAATTGTCATTTATTTCAGGAAGTTTTTCCCATATAAAGCATTACAAATAACATTGAATATACATAAGAATTCATATACATTAATTAACACATTAATAACATTGCATGCAAAATTATGAACTAAAATTAATGATAATTAACTATGTGAAATAAAAAAGTTTGATTTTGAATAACCAAGGCATGAAATAAACACGAAAATTAAGTTTAGGTATGCTATTATTATATTATCTGTGGTTTAGGGTTGTTTTTTCTTGCTGAACTTGTACAATTGTGATCATTTCAACGTCTGGATGGCGTATGACACTCATTTGACCTTGATCATTAACCGTTTTAACCCCTCTAGGGTAGTCTATTAAGTAGCACATAGGTATTTTAATGACAGTTATGTAACGGCTCGTGCTCTAAAGAATTATGTATTCATCAGATACCAATATCAACAGGGTTTAATCCATGCGTTTTTGGCAGGACAGGTTTGTATGTTATTTTCGGTGGGGTGCAATTTTTTTGATTCTCAGTGTATATTTAGAATTTTAGATCTATCATACGTTTTGATCAAAAACCCACATTCAAAGATGAAAGAAAATAATATCTTTCTAAAGAATACAGTCAATTTAATGAATTGCTAGTTTGGTTTTGAGATAAAGAGATCTCTCCAATTTCGAATAACCTTAGGCAGACAACGCCCTATATTCGTCAGAGTCACGTGTACCATTATTTCCTTTTGCGTTTCAAGACAAAAATAATTCAAGATGAAACTGTAGGATTGCGTAGACAGACGTAGAGTAACAATCGCTGTAGATATTGTTGATGCACACGTTTATGGAGTAATTATAGTAACGAGCGCATAATAAACAGAAACTGTACAACAGTTAATTGTTAACGCGATTAAACAAACGAGGTTTTTTTCTCTTATCAATTATACACTGCAGCCAACAATAAATAGTTTCTAATATCAAAGTGGAGAACAGTTTTATGGAGTGAAGTGCACTGCGCTGTTGTCGAGCTCTCGAGATATACCTCGCCTAGTTCAAATTACTTCACTATTTCAAATAAACACGTGTTTGTTCATACACACAGAATAAATAATAGTACTGATACACCTCAGAAAATACGAAACGGTTCTCAAAGTGAATTATGATGTTACAAACGGTTTACTTTTAGAGAAAGGTTTTCACGTATGAAAAGTGGATTTGTGACAAAAACGAAACGAGCAAAAACTGTTTAGTGGAACTAATCGCCGCTTCTCTACTTACGCGACGTATCACAGTTTTTTATAGCGAGATGGATGCAAAAAAGTATACTAAGTTGACGAATGGGTCGTAATAGCTGTCTATTAGTTGCTACCAGGCAATTGACAGGTCTCGCGATTAAAATCTTTCTATATCCAACGGCGAGAAAAAAATCATTACGATAGACATGTAACACAAAAGTGCTTTTATTCTATTACCAGCTGTCAACGACTCATTACGATTATTTCCAGTTTAACTCGTCAAATAAAATCGGTCAATCGAATTACTATTTGTAACGAACCATAAATTAAATAATCAGTGTCCCCGCCCTATTACCTCTCGTTGCGATAACGAATTCAATGATGAAAGCGACCTTTAACTTAAGCAAATAGGCACATTCCCCTCCATTAGGGGCCGATGAATAAGTTACTATTTTATTATGCCGACTGTACTTTCACCACTTTCATAATTCTAAAATTGTTAAAGGTCTCTTACAATCAATTTTGTATTATTCTGTGAACGTTGGAGGGTCTGTCGTGATGATCACTATTCTGAACATCAAAGGGTCCACGTTTGTAATTGCAAGCCAAGGAAACTGGGTACGTTTGTTACTTTAATGAAACGAGAATAACAGCCTAGCTAACAAGTTACCGGTTCTAAATTCCTATTCAACGCGAGTAAATCACTATGTAGGCGAAGTAGTATGTCACGTAGACTGGCTTTGTTTCGCAAATCGTGCTCCTTTAGCGGAGCTAGCGGCTGGCTAGCCGGTCACTCGTCCTAGCCAAACACGGCGGTAAACAGCCGCGACCTACAGGTTGCGTGATGACGAGGAGGAAGATCATGAGTGACGTAACGGCAGCGCCTGGCGGCCGTGGCAGAGCTGCCAAATGGGTTAGGAGCGTCATCCGCCCCACCCGCGAGCCGCACGGTCTCATTACGATCATGCACTTTTTCCCTTGGCGACGAGACGCTACCAAGGTCACTGCGCCACGCGACTACCAGCGCGCCGGCACCCACCGGCGCAACGCACACACCCGGGTTCATTCGTTCATAATGTTCGTATACAATAAAAATATAAACACTCACCTGTTTTTTTCCAACTCGTTATGAGTCGTCCTGGAACAGAAAACATAGATTGTAGACACGCCGACATGGCGACACTTCACAACACCACTGATCTCACGTTATCACTGCACTAGCACTACACCGGCCGCACTCACCTGCTGCCCTGCGATTTCTTGGTCTTCGGCCGCCTGCCGCCGGAGCGGGACTCTTCGTACGCCGGTAAACTTGACGCGTATCCGTGCTCAGCTTCTGCAACAAAGTACACTGCCATTCCGTCAAAATCAGCTGATTATAGCACGGCAAAAATAGACGGGAGCCATGTTGACGTGTGCGTGTAGTTGCACTCGATTGACAATTCAAACAAAGAAAATCCAATTCACCTCTATCACGCCTTTCGATGTATTCAGCAGCTTGGATCAGAGCAGCAATACTCATATTTATTGTATCCCGGTTGAGCACAGGTATTCACAAACGCAAAGCGACTTTATTCGATTTAAACTATAAATAAAAGTATGTATGCGCTCCGAAGTTCACGACTGCGTTTACCGATGTCAAAAACACACTAGGCGACTTGGGACGCGCGACCGTGTAAGCGGTTCGTGATTTGTCGGCAGCGCTCGTGCTCCGCTCGGTGAGCCAATCGCGGCGCAGCAATGCCCACAATAAAATACCTGGGTCAATCACGTGAACTTTGTGTTTCCAAACAAAACATTTTTTTTCTATGCGGTCTTTGTAGTGTGGATGGATATTGAGGAGCTTTTATTTTCTTGAATAATTTGTAATGCATGTCGGCTTCGCACTGAAGTGCACTCACGGCATTAAGGCCGCTCGGCGGTAAATTAAAATAATAACATGAAAGTTCGCCGTCCGTTCTACAGGAAACTCGGACCAAATATTTATTGGGCCTGAAAAGTTTTTTAGCGTTTGATACGAACCGAGATATAAAAGCATTAAAGAATTTGATATCGCATTAATTTGCATTATTAAAATATGTTCTAATAGGGTAATTTGAATTCTTAAATAGCAAGCAATAAAAGATTATGATTCACATTTGGGAAACACTTTTAATATTTAAAATGTTGAGACATGTCTTGAGTGTTTCGTTTAATATTTGCAGCATGTGCATTCTAGCGAATATTACTGGAAGCAGATGTTTTCTGGGCTCCTGGAAAGAGGAAATGCTTACTCAATAATTACCAATTGGAATCCAATTATTTCAAGTAAAGGGTACATGAAAATTAAAAAAAAAACAAAGCATGGAAACATAACCAGCAAAAAAAATGTTTGTGATTTTCTAATACAGAGAGAACTGAGAATGGCATTTGACAAATTTGCCAAGCAAAAGCAATTAATTCTGTGTTCACAAAAACAATACATAATGAAAATACCAGAATTTGTATGAATTTGTTTAGATGCACACACTTTTTACCCCAAATACCTCTACAGAATTTACTTATCAAGATATTTTTCTACTTTGTCTACTTGGCCATGCTTTTTCTACTGTTCTGTACTTACCACCAAGATTCTGGTCTTCCTATAGTACTGGCTGAACACTCTGACCATAGAGCATAGGTAGCTACAGATATGATGAGGTCTAAAGTCACAAGCCTGGCTTTTTACATCCACACAGTTGCTCAAAAGTGATGGTAGACCCAGTATGTAGTTGAATATTATGTGCCATTCATCCTGAAATAAATAAAATGGTGAATTATTTTCTCCTTTGTTGTTAGTGGATGTTTGGTATAATGTTTGTTTAGCATTATAAAATGCCTACTTTATTTTTTTTTTATTCATTATTATATTCTTACAGGAAACTAGTTGGTTCAGACAGTATTTTTATTTACATAGAATCATTAATACATAGTATAAGAGCCAGGGCAGCACTGAATTTTTTTTTTTGTACAGATGTATAATGTAGAAGTGTGAAGTATAAATAGTTATAAATTACTTTCTTGTGCTTAGATTTTTAGCTACTTCATTTCATCAATTTGGTTGTTTACTTTATTAGGGTTCCAACCAATTATAACAGAAACTATATAATATTACTTTTATGTCCATCTTTTGCAGAGGTTTTTTATTACCTACTGGCTTCTTTAAACAGTTGTACAGTGCATGCCATGAAAGATGAGACTTTACACACCACATGGTTTGACTTGTGCAGTAAACAATTAGGTATTTTAGCAGTATGAGGTCTGGGTGCAGGAAAGATCCAGGCATCATCGAGGCGCGGTTGAATCTCATCTTTAGTGGCACACACAGTACTCTGTTATATTTCTTAATTAAAGTTAAATACTAAAGTTAGGTTTCCAATTGAAAATATTACCTCATGTGTAAGCAGCGAAAAATCAACATCATCAAAATGTGGCAGCTCTGGGTACGTTCCATCACAGACTTTGTCATTGTATGTCCTTATTATAGTCTCCAGACGAGCACAATTGTACAGAATGAATGATGCACCTGTAACCAAAGTAAATGGATATTTTATTAGAACATGTAGCACCGATTGTTGCGACAAGGTCACTGCAAATTAAATTAAAATGCAGCTCAGTTTGAATGATCTAGACTTGATTAGTTTTTGTGTAAGTTATTTACTGTTTGAATAGTTATGCATTATATTTTTGGAGCTCCAACAAAGGATTCATCAATATAATAGAAATCAAAATGATAAAGAGCATTCTTTTTCACCGCCTCCTTCAGTCATAGGAGACCACAGCATGCTCATTATGTATGTAACTTTTTGTAGGGGTATTTTTGTTGTTTGTCTATTGGCTGACCAACCACTTTGTCTAATGAATACTAATATTTAATAGAAGGAAAGTTTATGAGTTTGTAAGGTTGTAGCGGGTAATCTCTGGATCTACTGAACTGATTTAGATGAAATTTGTCATGGAGATAATTTAAGATGGACATAGGATAGTTTGTATTTCCTTGGGATGATAAAACACTTTTATCGCGAGCGAATCTAGTAGGTTTATACCTAATTAAATATTAATAGGTTTATAACTACAATAATTGTGGAATCATCAATACGATGAAGAAGAAGAATTTCATATATCCAGCTCTTAAAGCAAGGTTATTTTAGGTGTGCGTAAGGGACAGATGTATATATCTTGTATACATCTGTCCCGTTTTCACCATTGAACCATGATAGTTTTAATACATCATGGTACGGGTCAGATGATAATAGAATATTAGTTCACCTTTGCTAGATCCAGCAGAGCAATCAAAATTGATTTTGACTGCCCCACTGGGCTTGGTTTGCAGTAACTCAAAAGCAGCAGCCGACTCCCCCAAATGTGCAATGAACTCCTTCCATTTTGAATCTGTTGATACTCTTACTCCATACTTGTGCTGGGCTATGAGGGTCATTTCGTCTTTTCTTATCCTGGAATGAGAAAATAAATGGTTTTAAAAAAAAACAAGACATAAATTATTTCCTTTCTCTGTTTCTTGAGATTTTTAAATTTGTGAAAAGTGTTACAATTTATTAGTTTTCAAGTAATCCTACTCATATTATAAAGGTGAAAGTTTGTGAGTGTGTGTGTTTGTATTTTTGTTACACTTTTTAACGCAAAACTACTGGATGGATCTGGATAAAATTTGAAGAAGATGACAGGGTTAGAATATAGTCTGGTAAAGAACATAAGATACTTTTTATCCCAGGCATATGTTCCATTGGGACAGTTATCGACATTTACCCGGGCGAAGCCGCTGGCAGAAGCTAGTTTATGATTAAAAGAGATCACAACTTAAGCTAGGAATAGTTATATATGTATTTACCTAATATAATCTTCTGCACTTATGTTTATTTCTTTAGCTCCTGATTTTGAATTCAAAACAGTGCCACAGAGTACCCTGTGGCTTCCTTCACTTCTGCTGGTAGATTTACATGTTACAAATATTGGCGAACTCACTTTATTTAACGCACACAAGTTCTTGATGACATTACAAACATATTTCGTTCGTAACGAGGTTATGTCACATTGTTCTTCACAACAAGGATCCAATTGAACTGATGAAGTTCCATCACATATCTTCTGTGATAACAACACATTATTCCGCAACCCCTCTGATAAACCTGCACGGATTGTCCGAGGTCTATCTAAAAACAAATAAATCCGACCTTTCTCATCTTTCACTTTGTTCACTAACAAATTCCACTTTTTCGATTCCTCAACGATATCTGTACACTCTTTACCGATCACTTGTAATATTGTAGCGTTTTCTTTATCAACAACTTGATCACAAATAGCAAATTCGTGCCAAGATTTCACCGAATTAGGAAAACTGTAGTCACCGTGCGTTTGTAAGTTCTCATTGTGTTTCTTCACTAAAAGGCTTCTTACATCTTTTGCTTGTCCAGTTAAAAACAAAAATAAGCTTTCCGTGAAACGATCTAGCACATTTTCTATCATGTTGTTATTGTTACTTTATTTTGAGAAAATTTATAGCACAAAAAATGAAAACACGTGTGACATTTGTTACTGAAATTATGACATTGACATGACACTGACATGGGTCAGCTGACATGATCATTTAACTAGGAAAAACAGGAGGCGCCTTATTATTCTATACATACATTAGCATCATTACATTACATTACAAGTACGAGTGAAATACGATACAGAATGTGAAACATCATTTTGTCTCATTTCTTCTAATGTAGTAATCGTATTTGACAAAAGAGACAACAATAGTTCAGTTGTTGCTCATTATGGCAACATTTTGTTATGACGTAGTGACAGCTGTCAATACGTGC
This sequence comes from Orthosia cruda, assembly GCA_964057195.1. Taxonomy (NCBI): domain Eukaryota; kingdom Metazoa; phylum Arthropoda; class Insecta; order Lepidoptera; family Noctuidae; genus Orthosia; species Orthosia cruda. Next base: position 39,231,617 of record OZ059836.1, read on the forward strand.
CATATTCGCCATAATAATTGCCGAAATTTGTGGTTGTGTTCGTGGTAGTACTGCTGTGTAATGGTTGTATACTTTTTGTATTATTAATGTGTGTGTGTTCCGTGATTAACACAACCATAGCATCGGCAGCCATTTTAAGTGCCATTTTAAGGTTTAGGTAGGCACGTTTTTTTTGTAGGTATGTCGAGTCCATACTATTTATTAGGTCTATGGACATGATAGACAAAAATAGTGTCATTTTTACAATAGACAATAGTCATCGTGATTCGGATTAATCTTGCGATACTGCCAGTTCTGGTTCTGGGTAAAAAAAACTCATCATTCTAGTTTCTATTTGTTCTAGTAAAACCAAGTACTTAAATAATGTTTATAAAAATTATTAAGTCACCTAGCAAGCAAGTAAAAAAACTGAATTAAATTTTTAGTCAAAAGCTGCCATACTAAAAAAACACTTTTCTTACATAAAATAAGCTGACGTCGCCGTGACGTTGACAGTTCGTCCCGATCGCTATTGTCAAATTGACAATCAGTCGTGGTAGCGTAGCATATTTTTTTATATCACGAAGTTTTATTTTAATTACTACAAGGTGCTAGTCACAATTATCTGCATTTATAACTAAGAGCATGTGTTAAAATAAAAATGACTTTTAAATATAATTACTTCATTCTTCTCTGTGTAACATGGCAGATCGCAGTGGTCTCGTCAGCAGATCACCTGCTCGAAGGTATTTACTGTGGAAAGGAGAACTGTTACGAAGTTCTAGGAGTCACCAGAGAAGCAACAAAGAATGAGATTGGTAGAAGCTACAGACAACTGGCCAAAAGGTTTCACCCTGATTTACACAGGACTCCCGAAACTAAAAAAGAAGCAGAAGAAAAATTTAAGGAAATTGCTACAGCGTACGAAATCTTGCGAGATGATGAAGAGAGATCCGACTATGACTACATGTTGGACAACCCTCAGGAATACTATGCTCACTACTACAGGTATTACCGCCGCCGTATGGCGCCGAAAGTCGACGTGCGGATCGTGATCGCCGTTACTATCTCAATTGTATCTATAATCCAGTACTATAGCGCGTGGTCGAAATACGACACCGCTATAAAATACTTCATGACAGTGCCAAAGTATAGAAATAAAGCTCTAGAACTAGCCAAAACTGAAATGAAAGAAGTTCAATCTAAAAATAAAGGAATTAAGAAATCTAAAGCAGAACAGAAAGTGGAGCAGGACCGGTTGATAAGAAAGGTCATTGAAGAGAACATGGACATCAAAGGTGCCTATGCTAAACCAGAAATAGTTGACATCCTGTGGGTGCAACTGATCATCTTACCATACACTATTGCATATTATATTTATTGGTATCTAAGGTGGTTCTGGAATTTCACCATTATGAAGCGACCATATGGTGAAGAGGAAAAGCTATATTTAATTAGAAAGTACATGAAGCTTGGACAGCATCAGTTCAATGCAATAGAAGACGAAGAGAGGCAAGAATACTTAGATGAAGAACTTTGGGTCAAAGATAATTTCAAAGTTTGGAAAGAATTAAAAGATGAGGAAGCAAAGAAAGCTTTAGCAGAGAATAATAAATATAAACAGTACAGAAGGTATATAAAACAGCATGGAGTTGGTAGGATGACGTTTGACGACTCATAGTGGTTTGTGATACTGGAGTTTTAATTTATTTATAATTATAGGATCAGAGATCACATGGCATTTTATTAACTTTTTAGTTTCAGTTTTACTTAATATTTCGTATTCTTTTTAAATTAAAGCACCAAAAATTATACACAAAAAATAAAACAATTTTTTTTACACAATTTGTTACTTTATTTCTTTAATCTCTATTTGTCTCAACATGTACTAAGATGATTTCAATACAATTAATCATACAACACATTCATAATTTACAATCATCACAAATGGCAATTCGTTAAGGCATACTAACACACCGGGTGCACATACAGATACAAGGCAAGTAAGTGAACAATCACACTTGTCCTCAAACAACCACAACAAAGTGGTTTGTCCACACGTAAACAACTTAAAAATGTGTTCCTCATTTATCAAGACAAATGAAAATAGTTATACAAAACAAAATGAGATCCTTAATTACAAAATATAACGCAGTGACCGCAAAACAAGCAATCAAATTGCATTGGCAGTGCTTCTGACTCTTAAATATACTTTTAACCATAATTCCAATAGCCAAAAATGAAAATTTTGGAATGTTTTATACATCACTATACACAATCATTCAGCTGCCACATTTACAACTTGTCATACACATTTATAAGAATAGGGCACCTTTGTAAAGGTAGTGTCTGAGGGCGATCATCCGCCAGCTATCTAGTCAATATTATTTTTATAATTTCAATTCAATATTATCATTTGCATCTTTCTAAAATTCCATAGCATATTTTTCAAAGGAAGACATCACAAAAATAAGAACAAAAATCAATGTTTAACAACTTCTTCATTGCGACCACGGATTACTAAAATGTTACCTAACTAAAAATAAATTGCACAGTTGAACGACGCTATCGGAAATAAGTGAAAGTGACGAACAATTCGTTTCGTTGCGACAGCATTGTGACGAACGATCACCTCTCGCAAGTCGACATTATGAAAACGGGAAAAATCCATTGTTAAAAACTTTATTTCGATGTAGTGCTGTAACTTCTACAAAAAAAGAGTAAAATGGTTTACCGCCAGTTGAGTATGACAATTTGAGTAATTTGTTTACACAGCTGAACCAACTCAACTTAGCTATTGAAAATTAAACAATAACATAATTCGAATTACCCATATTTCTTTTGACGCATGGGTCTAATTATGTTTACTTGCGAGACTCAGCCAACCTTTATCCTTTACAAACTGTACTTATTGCTTTGAGGAATAAACAACTAATTTATGTTTCCAGACATCTTACATTAGTGTGCATTGTTCAGTAACCACCAACAATTTGTACAATAACTTTATTTTATAGTCAGCTCAATATATTAGTTTTTCAGTTATCGTGGTCATTCCTATTTCGTGATTAAGATATACTTTACGCGCAAAACTGCTAAACGCTAAACAGGTTTACAATATTTTCGACCTTATTCATTGGAAAATAAGATAGAAAATTAAATTATTAAGTTTAGTCAGTTTTGTAACTCTATGGTAACATTCTATTGCATTTACTTTAAGGCCCGCTTGTTTAGTAATTTGTGACTTACAAAGTTCAATGGTAGTAGTCGTTTTTATTATGAAGTATTGTTGTAAAGCCGCTGAAGTCGCTGCAATTAAAGACTGTATATTTTCATATAATTTGATGTTAAATAATCATATTTTTTTAACATAATTTTGCAGCGCTTTCAGCAGCTTTATACTCTTTATTGTCCACTCAACAAGTTTCTTTACAACAAATGATTATCAGGTACATTAATATGTGGCGTTTTCATCAAAAGATAACTTGTGGAGCTCGACAGGGATGGAAGATATTATTACAGGAATCGGTTCTGTATCATTCCCTTGAAAAAATCACAGTTTTATAATACAGACATTATTAAATACTAAGAAGTGTAGAACTTTTCATTGCCAGATACAAAATGTTAACACAAACAAAAAATAAATATTTTGGCAAGCCTGCTAAAGTCGGCTTGCAATCTCATATGGTTATATATTTACTTCAAATAAAGATATCTACACGAAAGCGAATTACATAAAAACATAATACAACAATAATTATGCATTTATTTGCACTGCAACGCGATAACAGTGACCTGCACTCATTATCACCTGACGAAGATAAACTCTTACATAAATACTTCTGTAGGGAATAAATTAAAATAAAATTCACCTACAGGGACCGTATTGTAACGTGTCAACACCATTATGATTCCGCTGTACAAAAAGGGGCAGTGTTCTTCGCCCTGTATAGCTCCGTCTCTAGCTGAACCATGATAGTTTTGAGACGTCAAAGTAAGGCCCCAGAAAACATCATAAATACAGCCTAAGAGATAGATAGCCTATAGATATGTTTTAGCTTCGAAACTACGTTAATAAAACTGTGAAATTTAAAAGGTATGTAAGTAATCAAATTCACTCCCACATCATGGCCACTACAAATCGAGTAGAATACATATTTTGTACACACTTTTTCAATCTTTATACAATAATATCATCCTATAATGTATTTACACAAAACATTTATATTTAAATATAATTTCTCGTTTTATTACATTATTGGGGACAATACGACGCCATATCGATTCAATATTTAGTTATATATCTATCTACATAAATAGTATACACAAAATAATGATTCTAGTCTTTTTCAATGTGCTATTTCGTTTCAGATCATTTGTAAGATATACTTTAATAAATCATTGTTTACATGTCAGCTGACCATCGTTTTAGACTTAGTCGTTATAGTTCAATATAAAGATTCAAAGTAACGATGATTCTCTGAAATGTAAAAAGTTAAATAGTTCGAAATCGATTCAATAGTCGAGTTAGTCGATTATTCATTGAAATTATTATGCTTAAATTATTATGTAGAGGAAAAGATTTTATTAAACCACAGTAGCCTATTTAGTCGATTACGACATGAATTTAGTCGATTTTCCAAGTAATTTATGGCTTTATAAAATCTTTAATCGATTGGCTAGGCAGAATTATATATAGCTTGTCACTTAAATCGAATTATTGACCTATAATTCGTTAGTGAAAGTGTTGTACATAATCGACTATTGAATCGAAGGTATTCATTTATTTACCAACAACATCGACTCACGCAACTTTCAATCTTACAGCAAGCCACAATAGCACTTCACACGACTTATTTCCTGTAATAAGATCTACATACGATATGAACGTTCGACTTTATAACCTACGGTTTTCGACATAGAGTTCGTTATTGAGGTAGCCGGGTCGGCCGGCTTAGTCGGGGTGAACCTTATGTTGTGCGCGATAAGGTTGTGTTTGCACTAGCGGCGCGCTCGCTTGCTGCGCGGGCGCACCGCTACGTGCAAGGCGCGGCCTCACACGGGTGTCTCATGGTCGGCTTCCTCTATTCGGCCCAGTCGCCACGCGTTTGGGTCTGTCGCTGGTGAATGTGAGAAAATAATGCGTCAATATTTTTGCAAATTGAGGGTAGTTTACACATTACGTCTAACACATTCTCTAAACCATAGTCCACTTGGTTTGAGAAGAGGGGCGTGCTATAATGTGTCAACAGTTTTATGATTCCGTTGTGAAAAAGAAACATTGCTATTCGTTCTATATAGCTTCGTCTCTCTCTCGCAGTAGAACCATGACAGTTATAACACGTTAAGAGACCCCAGTAACAAAATGCGAAAGTCGTAATGTATAAACGAGATTTCAGTGTTGTGCGTGCAAAATACAAATGTCCAAAACTCTCCCAAAAATATATTCAAATGTGACATTAGTATTTTGTGCATAAATCCAGCTTTAGTGAAATCTTCAGAGTCTTTCAGTTCACAAATCTAGCAAACATACACACAAGCTTTAACTCCACGTTTCGTGTTGTGCGCGTGTCGATGACGTTAGAGACGTTACACAGAACATAAACACTGAGTGTTGCCAGTTGGAAAATATAAAAAAAACAGGTTGGTGTCTGAAATTTACTTTTAACAGAAAATTACTCATATTATTAATTGAGAGAGGAAAATAAACCATGTGTATTATTCTGATATGGATAACCAGATCCAAGTCCAGTATTGCCAGTTTCCTTTGAGTGTCAGCATATTTGTGTTTTACAGAAATGAGCTTTATTGTTAGTAGATAAAGTACATTTCAGACTGTATTGAATGGAGACAATATTTAGTAAATTGGTAGGTAGTTATGTATAACAGACAAAAGCGCAACTTTTCGCAAGCAATGCGTGTTGTGTGGATGTAAACTAGGAAATGTGATTTTTTTATGTTTTATTGTTGATTTAAGTCAAAAAAATCCTTTAAATCTTATGTTTCGGTCAGCAAATATGTTATAGTCTATAGCTTAAAGCAACAATAAAAAGCTACAGCCAACAAGGCATATATTAGTTCTCAAACAATTTCAATTCAATGTTTTGTAAATGTGAGTTGGGAGTGAGGCAATGAATCAATAAAATTAATTTTTAATGGAAATGAAAATGCTTTTTATGTGGCCTTCAAATACACTTATAAAATATACAAAAATGTAGGTTATAATTTTCTGAATATTTTAAAGATGTTATATATATTTTATTGGTGTTTTTTATGTACCCAAAGACCACACAAAACATCAAAACACATACTCTGGGTGAAATGAGTGTGGCACAAATAACATAAAACAAAAATATATTACCTTCGATTGTCGATCTGCCAAACATGCTTTGGGAGTACGGACATGGGATGGGACTACAGGAGTGTTATCGCTTATACGACTAAATATTACTTACGTACACTAATATACTTAGTGGGTAAAGGTAACAACTATAGTTAAAGCATACTGATATGAGGCTGGGATTTGGAAACACATTTCATTTTTTGTAAGTTGATAGCCGCATTAAAATCACTGGTCGTTCATCTGCTAAAAGATCTGGGTAGAAATGATAATTCTATTTAGTCCGTCAGTGAGATTATCAAATAATATTGGACAAGTATTTTTTGCTTTACCAAATCAATAAAAAATTACAAAGTTCAGGAGGGGGGGCATGTGACGTCACTAAGGCAGCATAAAGTGTACTAGCGGCGTGACGTTTCACAATATTTCAACTCATTATATCGTCGTCACTTTATGTTTACATGTCAAAAGAAAATACGTGACCATATATTTTTCTAACTGACTGATAAAAAACTAATTTTCAGTAAGCTACCCTATTGCTTGAACATTGTTTTGGCATTTTTAAAAATGTTTCGGAACGATTTCAAACAAATCTAAGATGCCACATTTATTACCGGGCCTTATTTGCATATGGGCACGAGTTAAAATGCCAATTAATTTTAATTTCTTCATGAATTTATTTAAGCTGATTTTTACCCGAGTGCCCCAGAAGAAGATAATGTTTTATTATTTAAGTATTATGGTTGACTTTGCAGCAATTTATATTCGAAAAGAAATGTGTTCATTCATCCCGACCTGTCAAATTAATTACATGCACCAATAATATCATAATTATTAATTAATTATATTAGTAAGAGAGACAATATAAGCGAAATATAAGACTAGTTACACACTTAATACTCAAATACAGGGCTACACATGCGAATATTATTACTTGTAATACTATAAAGCTGGCATTTCACTTTGTTTATTAGTCCAAATATTCACATTATTTAGGGAAACCTTTTTTATTTAGTTTTTCTGTCATTATTTTCTAAATTACTTAACATCAAACGCCAAAATCTTTGCTACAAAAATCTCTTTTGCAAGAAATTGTTTTTATTTCTACCCTACGAGATTAAGGTAAGGTTTATTTTGTACCAGCAGAATAACGCGAATATTTCTACAAATAAAAAATGTAATGTGTCATTAATATGTACTTTATCAAGCACGTTAATGCTTAAAGTTATAAGCGAAAATGAAATTGTCATGATTGCAAGTTATATATAAAACTAAGATAATATAGTTTTTGATATGTATTTAAAAGGCAGTATATGTAGCAAAACATCTTTCATAAATACTTAGATATTAGTTTATAGAACTTTAAATCTATTCCATGCCAGATTATGCATCACATATGAAGATAGAAATAGGTAAGAATAGTGAAATGTGGAAAATATGTGAAGTACAAGACATATAATAATTTAATGTGATAAAAAATGGCAGATCTAATAACTAAACAACACCATTTCAATGAGAAAGTGAGCTGAAGTTTAAAGAATGGACCAAGTTGTTCGATGAATAAATTTAGTTTTATTTAGTTTTAAATTTTCTATTCTAGACCAACCCGAACCAATCTAAACATGACTTTAAAGAACAGAATCCCGCCCATATTCCATATAATCCACAAGGGTATGTATTTTTACAAGCTTTTATTTAACTTGCAATGTATGTATGTAAGTGTGTTCCGTTCAAATCTTGCAACTGAATGCTCCACCGATAAAGATGAAATTTTGAAAACACGTTTAGTTTGGATGACAATGCATGGTTAGTTAAGTGACATGAAGTTCTAAATCCAATATGGCGGACGGCCCAAGATGGCGGACTAGTTATTTTTTGCTCACTGCCATGATATGGGTATCAAATGAAAGGGTTTGTTGAGAAGAATACGAAAAAAACATGTTATTTATATATATATGTCATTTTGACGGGTTTTGGTCTTTGGAGTTACTTCAAAAATGATCCGGTTCTTGGAACACTTAATCTGGCATAGATATCTGTACTTAAATATTTTAGTAATGGAAATGAATGCCCTGCTGATTGTAAATAAGCCCTTTAGCCACCACGCAACACCAAACAAAATATTATAATACATACATGTTATATGTGTATGTAGTGATATGTATGGAGATATGGTAAGATTACAATACTGTTTTTATTTTGTTACAGTGAGAAGTAATGATGTAACTACATTTTTTTTTGTGTATATTCGTAAGAAATGGTGAATGATTTTGTAAAATACTTTTTTGTTAATATAGGTAGAAAACACTAGATGTAAATATAAGGCTTTACACAGACGTGAGATTGTCCGCACGTATTATATTTTTGCGGATCTGTTGTCTGGACTAGCCTTATTAGCAAAAATGTTATTTCTTTTGGCATGATTTGTTTTTTTTTTTTTCATAAATTACTTCTCAACTGTTTGTATTGCATGAATGTGATATTTATATGGATAATAGAAGTGGTGAATAAGGGAAAGGATTTTTTACACTTCACGATATAATTCTGACTATTTAAAAGATGGCACTATTATAAAACTTTGCTTAGCTATCGCCAAATCAGAGTTATTTTGGATAACAAACTCATCAACTCATTTTTGGTTGAAATAAGTTGTGTTTAACTGCTGATATATCGATTACACTTGATCAAGTATTCTGAATCCCAGCGCAAAACCTTAATTTGTTTGTCTTTTTTTTTTCTCTTTTTACAAATTTGTTTACAAAATAAGCTGCAAAAATGCTTTGCATTTAAATCTCATTGCAAGAAAGTTTTAAGAGAGTATTTTATTACGAAAAATCTAATCAAAGTTATGCAAAAGCGAACAATCGTGAAGTACAAGTGCGGGAGGGGTGGGGTGGGGACGTAAGCACACTCTTGTCTCGATGTCTCGCCGTCAGCACGAGTGCGCGTGCGGCGCGGCAAGCAGCGGCGCGTGCTCGCCTGCGCCACGCCGCAGATACGCCACGCACACGCCACGCACACGCCACACGCCACACGTCATCGACACGGCACAACCACAACACCAGACGGACGCGTTACGTATAGTCCCCTTTACAGTCTACTACACGCGAGGCAGTTTCGTGAAGGTACTATACTATATCTAAAAATGATGATTTTGAAACAATTTAGTGGCAATTTTTCAATAGTCTTGTTCTTTTATTCGAGGAATAAAATGGCGATTTTTTCATATTTTATATCCTACAAAAATTGTAAATGCGAAAACTTATATATTAGTCTTTCAACAATCATGCTAAAACGGATCAACGGATTTGGATGAAATTTACACACAGATAATTTATAACCTGGTATAGCACATATGATAGTTTTTATTCCAATAAACTCGATAATGATCGCTTAGAATAATAAAACACATTTCACGCTCTAGCGAAACCGCGGATAGAAGCTAGAAGAAAATTGGTAAATAACCATATTTATTCATCAGATAAAATTTATCTGACCATTGAAAAGTCAGTCTTAGGGCTTTAAATTAATAATGTACAAAATTATTTGCTGTCAATTGCAATGTCGAAAATTCCTAAGACATGGCAGGGCCCTCAAGAAACTGCCTCGCGTAATAATCGATATTTGATACTAAGATATAAGTGCAGAATTTTCAAAAGTATGGTCTGTGATGACTACAGAATAAGAACTAGCAAAAAAATAAACCAAAAAGGGACTAAACGTACGCCTATTAATTAGCTAACATCAATTAAATACCTAAGTATGTCTGCATACAAGAGGCAATCAACAAAAACATTGACAGGCAAAGCGCCTCAAAAATAAATTACATTCAACATTGCCAAAGAAAATTCAGCTTTAAAAACATCCAAAGCGTACACAAAAGCAGACATACCAAAGTAATGTAAGTAACATTGAATTTAAATACACAAACGACCAATGGGAGCTTCAGAAAGGAAATAATCATTACACACCATCGCTTGGAGGAAGGAAATCGATTGAAACTGCAATTGAAATATAATGACCAAGTTTTTGAAGTGTTATGGCTGTTATTATTGTACACCAGTAAAAACATAATACACTATTTGACCTTACTTTTTACGTTCTTGTTACACTATCGCATAAAACCTTTTTTCATATGTATTGACTCACATTTTAGAATTAGGTAGGTCAATATGCCAAGTATTCGTTATGTAACTTCAAAGGCATTTGGAATCGAGAATAGAAGTTTAGTGCTTTAGAAATGCTTATTATAAAACCTTGATGAAAGGTTTCTTTAATTTGTATTCATACGACTTTTCATAGTCGCTACGAGTAAAATATTTGGCTTTCAATTGCATACGATTAGTTGCTGCACATTTGGCAAAGGTTTGTGCCTGGCTGGAGGCTCCAGTTTAGTGTGCCTGGCTGGAGGCTCAATTTAGTGTGACTGGCTGGAGGCTCTAGTTTATTCTCCACAAGATCGCCCGTTTAAGCAGTAGCTAATCACTTTGAATGAACTGCGAAAAGTCCACCAAGAAAAAAAGGTTGTGCAAAGGATGGTGGATTGATTTTATGGACGTATGCAACTGCCCGCAAATTCGATTGAAAAGTATCATTACCAGACAGGCATCGGTGTCTTCTCGCTACAATTCAATACAACTTTTAATATTCATATCGTTCCTTATAAAAGACAAATATTTAATTTTGTTTTCTTACAACGATAGTGTGTAAAGACTCCGAATATTTTTTAAATAATAATTCTACCTCTGACAATAATATCCTACACTAGCTAGGATCATAATCATGCATAATGTATGAAATTCTCGAGCATTCGTTTTGGTTACAATGTGATAATTCGAGGTGAACAAAATTGTAAATTAGTTCTTTTCCGGGACACTACTTAGGCTAAATTAGTCTTTTGTTTTAAAAATAACATCTTTTTTGCTGTGGGTGCTAATTATTGTCTCAAAAGGCTTTTTAATTTTAAAACATTGTTTATGGATCACAAAAAAAAACTCTAAGATGAACATTTTTTTTTACAACATCTCGATTAAAAGTCAAGTTTTTCAAAATCATGACTACTGTGATCTATAAATGTTTGTCCAAGTATTTTGTCTGGACCAAATATAGATAAATATCAAAATGTGACATAGTCTTACTTTTTTTGAACTCAAATTCTTGTCTGCATTATTCTGTAGATATTTCTACATGTATTTATTTTTAGATCTTATACTGATCAATATCCCGTGTTGAAAGTTCTTCGTCCGTCTTTATCCCACCCCCAAACTGCACACGCCCACCAAAACAAATGCTCCTGCCCCCCTCAACATCCAGCAACCCACATGCCATACCTTGCAGCTGGCGGTTCAGCAGTGCTGTGATGCCGGGCCCGTCACCCGCCTTCTTCACCACCAGCATCGGCTTATCCTCGCCTTCCTCGTAACTATTCGGCAGGTGGCCGTTGGAAACTGCCATAGTTTCGCTCACCTGAAGATAGATGGCGTTAAGGGGTTAGTAAGTCACATAAATAATAGCCCTGTTCCCGATAACGGTGGGCCACTAAACGTTTTTCAAAGAAATATTTAAAATGTATATAGAAAAATAAATGAAGGAAATAAACTGCCAGTTTTAAGAATTAAAATTATCTCAAATTAATTTTCCAAATAGTTAGTCAAGCGCAATGAATTCATGCTATGCTATTTTCGTTCGTAAAACTGGATATATACAGAGTGAATTTTTTAAGTGGGTGTGGATTGCCAAATCCGAAACTATAAGGCATAACGAACACTAAATGATGAAAACTAAAACCGCATCATTGTAATTTTTGAAAATTAATATTTATAGCCAGGAATCGAACCAGTTGATTTCGGAAAAAGAAACACTCTGTATTATTACACCATCTTACAGTGTCACTTATAAGGATAAAACATCTGGAAAGTAATAACACAGATACGGCAAACTTGAGGAAAGACCTCATTTTTAACTAAATACTTTATAGGTATTTGATATTAATTTCAATATTCTTTATTACGTAACCAAAACTTAATTTATTAAATTCACTTGGCCGTATCGTTCTCTATTGCAGGAAATAGGCCAGTCTAAGATTTTGTAATTCTATTACAGTTTACTACAGGAAATTGGCCACTCTAAATGTTGAAATATTTATGGACAACGCTAAATTATTAATTTAATATTGAAGTATATTTAATTAGTGGTCCTTTGATCTTATAATGGCATTTTACAGCCGAAATTATTTCCTTAATCTCGATTTCTTGAAAACAGCTCCAATAATTTTGCATTTTAAATATAACTTAACGTTTATCAAAAGAGCTTGCGCTTGGGTTCTTATTGCTTGTTGATTGATGATGTTATTGCTTTACTGTTACAAAAGTACTATTAATAATATTTATAGATTCATAAATAAATACTTTATAATTATATTGATAGTTTTTATTAACAAGTTAATTAACCAAACTGGTTTATAAATTATTTGAACAGCGATTTATAACCAGACATAATCATACCAACTTAAGTGACAAATAAACAATATTTCGTTCAAAAAACGAACCTCAAAGAAAGCCTTACAAAGTTTACTTAAAGTTGGACCACCTGTTTCTAATCCGAACACGTCTGCAAGGAAAACCTGCAAATCGTTTAGAAACTCCTTGGAACAAATTGAGTCGCCTTGAAAAAAAAAACTTTCGTTATTTGATGAAAGGCTAAATTTCCTATATATATCCCAAGAGGTATACAGGTCCCAAGAGAAATCGAAATAAACACGAAACGTAACCGATCACATGTTTAGAACCATTGACGTGGAGAATGGACTGAACAATACCCTAACTAAATTTACCACTCTGTAGAAAGATACAAAGCTATTGTGTGACCAATACGCGTCTCTTGTCTATTGTTTTAGTGAGGTAAAAATCACACATTGCCTTGTTTTTTCCCAAGAGTCCAGGCTCCTTTTGAAGGTTTCCCCAATCTAACAAAAATAAAAAGATTGTAGTTACGAAGGTGACACAGCAAGCCTGTGATAAAGCCCAATCAGAATTCTTGAAAAAGACGACTGCCACACGACCGCTTTATCTCTCACATTTTTCTGCTCGTTTTCACTTCATACTAACGCCCTAATTGCGAAAAACAAGCAATCGAGCACAGCTGAACGAAATTCCTAATCTAGCTTGAAAATTAGTTTGTTCGATAACATAAAACATGCAATGAATAAATGATGAATTGAAGAAATTAAACGTATTACGATAGATGAGGCATTTGTGTATTACGCAAGACTCCGCTGCGTCGCTAGGGATAACTCAGTCCATTCTTTATGTTTATAACATAATGCACCTAAGCCCAAATATAGGTCAATAGTACTTTCAGTGTTCACGAATTTCAGCCTAGTTATATGAATAAATAATTTTAGCATCGTGGTGTTTTGTAAATTACTAATAATTCAGGTAGCCGTATTATTTACGAGGAGCACGAAGCATAAAGTCCGGTTTTATGGCTTAGGTAATTTTGTTTAGTGGCTATTTGATTCTGTAAATTGATACTAGTTTTCATAAAAAGTCAATTAAGAAATTATTATCTATTTCAAGTTATGTATGATAGCTAGAAATAAAGCCCCTATGTAATCAAAAATAATTAAAAAGTTTATACGGGCTGACTCGAGAACCTCCTTTGTTTTTTCTTCGGTCAAACAAAATATTGTGGAAAAACCAGATTGGAAGGACCCACTACGAATATGTATTTAGTACCTGCTAATCTTTACAATTAATAAATTGTGTATTAGACGTGTCTGCAAATACATAAAAAAACACCTACTTTTAAATAAGACCAGATTTTGAAATAGATCGTTTTGGGATATTTTCGACCACTTCGTAAATGCCTGCAGAGTAAGTGTGGTGACTGAAAAAAACTCTTTAACAAAAATATAAAACCGACTTCCAAAGCAAAACACTACAAAGCGAAAATTACTTTCTTTTCCGAAGTCGGTGTCTTTGTTACCTATTGTATTTTTTGACACCGACTTCGGAAAAGAGGTCGCTTTGTAGTGTTTTGCTTTGGAAGCCATTTTATTTTTCTTGTTTTAGTTTTGGTGGGTAACTCAAATTACCATGGAAATCATTCATTGACAAAGTACATCGTACGACAATTCGCACATCAATAAGCCCAAACACGATTAGGATACATTATTTTATCTCGGTGTTCCAGTGCCTACCTTCCGGCTTCATCATCAGATCAGTTCATTGGTACCATTTTCAATTATTTATAAGTATTTACTTCATCATGGTCGATTAACTATTTCAAATATCTTATACCCGTGACGAACTTATCAAGGAGTTCCAGTGACCCTCTGCGGTCTTTTTCATCATTTCCACTTCACCAAATGATACTATCTGAGTGCAAAATGTGCAAATGCTTGCATTGTTGATAAAAATACCAAAATCGCTAAATCCCATCATCAGATCAGATCCCGACCTGATGACTATGGGACCACCTTTCACAAAAAAGAAGAATTTTCGAAATCGGTCCAGGCGTAGTAATCGGGTAACATACATTAAAAAAGAAAATTCCGACGAATTGAGAACCTCCTCCTTTTGTGAAGTCGGTTAAAAATACAATTCTATTTGCTTTTTTTATTCTTTACAAAGACATTTTGTGTTATTTTCTTTACACTTTCATATCCAAAGTGATTGATAAAGATAAATAAAAAAAACTGCTCTCTTATCTTACCTGCATAAGTTTATGAACCACGTCTCTCCCCAGTATGTGGTCAAACACAGCCTGTAGGAAGGCGTCCGACATGATGGACAGTTTCAGCTTGTCACGGTGCCACACCAGCACCCTGGACTCTTCCATCGCCATTATTGACACCTGGAATATAATGGTGAAGGTATTAAAACAATCGCCTGAAAATATTAAGGCTTAAGTCTCCTAGTAAATGCAGTTGGTGTAGCCTGGTGTTAACGTTTATTTTCGCATAGTATTTTTCAGATAGTGTCTCAAAGACACGAAGTGCAATTCAATAGCAACAACCTGGACCTATGACGTCAATAGGAGACTGAAGCCTAATGAAATAAACCTTCGTTTATAAGGATTCCTCTTTAGATAGTACTGTCTGCGCTTTCCAAGTCCTTTATAATTTAGGTGTAGAGTTCATGTAAAAAAAAAATATCTAACTGTATGAAGCATTTATTCTATCAAAAATATGCTGCCTGTCCTTCATAAATAGGGGACATAGCGCAAAACTTCTAACAAACATCGATATTTCAAATCCCAAAAGACTGCAATATAACCTCTATCCTACAAACGACATTGCCAAAACCCATGATTCACCTTTACATAACTCCATACTCCCCACTGTAGTACTTACTATTACCGTACATGTATGGCAATAGTAGGTACAGCAAATAATCATACATCGTATGTATAGCCCAGATTTGACGGTAGCGTGTCTGGCAGTAAGTGGATCCGAAAAGCGGTAACGTCGTACTCAAAACAACCACTTGACCGGGAAAACGTACGGATCGTTTAAACTAGGCTTTGTTACGAACAAAACGGACCAGAATTGAATTTACCACACCTATTAGAAGCGAAATACGGTGTTGAAGATGTTTTGTAAGTATAGGGTTACCATTTAAAACAGACTTGTACCCTTAAATTTGAATCGTCATATCAGACCAGACCAGACCTCCAGACCTTGAAAATTTTAAGATACTACTTGTATAATAAGCAATTCTGTCAAAAAGACGGACTAATACAATCAAGTTTAAAAATTTTGTTTGTTTTCAGAGACTAGACTTTTCACTTTTCAGCCTTGAGTTTTCGGTAGGCTTATCATTTTCAGGAAAATAATCAGCTTTTGGCTAAAAGTCCGGATAACTGACAAGGTCATACAAAATCTGAACGGGGTAACAAAACGCCGGGCATATCCTTACGGGACCCTATGTCGCAAAATTGTCGAGCTTGCTTCTTAAGTGACATAGCGTCGTTAAGCAATCAGTCCTGCGTTCTAGATTGCCGCATTTTATCTCTGCTCCTTAGAGAAATGTGATCTTGCTCTAATTGCGAACGACGTCAAGGAGTAAAAAGTTGGCATCTTTAAGTAATGATGTTCATATAAATCAAGGCGTTGAAAAGTTACAGATAACCCTACATGTCTGCCGCCCTTAGGCAATTCTAGACGGGGCAAAGTCTTCAAGAAGCCAAATATTTATGTTCACAAACTGTGTTCAACCCTTCAGGCTTACAGGCATTACATTACATTTAAGACTTTGTCCAGAAGGGGCGAAATCGCCATAAGCGCGTTAGCGAGATACTGGGAGCCAATACATCGCGTCTACTAACAAGGATCGTGTGAATTCAAAATACGCGCGTAAATCGCGTGCACTTCGCCAGGCTCCGATATTAAGTCTTAACACGCATTGCGATTTTTAGCCGCGCGGCTTTGTTCGCGCGAATTTTTGATTCTAACTAACACGCACTGCGGATAAAATTCTGCGCGATTTTTGTCTCCTTCTACCTGTTCATAGAGTTCAAAATATTCGCACGAATTTATGCCGCGCTGGTGCGGTGCATTCTGTGGCAAAACACGGATTTCTTGCGGTATTATTTCTGCGCGATTTTTATACCGCAATGCTTGCAGCTTCATACAATTCATCGCGGCAAACTCGCTCTTTCTGGACAAGCTCTTAGCCATAATCATAAATCATATAAGTTCAAACATAACATTATATCACGCCCGTATTTCCCGAAGGGTCATGCAGAGCACATATATAATAAATTAATAATACACCCAAATTTCGCCACTTATGATCAAGTTCCATGTAAAAGGTGGCACGCCTGTTGCCATCAACTGGGTACGAGTCCAGACTCTGGGCTGCTACTGAACAATTCCAGATAGAAAACACCCAGTAACACATAGCCCGACCTGGGAAAAGAACACAGGACCTCATAGAAAGAAAGAAGAAAGAAAAAAAAATGCGCCAGGCACGACGCACACCATAATAAAAAAAGTTAATAAAATAAATAAACCCGACTGCTTATGCGAAACTAAAAATATGTAAACAAGAAGAAAATCATGCTGTGCAGTTGGAGGATACATATTCGCGAGTTGGCTGACCAAACTATAAATATCCTCCGACTGCGCTTCGCTTAAGCTATCGGGTTTTTTGATTTCATTAAGTTTTTTTTATTTACAACTTTTTATTAGTTATTTTTTTTTTCGAATGACTTAAACATAAGTGGTAAAAATATATTTTTGTAATCACCTCTAAAAACCCTTTATTTTGATACCCCACTTGATGGGTTTGGAAGTCATATTGGGTCCCCTTACAATATGGCGACCTAAATCCGCCAAGTTTATTTTTTTTTAACAAGACTCTAACGATATCTTAATTATAAAAATCCGTTTAGTGGTTTGAAAGATATGAGATAATTAAGAACTTAACCCCTTGCAGCCGGGTAAAAAGAACAAAAAGAAATAAAAATAACCTTATACTCAGCAGTAACAGTAGTAGTATTAGATCTAATACGGCTCCGCGTAATATAACAACTAAATCCCCGAGACCTAATAACTCTTTCTCCATTCATCAGCAGTTACGTGTCTCCAAAGCCTACGAGAGAAACCCACAAAATACATTAAACCATCAACTTCCTCATTCATACAAAAGTGAATAATTTACGAGGCTTCACTTTTACTCTGTGCGTCCAATAGAACAAAACACCCACGAATATTATGGTAATACTCGGCTGAATGAGAGTGAAACCATGACTAAATCATACAATAACGCATAAACAGATGGTTGGGAAAACTAACAAGAGACGTCTAAAGAAGGTACACTCCGTAAAACAAATAAAATAAAAAAAATAAAAAATATTTCATGCTTTCTAAACTACATAATTTATCTAGTAGTAGACAGTGTAGACACGCTTCGATTGACAATCTATCGAACACGTCTTATAATACGATATTTTGCTAAAATACCCCGATTCAAAGAGTCAAATGCACATAGCTTTTGAACGTCTTATCCGATTTTCATCAAACTTAGTAAGGAACACTCTCGATAAAGTCACCTTTCAAACAACAAAAAAAACTAAATCAAAATCGGTTCATCCGTTTAGGAGCTATGATGCCACAGACAGAAATACACAAACACACAGGTACACACGTCTAACTTATAACACCCCTCTTTTTCAAAATGATAGGGATGATAGGGGAGTTAATGATTGTAAAATTGGTTATGCGAAAATTACTCTAAGCGCTCATGCCCACGAGACGGTTTTACGCCGGAGCTAAGCCCGGCGTCAAACCGCGTCTACGTCCGGCTCACTTTGATAGCTTTGGAGTGGCAAAAAACCGGGCCGGGTTAAAACCGTCTCGTGTGCTTGAGCGCTTAGGGTTTAGTTTTACGTTTTTATTTGAAACATGAATACGATTTCGCTCAGAAATTCAAGACGATTCTGAGTCAGAATCGTCTTGAAATTGAATCCTAATGTGATAGCAAGCAATGCCGTGCAAGGCAAGAAAATGCACCAGTACAAATAATCAACAGTATCGTATCGGACTGAACTGTTCAGCGAAGGAGCAAAATGCTTTGAAACCAGCTGGTTCGTTTCGGTTTCTATACAGAAAGCTCACAATACCCAAGACGTTGAAACGCCTGTACGAGTACACCACTAAATGTACTCTACAAATGAGATAAAAGTCTCTATAAATCGACATTAAGGCTTTGGATGATATTACATAAGATCTCAAGGGACATAATTACGCACATCCATCCCCAAGGAGACAATACAGACTAAAAAGCCTTCAGCCAGCCGTAGACTGTGTTTTAACCTTCTGTACTTCTCATTTTGTTGGTAAAGAGGTCGCAAGAGACACCCACCTGTGCTTAGGTACGATTACGACACCATTGCGTACATTTTTAAAAGGTTGACTGGTAGAAAATGCCTAAGGCATTAAGTCCGCCTCTGTACATTTGTGTGCTTAAAGTATTAAATAAATAAAATAAATAAATTTTCTTATCATGTAGCATGTAGGTATATTTAACACCACCGGTATTGGAAATAGGACGCTTCCGCAGACCGTAAAGTATGTTATTTCCTCTGGATAAGACAGTTAACGCAAAAAGTATTGTAGAGTTTTTGCGATAAAATGCGGGGGGTTGAAGATATTTTTTCTGCAGAAAGCTGAAAGAGGGTTGTTTTACGAGAATGTAAACGAGCAATAATAAAGCTGTGTTTATATCTTATCTTAGCTCAGTATTACGTCTAGGTTCAATAATTTTAAACTCTATAAACGAAAGAAACATTATTCGCTGACCAACTTCGCGAATGTCGACCTATTAAATTGTCCTGGGCCATATTTAGACATAATGCCGTCATACTATGAAGTGGGTCTTTCTTATTCATCAGCCAAATATAGCGGACGTTTACACGAACAATACATACCATCTGGATAGTACCAGGATTGTAGTACATCACAGAGGTAAGAAATAAGGGAAACTTTTGGAAAGAACTGTATTAAATTTAGCACAGGAAGTTTCTGAGGCCAGTTTAAGCCGAGATTAGGGGATTTTTACTTATTTAAAACTGCAGAATTTTAAATTTAGAATAAAGTCGTTCCACAAATAAGAAGCGAACTAAAAAGACGTAAACAAGAAATAAAACATGCTGTGCATTCGGAGAATATTCGCGAGCTGGCGGACCAAAACCAGATGTATCCTCCGACTGCACAGCATGATTTTTCTTGTTTACGTCTTTTTAGTTTGCTTTTTAAGCAGTCGGGCTTTTTTTTTATTTAACACTTTTTAGTTAAATTATTTTTCGAATTAGATACATTTAAACATATGTGTTGTATATTTTTTAAATCGCCTCTTAAAACCCTTTTATTTTGATACCCCACAGGATGGGCAAGGAAGAAAAAAAAATTGGGCCTTTACAATATGACGCCCAAGAGCCGCCATTTTACTATTTTCCAATTTTAATGTAGCGAGTGGCACTCGCATGATTAAGACGAATCGATTGACGTAAGAATCATCAAAATCGTCCAATGCGTTTGGCCTCTGGAACGCCACATAGGAACAAACATACATACATAGACTGATAAACACATCACTCTCCAGTCGGGTAAAAAAGAAAAACAAACTGTTCTTTGTGGCTAAAAGGCCTGTAAAAACCCCTTGCAACGTAAACGAGGTTACTCGATTTACACTCTGATTAGCCCCGTAGTGCATGGCTGTACGCACGGTCAGTTAACAGGCCATAAGATCAGTTTACACTTTAATTAGCAACTTTAACAGCCTTTACTCAAATATCCGACACGAATCGACAAAAAACACGAGTAAACATACCGTAAACTGGTCCTGTTCACATTGTTACGGACAAATTGGTATTTTGAGTCAATATAGGTCCTGTACATATTTATTTTATGTTTTGTGGCTTGTTATAACACCTATGTTAATTGACAATGCGGTCGATGACATACCAAGAGACTTATGAGATGATTTAATTGAACGAGAATAGTTTGCATTATTATTCATAATTCATATTATGTCCTTTTTTGGGTTCCGTATCCAAAGGGTAAAAACGGGACCCTATTACTAAGACTCCGCGAGCCGTCTGTCTGTCACCAGGCTGTATATCATGAACCGTGATAGCTACACAGTTGAAATTTTCACAGATGATGTATTTCTGTTGCCGCTATAACAACAAATACTAAAAACAGAATAAAATAAATATTTAAATGGGGCTCCCAGTTATCAATACTATACTTTTTTGAAGACTGAGTACTAAAGTGATCGATGTATAGGCTGACCCTTTCTTACACATAATTCGAGCTCCTTTTCACCAGTGTTTTAGAGTACTGTTTATTTTTCGAGTTAAGTTTGTAATTCTAAGATCAGTTTATAGCAAAATCAGAAGTTACGGGAATTTTGAATTAGGTCACCTTCATTTCCAAAACTATGCTCCATTCCATAATCAATCCATGTCAGATTTGTTATACATAGCAGTTGAAAAATATAAGGCTTACCTGAAAGAACTCATCTGTAGACACCCCGAACCACTCCGGTGAGTCGAGGAAGTGATGAGGGAACACTATGTGCAGCGCTCGCTGATTCTGAGACACCACTAGTCTGAAACACCATACATTAACACACATTAAACAAGGAGGACCTGGATACCTGGAGGCCTATGTCTAGAAGAACGACTTTCGGCTGAAATGGTGATGAAACATGGCATAATGTAATTCCTCTTCTTCTCAGTCGTATGCTCCTGGCGGAGTGGAGTGGTCATGGATCGTCTGATAGTCTGGTTGCGGCTTTTGCGAGACTTCTCCTCCTCCTGTTCATGGCACTGCGTGTACTTTCAGTGAGGGGACACTATAGTTCTCGCCAAACTTCTTGGCCGCCCTGAAGTTGGCTTCAATGGCTGCGCAGTAGTAAATCTCATACAAAATTAGCACTGTTTCGTGCCTTGCGCATCGGAAAGCCAACTTCAGGGCGGCCCAAAGTTTGGCGAGAACTATACATAATGTAATAGAAGCCTCAAAATGTCCATAGACGAATATGGCGTCTTAAATTATTGCTTAGAGGCGGGTTGCGTGGCATTTTATGAAAGCCTAGCTAGATCTTCGCATCCATAAAATATTTTTACAACCGAGAGGACCACTTCATTTTCAGACCTCTTTCCTCACCTAGTGATATATGATCACGCCAATTCTTAAGGCGATATATACGCCCCAATGTAACGCAGTACTGGCCGTGCGCCCGCTCGATGCCAAAATATCAAAATTGAACCCCCTTTTGAGCAGTTTTGTTTGCAAAATATTATTTGATTTACATATGCTATGTTAGGTATGAAGAAATTCCAGCCATCAATTTTTCTGTATCAAAATATTTTTAAACATACAAGTTGTTTTGGAGGAGTTTCCAAAAGTTGCGAAAAAATATCGTGTAGTTAATTATTTTTTTAAAGCAAAACTATTAGTTACACGAAAAAACCTTGTGTTCCAAATTATGTACATGAAACAATTTTTTTTTTTTTTTTTTTCTAACCTTTTAACCTAGCCGTTTCTAAGGAGTATGCTTTAGAAAGTTACCGTTTTACGGCACTAAAGCGTATGTAGGCCCTTAAATGGTAAAATTGTATGTTTGTTTGGAATGGGAAGTACTGATGCAATTTCGAAAATACTTTCACTGATACAAAGATACTGAGGAGGCCTGTGTTCCAGCAGTGGGAATATTATAGGCTGATTATTCTTATTATTCTGATTATTGCTATGATAGAAGATTCTATCATAGCTACATTTCCTCCCAAAAAAATTAAGGTGATATATACGCCCCAATGTAACGCAGTACTGGCCGTGCGCCCGCTCGGTGCCAAAATATCAAAATTGAACCTCCTTTTGAACAGTTTTGTTTGCAAGAATTATTTGATTTACATATGCTATGTTAGGTATGAAGTAATTCCAGCCATCAATTTTTCTGTATAAAAATATTTTTAAACATCCAAGTCGTTTTGGAGGAGATTCCAAAAGTTGCGAAACATATCGTCTCGTTAATTATTTTTTTAAAGCAAAACTATTAGTTACACGAAAAAACCTTGTGTTCCAAATTATGTACATGAATCAATAAAAAATATATTTTTTTTTTCAAACCTTTTAAGTTAGCCGTTTCTAAGGAGTATGCTTTAGGAAGTTACCGTTTTACGGCACTTAAGCGTATGTAGGCCCTTAAGTGGTCCTGTGGGTTAGACACGACAGGAGCCGCGGCAAGAAAGCTAGTTTTAAGAAAATTAAGGTTTTATTTAAACGTTGTTCATAAACCACGGTAGTACAGCTTTACACAAATAGAGCCGCTAATTAAAAAGCACTGTTAAAGGTTCTGCGGTAGTACTAAACACAGTTTTGTGTTTGCAAGTATACCATAAAATTGCAATATGTACGATGTTCTCCATCCTTGGGTCTAATTGGTAAAGAGTGGGCTTGCATCCTCAATTACTTGTCATTAATCAACTGATGTTGCTAGATTGTACAATGACAATTACAGACACAGTTTTAGCAAAGGTTCGAAAGAAGAGGATTTGCAGCAATAATGATTAAAGGAATGGATAGAATAAGAAATGAGTAGGTGTACGTATAAGAGAAAAGTGGCACTGGTGACTGAAAGGTTATGTGCAAATGAGTAGGTGTACGTATAAGAAAAAAGTGGCACTGTTTACTGAAAGATTATGTGTAAATGAGAAGGTGTACGTATAAGAGAAAAGTGGCACTGTTGACTGAAAGATTATGTGTAAATGAGTAGGTGTACGTATAAGAGAAAAGTGGCACTGTTGACTGAAAAGTTATGTGAAAATGAGTAGGTGTACGTATAAGAGAAAAGTGGCACTGGTGACTGAAAAGTTATGTGGAAATCGGTCATGAACATTGTTCATATGATGCGGAGGAATGAGGAACATATCGTGGGAAAAGTTTTGAGTATGATGTACGATGTATGGGTGGCCGATGGGACAGAATAATTTTGGAGTGGCGACCTCGAACCGGAAGACGTTGCGTTGGAAGACCTCCCACTAGATGGACCGATGACCTGGTGAAGGTTGCGGGGATCCGCTGGATGCGAGACGCACGGGATCGGTCAATGTGGCGATACTTGGGAGAAGCCTATGTCCAGCAGTGGACGTCTTTCGGCTGATATGATGATGATGAATGTAAGGTAGAGGAAGACTAAAGAAACATTAGGTGGATTTCGTAAAAGATGAAATGTCTAAAAAGACGGTGATTATTAAGATGACGATAAAAAAGAATGGAAGAAGAAAGAAGAAGACATAGCGTGGCGACCACAAATAAATTGAAAAAAAAAGCAGGAGGATGAAGAATTGATGACTAATAAGACACATTATTACGTCTATGCGGAATAAGCTTCACAAAGTAATTGGCTTCCAGAATTGATTTAAGTTCAGAAGTAGGATGGTGATGGTGAACGAAAAGATCCAGCAAATACAACATTAAACGATTCCTGGATACACTGGGAAACATGAATAACTAACTACGTGAAACTTTTAACGAGTTTTAAATTTTAAATAATGGTGGTTTAATAACCAGAGTATCACAGGAGCAGTACTATTTAAAGCGTGCGGTATAACGTCTCTGCGGTCGCATAGCACACTATTCTGTGTGTTCGGGAGTTCATTACCTGCGCGGGGCTCGCTAGCCGAAAATTATATGAAATATATGAGCTTATCTTTATGCTTTCTGTTTTTGGCTGGGTATATGAAACTTTAAAACCTCTTTATTCTGCACTTATGCGGTAATATTAAAAAGAGATAATTGCCGAAAATAATCATCTGATTTTAAAAAATTGTTCTCTGATAGAACTCATTAAGGTCTATCCACACATATCAGGGCCGTGCCTGGGACGTGGACGGACCGTGCCCCGTCAGGGGCTCAAAAAATATGGTTTGTACATTTTATATGAACTAGTTTACACACGTCCGTGCACGGGCCAGTGGTAAAGCTTCAATGATTCGGCCCGGCCCTGTCACGTCCCGGGCACGGCGCTGATATGTGTGGATCGACCTTTATTCTGGAGTACTTTATTCTGGCTACAGGAGTGAAGTACACAGGACAAGTTATTTTTTTCTTCTAACCCCTACACATTTTTATTGTGTGCTACATATTTTAGCGCTTCGATCACCAATCTATTGAACACGTAATTATAACACGATATCTTGCGAGAACACCCCGACTCAAACAGTAAAACGCTCTAACTTTTGAACGGCTGAACCGATTTTCACCAAAAAAAACAAAATCAAAATCCGTTCATTCGTCTAAGAGCTGTGACACCACAGACAGATACACAAATATACACGTCAAACGTATAAAACCCCCTCTATTTCCGTCGGGGGTGAAAAATATGAGATATCGAGGACAAACTTAAGGAAGAAGCGCTTCTGAAAATCTCCCTTTTTAAAAGCTTTGAGATTGATTTTCAGACAATCTTCATCCTTCATCGCCGACGCTTCGAGGAGGTTCAATTTAATCGAACAAATAACTTTGAGATTAAAGAGAAAACCGCTAAAAATAGAATTCTTACACACTGAATATCTAAACTCGATTTCAGAAGTAATTATCGAGTTGCGTCGAGACAGCCGAACCTTGGGCAATAATGGGCATAATTCTGGTAAATTGTAATTTAAATCCAATACAGTCTTGTCAAAAGACGCCAGTCCAATAAAATTGCTTTCAGAACTAATCACGACGAATCCCCAACTTGTTTCAGCCATAAACGCGATAAACAAATTGCTTTTCCACGAACCAGAATCTAATAAAAAGTATCTTTATTTTTTTCAATCATAAATTGTTTCCACAGCCCTTTATGGACTTTTACCTCGTGATACTTGACATTATGTCTTCAAAACCCGAATAAAAGGTAAGATTTAGGGCTGCCCAATCTAGATCGATTTTTCACTGCCAGGAAAAACGCTTATCAAAAAGTACAATCGACCCTCTTTTTTGGGTCAACTCCAGCAAGCCGATGCTTAGCGTCTTAATATATAAAATTGCCAGCGGATTTTGTAAAACCAGTTTAAATATTCAAATAGATATTCCGCAAATCAAATGTAAGACTTTCGCTATTAAATGCGGCGTTTCGAAAACTTGATTTGGACAGGTTTATGCAAAAATGATGATAATTGAGCAATTTCAAAAGATATTGTAGTCGGCAACCCTGATGATATGCTTCCCGGAGCTCGGTGTCGCAAAGGTCGTCTCCCTAATAGAGTTTCGCGACAATAAAGCGCTCCCCGAAATGTTTGCTTGACACCAACCTTTAAAGGAACATTGTCACAAATTTTCCGGACATTTCAATAGTTATTTCAGCATTCGTTATCTCAAGAGTTTCTTTATTACATTTAGAGACTGCTTCTGCTACAAATGGCAAACAAGTTTCTCAGAGTTACAAAATAGACATAATAAACTGAGTAATCTTCGTCCTCATTAATACCGCCACCCACATCAGGTCATCAAACTGTATGGGCGGATGAACTATTACAAAATTGGTTGTTAAACAAACACTTAGTGGCTTCTAAAATCGTTCACATCCCACAAATGGCTTCATAAACACGTAGACAACCGTTTCCGTGAAATGTCGGTAAAAGTAAAAATAGGTCCGAGTCCGTCCGTACTAAAGTGTGTAAGTACCGCAATGTGGAACTGGCTAAGTGCCTGGAAAGAGGGCCCGTTCAAAGTTGTTGAGGGCCGTATCGCATCGATAGTGTTCCGCAGGTCAGCTATGTTCTACATTATTTAGAATCAGGCCGTGAAATTACGGGTCTTTATTTCTTGAGCCAAGCCCTAAGACGGCAATTCATCACATTACTAGGAGGTCTACGCTCAGAGCTACGGAATAAATCTTATCTAGTACTTAGGCTTTACCGTGCAATGCATTTAAATCAACTGATTTAGAAGCGACAGAGTTGTACCTTTAAGCATTTGCATCATTATTGCAAACGACGTCATCACATTATGAAGCGTATCCCTAGTTCTTAAGTACAGTGCTGTACATCTGACGACACTATACGGGGTCTCGTAAATAAAGCTTAAAGCGCTGCAATTACTACGTCTGGGTCTGTACAGCCATTTTATAGCTTCGTCGCTAACGCGCCACGAGTTGTTAAACTTTATACATGGCCTAACTAAAAGGCGGTGTGTTCGTCCACAGTCATTTTCTTTACTTACTTAACGTTACAAGTTGTTACACGGTCAGCAATTCAGTTAATATGTACGTTGAATCTTCAATGGATTTGAAGATTCCATTTATAAGCCAGGAAGAAAACTGAGAGATTGATAAATATTTACGCAAAATATATTATGCTCTTGTTTGAACAGTTCAAAGCAGTACAGTTTATACCAATTTCCGGAGTACGCCAATAAGCTCAGGAGATGCCAGCCAAGATAGACAGTGTATTAAGAGTTAGGATGTTTAACTTTAACACCACAACGGATGAAGCCAATAACGTAATCATATATTTCGCAGAGTAGGTAACATGAAAAAGTTATCAGCATCAAAAAATAAGGTCAGAGGACAATAATATACCGAGACAGGGAAAAAATGAAACGCTCGGAGCACCAGATGACTAATCTAGTCGCTTTACCGTGCCTACTCATCTAGCCAGATTTTTTTTTAAACAATCTGAGTCACGACACTGAAATAACCAGCCGTAAAATTCATAAAGATTTATTCGGTCTGGTTTCTAATATGTTGTGACGCAACCCACAAACCTGTCCATCTGTCTAATGATGCAAATATATACTAATCTTTATTACCTAAATCGCAGAGCCTACAGTAGACAAGGTTGACGAAAACATGCTTGAGAGCGACCTCAAAAACGAAAAAGGAGTGACTGGCTACTAGGCTATCATTAACCAAAACAGGTATCAATATTCAAGGCTACCGGCACCAAATGTGGGTTTGATCAGATTTCAATATATCAGTATTGACACGTGCGACTATCAAGCAAGAGACAGTCGTAAATGTTCTACTCCAACAAGACAAGACAAGTCAGACAATCCGCGAACATAGTAAACCACTCCGGAGGTAAATTAACCGCAGTGTAACTAAAATTATAGCATAGTGCAGTGCAAAACACTGTCCATATCCCGCAGTACACAAGGTTCATATAATACAAGCGAAATTCGTAAAGAGGTCGCAAGTTTGTGCAAGCCGGTTGCGCAATGTTGCGCCTGCGACACTGTATACCGTATGTCGATAATTTCCCTTTCAATGAACGGTTCATTCACAAAAACCAGCCAACCAGTCAAGGAGAACATGCTATTTTTTACTACAAACACAGTGATTAAAAACAAATTGCTCTATCAATGTTTTAATCAGCTGAGTCGGTTTGTGGCTTGTGGTGAATGGAAACTTAAAACTACAACACATGTGCTCAACTGCTAACCAACCACGGTGAATCCGATAAGCTTCTTTAAATAAGTCTGGAACTGAGGTCAAAGTTCTGAAAGAGAAACTTTTTGTATAAAATCCGGATACTTTAGAAGACAACTAAAATCGTTTGGTATTTGGCCAAAGTAGATAAAAATCGATTCGGTCATATACGACAGCAGTTACTGTTTGCTGTCGGGCCGTCAATGACACGTCGATAAAAACCTTGATATGTTCCGGTGTAAAAGTGGTTCGTGATTTGTTATTCTTGTCAATTAAAAAAACTCCATTATACATATATCTATTACACGAACCGTTATTTTCTTTACACCTATCATAACATTCTCGACCTTAATAGTCCTTTAAGGTTACACTAGTCGAAAATTCGTCCATACAAACGTAGTCTGGCGATTACTCCACTGTCTGACGGTGTACGTTCAAAATAAAAAAAAATGATATCAATTTGTCTCATCATTATCTAGCCCTGTATGGAAACAGAAAAATAAATAATTACAATATTTGAAAGTTATGAGCGTCGAAAGTTCCATATTTCAAAACTAATTTTAACGCATCTTTAGGCGGAAATAAATACCATAAGAAGAAGGAAAATAGCAAAACGGCCTCCATACAAGGATAGATTATTAATTCAACAATGCAAATAATTTTATTTTGAATATATACATTTAGTAGTTTTTTCATGATATCTAGTCTCCCAAAGGTCTGTTCATAAAATTTCGCGCGCTCGTTTTCGTCCTAAATCATCATCCATTTCGCCACAAATTTGCAAAAGTGCTAATTCGTACGAGAACTAGCTTCTTACTGCTCACCACAGCATCAATCTCTTTCACACGTGTTGTCGGATGAGACAGCATGCATTTTAACCCCGCGCACAAAATAGTTCGTGCCGTTGACTAGGGGCACCTTAACTGCCAAAATCAGTGATTAAAAGACCATTGGTCAAATACAATGGCTTATTGGTCCTTTCTCCTACAGATTCCGGGAACAAAGACCAACGGGGAATGAGGATTGTCCAAACCTATTCATCTGTGAGTAGATTTACTTTATGTATTAATCATTGGAGCAAACAAATCTCACGGGAAATGAAGTGTATTTCTTTTAGATGGTCCTTCGACCTATATTCACTAATCTTTTCATTGTTAGGTCTGTCTTGAAGCTTCGCTATCCTCGTTAGACTGTTTTAAGTGAAGCTAAGTTATCTAAGATCTAACTCGGTAATCTAATCTAAACTTCGGTGAAACTCGGAGTGTCCTTCATCAATACGATCAAGAGTAACACTTCCGAATTTCCGTTCGGTAATTGGGAATCGTTAAAACTTACTTTGTTGGAGTTATGAGTGACAAAAATATATTCACGTCGTGCCGAATATCCAATATTTTCGTTTCCAAACATATTTTTTATTCAATCCTCTTTTGATGAGTTTTCTCTTTCCAAAAATGAGATTCCGTGACAATTGTCTGCGTTGAGTGACTTCAATCAATGTAATCAGTTTGTTTGGCTCTCCGATCGAAAAAACTACTTAACATTGAACTGTTACATAATAAAGAACTCGTTATCATTGACCGAAATTACATCGCATTATCTGATGCGAATATTTTTATTGTAGCTCCATCTGATTTAATAGCCATTGGTTTATTAGGAAAGAAACGTCCTATATCAGCATTATTATCGACATTATCAGCCTATAGCAGTTCGAAATTATGCTCATTTAGAATAAATTCTACTTTTGCATCCAACTTTATACAAATCCATTCAACTGTCTGCGAGCAGCATAATATCCAGACTTTCGCATTTATAATATTGTGACATATCGTTTAAAATGGGTTTGTGGTAGAGGGAGGACGCTGCGGCATTTCGTGAGGTCGAACTGCAAGCATTTGTCACAGATGTGAGCGGTGCAATCTTTCAAGAAGAGGGAGATAGAGAAAATAAGACGTTACTGTACCATAGAGCAACACGAACCACCGGCGGGTCCGTGTTGCTCTATGTACCTACTGTACAAATGATTGGCGAAACCGATGAGGATATCTTTTGCGTGAACACTTCTCTTCTGACCGATAGACGTATAAAATACTAGCTTTTGCCCGCGACTTCGTCTGCGTAGCATTAGTACTTCGAATAGCCTATTTATTATATCGCGCAATCAGTTTTCCATACAAACTTCCACCTCCTTAAAGATGATATCCAGGATAAAAAGTATCCTATGTCCTTCCCAGGTTCTTAAGCAATCTCCATACCAAATGTTATCTAAATCGGTTCAGCGGGTTAAGCGTGAAAAGTTAACAGACAGACAGAGTTTATATCGTATTTGAAATATTAGTATGGATGTAAGTAAAAAAATATTAATAAGTCTATAATATAGAGGTTATTTTTCTAAACACATCACCGCTCTTTGACGGTAACACACAATAGGTAAACACTAACATGCAAGTCTACATGCAAAGTACATTAATCTATTTTCAGAATATACACAACCCTTGCATCACGAGTCATATGATTTTTTAGGCGCAACAAAAACGTTTCATCTCAAACTTTGCCGGAACCTTAGTATGGGAAGCATTTTTCAAAACGTTTTTACGGATAAATATTGCTACAAGAGCACTTTATGACTGTGGCTTGTAAAGCAGTGAGTACAGCACATAATGCTTAATCACTTCCATTCTCAGCAAACGAGCTAATCGCTTGTTTAATTAAAGCATCTTGTTTACCGCTAATCTTACGCTTTGTAATATAACAACAATGCACATAAAAGTTCACACAAGTCGTGCATTTTACATTGATGTCTCACTTATC
Source organism: Orthosia cruda (assembly GCA_964057195.1). Taxonomy (NCBI): domain Eukaryota; kingdom Metazoa; phylum Arthropoda; class Insecta; order Lepidoptera; family Noctuidae; genus Orthosia; species Orthosia cruda. Next base: position 39,262,667 of record OZ059836.1, read on the forward strand.
TGTTATGTAAGATCTAACTGAACAACTGTTATAAATTACAGCTACAGACGTTCTGAGAAGACGTGAGTCACATGTTTCCTGAAAAATTCCGAATTTTTTTTGGTACCTGTCAACGGTGAGATGGCTGGAATTAATATTTGTTTTTATTGTGCAAAACTTACTCTGTTTCAAAGGAAAAAATAAAATAAAATGAGAGAAGTCTCTGCTGAAAGATTCCGGGTATTTTGGGAACAGATAAAACTTGGAAGAGTTTTGAATTAATTGAATTCAAGATGTCACTTGTTTGAAGAGTTTACTGATTTAATTTATTGCTACAGACGTAATTAAAAAGACGTGAGTCAAATGTGAAATGGGCAGTGGACATTGTTTCCATTGCGGGTAGAACCTGGATGAGGTTGGCACGGGAACGTGGTGATTGGTACGAGAAGAGAGGCCTATGCTCAGCAGAGGGCGAGGTTGCGCTGTGGATGATGATGATAAATCAAATGTTTGTTAAAAGATTTCGTACATTTTCAGAATCTCCTCATTTACGTCACACATACAACGGCGTCACTTATTTGATGAGGGCTAATACCGTTTTAATTTACATACGTACAAAGGAATTTTAAAGAGACATGCGACAAACATTAGCATAAGGATTCTGGGTATTTTCGGGATCGGGACCAAATGTGTCGCGGTCTGTTTGATCTCAAATTCATAATCGGGTATTCGAAACAAATATTTCTCTCACAGAGACCTCTGTCCGAACAGTGGGCAAGTTGGGCTAATATACTTACGTTATATCTCTGCAGATTTTGCAGATAAAGGAGCATAACATTGCGAGGTCGCCAACACTTATGTATGTAAGTGAAGTTTGGGTATGACAAAAAAGGCATGAACGTAGGATTAATGCAATAGAAATGCGTTCCTAGCGAAGTATTTGTGATGTTACTCTAAATAGATTAAGGAATGATGTAGTGACTACAATTGAAAAGAGTATGTTAAGATGGTTTGGCCATGTTGAGAGGATGAATGAAAGGCGACTAACGAAAGGTATTTACAAGGCAGACGTGAATGGAAACGCCGGGAGGTGACGCCCTAGAAAGACATACATAGACCTTATTGGTGATGTTCTTCAGAAAGGCCAGGTGCGCTGTACTCATAACCGGCGTGTGTGTATGACTAGATGTATGAATGTGAGTGAAGCAAAATAAGTATGTAAGGTTCGTAGTAGGTACATTTCTGTAGTTTCTGCCTACCCCCATCGGAAAAAGCCGTGAGTTTATGTATGTATGTATGCCGTTTTTATAATTCTGTTCATATCAGCACTGACCAATAACACATGTAATGTGTCGCATTATTAATGTGTAAACATATCGCTAATGTGTTTCATATCAAACGTATTAAAAAGATTTAATTTTATTTATCAACCGTATCTTTTTTTGTTGTGTTTATTTTCATTCTGTTTTAATAGTAGAAAAGGGAGTCAGTGATAGCGTGACTGGGGACAGGACGGTATGGAAGAAGGAAACGTGTTGCGCCGACCCCAAGTGACATGGGACAAGGGCAGGAAGATGAACCATAGCTTCAGATTAGAAAGGAAGTCACTGATGGATCTTGGCCCTGGTTGTTGTTTTAAGATCTTTGACATTTAAGAATATTCAGACGCCAGAAAATCTGTCAAGATTTGCCAAGGGGTATCGTGTAACCCAGTTGCTGGGCTGTGGAAGTGGCAAAGTTTTGGGCTAAGAATCACAGACGTGCCAGCGACACGATGAAGAAACGGTTTTGGAGGTCAGATAGGCAGTTCCTCCAAGTAAAATACTGGTACACAGCTGCATCAGGTCAGACTGGAAGGCAAGGTTGATTGATTGATTACAAAGGAAGTCCTTGGCAGTCGTGTTTTTAGGGTTCCGTAGTCAACAAGGAACCCTTATAGATTCGCCATGTCCGTCCGTAGCTTAGCTCAGACACTTCTAGTGCTAGAATTCTATAATTTGACATTATGAACTTCAGTATTTTTACCTAATTATGTTGGTGAATGTAGCTGTTTGTACGGAACCCTCGGTGCGAGAGTCCGACTCGCACTTGACCAGTTTTTTTTGTATATCTTTTTAAACATATTAATTTAACGACTTACGGTCGCGTGATGGCCAGTACTAAATTAACAGAATACAGCACAAGAACCCTAAACAGGGTCAAAGTCAAACATCTGAGAGTAATTAACGCAATACGTCACCGTTACGTGGATATTATAACAGGCAAGTGTTATTAATACTAAGTTGGCAATATGGATGAGAGGATGTTCCGGTGGACAATGATCGAGAGGTCGCCGACGTTGGGAGACGTGGAGTAATGCGGTTAATATGTTTACTAGGATGACATATTATCGTGTCGTATGTACGAGCAGTGTAAAACCAAGAATTTACTGCATTTTCCACAGAAAAATGTTCTACGTGTATCGTTTTCGTTTTTAGTTATTCTTTCAAAAGATTTCATGTAAACTAAGGTTGGGGTGGATAACTTGACAGTCATTTATACGATAAAAAAAATAATTTAAAAAATCTAAAGACCCGACTGCTTAAAAGATGAACTAAAAAGACGTGAAAAAAAAATTATGCTGTGCAGTCGGAGGATACATATTCGCGAGCTGGCTGACCAAAACCCGACTGCACAGCATAATTGTTTTCTTGTTTACGTTGTTTTAGTTCACTTTTTAAGCAGTCGGGATTTGTTTTTTTCGTTAATATATTATTCGAATTCGGAACATTTAAATCTATAAGTTTTATATATTTTTGAAATCGCCTCTTAAAACCCTTTATTTTGATACCCCACACAACGGAATTTGAAGAAAAAAAAATTGGTACCCCACAATATGGCGCCCAAAAGCCGCCATGTTTCTATTGTCCAATTTAAATGTAGCCAGTGACACTCGCAAGATGAAGATGAATCGGCCAACGCGTTTGGTCTCTGGAAAGCCGCATAGGAACAAACATACATCCATACATAGACTGATAAACACATTACCCTCCTTCGGCAGTCGGGTAAAAAAATAAAAACCATAGGTGAAATGACTGGCAGGAAAACCGCTGCTTTCTGTGGAATTTCTCTGCACCAGTAAACTACCGATTAGGTATAGTAGCTACTCGTAGCTATGAGGTCGTGAATAATTATGGTTGCCGAAGATGGCGGTTATATGGCTAACAAGGCTCAGCCAGTATATGGGTATCATTTCTCCAACAAGCCTTAGTCCGTATAAGTAGCTCAAGCCATGGCGTGATTTATGTGCCTGACAACACAGGACACGTCAGGCGTATTGATGAGAGGTCAGAGAGGTAATTATAGTTCTCGCCAAACTTCTTGGCCGCACTGAAGTTGGCTACAATGGCTGCGCAGTAGTAAATCTCATACAAAAACAGCACCGCCTCGTGCCTTGCGCATCGGAAAGCCAACTTCAGGGCGGCCAAGAAGTTTGGCGAGAACTAATTCTATTTTCAAATTCCTTAGGCCAGCGCTACAGCACTATTTTTTTTGATTTTCAAGGTCTAAGTCTTGCTGCGCAGACTCAAATGAAAAAGTTGATGATAAAGTTATAATTAAACGGAAAGAAATCTACTACACACTTAAATAAAAACCGGCCAGGTGCGAGTCGGACTCGTGTACAAAGGGTTCCGTACCATTATCGCAAAGGCAAATAAACACGTTTGAAAAACGTTGAAATTTTCACAAATACATCATCTGTGAAAATTTCAACTGTCTAGCTATCACGGTTCATGAGATACAAGCCTGATGACAGACCTGATAGGGTCCCATTTTTACCCTTTGGGTACGGAACCCTAAAAATGGAGCGAATGATAGCGTGAAGTTTGATAACAGCTACATAATTGAAGAAGAAAACGTGTTGTACCGACTCCATATAACATGGGACATGAAGAGCACTCACTTTCCAGACAGCACTAAGGAGAGGCTGTCCACCTTGGTGACCTTTTCGTGCGCGTACAGCTCGTGGCACTTGAGGTGGCGCACGTTGCGCATGCACATCAGCACGCGACGGAACTGGCGCCGGGAGACACGTAGCGGCTTGAAGAGAGCCATGTAGACCTGGGGACAAGGGAGAGAACTGTTAAGAATGAGATTAATGTTGGCTGTTAAGAAAATGTTGGCATTTGGAAGGTTTCTGCATTATACATTAACAGAACATGACAGGCCCACAGCATGTAAAAGGCCAGGTACTGAGTCCTACCTCTCTTCCATCATCTTGCTATATGCCTCATATAATTTCAGCTTAGTTCCACTACAATGTTAAGGTTCTTTTGGTCGTCTTTTCTTTTTTGTCTTTGGAGACGGAGGATCATTCGCTTACAGAAGAGGCAAGCCTTTTCTTCCATCTTTGACTAGATGAACATTTGAAAATTTGTCGTATTTTTATCTACCATTGCACAGAAGAGTCAATTTAGAAGCAATTGCATCTATATACAATTTTGCCATTTTGACCACTGCTGAATTCAATGCAGCCTACCAATCTGTACTCGCTTCGCGATTTTTTCTAATGTCAATTATTTTTACTAAGTTAAGATCATATACTTTTGGTGTAATTTTCGGTTTCAGCTGTATTATTTACCGGTACGAACAGTTTCAGTTTCTTCCCCTAATGGTACCGTTTATCAATTTTTTTTTTTTTCACAATAACCTTTTATTATCACCCGGTACCGCACTCTCATTATCTACCAAAGGGAACTTAATACTCCTGTCGATTCAACGCCATAATATGATGTCACAGTAAATACCTACATGTATAGCCTACATGTTTTCTGGGTAGAAAGACGATAATTGTATTTAGTAATTTTAGTCCGCCAGTGAGATTATCAAATTGAACCCGTATTTTTCAGCCGACTTCAAAAAAGGAGGAGGTTCTCAATTCGTCGGAATCTTTTTTTTAAGATATTCCATATACTGAAAAAGAAAGATATATAATGTGCCCTATGTTTTCCTTTTTGGTGATACATTATCCTTAGAAGCACTAGAACCCTCAAACGATGCTCAAAATTGCGCTGACAACAGAGGCCTAATTGATTTTTGTCCCAACGTTATCACCCACATATTTGCGATGCAACTCTCCATCAAATCAGCCAATTACTTTCGAAATTTATCAATAAAGAAGTGGAAAATGTAGGTAGTATTCACAATTTACGTTTTCATTCATTGTTATTTTCACCAGCATTGGTTGCAATCCATTTATCACAGTAAACAAACGGCTACCTTGACTTGTCAAATATTTATAATACAACGTGTATAATATTAACGTGTTTAACTTCAACAATCTTTACACTGTACTTTGACTAATGTGTACCGACTTTAATTATGAAACATGGCCAAAGTCCGCAGCAAAGAAAAGAAAAAAAAGTAAAAAAAACCGGCCAAGTGCGAGGCGGACTCGCGCACGAAGGGTTCCGTACCATTATAGCAAAAAACGGCTTAAAATCACGTTTTTTGTATGGGAGCCCCCCTTAAATATTCATTTTATTCTGTTTTTAGTATTTGTTGTTATAGCGGCAACAGAAATACATCTGTGAAAATTTCAACTCTCTCGCTATCACGGTTCTTGAGATACAGCCTGGTGACCTCGGAGTCTTAGTAATAGGATCCCGTTTTTACCCTCTGGGTACGGAACCCTAAAAAGAGTAAACGAAGGGGACCGAAAATATGACACCAAAGAAAGCCCAAAATGGTGTCGCATGTCGTACTAAAACGAAACTCAATATGCTAACATATTCACTGACTAAGAATTAACTAAGTTATTGAAGGAACCTCAGCAATAATTTCTAAGTGAGAATTAAACAACAGTTAACAAGCAAGCACAAGTAATTAACGCGGAGGTTCTGCTAATTAATTTTCGAGAAGCAATAACAACAGACTGACAGAGAGTTCGCGGTAAACGATACAAGACGTAATACTACGAACACAGTCATAAATAATTTCGCAATTACCAAATATAGAAGTCAACAACCAAAAAGTTTATTTGCAAAGTAACATTCATACTTATATAACTTTTTAAATAAAGCTGCATGCGACACAGGTCAATATTTACAAGTCGGAGTAAACACGACCGAGGCGGCCGAGATGAATATTTTTCTACGCGCTGCGCTGATACAATAGCACCGAACAATATGGCGCCCGGAATTTCGCCATTCTCTAAAAAGGTTCCATTGTTTTGTCTCTAAACGTGGGCGGAAGTGCAGCTGCGCTTTTGCTGGATTAGACTGATTAAAACAGTTGGTAACAGAGAGATCTCAAGGATTTAGGGCGTTAGAACAATAGGCGACATTAATGAGCCCTCGTCATTACGAGACTTCCTGACGGTGCCATCATGTATGGCATCGTCAGAGCTGAAATATGATATCTCAGCTCTTTAGTTTAATCCAGGATCACTGAACTCCATACAAAGTCTGCCCCAGTTTTACAACATGACTCATTCTCACTTTGAGCTGGATCAAGCAGACCGATTGCAAGTAAGCCAAATGTAGCGTTGTTTTTAAATGCCAGGGGTGTTTGAATACCGAATATGTAAATGAACGATGCATTGCCCGAAGCTGATTCACAAATTAATTAATGAACACAACAGATGTCTGTTTTAGTGCACATATGGTAATAGGACAATGAACATTCTTCTCTTGCGAGTGGGCATGCTGGCTCGCGGGTCTATAAATAGTGTTCCCAGAGAAGCTTTGCTTATTAATTCACTTCTCAGAAATTTTGGTCGACGCCTATCAACCAACGTTACTTAATAATACAATAATGCTTTTGAAGAGACAATGATTGTGGGAGAAGCTCCTACAATCATTGTCTCTTCATGTCTGAAAGGGAGCTATAATTTTGCTTGTATGCTAAGTAAGGCTTGTCATTATGTACGTTATATTTTTTTTCATTACACATGTCTTTTGTTACATGGAGTTTTTCAGTTACGTCATAAAATCACATGCTATTACATCCTTTACTTCATGGTTCATTTATATGACTAGTGTAGCAGTAACTAGGCCTGCTACGAATACTTGGATGTGATACGTGAAATCAAACTCATACTGGTCATGTAGGTTTATAATCTGAGCAAACTGTTAACAAAGGTACACTTTTAAAACGATGTCTATGACTTTGAGCACTATATTTAACCAAGCGTCTCAGGCGACGACCATCGACCGAATGCGTCCGCTAGAAACACTCGACAAATTCCCGAGTGTTTACCATAAAAAAAATATCGCCACCATGGCAGCCATTTGGAATTATTAAGACATATAGGTATTTATATAAAACAAAAACCCTAACAAAAACCAAACTGTAACAATAAGATCATTCGTTTTTATTTAAAACAAGCCATTATAAGTTAAAAAGAATCAAAACCTAACACTAGTAATATTATTGGTTTCAAAGATTTTACCTCAAGATACGAATTGATTAATGTGAACGCAGATAAGAAGTAACCGTGAGAGCAGTGTACAAGATTAATAATGATTTCTGGCAAAGGTTAAACGTTAATAATAATCACAGTCAGATATAATTGAAGGTAATAATTCTACCCAGGTGTAATATTCACGTTGAATTGGAAATTAATAATGTTTGTCTCTGCTAATGAACAAGAATTATTGGACTGGATATGTCAGTCTCATTAGAAATGGTCTGAAGCGTAGGAGCGGGGCAATTGCGGTCCTTCGCGCCAATTTCTGATTGCTCTGATTTATAGCCAAAACAGGAAAAGCCTTTTAATGGAACACTGATATGTTGTTACACTAGTTGTTAATATGCAACGTGACACCTAATCGATGTAAGCAAGCTATCTGAATACAAATTAAATGTAAACATGGTGAGGAAGCGATCGGAGTCGCAAACACATGGAAAAACAAGAGTATTGGGTACGCTTGCGTAGAATTTCTCATAGCATGACTGTGTTGTTATTGCCTTTGAACCAGTTACCTTATAAATAAGGTATGTTAGTTACAATTCTGTGACATCCCATAACGAGAACATTATCAATGAAACATGGTTCAGTAATGCTACCATATAAATCGTAAACGGTACTGGTAAGAGATCATAACCTAAAATGGCTACCTATGTAGATTCAAACAGATCTATAAGTTACTTTTTAGGTAAAGAAGGATTCCGAGATATAAATTCTCCAAATGCCGTTACCGAAGACTTTACTTTATGTGTTTTGTGTTACTTACCAGCCCCTAAGGACCAGACTTTATTTCCCTTAGTTCGCTTATCGGCTCGCGTGGTTGGAAAACCTTCAAGAGAATATCTTCCCAAGTTTACTTTACACACAAGAGTAACGTAAAGTCGGATGTTTACCTTCCCATTAACTGATTGGCAGTTTGGCACGTCTTTCGGAGCTGCCATTTTTTCCCTCGTCAAAAACATTACTGTGCATCCGAAATTTGACCCATCAGGACTTTTGAAGGGTAACGTTTTTGCACGAATATCAAAAAGTTAACGAAATTGAACATTACATATCGAAATACGTGATCAAAGCGAATCAAAAAGATGAACCAAAGTACAGAGGACAGAGATGAAATGCGTACCTTACTTAGCAACACGATATTGCGCCAGGCAAGACATCTCATCTCAAGGGACTAGGAAACCATTTTTAATAGCATATTCTGTGTTGCTTCATACTTGCTTATTTAACTTGAAGAAGAACATACAACATAAGGGTTATGATGGATAATGAACTAACCGAGCTCATAACTTAGGACCAAAATAACGTGATAACACAATCATAACTGACCTTAAATGACAGTATAATCACAGTGTTTTCAACGAAAGCCCTAAGTACACCTACATCAGTCCCGGTACGCAATTATGCGCCGTACGATTCCGCTGATATTAATGTCGAGCTAATGACTGCGATGTGACAAGGCTGGCAAGCAACGCCTTTAACTGCTCACCTAATATTTGATAATAAAACCTGTTCTTTTTACGTAATTTAGAACGTTTGCCATGGGTGCGATATAGTGAAGGAACAGTTAAAACTCAGCGCATAGGTGATTTCCAGCAGAGACTAAGTTGTTTTGTATTGTCCTGCTCTTACAATACCAAAACACAACAACTCCTAAAATCCAGAATAGGTAGTGGTGACCACCAGAAGACCGCCAGGACAATAAATCCTGAAGTTCCTCGCAGAAATTATTTGTGCATTTTGTATAGAGCCTAGATATGGAATAGGCAAACGATGCCTTTGGCCAGCAGTGGGATATAATTGACTAATTAGACTGACAGATAAATTGAATATGGAACCAAAAATATGCTATTCTTTATCCCTTTCCTTACATTGTTTACGAGATCGACTTATTTTGGATCTGCCTGCTTGTACGTGTCTCTGAGATGTTACGTGCTCGACGTAGTACATAACGGCACAGAGTAGGTGTATCCGTCACTAGATTATAGCAAACACCGTAGGTATGTTTGTTATTAATCTAGCGAGATTATAAACTCTCAATATATAGTGAACTGAATATTTCAAATAGACCACAATCAGTGCACCAGTCTACAATCTATGTTTTGGTGTAACAGTAAAATTGCAAACACGTCCCTTATTGTTTTGGTGCCGGTGTTTTTTCATAAAGCAGGCGAGATAGTAGTCAAGCTCAAACCTATCTTACAAAAAGCTCATGTGAATCATATTGCAAATTAAATGAGGTCCATTTAATTTACAATAATACTCGTCAAATTCATCATCTCTCTGCGTTGTGCCGATAAAATTGCAAACAAAACGTGAACTGGCGACCAATCAGTTCACAGTTCTACGATATCTCCTACCTATCATAAGCACGGTCTTTGATACACACCCACTTCCTCATTATATGTTCCATTTTCAATTTCAAAGATGTCATTTACACTGTCATCCTAGCGTACTCTATGAGTTGATAGTTGCTAGGGTCCGCGTTTCTCAAAGGAAATGTCGCAAATGGGTACGACATCCTTCTTCACGTATAATTAATTTCTAGTTTTATGATAAACTTCGCGAAGACTTGCAGAAAGGAGGTCTAATGTTGTTAGCGATAAGTTATTACTCTGATAACGATAATGAAGGATTTAATTTCTTTCCAAATAGACAATGGGTTGTAATATGGGCACGTTATGAACAAAGTTTTAGTAGAATAGATAAGAGTGCCTGAAAATCAAAGAAATGGTGTATGGATTGAATGAAAGATAAATAGGTGGCTACTTAGATGAAGACTAATATGAGTGTACGGAACACATTGCGCCGACCCCAAATAAATTGTGAAAAGATCAACAGCATGACGATAATGACCTTAATTTATACTTTCCATAAGAATTAAATTGTGAACGTATGCTCATTTCTATACTAAGCGGAAGCGGAGAGGACAGGAGATGTGTTTGAATAAACCAATCCGATTTCGCTTATTTCCACATCTCTTCTCCTCTCCGCAAAGTAACGAAACTATCGAAAGTGTTCATTTTTAACCGACTAACAAAAAAGGAGTAGGTTCTTTGTTCGACTTGGAGAATGTTTTTTTTTTCGATTTATGTTCACCGATATTTCCGTCAATTATGGACAGACTCTGAAAATTATTTTTCTATTTGAAAGTGTATGTTCCGAAATTGGTCCTATTTTAATTTGGTGAACATCTGATGAACAACTTCGAAGATATAGAGCAGAACTCTTCAATAAATAACGGCAAATCACTCGGGATTGCTGCAATCGCATGTCTGTTTATTGTTTATACCATTTCATAGCACAACATCACGCCAGTACGCTCTTAAGGGGTACGCACATCTCTCAATTCACCGGTTATGTTCAAGTTTTATGATTTTCGGGTGATATATTCTGGCATTATAGTTACCTTACTAAAAAACTTGCCTATTAGGTAGTAAAAACTAAAAAGCGAAAAATAAAAAAAACTTTTTTGCAAAAAAATACCACCAGTCGGTGCCCATAACGCAAAAAATGTGTACCTACGAAAGACACCGACTTCCAAAAATAAAGTTAATTTTCACTTTGTAGTTTTTTATTTTTAAGGCGGTGGTATTTTTTTGCAAAAAAAGTTTTTTTTGATCTACAATACAAGAGAAGGTTGCCTTAAATTCTTTCGCCATTGACGTAATGCGGGATGACATCAGTACCATCTTTCGTAATTAAGCCAGACTGACATTGTACAAACATAGACACGTAAATGATTGTAATCTGAGTCCATGTTTTTCAAATATAAAGGAAATAGTCATCCATTTAAATTCCAAGTTTCTACAACTGTTACAGTTTCTAGCAGTAGAGGTAGCTAATTTACTCATGCAAATCAGCTGGTTCGAATTAAATGGCTGTAAATCTTATCTAATCTCGAAAACAGCTGGACCCGTAACAGTAATCAATTTCGCAGTGACAAATCCCACAATCACTCCGTTTTATCAGCTTAAGGAATTAGGCAAGTATAATGAATCAGCTACTGGCCGCGTCTTCGTCCGCGTAAAAAGTGTTTTACTAAGCAAAGGAACATACTCCAGGATGAAAAGTGTTATATGTCTTAATTGTCCTTCAAGGTTTACCCAAGTCCCAAATTTCGTCTAAATCTATTCAACCGCAAAGACGTGAAAAGGTAAAAACAGATATATTTCATTTCCATTTATAACATGTATTAGTATACCTACTTAGATAAAAAGTGCCTAAGTAGCTGAAAAGGTGACTAAAGTTCAGTTGAGCACGACAGTTAGCTAACTACAAATTACGGAAGGCATTCTCGTTAGCACGAAATTCCCGTTCAATTCAGATTGAACTACAAAGATTGGTAACCGTATTCCATTGTGATGTAATTAGAATTGACAAAAAAGGTTGGCATTGAGGGCTGAAGAACAATAACCATTGACAAGTGAGAAAGCCGTGAACTGACAATGTGCCGTTTTCTATTGAATTTAGACGCAATTATTTACTTCCCTGTGATTGTATGGGAACACATTGAAACCGATAATAAAATTGCGGCACCAGAAGCCAGTTACATCTGTAGAAACTCGTATCAATTTATTCGGACTACAACTCATAAGCTCAGGTAAAAAATCTTTTGGTGTAGCACAACCCAATGACAAGAAACAGGACCCTATCCGCACTTGACTTTGCAATATAACGATGTGTTAACAGGTTGGCTATTCATATTGGCAGGTAGAAGCCGTAGAAGACCCAAGAAAAAAAAAAGAAAAATATTGGCGCCAATCCACGAGACTTCGAATTTCGAACCAGGACACAGGTTGGTGATATATTCGCAGACAGTGCTCGTTATTCAAAAATTCGTTGCGAACAAAAGTTGTGAATATATGATGTACTTTCTCAGCTGCCAGCCATATCCAATTTTGCAGACTTCCCAATGCGACTTTCTGTTGAATAATTTCGTAGTTTGACAACAGATTCGTCGCGGCTGCACGACTATATGAAAAGAGCATTTCATTGTAACGAAAATGTAGAAGAAAAGATAAATAGAAAAGATTTTACCTATTCAGCTGCTCAGTTATTCTATTCGTATTTTCGTGGTGTTAACTTTTTGTAGAATTTGATCAAGGAAACTCATTCCTAAACAAATCCTGTAAAAGGATAACATAACAACACAACTCATTTTGATTATAATTTTTGATACATAAAGCTCCTGAGAAAATGAGCTGCTAATATAATAATTTTCAAACAACAAGATTATCAAAGAACAACTAAAGATAATATGTATTCTGTCGAAACTCGAATACAATCAACTGTGGTGCTTTCAATTTAAAACGGAGATATCGATTGCTGTAGTCGGAGTTTTAGTTTTTAACCCCCGACGGAAAAAGAGGGGTATTATAAGTTTGAGCTGTGTTGCTGTGTATCTGTGTGTCTGTCTGTGGCATCATAGCGCCTCAACGGATGAACCGATTTTGATTTAGTTTTTTTTTGTTTGAAAGATGATTGTATCGAGAGTGTTCTTAGCTATGTTTGAATAAAATCGGTTCAGCCGTTCAAAAGTTATGCGCGTTTTACTGTTTAGATCGTGATGTTTTCGCAAGATAAATGTGTCGGGGGTTTTTTAAATTTTGAAATTTTCTGTTCTCTAATTTTCTTAACTTTAATCCTTCAGGCGTTCGGTCCTTTGAGTCAAACAAAGTCAAACTTGCTGGTGTTAATTTATGATTTGCAATTGTTTTATTGAAATGAAGACAATCTAAACTGTCTGTTACATCGTCATGTCTGTTACGTCTATGTCTAAAGCGCTGAGCGCATTTTGATGAATCTTGGCATAAGGATGGACTATGACTTGGATTACGGCATAAGATACTTTTCATCTCGGTAGTGAGGAGATGCCGGTTTCCTCAAGAGGTTTTCCTTCAACATTTAAAGAGCTTTGGGGTTATAAAACCTTTACCCGCAAGCAGAAACTAGCAACATATATATATACTAGCTGTCCCCCGCGGCTTCGCAACCGTCAACTGGCTACCCTACCTACCTACCTACCTACCTACCCTATCCTGCCCACCTACCTACCCTAGCTACCTATCAACAGTTTTTTTTTTCATTCAATATGTAGCCTATGTCCTCCCTGGATGCCAGATTTCTGGATTCAGGATGCCATCTATCTCCTTGAAAAATTTAATTGAATTCCGTGTAATGGTTTAGACGTGAAAAGGTAACAGACAGACAGAATTACTTTCGAATTTATAATATTAGTATGGATATATTTATGTCTAACACCGAGTTTCTGGAAGCACAATTATCGCAAAATTAATGTGACAAATTGTCAAGCACGCGTTATCTGCTGTTATTTGTTGAATGTATTTTCAACAGCCAATCAAAGCAGATAACGCGTGCTTGAAAATTTGTCACATTAATTTTGCTTCCAGAAACTCGGTGTTACTGTAGGTTGCCAGCAAAAGCTATGTATCGCAAACCTCGTTACATTCAAATCAAGTGAACCAATAAACCAATCACGAGGCTCCCCATCTGTCGACTGCAATATTGGCATCGAATTTAGGGTGCAACATACCTTTGCATAAAATCGATAGCTTCGTTACCAAACACTTCGGCTGCGATCGCGTGATTCTAAGCCATACACCCCTATTATGGCAATTCCTAAAACCCTATTACATTTTTGCCTGAATTCATTAGGAAAGCATGAGGATAACGATCTTTGAATGATCCAATAGCTTTACTTCTCAACCCAGCCAGCTCTGTGGTCACCTGGAGAGTTTTCACTCTTCTGTTGACCAGAGGCCTGGCCTTTTCTTCAGCCAGACATCCTTGATTATGTCAATTCCTAAAATCTAAATACATTTATGCCTGAATTCATTAGGAAAGCATTATGAGGATAAGGGACCTTTGAATGATCCAATTGCTTTACTTCTCCAGCCAGGCAGCTCTCACCTGGAGTCTTCACTTTTCAGATGACCAGAGGCCAGGCATTTTCTTCGGCCAGCATTATCATTCAACGTGGCAACGTTGCCAGTGTTCTAGGATTTTTTGCTATGGACAGCGATGTAAACAATATTTTTGATGCCCAATGAGTTCTTCCCTTCCGAAGAATTGCCAAACTTAAGTGGCAGTGGGCAGGGCACATTGATCGCCGGCCGATGGGGCAGAAAAGTTCTGGAGTGGCGACCGCGAACCGGCAGACGATACTTTGGAAGGCCTCCCACCAGGTGGACCGATGACCTGGTGAAGGTTGCGGGGATCCGCTGGTTGCGAGACACACGGGACCGGTCAAAGTGGCGACGCTTGGGGGAGGCCTATGTGCAGCAGTGGACGTCTTTCGGCTGATATGATGATGATTTCTTCCCTTATCCCCCTTTTATACGCGGTTGTACATTATTAGTAACAGCTTGTTTAAACGTTATTTATTAGTGCATGTTTATTTACATTACAATTATTATTTAGTTTTTCATGAGACTTTTCATGAGAATCTTCAGTCTCACAAGGCGCAATATTTCATTCTAAATATCGGAGACTTAAGTACAGGCTTTACGTCTTTTCATCAAGCTTCAAATTTTGATCCCACCGAGGCATTATAGTGACAACGACATCTCTTTCAAATAACACAAAGACAGTGTCAGTGGAGGATTACTAACGATTATTCTCCCGTCATCACCAAACCCATGCTAATATTAGACATACGTTTCCACGGCGAAACCGCAAAAAAAATTTTGATGAATATTTTTGATACCGGGAGCACAAACCCTTGGGATAGTCTGTAAGTTGACCGCGGCCAAGCTTCTATCAGAAGCTAGTTCTTACTTCTTAATATATTCTTTGAGCATCCATATAACAAAGGTGGAGACTTGAAGAGGTAATTAAACATGTTGTTCGACCAATTGTTTACTCGTACACAACAACGCAACAGTATTACGCAAGCAGAGAAAGTCGGTGGCTTAGAAACTATGAGTTTCTTACGTTAACTAGTTATTTATTAGTTTTTGAGCCTTTAGGGTTGGCCTACGATCTGGCTTTGATTCTACTAGTGTTGAAACTAAAGTCGAAAGTAGGCCTGTTCAAAGGTACACAAATAAAACGTTTGGTTACGTATTTATCTGGACAATTTTAAATACAGCAATGCATTTCGTATCAGAATGCTTTCCCGCAGTACACATTGCGGATAACCGACACTGATACACGTGTCGTTGCTCCTCGCATACAGGCCGGGAATCAACACTGCCGTTCAGTATTCAAAATTGACCAGAGAGCAAAATTCTTTTTTTTTTTTTTGTAGTAGCCTCTGGTTCGGCTTTAAGCTATTACGTAAAAGCAGTATAGTTGCCAAATTCCGAGCCCCGCACGAACCTCTCATGAGCTAATAGCATTTATAAGCCGTAGCCTCGAATCTTTATTCCTAAAGAAGAACATTCGTAAATATTTTTATTATCTCAAGCGATTCGATTCGTAGAACATCCAGAGACCTTTTTAACAATATTCCAACATGTTTATAAAAGGGGAATCCGATATCGCCGATACTATAGCCAAGAACTGTAAAGTTGTGTGCTCCATCACAAATGTGAAACTTTAAGTACATTTAACCCTCGATGGGTGGTAAGTGAGGCGGTGACGTCACGATCTGAAAGGCCGTTCACACCGTCTTGCCCCACTGACCTCTGGGAGCACACTGAAAATACTGAAAGGACTGCTCTAGCTAACCATTAATCCCCTGTCGAAAAGCGGTGAGCTGACATTCTAAATTCAAATTCCCGCAGTTCATCAGCCGCGATTTTTATTAAATATTGAATACGATTGTTTAATTATCATTTATCCAGTCTATAGCGAAAATACCAGCCATGTTTCGGATTTCATTTGAAAATGGAATGCATTATTTATATTTAAATTAGCGATTCGATTTGATCAGAACGCCGATTATATTGTATGAACATTGAACAACGCGTTGCTCGTTAATGGCTTTCTAGTCGGCGTTTAACAAGCAATTTGTAGGATAAACAATGATCAAATTAATAAGGCTTTTAGATCAGAATCGAATTTGTAGGTCGATTTACGAGACGACACGTGTTGACAGATTTATTTGTGAGGAGACAGGGTTATGGGAGGAGTGATTTCGTTATGCAACTCACATTACGATGTGGCACCCCTCTAGTCGCGTCTAAAGGAGAAACTTCAGCGGTTATCGAACAAAGACAACGCCTACTTGAGCTGTTCCACGGGGTAAACCTTTAATATCCGTCGACAAAATCATTGAACGACGCAGACTGGCTTTGATTAATTATTCAGAGAATTTGAGTATACCGTTTACGTTGCAGAATTATTTATTTACTAGTGCCATGCCATCCGTTGCGGATCAGATGATCGGATATTCGAATATCGACAGTCAACAACACGTAGTCGTTGGTGCAATTAAATATGCATTACGAATAATTACGGCTGGATGGAAATGTAATGTTAACCCTTTCGGAACAGATTAGGGTATCCATGCGTTATTTAAAAAAAGGATATTCTTGGTTTTTTCGTCTGTGACTTTAACCACAGGCGACCGCAGCCAACCGTGTACTTATACTCTGCTTCTATCGACTTTCGAAACCAATAAGATTCACGTTTTAGGTGAAGTTCTTACGTTTATTACGACATTGAAGTGTAAGTGGGTAGTACCTATATATAGATGATGTGATTTATTTTCATTTAATTTCTGTCATGCCAATATGTGAATCAAATTATGCCTGAAAGGATACTTTATGCTACCGTTTAAGCGATGCTAGGAGGCGTATGCTTAACAGTAGACGTCTGTCCGATAAATGATTTAACATGATTTGATGGATTCGAGAGATTAAACCTCAAATGATTCAATAAGCGAGCGAAACGAGGAAGTGAAATTAAATTATGATACTAAGTTTTGCACGTTTGCTGTAACCTGATAAAAAGCTAAGTCTATAAATTACATAATTCATCATTATATTTTAGGTATTTTACACATATTTACGATTCTTAGGTAGGTCATAAGCGTATTAATTTTATCGCAGTTTCGCATAATAACCCGGTATTATGATAGCTATAGTATTACGAATATGATTCAAGATTATAACACGTAAGGTAGGAAACGAAATACCTATATCGATGTTTTCCCGAGCAAACATATTTGCCGAATCCGCATCTGGGATAAAATTTCCATTATGGGCCGTTGATTTGGAAGTTCATTTTTTTTTATAGGTTGTACTCATAAATAGAAAGCTTTTTACAAATTTTCAAGACTCGGAAATTTTATGTTTTTTTGTATGTTTTTCGTGAGGTAAAAATATGAGAATTGGTCCAGGAGCGAGCGAAGCGAGCTCGGGAGCTTAGGGCACCCCGACACGGGCAGGTTAGGTTCGAAGAGATGACGGGAGCTGAAGTGAGCGAGCAAAGCGAGCGAACTCAGCTCCCGTCATCTTCTTCGTGTTAGGTTACTTTAGACCCTTCAGACAGAAATAGTCGTCTCCGTCGACATTGTTGTTAAATAGTAATTGTAAAAACTTTAACCATGAATATCTCCTTAACCATGGGGTTCCGCGGGGTTAGGATGGTACAGTGGGGTAGCCCCACTACCCCCCACTTCCCTACCCCCCTTCCCGCCACAAAAATCGATGGACTTTGATAGAAATTTTGATTCTAACCTAAAAACTTTAACCATGGATATCTCCATAACCATGGGGCTCCGAGTGGTGGGGATGGTAAGGGGGGGATAAAACCCCTCCCTCCACCCTCCCCCGTTCCCCCCGTGCCATAAATCAGCGGCCCATAAAGGAAATTTTAACCCGCATCTGTCACAGTAAAGATCAGACTCGCGATAATTGCTGACGCGATATAACTTCATATCGATTTGACGTGTAGTGATAACCAATTAATCAGCTTCCTAGCTCTGAAATTTGTATTAAGGATAATCAAATGGTGTTTATGTAATTTACATTTAACAAAATCGATACTCATCATCATCTTCCTGCCCTTGTCCCATGTTACTTGGGGTCGGCGCAACACGTTTTCTTCTTCCATACCGTCCTGTCCCCCGTCACGCCATCACTGACTCCCTTTTCTTTCATATCACTCCTCACACAGTCCATCCATCTTTTCTTTGGCCGTCCCCTCCCTCTCCATCCGTCCACATTTATATATATACATAACTCTTTCAGTAACATGCGTTTCATCCCACCAGGACAAACGGTTTCCTTTCAAGTTTTCTGTCACTGGCGCCACGTTCAAACTTCCTCTAATATACTCATTTCTCGTCACTCCGCACGTATTCATCTTAACATTCCGTATTCATCTCAACATTCTCATTCTTTCTCAAAATCGATACTAATATCATAAATGCGAAAGTAACTTTGTCTATCTGCTTGTTACATTTTCACGACATGCAGCTGAACCAATTTTGATGAAATTTAGTATAGTTATAGATTAGAGCTTGGAAAACGACATATGGTACTTTTTTATCATGAGAGAACATTCCCTCATACATTCACGCGGGCGAAAGGCGAGCATTTATGTTCACGACCCCGACGTAAATTAGCAACCACCAAGTTTGCGTGAAACAAACAAAATCAGTTCTCAGACATGATAAAGTGTGTATTTTTAGAAATTATGACTGTACACAGTACTTAATTATTCGCCTTGCTGTTCGCCCTTCACTAAATGAGCTTTTGTAGGACAAACATCAAAGGGACGGCAATAAGTCTTTCACGATAATAAAAAAACCTTTTTTTTCTATGACATTGGCTTTCATCCATTAGTGCTTCAATTTTTCGGGTTTATAATGGGGCCGAACCGAACCCATCGTTTATATTAATTACGATATCGTTAACCTTTTCGAAGCGGCGGAATTTTTATATACAGCCATATAGTACTGATATGTTTCGCATAGTGGGCTCAAAATTTTAATCACATTTAAATTATAAATCTTGATAACCATGATTTCCAATTAAAAACCGGGCAAGTGCGTGTCGGACTTCGCACAGTTCGGGTTCCGTAAGAAACCGCCAAATCAAGTTGGTTGTAATAGGAAAAATTAGCGAATTTCAAAGAAGAATCATATTCATCAATATATTGGTATTTTTTGGTAAAATATACGTATTAATAAACATTATTACCAAATTTCCAGTTCATAGGGAAGTTAAAATATATTCTACGGAACTTTTTTTAGGAAGCGGATATTGCTGGCTTCTCATTCTTTTGTTTTCCAATATTTTTTAAACATGTATACTTTATTTATCTACTCAACTTTAAATATTGATATCCCACTCGATGGGAAACGTTTTTTTTTACGGCCCCCTTTATCTTTATGAGATGGGATGGGCCTGCCTTTAAAACATTTAAAAATATTTGTATGGTTTTGGGTCAACAAGATGCTTGAACTGTGAAAATTTGAAGATTGTAGCTCCAACCATTTGGCTGTAAAACCTGTGTGACAGACGACGGAGAGTCGGACACGTGAGTGACAGCAATAGGGCTTGGTTGGACCCTTTGGATACGGATCCCTAAAAACTATGAATAATGTGGAGTAAAAATGTTTTTCTCATTTGACATTTTAGATAGGGACTCCCTATATTGCAAATTGCTCTTTTCTAATCGCATTTCTAATGACATACCTATTAAAAGCATGTCATTATCATGATCATGGCCAATGGTAGCTGGTTATCTGTTTTGTATAACAAAATATTTGACAGTAACTTTAATAAATATCTTACATGATAAATTCAAAGATAGTGATGTTATCAATGACATCAACGTACCTAATTACTGTTACATGTGGTGTCAAATCCATATTCTGATTTTTGATGCAAAACAATTAAATTTATTTTTCATGTTTGAATAAATCATTAGGAGTGTCCAAGTTTAAAATAAATAATTATGGTCACCCTATTTAAAAGTAGAGAAGTTTTTACACCCCGATTTTTTGTGTTGCATTCTTGCACCCTTTTTACCTGCATTTGCTGGGGCTGTGATACACTGATTCAGCATTTAAAAATAATACACAGTATTGTTTTGATGATTGCCAATCTCAAAACTTACATACAAATGTGTTAAAATTTGATAAAAGGTAATGTTTTTTTATTATCACCTAAATAATTAGATTAATCCTGACCTTCAATAAATTATTAAAAATGGTACCTGATTCATATTCCATTACAAAATTCTGACTGGCAGGTAAAAAATTTTTTCTATAGAGGATTTAAATTTAGAAACTGCAAATCATTTGCTAACCAGCTCACACATTTTATAAATAAGTATAATTCTTGCTTATGATGTGTCATCAGAAGATATTTTGTTCCAGATGCAGTATAATTGCAGAAACAAACAGGTTATCACTTGACCTCAAGTCCTTGGGTATAAAACATGACTGACCTATGACTCATAAAGTTGGTAGAGTTATTGAACACAGACACATCTTAATTAAGTATAAAGTTAATTAGGTGTCCACATTATGTTGGGTTGATTTGAATAACAACCAAAGGATGGAATCAAGTTATTTTTTAAGTGATTTAATAAATACTAGCAGGGCTATCTGTCTTTTTATTTTTGTTTCTTAAATGTAATTGGGTGAACCAACCAGCTAATGACATTTTCATTTACTGGTTGGTTCTCCCAATCGCATATCATTTTTTAAAGCAAAAAGGATTCAAATAATAAATAATGTAACATTCAATTCCGACAATCAGGGAGTCAAAAATGGGAAATAGTAAGTAATGGCAGAGCTTAGGTTTGGTACTTATTTCAGCAGCGGTCTGGGAAATGGAGTACCAAGAAAGGACATGCTTGTGTTTGCACTTTATAGTTATTTGCTGGGACAATTGTGCACAAGTGTCATGTCAAGAGCTTTGGAAACAAACTGAGCATTTGATCTAGTAATCCTAGAAGTTATCTACATAAAAATGATCATATTTACCTCCTCAATGTCTTTGTGGAATTTGATGGGACGCAACAAATAAAACTGTATAGAGAAGTAAACAAAGTTTATCACAATAAAAGCACTGTTCCACAGCACAGCGTCCAAGTAGCACTCGATGCTCCAGGCCCACAGGCCCGAGAAGGTGCAGCCAAGTATCAGCGCCACGCGCAGCCACACCAGCCCACTGGGTGTGTGCGGCGCCAGGAATGACAGCAGGAAGAACACATTGGCCACTTGGAAAAATATATGGTTCACTGGCCGCCACTTCGGGCAGTGGTTCAAGTACATGTCCCACATCGAAGGCCGCTCGTGCACCGTCACATTCACCAGGTCCGCCGTTTGTCCCGACAACTTGGTCGTCTCCACCAGCCCCATCTCGCTCACCGCCCGCTCCGCGGCGCTGGGCGGGCTAGCGACCGCGCTGCCGTCACTGCTGAGCGCCGGCGCCGGCGCCTCCGTCGTGACATTCTGCAGACCACTTATCATACCGATCGCTAAGGCACTGAGAAACAGCATAGTCCCACCGCGCTCTCACACACACCCCAATTGAATTTGTCATCGAAATTTCAGCGGCAATTGGCATTTGAGTGTTGTTATGTTACACTAGAACCCGGGATTTATCGTCTATATTATTTAAAAACATTTATTTATAAAATCTTTTCTATTTATTTTAAATACTAAATTATAATCGCACCGCAGCACACTTAAACTAAACTAATAAACGCAAATGCACCGAGAAAGTTAACTAATAATACATCAGTCACTAAAATTAGACTAACTTATTTTGAATTAAATTCCTTCAAGAGTCCAAAATAAAACGTTAGGAAACAGTAAAGCAAACAATCGAAGCACACAAATGACAAGCAGCACTGTATATTATTGACAGAAACCATAGATAAATTGTAGTGAGTTAGTGCTGCACTAGATAGTACTAAAAATAAAAATCATTTTGAAAAGTAAAATAAATTGAAACAAAAGATATGAAAATAATAATATACGTAAAATAAAGCACTAATCAGTTTTCAGACTTTTTCGCAGTGGTTAGCGTATTCCTTGCTGGCTTCTATTGTCGAATTTGGAATCTGACCACAAATCTGACTAAATTCATAAAAGTTTCACGCGTGGACATGCCTGATTTTGATTTTTATGAAGTTTGCTTTTGAGTAAAAATAGTTCTTTGTGGTTTACACTTTGCACTAATCACAATAAAAATCAAAAACAATTTCATGTTATCACATTGTTTACTTTGCGGCATTAATTATGCCAGTGAAATTGGCTTCTACGGCTCATCACACCACTTTGGACGGATACGCTTATTTTGTTACCCGCTTATGATGAAAATCATTGATCTCCAATATCTCCATTGGACCTTGTAAACACACACAGGTGGCTGTCACTGCTGTCAGTGTCAACCGTAATCGGTAAAGAAAGGCGGCATGAAATTCTGAAAATTATTTTGTAATTCTTTTACTTTATTTATGTGATGTTTTGTTCCTACCATGTCGGTGCCGTTTGATATGTTACTGCATCCTGAGCTTTTAAATAACGAACAGTTAATATGTATCATCCAAGA
Source organism: Orthosia cruda (assembly GCA_964057195.1). Taxonomy (NCBI): domain Eukaryota; kingdom Metazoa; phylum Arthropoda; class Insecta; order Lepidoptera; family Noctuidae; genus Orthosia; species Orthosia cruda. The sequence continues at coordinate 39,285,584 of OZ059836.1, forward strand.
GGTAAATATAACATTTCTTTATTTTGTTATTGTATCAAAACAAAGAGGAAGGACTAATTTTTGTTTTAAATTTCTATTTTCAGAGGCATTTGCGCATTCCAAATATGTGCCATATGCAAAGAGATGAACTATTGGATATATTTCATCATTATTGTGTGCCTTACGGCCAAAGAAAATATAGAGACTCTGGGAGGGGCAAAATACTGAACAAAACCCGCCAGACGAGCCCTGAACCAGTAAAAAAGTTAAATATCATGATAAGTCAAGAAAACAAACATAATAATGGCAACCTAAATTGTGAAAGGTTGAGGCCACCGCCAGAATGTCACTCAAGCCAAATAAAGAGGATCAGAATTGAGACAACATTTGCGCCTATAACAAATACAACTAATTACTTGAATTTGAATAAAAGGAAGTCCTGTATTGATCCTGTAAGTACTCCATACAACATCTTAAGAATTTAACTTTAAGATTGTGAAAGAAATGTCCAATAAAATATATAATATATAGCAATGAACTAATGCAGTATCTTTTATATTTTCCAGATGACCCTTGCAAGTGATTGCCCTCCACCAAAGAAAGATAGAAAAGCTATAACATGGCCCTAAATAGTGTGATATTTGATTATGTTTTAATTGAAATTGTGTAAAGATTGCTCATTCATCGGTAACCATTGTTACCATTCCACATCCAGGCTGTATCTTCACAGGAGATGGCAGGACGAATTAGACAAAACTTAATAATGAATATGTCATATCTACACTAGCTCTGGACAGCAAAAGCTGGAAGTCATTGGAGGCTTCCCCACCGGTGGAATGAAACAGGCTTACAGCAACCAGTGAATAGCCTGCATACAAGTATGTATGTTAATATAAACCACTGAAAGTGTTGTTGATGTTACTAATTTGTTAGTACCCTCAACATCCTTATGGCCCAAGATCCCAGAGCATACTTGTAGCACCTGATGCCAGTAAATTGACTTTTGACCCAAGTTAATAGGTATGCATGCATTCAAAGTACATATTACTATTACTCTATCCCACACATCTTGTGCAGAAAGAAGGAAGAAAAACGTCTGGGGGGGGAGTGAATAGTGGCTACAAACCTAATTACTTAGTCTTACAATGTATCACATCAGGCACTATTATTGTGTGATTTGTTTTGATAATTTGCATTGTCGTGTAACCAACATAAATCTAACTAGGTAACGCAAGTCCCTCCATCTGTATGAAAACCAAATGTGCCACTTTTTCACAAACAATTTACTTACCAATGAAAGAAAACATTTCCAATGCCTTGGCCAACTTTTTCTATGCAGTCTTTACAGCTCAATATGGCATAACAAGGCTTTTTTCTAGATTTAGGGGGATTTTCGGTGCCGATAATGCTAAATGAAAAGCTCAGATTACGATCTTTGATCGTAACTTTACTCCATTTTTTGGCAAGCATACTCGTAGTACGTACAATCGCCTCATCTAGTTAGATTTATGCCTGTGTTGGTGTAATATAATATGATGGATAAGTGTTAGTTTTGGTATAAGAAACTCAGATATTGTTTGACTTACATACATTTACAATACTTATATTTACAATTATTGTTATAATATTTGATATTAATGTCATTTGTTAGTGATATGGTGAAATGTTGAACAAGTTGAAAAACAAAGCGTTTACAATTAGTTTGTAAATCTATTCATCATTATGATGATGCAAATATTATGGAAGCTCACTCATAATATTATGCTTGGGCTTTTCTCCTTCAATCGCTATTTTTAAGGAAAGGTTCGGACTATGTTCGAAACCACCGGTTTAGAACGCGCTCTTGCGCGCGGTTTTGGAACGACACTCCATGGAGTGTGCTCCAAAGTGGTATGTGTGAGGGCCGCTATTGTCTTTTAAACAGTTTCAAATGTAATCCCACGATTCAACTATGTATTTTAACAAGTGACAAATTTTAATTGAAATAGGGTTTATAATGAATTAATGAATGAACGGTGTTGTGTTTTAAATATGCAGCTAATTATCAATTATGGATTCAATTAAATTAGAGACTTATGTAAATTTTTGGCAGTTTTTAATACAGCTTAGGGCAATATAATTAAAAAAGTTGTATTACAATTAATATAAATTAATGAAATGTGGGTGGATGGAGAGGGAGGGGACGGCCAAAGAAAAGATGGATGGACTGTGTGAGGAGTGATATGAAAGAAGAGGGGATAGCGTGACGGGGGACAGGACGGTATGGACGAAGAAAACGTGTTGCGCCGACCCCAAGTAATATGGAATAAGGGCAGGAAGATGATGATGAGTGAAATGTGGGTGTATCTGCCTAATTCTTCATGAATACAGGCATGTGATGTATGTTTACAAATTAATCAATGTAAATCTGCCCTTTTTATTTATTATAAAATCAATGGATCCAAAAAATACATTAATTTAGTTAAAATTTAGTGATGTGCTGTAAAACAGCTGATTCAAACTATTAGAGCCGCAGAATAGTGATTTTTTATAAATCTTACTTACCATTATAAACGTGAGGTTTGTGAGGATGGATGGATGTTTGTTAGTCTTTCACGCAAAAACTACTGAACGGATTTTGATGAAACTGTACAGAAATTTAGCTTATAAAGATATTGAAAGAAGTACTAACACAACGCGGGCGGGGAAGCCGCGGGCGGCAGCTAGTATAAAATAAACTCATTATAACAGCAAATTCCCATTTTTACAGAAGGGACTGGCAACATAATCTTTTATGTTCAGGGCCGTGTTTTCCATCTTCAGTTAAGATTTTTATCTTAAGGTTACCCAAGTCAACGGCACGAACTATTTTGTGCGCGGGGTTAAAATGCATGCTGTCTCATCCGACAACACGTGCGAAAGTTATTGATGCTGTGTTGAGCAGTATGAAGCTAGTTCTCGTACGAATTAGCACTTTTGCTAATTTGTAGCAAAATGGATGATGATTTAGGACGAAAACGAGCGCGCGAAATTTTATGAACAGAACTTTGGGAGTCTAGATATCATGAAAAAACTACTAAATGTATATTTTCAAAATAAAATTATTTCCATTGTTGAATTACTAATCTATCCCTGTACGGAGGCAGTTTTGCAATTTTCCCTTTTCTTTTGGTATTTATTGCCGCCCAAAGATGTGTTAAAATTAGTGTTGAAATATGAAACTTTCGACGCTCATAACTTTTAAATATTGTATTTTTTACTTTTCTGTTTCCATTCAGGGCTAGATAATGATGAGACAAATTAATATCATTTTTTATTTTGAACGTACACCTTCAAACAGTGGAGTAATCGCCAGACTACGTTTTTATGGAAGAATTTTCGACAAGTGTAACCTTAAGAAAAATTCTCGCAATAAGATACAAAATATTATACACAGTTATCTACAGTTAATTTTGACTGATGGAACCCAAATCTGAGCCAAAATCATACAGTTTGTCATGTTGGTTGAGTCCTGAGATATTTCTATGACCTATTTATATAATAGTCGATGCAAATCACGTGCACATGGTCTTTATTAATTCATTGATTAAAGATTTATAATTTAATAATCGATCGCCCTCCGTCGTTAAAAGCAACAATTAAATATAAGTAGGTACCTACCTACATTACAGATTTTACAAGATTGTATACATGGTCACGCCTTAAATAAAACAGGGCTCATCCAAATTAATTATTAAGGCAGAATTGCACGAAAAACTTCACTCAAAGTTAGTTGCTAACACGAGTTTGTCATACAATATTGTCAATTCAACCTCGTGTTAGCTACTAACTCTGAGTTAGGATTTTCGTGCAAGTGAACCTAACCCTCAGTTTCCCACCTTAAAATTATCGCAGAATTAATGTGACAAATTGTCAAACACGCGTTAGCTGCTGTGATTGGATGAATGAATTTTCAACAGCCAATCACAGCAGCTAACGCGTGCTTGACAATTTGTCACATTAATTCTGCGATAATTTTAAGGTGGGAAACTTAGGGTAAGTGTAGTAGAATTCCCCTAATCAATAGATATAACTGGTGTTACAAGATGTGTAGTAGAATTCAATGTTTATAATCCAATATTAGAAGATTTTGTGACTTTTTTGTTACGTTTTAATACTGAGTGGAACCCCATATCTAGTAGTGTACACCTAATATTAAATAAGTCACTTTGGGACCTAATAGCCGTCTGAAATATCTGACCAAAAGTGAGCTAGGCACATGGCCGCATATTATATCGACGGAACATGTCACATTTAGTTTGGGTTAAACCTTTATCGCACAGTTGACGGGCACAAACGCGAGTCGTCAGTGTTCATTAGGTTCAATATCCAAATTATATTTTTTGACCACTTTATATGAGCCGTCTCTTAAATGGTAAAAGCGCCCACAGATAGACACAACGCGATAGTGCTACAATACAACTCTTTCTCATATGAACTTGGGGTGACCATAAACTCTTAGAGTAGGATTATTTTGAGTGTGCACCCATAACCCATGTCATATCCAGGTATGTCCATTGTGTGTCCATTCCAGGTTGCCTGGAAGAGGTCGCGGAATGCGATAAGGCCGCCCATTGTGTTTTTAGTATTAAGTTTCTTTTTCTTGTTTATTATAGGGTATAATAAAATGTATATAAACAAATAAAAAATAAATACATCTGTCCCTTACACACACTGAAAATTACCTTACTGTAAGAGCTTATGGTCAACCCCCTTTCTATCTTTAGAGCAATTTTGCAATGTCGTGTTAAACTTGCCATTGGAAGCCTTCACGTACGATTTGTTAATGTGGGTATAGCCCTCGCCAAATTTATTGGCCGCCCTGAAGTTGGTTTACCGGATGCGCGAGGCACGAAACAGTGCTGTTTTTGTATGAGATTTCCTACTGCGCAGCCATTGTAGCCAACTTCAGGGCGGCCAAAAAGTTTGGCGAGAACTATACTACTGAATCGTATCTCAAACCTCTGCCTAGCCTATAGCTCTGAAGATTTGTCGTGACGGTTATGTAAAAATTAATTAGTCTATAAGGTCACAAAGCAAATAGATAGATTATTGAGTTATGCCAAAGGTGAACGGCAGATTTTGTAACTTCGGATTAATTAATAATATCAATAAAAAGATTTTAATAAATAAATGTAATAAAATCGTACACTAAATGCAGGTAGGTTTTAGAAGTTGCCTTATGTAAAATAACACAAATATTGAAATGATAATTAATTATTTAGAAATAGAAATAACATTAAATATAATCAATCTCATCATTATCAAACTGTTGCAGTCCGCTTCTGGTCAAAGGTATCTCCTAATGCCCTGAGTAGGTACGATCCTCATTAAGTAAAACACTAAAAGATAGCTACAAGCAATTTACTTTACACATTATGGAACAATATGTAACATTTACCTATATGTAACAATGATGTACATTGGTAGGTACATAACCTTAAAAAAATAAACTGGTTATAACTTTTACGTCCCAAGTTCTAAAATCTAAGAATTTAAAAAGGGATTATCTATCATATTAACTACCAATTAAAACAAAAAATATCCCAAAACACGAAATTTTATTAGCGGTACGAAATGCCCATACAAACCTGCCGATCACCTTTATCACTGTAATTTAAAATGGCTGCACGGAGAATGGACTAAGTTTTCCCTATCCAGCTATGAAGTGATTATAATTGCTTCTAAAAGTTTTGTTTACCATAGATAAGCACTGTGCGCTTTTCTAAGTGCCTATACAATTAGAAAAGCCGTATAATAAAATCCGCTCACAGGCTTGCTGTTGGGCAACTTCGTCATTACGATCTGCAGAAAAGAAAAGGGGAATGAATTGGCCGCACAGTCGCTCTGTCTCTTTTTACAGAGTGGTTTATGTTGTGAAGGTATTGCTCAGTCTATTATCTATGTCTAGTGCTGACTAATGCGTCATCCTAATAGATAACTATCATCGCGCGAATACGTGATCGTCGAGTTCATTTGTATGATGTCCCGCCGACAGAGGGCGCTTGCCGGTTTTGCCACACAAAAGAACGCACGATGATCGCTGTTAGGACGACGCCTCAGGCCACCAATATAATTAAAACAATGATTGTATATACTTAGTTAATAGTTGAGTAGTTTTCAAAATGGTGTTTGTATGATCTTTAGGTACGTACGTATCCCATTAATGTTAACATGTTCGCTTATAATAAGCTTCAGTTTTATTTGTATAAGTAGCCAAGTGTTCCTGCAATGTTAGATTTTATTTCAATTGACTTGTACATGTTATTGTATTTAGGTAAGTTATTTTGTATGAATGAAATCGGAAATACATGGACTTTTTGAATATACTCTAATGTTGTTATTGAAGTGGTTCCCGCTTTAAAATCCTGAAGACTGTCGAACTAGCAACTGAGGCGGGTCGCGATGTCTGATATCGCGGCTGAGGGATGGTGGCTGCGGCGGGAGAGGAATGCCGGTATTGCGGTGCGCCGCTCTCCCTACCTTCCGCGGCCTGCACGGGGTCGCCACCGTCTGATGGCGGACGCGGTGGGCCGCAGGGGAGGAGGAGTGCCGTTATAGCGTTGGCCGCTCTCCCTATCCCCTGCGGCCGAATAGTGGGAGGCGGGGCCATTGACCTTGACCCGTCACAAGGGGACCACGGGTGCCATACACGGGGTCGCATGGCACCCATGTGCTGGTTAGGTCCCTGGGGTGGTCACAGCGCACAGTGTGTTTTGGTGCGCCGGTGATGGGAGTACTTCCCAGAGGAGGGTCCAGTGACGGACAGCCGCGGCGGGTTCGCGGTGAGTGCTAACGCGTGCCCGTGTTCCCGCCATAAGCGGCACAGTTGGACACCGTGGAGTTTTAGTGGGTTAGAGTCCCACATATCTGCGCTATCTCCTGTGGTAGCGCAGTATGCATAAAAATATCCCAAAGCAAAAAAAGAAGGTACCATTAACTAAACTAGAGGATTGGAGATAGTGCCTCAGTGGAGATGCGCAAGTTCAGGTGGGTCGACACATTAAGTATCTTGGCCTAACCCTGGACGGTCGATGGGGATTCGAAGAGTACATCGAGAGACTGGTACCCCGTGTTGAAAAGGCCTTGGGTGTATTGCATAGACTGCTGCCCAACCTCGGAGGACTCGGGCAGAAGTTCGCCGCCTCTACGCGGGTGTCGTGAGATCGATGGTCCTTTATAGGGCACCTGTTTGGTCAAGCAAACTGGCAGTTGCCCGACGCTGCAGTACAAAAATGTATGGCCTGCAGCGGAGAATGGCCATTCGGATCGCACGAGGTTACCGAACGATATTATTTGAGGCGGCAACTCTCCTGGCACGCTATCTTCTGTTGGATATTCTGGCGGACATGGACGCGAAGGTTTAGACCTGAATTCGTGCCATCCGCCAGAATGGGGCAAGCTTGCCAGGAATTGCTTTAGTAAGGCTGAGGCGGCAGGAACGGTGACACGCGCTCGAGCGACTACAGCAGCCGCAATTTTCGTGCCAAAGCCGTCCTGCCGCACTTCTATGCCTGGATGAAAAGAGAGGAGTATATCTCCTACAGACTCACTCAGGTACTGACCGCGCGCGGTTGCTTCGGTAAGTACCTGAATAGGATTGGGCGAGAAACCACGACAAATTTCCACCACTGTGGAAGCGACCTTAACTCTACACAGCAGACACTCGAAGAGTGCCCTGTGTGGGCCTCCAAGCGGCAGGTCTTCGTCGCCAGGATCGGGCGAGACCTCTGTCCTTGCTAGCAGAATAGTGAGCGCTATGCTGGCAGAGACTATAAACTGGCAGGAAATGGCCTCCTTCTGTGAGACCGTGATGGTCCAGAAGTAGGCTGCCGAGCGGGATCGCGAGAGAGCTGATTCCGCTCAGAGAAGAAGGCGTCGGGGAGGCAATCGTCCCGATGCCTTAAACGCCGAAACCCCGCCTGCTGCAGGCGGCCTGCATAATAAGCATGTGGGATTCCGGGGTCGCTGGAGCTCAGATTGGGGACTGTCCGCTCACCAAGTGACTCCAGGAAAGACGGTGGCACAGTGATCACGTGCTGCCGTGCACAGCGAAGCTCAGGGGATGCGGTTTTTTCTCTTTCTCCCCACGGATGTGCCCTAACAGGCGTTGCACAGAGACTTCGGTGTGATCTTTTTCACATATCCAAAAGCTACCATTTAACTGGCAGGGGGGACGGACCATTAACGCAAAAAACGGCATAAAAATCAAGTTTGTTGTATGGGAGCCCTACTTAAATATTTATTTTATTCTGTTTTTAGTATTTGTTGTTATTGCGGCAACAGAAATACATCATCTGTGAAAATTTCAACTTCTAGCTATAACGGTTAATGAGATACAGCCTGGTGACATACAGACCGCGGTGTCTTAGTAATAGGGTTCCGTTTTTACCCTTTGGGTACGGAACCCTAATAAAAAACTACGAAGTGAAAAATAAGTTTTATTTCGGAAGTCGATGTGCTGTTTTCGTTTCTTCGTTTTTTGACACCGACTTCCGATATAAAAGTTATTTTTCAGTTTGTAGTGTTTTTATTTAGTTAGAAGTCGATTGGATTTTTTTGTTAGGTAAAATTGTTTTTTTTTTCACTTTTTCGTTGTGGAACATAATGTTGTATACTCTTTAGAAAGGTACTTATAATGCCCAAAGCACAGATAATATGATCCCGAAGTGATGCCAGAATAGATTACCCGAATAACATTACAATTAAAAATAACCGGTAGAATGAGAGTGTAACCAGGGGATCACATCTGCGTACCCCTTTACTGGCGTGATGTTATGCTATGAAATAATGTAAACAATAAACAGACATGCGATTGCAGCAATCCCGAGAGATTTACCGTCATTTTTTTTGGAGTTCCGTTGAGTATCTCCGAAGTTCTTCATCAATTTGGGAAAATACTATTTCAAACAAAATATAATACAATTTTCAAAATTGGTGTTTAGATATCGGTGAACATACCTACACAAGAAAAATAACAAACGTACCTACAGTTAAACATAGAACCTTCTACTTTTTGGAAAGTCTGTTAAAAAGGTATACAATCACTGACCTCTATCAAACAAGTCTTGAGGTCAGTGTATACAATTTAATTAAAACACTGGCATAAAAATTTTATTGACAACATATGACGTATTTGGAAAAAGAACTGACTGCTTACGAATTCAATACAGCCATCGTATTTTTATTAGAGAAAACTTTAACAGTAATTTCGTATTTATATTGGAATCTAATTTTAGTGAATTAATTTACAATCATGATACCGAATAGGCTATTATCTGCGAAGATGTCGCAGCATCCGTCGCTTCTAGCAACTCAGTCGCACTTCTTGGTGCCCTCTGAGAAACTTGACAAAGTTACGAGAAGGGTCATAGCACCATATGCGCAAATAGAAAGAAAAGGTAGGTAAGTTTCAATAAAACAATACTTTTGTCCTTTAGTTTCGTAATCTGAGGCTTTTGTAAATCTCCATTCTTGAAAGTGTTACCATAGTCCTCCCATAATCAATCATAATCTCAATTTATTATCTACTATTTACTCTCCTCAGTTGATAATCTATACTCTCTCTCTCTGTGTATTTTCTTTCTTTTTATGTATCTACTAATTTGTAACATGAAAAGTGACTTTTATGTACGATTTCCAACCGGGCGACGCAGCGGATGCGCGAGCACGCGCCAGTAGCCGACCGTATCCGCCCGACGGCTACAATCTGCTGGAGCCGGGCGCAAGCGACTAGTGATGCTTTTGTGTCGCAGTCAGTTTTTTTTTTTCAAATAAACAGATAAACTTTTCATCTATTTCCATATACATTTTGGACGAAAACAATAAATAAACGTTGGTGCTCCGTAGACCAATTGAAGTTTGACCAATTGGTCTATCGGGGAATTTACATGTTTCCATCGTCCAATTTCCGATTGGGCTATGGAGAACACTGGACGTAAACCAAAACTATGTTCCGTTATAACATTATAATCCTGAGTTTACACCAGTTTTCTCTACTTTGGGTTCAAAGAAGCCTTTGATATATTTTTGGTTTACAAAAACTGAATTTATAAATATTATAAATAAATAAATACAATATAATATAATATTAGCTAATTATAGTTAATTAAAATAGACTCTTCAATGAAAAGATAGGAAACTATGTAAACTGTTTGAAATGGCCACTGCACAGAAAACGTATATGTCATTATGGTGTCCATTTAATGACAATGTACATTTTTGGATTTACTCGTTTGCCTCCCAGTGGGAAGAATGGACGATTTTTTTCCTTTACAATAAGCCGTTTTTTGAGCATTTAAGCGTCATCCATTTTGTTACAGAATATTTCAGACAGTTTGTCCCACCTGCATATTTTTCACTGCCGTGCTTGCAATGCTTACTTCTATTATTTGATATTTTAAACCATTGATCTATATAAGTAAGAAAGTTTAAAAAAAAATACAACCGACTTCCAAATAAAAACACTACAAAGTGATAAATAACTTTTATTTTGGTAGGCGATGTCAAAACCCGAAGAAACGAAAACAGGAACACCGATTTTCGAAATTTGAATTTATTTTTCACTTTGTAGTGTTTTTATTTGGAAGTCGGTTGTATTTAAAAACAAACGTTTTTTACATTCTTATGGACAAGGCTTTACAATACTATTAAACTGGTCAGCGGAACATTTCTCAATTCTCCATAGCCCAGTTGGTAATTGGACGATGGAAACTTGTAATTTTCCCCATTGACCAATTGGTCAAATTTCAATTGGTCCATGGAGCACCGACGTAAATAAATCACTTCAGTCTAGAGCAGGCTTTCCCAAAGTGGTCGATAGCCCCCTTGTGAGCGCTGCAGGCCTTTAAAGGGGGGCGTTTTGTAGAGGCTTGAGGGGTGATTTGTTATTTCATTTAGCTAGGAGGCCTCTTAGACACCGACTGCATGAGCTCTCGACTCTCAACTACAACTTGTGATCATCAACTAATATTAGTTAAGAGATTGCTCAAACTTGGTTCGATATTTCTCTCCGCGTAGTTCATATATCTGTCCTGATTTAATGAATATATAAAATAAAAATCATGTCAATCGGTCGCTTCGTTTCGAAATGAAAGTAGACACAAACAAACAAATAATAATAAGGCAACAGACATACTTTCGCATTTTAATAGGTATTAGTACTCCTAGATAGGTAATTTTCGTAGATAGTAGACCGCGGGCAACCATGTTTCAACAAGTTTTTGTTTATTATCACAATAATTGATTAATTTAATTTGAAGTTATAGTGGTTTTTAAGTAGGTGAAAAATGGGGGCGCTACAAAATAATTTATTCTCAAAGTGGGCAGTAGCCAACTTAGGGCTTTTGGCCCCAAATTTAGGTCAAAAATATCCACGTTGTGCTCTTTTCAGGGCCCAAAAAATGTTGGGCTTTTTTTAGGGCCATAAATAAATATTTCATGCATTACTAAAGAAACCAATTGTTCCTTGAAATGCTGCAAAGTTTAATGATGACACGATTTATTTTAAAAGAGATGATAGATCATTCGCTACATTTACTCCATTCCGAAAATGTTAGTTTGTTTATTATAAACATTGTTTATTATTATGACGTAAAGAACTCCGAAGTCGGAACGTAAACGATTTATTTACAATTATTAACAATATGGATCTTTAATTCGTTAAAATAAGTTATAACAAAAAGTAATTAAAACTAAGTAATATTTTATTTACCTTAGTAAAACGAAAGGGGTCACCTACTGGCCAGTTTTATGGAGAAGGAGGGCCTCTATATGATGAACTCCTTCTTCAAAAAGCGTGAACACAGGAAGTGGACCTGGCAGAGCCCCGATGGTGCAACAAAAAATGAGATCGACTTCATCATGTCAACCAAGAAGCAAATGTTCAATGATGTCTCTGTGATCAACTCGGTAAAAACCGGGAGCGATCACCGCATGGTAAGAGGCACATTGAACATTAATATTAAGCTTGAAAGGTTTCGACTAATGAAGTCCACGCTCCGGCCAGCACAGATCCAGGTCCAAAACCCCGAGAGCTTTCAGCTCGAACTCCAGAATCGTTTCGAGTGCCTAGGGAGCTCCGTGGATGAATACAGCAACGGGTTCGTGGAAGCTGTCCATACGGTCGGGTCTAAGTTTTTCAAGACCCGTCGTACAGATAGAAACAAAAAGCTCTCTGATCATACCCTCAAGCTTATAAAGGAGAGGCGTGAGATGATCCTGCAGTCTTCAGATGAGGCGTGCAAATACCGGCAGCTCAATAGACAGATCTATAAATCCTTTAAAAGAGACCTCCGCCGCTTCAATACCGAGCGTATTAAAGACGCAATCGAGCGAAATAAAGGCTCCAAGGTGTTTTCAAGGGATCTGGCTATTGGGCAGAGCCAACTCACGAAACTGAAGACTGACGATGGCAGGATCGTGTCCGCCAAACCGGAGCTTCTCAGGGAGATCGAGACATTCTATGGGCAGTTGTACACATCGATCAGCAAGCCCGTTGCGAGTTTAGCAAACGACCCAAGAGCTAGATTGACCCGACACTATACCGAAGATATCCCGGACGTCAGCCTGTACGAGATTAGGATGGCTCTGAAACAGCTCAAAAACAACAGGGTGCCGGCTGATGACGGAATTACGGCCGAACTCCTGAAGGCGGGTGGCAAACCGGTCCTTAGGGCCCTTCAGAAGCTGTTTGATTCCGTCATACTCGAGGGCAAAACGCCACAGGCATCGTGCAGGGGTGTGGTGGTACTCTTCTTCAAGAAGGGCGACAATGCCCGGTTGAAGAACTATAGGCCCATCTCACTTCTTAGCCATGTCTACAAGTTGTTTTCAAGAGTCATCACGAATCGTCTCGCGCGCAGGTTTGACGATTTCCAGCCCCCGAACAAGCCGGATTCCGAAAAGGCTTTAGCACCGTAGACCACATACATACGCTGCGGCAGGGTATACAGAAGACCGAAGAGTATAACCTGCCTCTCTGTTTAGCGTTTGTGGACTACGAGAAAGCCTTCGATTCGATAGAGACTTGGGCTGTACTGCAGTCTCTCCAACGGTGCCAGATCGACTACCGGTACATTGAGGTGTTGAAGTGTTTGTTCAAAAACGCCACCATGTCAGTCCGTCTTCAGGATCAGACCTCGAAACCAATCCTTCTCCAGCGCGGCGTGAGACAGGGAGACGTCATTTCTCCGAAACTGTTCACTGCTGCGCTGGAGGATGTCTTCAAGGTTCTGGACTGGAGGGGGCTGGGCATCATCGTTAATGGCGAGTACATTACTCACCTTCGGTTTGCCGACGACATAGTGGTCATCGCTGAGACCATGGAGAGCCTCAGTAAAATGCTCGATGACCTCAGTAGAGCTTCCGAAAGAGTGGGTCTTAAAATGAACATGGAAAAAACCAAGATCATGGTGAATGCCCATGTAACACCCACTCCTATCAAGGTCGGAGACTCGACTCTCGAAGTTGTAGACGATTATGTCTACCTGGGACAAACGGTCCAGTTGGGTAGGTCCAATTTCGAGAAAGAGGTCAACCGTCGAATCCGACTTGGCTGGGCGGCGTTCGGGAAGTTGCGTGGTATCTTCTCGTCCAATTTACCGCAGTGTCTCAAGACAAAAGTCTATGACCAGTGTGTGTTGCCAGTGATCACCTATGGGACCGAGACGTGGTCGCTCACAATGGGCCTTATCAGAAAGCTCAAAGTCACCCAAAGGGCAATGGAGAGGGCTATGCTCGGAATTTCCTTGCGTGATCGCGTCAGAAATGATGATATCCGCAGGAGAACCAAAGTTATCGACATAGCCCGAAGAATTGCCAAACTTAAGTGGCAGTGGGCAGGGCACATTGCTCGCAGAACGGATGGCCGATGGGGCCGAAAAGTTCTGGAATGGCGACCGCGAACCGGAAGACGATACGTTGGAAGGCCTCCCACTAGGTGGACTGATGACCTGGTTAAGGTTGCGGGAAGGCACTGGATGCGAGACGCACGGGATCGGTCAATGTGGCGACGCCTGGGGGAGGCCTATGTCCAGCAGTGGACGTCTTTCGGCTGAAATGATGATGAAGAAGCCTGAATTTCTTTTAGCGCAGTGTGAAATGCGCTCCGGCGCGCCCCGACGCGGCCCGGTTGGTGGAAATCGTACATTACAATTCCTTAAGTCTGCAGCCGTATTGCTTACCTAATGAATTCTGCAAGGCAAAGAGTATGAAAAACTGGTCAATTGCGAATCATACTCGAAGGTTTCCGTACCATTAACGCAAAAAAACGGCAACAAAATCACGTTTGTTGTATGGGAGCCTCACTAATTATTTTTTTCTGTTTTTAGTATTTTTTGTTATAGCGGCAATAGAAATACATCAACTGTCTAGCTATCACGGTTCATAAGATACAGACTGGTGACAGACATACAGTGGAGTCTTAGTAATAGGTTCCCGTTTTTGCCCATTGGGTCCGCAACCCTAAAAATCACCCAATCACATAGACGGAAATCCACACCGCGTCTTTCATCTCGCATGTGAATGTGACGTGGTCGATTTTTCAAACTCTGCCCTGCCGAACTTATTACGCAATAGGGCATTCATATACTCGTATTAGCCTACACAGCCCAACGGTTTTCTATCCTTTACATTTCGGCGAATGTGCGATGGAATTGCATGATCTAATTCCACCCAGCCCGTTTCATCATCGGACTACCAGACGTACGGCGATGCGCCATCGGTAAATGATGTACATTCCACCCATAGGTACGCACAAAACGTTTTGGGAACACTTTTATTGTGCGTACAGCTAAGGAGTGGCATTCCCTGCCGGAGTCTGTGTTTCCCGACAGCTACAATCTAGGGGTATTAAGTCAAGAGTGAATAGGTTTTTTCTAGGCAAGCGTGATTCACCGTCGACCACATCATCGCTTAACAACAGGTGCGATATTGGTCAAGCGCGAAGCGCGAGCATAATATAGTGAATTAAAAAAAAACTGTTTGACAAAGGCTTCCCCCGAATCTTCCAGGTATTCTCAGGTATTCGTCTCTCCACGTTTTTACCCGACTGCCGAAGGAGGGTAATGTGTTTATCAGTCTATGTATGTATGTTTGTTCCTATGTGGCGTTCTAGAGAAAAAACCGGCCAAATGCGAGTCGGACTCGCGCACGAAGGGTTCCGTATTTAGTAAATTGCGGTTTACGATTTTTGACGTATTAATAAAGAACTACATACTAGATCTCGTTCAAACCAATTTTCGGTGGAAGTTTACATGGTAACGTACATCATATATTTTTTTTTAGGTTTATCATTCTCTTATTTTAGAAGTTACAGGGGGGGGGGGGGGACACATTTTACCACTTTGGAAGTGGTACATCATATTTTTTTTTTTTCTTCAAACCCATCGTGGTATCAAAATAAAGTTTAAATGTACATAATTAATAAAAAAAAATACTAAAAAGTTGTAAATAAAAAAAGTTTATTAAAATATCAAAAAACCCCACTGCTTAAAAAGTGAACTAAAAAGACGTAAACAAGAAGAAATTCATGCTGTGCAGTCGGAGGATGAATTTCTTCTTGTTTACGTCTTTTTAGTTCTTGTTTCGCTTTTTAAGCAGTCGGGCTTTTTAATTTTTTGAGGCCTCCCCCGAATCTGCCATGTATTCTCAGGTATTCGTCTCGCCACGTTTTTGGACCATCTATCCGTCCGACATCTCTACAAAGTATGGTGCCTGAGACTGAGACTTTCGCCCAGCGGTCACTGCATGCGGCTGGTTTGACCCTCCCAATCTCATTTTAGCCTAGCAGCATTTTTTCCTATGTCTATGATTCCCGTTTTACATGGGGCTCATTACGAAACATTACTTATTTGGTTCTTCAAAGTAACAGCTAGCGCTGCACCTGTTTTCGTTGGCTGCTAAAACTAAAATGTCATATCGTTCTGTATTTGAATGCAGGTCTCAAAGAGGAAGAAGAAAAGGCTGGAAGGTACCTCGACATGAACAGATTCAATGTGTTCTTAGAGGACACAGTTGATCTGGAGTCGCTGCTGTACGAAACTGCCATGGTGTTGAGGACTGTCACCGAAAGTTCTGGTAATCATTCAGGGCCGGATTTAAGGGAGGGCAATCGGGGCAACTGCCCAGGGCCTCCACAAGAGAGGGGCCCCCACATAAATTGTATTTATTAAAAAAAAAACTTACACAACTATAGGGTATCTATAGTGGAATCTCTAACTCGAATTTCAAGGGAAATGCAAAAAAAATCGAGACAAAAAGTTTTTGACTTAACAAGAACTTCGAGATACATATGATTTAACTGCTGAAATTTCGAGCGACTAAGTCGCGATTTCTAAGTATATTTTTCGATTTGTAGAGTCAAACCCAACCTAAAAATTTAATTGAACTTAGAAAATTTTATGAATGTATTCATTAATTGCACGTGTACAAGACAAAAACAATAGATTAGAAGCCCCTAACCCGAACATTCATTTTGGATTTTATTGCAATTATTTCGGAGAATTCCAAGTAAGACGTCAGATGTCATTGTATTTTACTAACTACGACTTTTGGAAACTCCTTTTTGAAATTCGAGATATAGAGTATAAATATGTATTATCAATACTTCGTAGGGAAATAACATTTTGTTCGAGTTACAAAGTTTAAATAATTCGAGATACCGCGTATCTAAGGGTTCAGCGGAAGGAAATGGCATTTTTATCGACTTACTGAGGATTTTGACTAAACGAGGTTCGAGTTATAGAGATTCCACTGTATTACTATTTGAAAACTTATCTAGTAATTTTTATTTTATATGATTTTAACATTATTTATTATATCTTAATTTTACTTGCAGCAGCGTATTGTTTTACTGTGTTTGCGACGGATGGTCGATCCGTGATCTCGTCTCGTTAGAGCTATCGCTCTGGGAACACAATGCGGGGTGTTGCAGTGCGCAGGGTTCACGCCGCCCGCTTGCCTGTCTGCCCTCCCATACGATTATATATATAAATTATTGAAACACTTGCACGAAAAATATGATTTAACCTATTTGAAAAATAATTAGGGTCCTCCACTCCCCTGTTGCCCTAGGGCCTCCACACCTCTAAATCCGGCCCTGTAATCATTGCTTATATAGTAGGCTGAAAACAGGAACCATTGCCCCTTTTTTGTGTCGAAATCCTCAGTCTTCGGCTGCGCTTCGTCTTTGAAGAACGGAGGGTTATGAGTTACTCCTACCGGCAAAAAACTCACAGGCCGAGATACAATTGCATTCGTGCGCACTCCTGTCTAGTATCAGCTCACCATGACCAGCGGGCCCAGCATCACCTGGTGCGGTCGATCCCACGAGCACACATCCAGGCGCGCCTGGAACAACTGCGCGGCTCTTCTTTGGCCTTTGGGCCAAAGAAGGCTGGCTGATAGAGCGACGACTTGGTCCAAATTCTCAACCAATATTTACCAATGCATTATTCTTCGAAACCGGTAGGTACGTTTCTTAGCTGGTCCAGTAACTTTTTTACGTATGTTAATTCACATCGATATCCACCGCCTTGGAGTGAAGGGTGACTAAAACCACACGGATTTATTTAACTATGTGTACATTTATGTCCTAATACCGAAGGCTCTCTACAGCGGTTGCATGTAACCGACCTTTAAGGTGCAGGCCACATAGAAATGGCGTCGGGCGCGGACATGGCACGGGCGGCTTCCTGTTCCATTACAATTTCATACAAAATGCATAACACAAAAATAATTTTTGATTTCCCTTTTTTGCATTATTATTTAGATTATTATTATTATTTTGATTTGTTTTCAATTAGTTGTTGAAATCAAATAAAAGACGCCAAAGTGTGTACTATGAACTTAGGTCAAGTTTTCTTCAAAATCAGTCTTCTCTTCAAGGTAAAATTAAAGGGCAGGCGCGCGTAGTCTTTTCGACGCACGCGCCGAAACTGACAAAAAAGGCTTTTTGTGTCCCTCGGAAGACGCGAAGACAAATATAATGGAGTGGTTTCCATGCGTATTGAACTAATTACAGACTACTAGAAATGAGAAACATTTATTTTGTGATTAGAAATCTCGATATTATGAACGAAAATGTATCGAATGCGGTTGATTCGACACCACACGACCGCTTGAAGGTTAAGAACAAAATATGAGCCAAAGGAATCATTACATCTCTAGAGTGGACGTGGCATTAATTAGGTATATTTAATTTTTTCTGTTTACAGGCGTATTTGTTTACATGGTAGACAAAATGAAGAATGAAATAGTCCTGATGCATCCAGACACGGCCAACCCCGAAAGGCACGAAGTAAATATGACTATTTGTAAGTCTATTCGGCACATTATGTTGTCATTCACCGTTTTGAGAACAATGGTAGTTGATAAATTGTTTGCCTATATACACATATAGGCTGAAATTTACCAGTGGGCATGGATGGCCAAATACAAAACTATGAGGAATCCATGTTCCATCCGCGATGTCAACTATATGACAACAATGACTACCTCTTCTTCTTTTTTCGTATAGGTGAAGGTAGAACAGCTGCAGCTCACGTGGCCTTCACCAAGGAGTTCCTACTTCTAGAAGACGTGCAGCGAGACCGACGGTTCTCTGAAGGTCTGCGCTGGATCGATGCGAAGGTGGCGCTCTGCATGCCGGTAGTCAAGCCTGATGGAGAGTGCTACGCTGTTCTAGAACTTTACAGGACGATTGCCAAGAATTATGACGAGGTGAAAATATTACAATATTCTCGTATTTATATGAACAGCTATAAACAATTCATGAAGAAGGTAATTACTCTAAAAGTTGGGTCACCATCACTCATCAAACCTTTGAACATTTTCTTATACCTGCAACATTAAGGCTTTAGCTGTTGTCTAAATTAGGAACCAACCTGTTTCAAGAGGCAAATTAATTTTGTTGTATGATCAGGCCAACTCTAAATAGTCGGAGACGTATTCTTCTAAGCACCCAATTAAAGTATTACAATGAAACTGCTGGCGGACCTCTGTAAGTTCTTACCCTGTGGGGTCGCGGGTTACAAGTTTGGGAACGATAAAGGAGATAAACGAGACCCCTTTGTCCAGTAGTAGACTGCTATTAGCTGATAAAAGACCATCTTAACTTCCAGAACGTAGTCTACACTGTGGTAAGCGTGGCTTGCTGGGCCGGTGCGGCTGTTCACCAGGCACAAGCCAGGGTCGTTCTACAGAAGACGGCTCACCTCAACTCTGAGCTGCGCACTTTGCTGCAGAACTACTTCTGTGATCTGGCGTCTATTGATACCATGCTGACTGATATGCTGGTAAGAACTGGCTGAAAACTGGATGAAGCTCCAGCGCCACGGCACCTATAAATGAGATAGTTTTTTTTTTCAGCCCCTGACGGACTTTGTGGTGAAGATTAAGGCAAGAAGACAGTTAATCTCTGTTTGACGTTAAACATCTGATCAGACGAAAATCACACTTATCTGACTGATGGTTTTGAACTATTGCTTTTTGATCTCCTAACTCGTCATAATCATAAAAGTTTCTTGATTAGGAGTCTGTAACCATTTCTGGAGTGAATCCTAAAGTTTCTTCTGGTAATAACTGCAAATACCTTTTCAATTCTACAGACAGTAGTAAAATCGTTCATCGGCGCTATGCGCAGCAGTTTCTACATAATCGACAAGGAGCACCTCGGAGACATGCTGCAGGCAGACATGTGGGATGACGGCTGGTCCAGCGAGAAGTCTACCATGCCCCGGAAAAAGATTAAAGTCAAGTTAGTGCCTTTAGTTGTGTTCTGTGGAAAGAAAATGGTGGTGTTTTGTCCTTCTCATTTTGTAGCAAAAAGACAGGATAACGAGTGATCCTGTAGCTATGCCTGTAATCTCCCTTAAGGGTACACAAGTCAAAAATTCTTCCATACAAACGTAGTCTAGAGATTACTCCACTGTTTGACGATGTACTTTCAAAATAAAAAAAGATATCAATTTGTCTCATCATTATCTAACCCTGTAGGGAACCGAAAAAATAAAAAAATAAAATATTTGAAAGTTATGAGCGTCGAAAGTTCCATATTTCAACACTAATTTTAACGTATCTTTGGGCGCAAATAAATACCATAAGAAGAAGGAAAATTAAAAAACGGCCTCCATACAGGGATAGATTAGTAATTCAACAATCCAAATAATTGTATTTTGATCAGATACATTCAGTAGTTTTTTCATGAAATCTAGACTCCCAAAGGTCTGTTTATAAAATTTCGCGCGCTCCTTTTTGTCCTAAATCATCATCCATTTCGATAAAAGATTGCAGAAGTGCTAATTCGTACGCGAACTAGCTTCTTACTGCTCATCACAGCATCTATATATTTCGCACGTGTTGTGGGATGAGATAGCATGCATTTTAAACTCGCGCACAAAATAGTTCGTGCCGTCGACTAGTTTAACCTTAAAGATCGAATCCAAAATCTCAAGATCTGAACTACCTAGTCGACTAACAAAATAAGCCTAATGTGGCAATAGGCCAGTAGCTACCGTTAGCCGTAGTCCGTAGATTCAAAGGCTACAATGGTAGCAGTAGGATGCGAATAACCAGGATTGAGTTAAATGCTTTGCGATTGGAGTGGAATATGTCCGAAGGGTTTGAAGACTGGTCTGAACTCTACCCAACTAACAAATTAATGTTTTATAATAGTCAATTTAACGTTTTACATTTTGAGTCTAGTTTTTAAGATTGGTCGTATAAACGTAAATATAAACGTATAAATAACGCGAATTAGGCCCAAATTACACGACAATATTATCGTTTAGTAGTTATGTAGAAGTCAGCCAATGACCGTTGAACGTTGTATAAGTTAAATAAAAGTACATAGACCGACTTTACGGTCCATTACTGGTTGTGATGAGACCCTTAAGTGATCGCTTATGTCACATAGCAGTTACAATGACGTTTTCAAAAGACTGAAACGTTGTACTAGTGCCAAACAATACGACTGAACGACAACGTTTTTTTTCGTGTGTTAAATATTGTGCTCGCCGGTGTTTAAATAAAAAAATGGTAAGTAAATGTCTATTTCCATGATTACAAAATATAGATTTATTATGCATTATTTAAATGAGTGTGATATAATGATAGCTGTGTTAATCTTTCAGGGAACTTTAGTTTTATGACAATGTATATATATGTTGTTGTGAAATTTTTAACGCCCTCACCCATTTCTTTGTATTTGAATAATTTTAATTATTTATCCAAAATATGTTTTCTTTTAAAGCATCGACCATCGTATTTACGTTATATAGCGACCTTTATATAACATTAATATAACAAAAAGGTCGCGTATACATTTCCTTGAGTCTATGACGCCGCGGCCATATTGTCTACTTTAGGGTTCCTTAAGCATGACTTACAGATCTATTAAACATTGCTTATCTTGAACAGAGAACTATCTCGGCCCTTTATGATTATAAATTCATTTTCTTTTCAATGGCTATCTAATCAAATATGTAGTACGTTTAGCCCAGATTAATTTATTTAAATGTTTATTTTTCTTCAGGTCTAACATAGGATATCAATGAACTATGGTAGTGTTCTAAGAAATTGATAAATGTTTGATCCGAAATGATCTAAAACGTCTTAAAAGACAAAAATGGCATTGGAGAAGCATTCATTTTCCCTTTTCAAGCAAATGTTATGACGTCACAGTTCCACTGCTACTGTTAATTTTTTTGTTCTTGTTTACATTAAATGTTTATTAAAAAATTATAATAATATACGGAATCTTTTTCTGAAACATAATTCGTTCTATCCCTTTTTTAATGGACAAAACAAAATGGGAATGGTTCAATTAAAGTGTGGATTTGACCTTTAAATGATTTAAAAGTCTACTTAAAGTAATTTAACCGTAGAAATTCAACATTTTAGTCACATACAAGTCTTAGTAAGTCTGCCATACGATCACAATAGTTTTGTTATGTCGAGGTCATGCACAAACGTTTAAGTGGCGTTTTAATTATATAAAAGTCTTGTTAAGATTCGCACACGACGATGGTTGTCTTACGAAAACCTTTTATTTAACCTAAACGTTGATATGACCAATACATTGCTCAATAAACGTCATCGCCGGCACCATTAGCCGACGTCATATATGTTAGTTCTGTGAACGTTTACTTTACATAAGCACTGGCACCACTATCCGACGTCATATAAGATAGTCCTGAAAACATTTACTCAACATATGCACTGACACCATTCTACAACGTCGTATAAGTTAGTCCTGAAAACGTTTACCTAACATATGCACTGGCACCTTTACCCGATGTCATATAAGTTAGTCCCGTAAACATTTACTCAACATATGCAATCACACCATTCTACAACGTTGTATAAGTTAGTCCTGAAAACGTTTATTCAACTTTATATTAAGACATTACAGTCCCGCGACTGAACCGTCGTATGATAAACGTCTATATATCAAAATAGTTAACTACATACCACTATATAACTGTTACTAGCTGACCCTCGGGGCTTCGCTCCCGTCAATTGCCTACCTACCCTGGCTACCCTGCCTACCTTGCCTATCCTGCCTACCATGCCTACCATGCCTGCCCTGCCCCTACCCTGCCTACCCTGCCTACCCAGCCTACCCTGCCTACCCTACCTACCCTGCCTACCCTGCCCCTACCCTGGCTACCCTGCCTACCCTGACTTTCCTGCCTACCCAGCCTACCCTGCCTATCCTGCCTACCCTGCCTACCCTGCCTAACCTGCCTACCCTGCCTACTCTGCTTACCATGCCTACCCTGCCTACCCTGCCTACCCAGCCTACCCTGCCTACCCTACCTATCCTGCCTACCCTGCCTTTCCTGCCTACCCTGCCTATCCTGCCTACCTTGCCTACCCTGCCTATCTTGCCTACCCTGCCTACCCTGCCTACTCTGCTTACCCTGCCTACCCTGCCTACCCTGCCTACCCTGCCTACCCTGCCTACCCTGCCTACCCTGCCTATCCTGCCTGACCTGCCTATCCTGCCTACCCTGCCTACCCTGCCTACCCTGCCTACCCTGCCCACCCTGCCTACCCTGCCTACCCTGCCTTTCCTGCCTACCCTGCCTATCTTGCCTACCCTGCCTACCCTGCCTACTCTGCTTACCCTGCCTAACCTGCCTACCCTGCCTACCCTGCCTACTCTGCTTACCCTGCCTTTCCTGCCTTTCCTGCCTACCCTGCCTATCTTGCCTACCCTGCCTGCCCTGTCTACTCTGCTTACCCGGCCTATCCTGCCTTTCCTGCCTACCCTGCCTATCTTGCCTACCCTGCCTACCCTGCCTTTCCTGCCTTTCCTGCCTACCCTGCCTATCTTGCCTACCCTGCCTACCCTGCCTATCCTGCCTACTCTGCTTACCATGCCTACCCTGCCTACCCTGCCTACTCTGCTTACCCTGCCTACTCTGCTTACCCTGCCTACCCCGCCTACTCTGCCTACTCTGCCTACTCTGCCTACTCTGCCTAACCTGCCTATCCTACCTACCCTACCTACTAATTTGTATCTATCATCAATAGTTTTCTCAGCGCACGCCAAATAATGTATTTTACTGACAACATTTTGCTACCTTCGGTTACATTATTGCAATTTTCATAAGGATCTCTATTTTTTTTGAAAATATTTTATAGCCTATGACACTCGGGAATAATGTAGCTTTCTACCGGTGCAAGAATTTTCAAAATCGGTTCAGTAGATCCAGAGATTACCCCTTACAACGTCACAAACTCACAAACTCACAAACTCACAAACTCACAAACTCACAAACTCACAAACTCACAAACTCACAAACTCACAAACTCACAAACTCACAAACTCACAAACTCACAAACTCACAAACTCACAAACTCACAAACTCACAAACTTTACCTCTTTATAATATTAGTATAGATAGATATACCATGAAGTCTTATAAGACTAGAATTATACGACGTTTTTACTAGTTGGGTAAATAGCCCTAGACAGAGAGAATTGGAAGGACAGGTAGGGAGGCATTTGCTCTGCTGTGGGAAACCCAGGCTAATAAAAATATCTGACTGAAACTACCCTCGCTTTTAAAATTTCACAGTTTAAGCCACGAACAGACACCCGCAGGCTATGTGGCCCGCACAGGGGAGACGATTAACATTCGCGACGCCTACAAAGACCCCCGTTTTGACAAGGAGATAGACCCCACTACGGGCACCGTTGTTAGATCCTGCCTGGTGTCACCTATCGTGGATAAGAATGGAGTTATTGGTAAGAGACGTTGTATAATAAATAACCTTGTTACGTGTTACAAAATTTATCAGGCAGAGAAAATTTAAAGCTGACATCATAACAGAACAGTGTATTACAGCAGTACTGGTTTTTTGCGCCGAGCCTAGAAAACACCGCCTTAAAATACCTATCGGCAGCCTTCCGTAAGTGAATACGGCAACGGAAAGGGTTTAACCACTATCAATCGACCAATCACACAGACGGAAATCCACATCGCGTCATTTATCTCGCATGTGATTGGTCGATTTGATAGCGGTCAAACCCTTCGCCTTGCCGAATTCACTTGCGCAATTCGGCTGCAGATCGGACGCTCTCAATAAACTTGGAAGTATGAGTTGTTAATACTCTTTTATCATAATGTAATTTATTTAAAAAATGGGCGGAAAGCTGCTATTTTTACAGCTCTATATATTTCACACGGAAATCAAAACAAAACAGCAATAAAGTACTTAGTTCAGAATTCAAATTATTATACACGATAAATCTAATAATTGATGAACATGGAAATTAGCATTCCTTTGTATTCGGAAATGGGATGATTGTCGAGGGACATTAAGAAAATAGTTGTACTGTACACGGATATTATAACGTTCAAACTCAAAACTCAGAAAAATCCTAAACTACCACAAAACCAACGTCCTTTCAGGCACCTAGGTCCTTTTGACACCCACTTTTGAGTATAGGCCCCATCACTTCCCAGATTTAAGCACACAATCATGGATATTAACTCGAACTACAGGTTGGTGAGGCTATGAAGGGAGAATTTTGCTTAACAGTGAGTCGATGCAGGCTGTTAGTATTATTATTGCGTATATCAATATATTAAAAGCGTAACTACCCACACACAGGTGTAGTCCAACTGACGAACAAGACCAGCGCGCAGCCATTTGACTCGGATGACGAGCTGATCTTCAGCGTGTTCGTGAGCTACTGCTCGCTCATCGTACACTTCTACAACATGCAGCAGAAGATGATATATCATGTTAGTTTAATTATAAGTTATTACAGACTAACAGATTAATTGCTATGCTATTATAACCCCTAGTAATGATGTAATTTAGGCAGAGGTGAATAAAGACGGAAACACACTTACGTGACGTGGCGCGGGATCCACCAATCAAATTACTCTGTTCCAGCCTACGTCATAATATGACGTCACGACGCCACGTCACGTCACGACGCGTAAGTGTGGTTCCGCCATAATAATGGTTGCACGACACATGAAATGTGGGCGAGTTTATTGCTATTGCACCAACACACATATTGCATATTTTATCTACAGCTACAACTACAGAACGCTACCCTTTACGATCCTTACTACCGATCATAAATCCAGCCTTGGACCCCTAAAGAATTTAAAAACATTTTCGACCTGGGAATTGAATCCAAAGACCCATATTCATCATTCGCGCCAGACCACTAAATTTACGACATAAACGCCTCAAAAGCTGTAAAATAGAATGATTGTAATTGTTAATATCCGATTAACGGCTAAGCTTCTTGGCATTTTAGCCAATTAATGTTCATTATAATGAGTCATTATTAAGCGTCCATTTTGACAAAGTAAACAAAATGTTGTGATGATGTTAAATTGCAGGCGAATTTGAACCGCGTGTACTTCGAGTTCATGGGGCTACACCTGAAGCCTTGCAAGCACGACCTGGACGAGCTCAATGAAGCCAGCAACATCGTGGTGCCGCCTGCCAATTTTAAGAGGTAGGTAAGCTTGAGAAGACACGTTCTCAACGAACTCCTATCAAGGTTGGAGACTCGAAGTTGTGGGCGACTATGTCTACCTGGGACAAATGATACAGTTGGGTAGGACCAACTTAGAGAAAGAAGTCAACCGTCGAATCCGACTCGGCTGGGCAGCGTTTGGGCAGTTGCGCGGTATCTTCTCGTCCAACTTACCACAATGTCTCAAGACTAAAGTCTATGACCAGTGTGTGTTGCCAGTGATGACATTATGGCTCTGAGACGTGGTCGTTTACAATGGGCCTCATCAGAAAGCTTACAGTCACTCAAAGGGCAATGGAGAGGGCTATGCTCGGAGTTTCCTTGCGTGATCGAATCAGAAATATAGAGATCCGCAAGAGAACCAGTGTTACCGACATAGCCCGAAAAATTGCCAAACTTAAGTGGCAGTGAGCAGGGCACATTGTTCGCAGAACGGATGGCCGATGGGGCAGAAAGATTCTGGAGTGGCGACCGCGAACCGGAAGACGTTGCGTTGGAAGGCCTCCCACCAGGTGGACCGATGACCTGGCGTAAGTTGCGGGGATCCGCTGGTTGCGAGACGCACGGGACCGGTCAAAGTGGTGACGCTTGGGGGAGGCCTATGTCTAGCAGTGGACGTCTTTCGGCTGATATGATGATGGTACGGTCACGCAAAATGTGAATCTGAATGAGATTCAAAGAGATTCGACGATACGAAACGTTTGTAACTTGGCTAGAGGGGCAGGTATGACGTACATGCGGTATACACTCGCTATGTTCTATTCCAGTTTCGACTACCACATAAGCGAGAACAGCAAGGAAGACATGCCCGGCCTCGTGTGGCTCATGTTCTCGGAGACGTTCGCCGACCCGCGCAGCTTCGACCGCCTGCCCATGGCCGACTTCATTCTGTCAGTGCTGGGCAGCTACAGGAACAACCCCTACCATAACGCGGAACACGCCTTCTGTTTTACGCACACCATGTATCTGATACTGGTCAATAATGCCGGGAACTTTGATTACTATGAGGTATGTTTTTTTACTCTTTTAGATTTCCAAGGTGACACAAGTTGTAGGTCGTGGGTTCGAATCCAGGCAGGCGCTTTACTTTGTGTAAATTATTTCATCTCCACTGCTCTCAAAAATGGCGAAGGAAATGATCGTGAGGAAACTGGAATGTCCTAGAACCAAAAATTCGAGGATATGTGACATCCACCAACACGCACAGGGCCCGCGTGGTGGATTACGTCCCATCTCCTCTCACAGATTCCTTTAGTCTTTACTTAAGCCGCATGCTGGTTCAGCTTTGCCCAATGTTCCGTATTCAACTAAAACCTGGTGATTGCAGACGATAGCTCTGATGCTGTCAGGGCTGTGCCACGACCTGGACCACCCGGGCTTCAACAACAACTTCCTCACACTGGTGAAGCACCCGCTGGCCAGCATGTACAAGACCTCCACGCTCGAGAACCATCACTTCTTCCTCGCTAAGAAGATAATTGAGGTAACAGATCTTCTCGATGAAAAATAAAGATGTCCTAGGGTATACTCATGCCCCTAGGGATGTTCTCTAACAGGCGTTGAACAGAGAGATTTCGAAGTGGTATTTTAAGAGGTCACAGAGCTCATCCTTTTGCTGATAGTGAACACCGGGTTAGTTTTAGTGAGGTGAGAATCCCACACTACGGTCTTTTCCCCAAAAGTCCAGATTTTTCCTCAAAAAATTTACGATTAGATAGACGGAAATCCACATGGTGTCTTTAATCTCGCATGTGATTGGGCGATTTGTCATACCCTTTGTCCTTTGCCTTGCCGAATTCTTTACGCAATAAGGCTGCTGGTTTCCCAACGACGACAAAAAAAAGGATAAGCTTATGCGGCAGCGCAGCAGAAAGATCAAGCCTTTAAACAGCTAGATTCCACCAGAAAATCCAAGGTTTGGGAACCTAAGGAAGTAGTATCTAGCTCTTACAAAACGAAAACAAGATTTTGTGACGTGAAATCCATCCTTTTCAACTGTCCAATCTTTTCCCGGTTCCAAGCACTGGGACCGTACTACGAAGTTTCAACGCCGTCATGAAATGACGTGAAAAAGAAATAGTGATATTCGTCCTTCTTAACAAACATCGTGAGGAAACTTGCAGCTTAGGTAATTGCGTTAGTGAATTCGGCAAGGTAAAGGGTAAAAATATTGGACGCTTTCATTGGTGAAGATACCTACTCTTTTCAAAAGAGTCGAATTTTTGCAATACCTAATTATTTATAGATAATTTGTCATACTCTTTCATGGGGTTTGATGCCTTTGTCTTGCCGAACTTTAGTTTATTATAATAATTGTAAAATTGCTGCAAGGCGTTCTAGTGCGAGGATAAACAAATAAATAATAAACAACTCCGTAATTTTCTCACGCCATGATCATTTTACAACATAATATTAAGGCCCTTTAGAGGTGTACTACTCTTTTTTACAGGACAAGAAAATCCTAGCCCGTATCCCGCCACCAGACCAGGCGCACATAATAAAGGAGATCAAGTACGACATCTTGTGCACCGACCTGGCGATCTACTTCCAGATCAGGGCACAGCTCACGCCGCTACTAGCAGACAACCAATTCGACTGGGCCGATACCGCGCACCGGAAGATGCTGAAGGTTTGTTCTTTGGTCCAATGTTGGGCATAATACTCGCCCAAGCTGCGCCATAACATTCGGTCTTACTCGTTCTGCATCCAGTCTTTCAAGTCAGCTTTTTAGACATCGCACATTCTATTTAACATTCTGCTAGTAGCGCCATCTGGTATCAAATAGCGGAAGTAATCTTCTCGAAAGCTCGTGTCGAATTGAACTGTCTGGAAGCTTCTCGTCGGTTCGGAAACAATGGTTTCGAGAGGCGAATATCCTGGAAAGTTTTCGACGCATTTGTATAGATATTTCCCGTGTTATATATAGAGCGGTCGGGTTCGGCATGGGAGAGTTTTCGATTTGGAAGCGATACGAAGCGATCAAAGCGTTAATAGTTCGAAGTAAGATTTTTTTAGTGTTTGAGTAATAAATAGGGAATAATTAAAGTGTGCCGTTTAAATAATTTATCCCTGAACCCAGCTTGTAACAAATAGGTGTTAGAAGTGCGGGATATATTATGCCGGTTCTGCCGAAAGAAGAAACTGAGGAGATGCGCACCGCCAGCAGAGGCGCTTTGGAGACGTTCCCTCAGCGTCAGATGGACCAAGTGAATCCGCGGCTGCAGGTGTAACTAGCTAAATCATCAGCAACGCCTTTTATCTTGCATGTGATTGGCGATTGATAGCGTTCAAACCCTGTGTCTTGCCGAATACACTTGCTCAATTAGACTGCGGCTCTTGGTCATGGTCCACCTACAAGATTCAGTTTGAGGCTGTGTTGAAATCGAATAGGTGGACCAACGAACAGGCTTCGACTGCTGTAACAACCGCCGCGACCAGGCCTTGGCTGTATTGGTGCTCAACATTTCCCGCGTCCCGCTTGGTAGGTGCGCATCTAACGACTCTTGCCAAGTTACGTGCCGACAATTATATAATCCCCGGCACGTAAGTTGGCAAGAGTCGTTAGACGCGCACCAGAAGTCGTTTTTTAAGTATCTTTGGTAGTGGAGCGGGGCGCGGAGAACATTTAGGACCGCTCCGAGCGCGCGATTGGTTTGTCAACTGACACAAGGATTGACTGACCAATCGCGTTGCGTCCACGTTCCGTTCGCTCTGTATGGTGGTTGGACAGTTCGCAGAATATGCGCGAACTTACCCCCACTACGCCAAAACCTTGCCAACTTATGTGCCGGGCACTATACCGAATTCAAAAGGGATCACGAGGCGCACAAAAATTGTTCATGTGGATCGATTGGCCCGTTATCATGGGTCTAACAATGCTCGGGACGAGCATGTCTAAGATGGAGGCAATGTTACAGACAAGGCGTTTTTCTGTTCTGTGGTTACAGATAAGGCAACGCACTCTAATGACTAGAGGAAGAACTAGTAGTTGCGTAGCGCCATCTAGTATCAAATAGCGGGAGTAATCTTCTCGAAAACTCGTGTCCAATTGAACTTTCCAGAATGTTTAACAACACATTCGAACATTCTGGAAACTTCTCGTCGCTTCGGGAATAATGGGTTAACGAGAGTCAAATATCCTGGAAAGTTCTCGACGCATCAAGAACAGTCTAGAATGTTCCAGAACAAATTTCCCGCGCTATATAAAGGGTGGGACAGTTTTCGATTTGGAAGCGATACGAAGAAAGAAAGAAAATTGTTTAATTGCCACAAACCCACATACATACATGCTTATGGTAAACCGCTAACAATAGTATTAATAGTACTTAAATTAAGTTAGTAAAGGCGAGAAATAAATAATATACTACCTACATTTTGTATAAAACAATAAATAAAGTTAATTTAAAAATCAAAAACCCGACTGCGAACTAAAAAGATGTAAACAAGTAGAAAATCATGCTGTGCAGTCGGAGGATTAGCCGGTCAGCCAGCTCGCGAATATATATCCTCCCACTGCACAGCATGATTTTCTACTTGTTTACATCTTTTTAGTTCGCAGTCGGGTTTTTGATTTTTAAATTAACTTTTTTTATTTACAGCTTTTTTTAGTTAACATGTTTTTTTTCTAATCGCATTTAAACATATAAGTGGTATATATATTTGTAATCACCTTTAAAAAGCCTTTATTTTGATACCCCACTCGATGGGTCTCGAAGAAAAAAAATATTGAGTCGCCCCCAATATGGCGCACGAAAGCCGCCATTTTTGTTTTTTTTTAACGTCACTTATCTAAGAACACTTGGGCGGCCAAGCCCTATCTAACGATGTATTAATTATAAAAATCCATCTAGCGGTGTGCAATATATGAGGTAATAAAGAATATTACATACATACAAACATACAAGCCTTCCTTACAGCCGGGTAAAAAAGAAATAGGGAAGCAATCAAAGCGAAAATAGTTAAATAGTGCGACGTAAGAAAATTGTTTAAGAAGTATTTGAGTAATAAAGAGTGATTAATTAATAAAATCTGCTGTTTAAAAATAATATATCTCGAAATCCCAGCTCGTAACAATACCTAACATAACTCCAACATTCTCCGAAGATTTAGGCAGCAGTGCAACCATGTACCTTTCGCCGTTTGTTTTAAGTCCCATGTAATAAGGGGCGAGCTCATTGCCATCAACTGGTCACAAATCAAAACTCTGGACTGTTATTTAGAAATTCCACGTGTCCAGCAGTAGTAGCCACGACTCCAACGATTTCGTCAGGTCCACCAGGGACCCATCCAATACCATCACCACGAATCCAGAAACCGGCAGCCTATTGCGTAAGTGATTTCGGCAAGGCAAAGGGTTTTGACACTTGTGAACCCATCAATCGACCACTCACGTGGGAGATGAAAGTCGCGATGTGGATTTCCGTCTATGTGATTGGTCGATTCATGGGGACAAACCCTTTGCCTTGCCGAATTCACTTACGCAATATTAGGCTGGGTTCCTGAGAAATTCTTGCCTAAGTACAAGGGCGGATTTAAGACGGTATTTTTGTGTACTGTGGAGGTTCCATCACAGTACCTACTTACTTAGGAGCAAATCAAATTATCAGAGTTGTTAATTAAAATATATGAATAAAATAACAGAAAGAACATGAGTGAAACTCTTGACTATTTCTGGCTGGAATTGCGTTTCCAAAGACTACTACTACTAGCACTGCCGAGTGATCTTTCTCCACCTTACTCTTCACAACAGGATGACAGAAGAGCGTTCGAATGGATTGGCTTTAATGCATATCCATCAAGACGTAGTGGCAAAAATGGACTCTAATAAAGTGCTAGACATCTTTAGCAGCGAACATAAAAGAAAACTGTCTTTATTAACCTTTAATTTTTCTATTGTTTTGACACTTTCATAAACCTTCCTATACATACTTGAACTTGTAGAAATAAACTTGAAGTATGCTTGATTGTTGATTTTTTTTTGCGTACGGCCCGGGCACAAGCCCCTCCCAGAAAAAAATCCTAGGTCCGCCCTTGATTGATTGATCCCTAAAATCGTTTTGCTAGCCATGGTCGAGTTTATGACGAAGCTTTATCTCCGTGAAGCGAGAATTTCGTTCCTTGTTTTTTTTTGTGGGTACACTTTCTAGAACGTAAATGAATGATATCTTTTTCAGGGGATACTGATGACAACGTGTGATCTGTCCGGATGCTGCAAACCATTTGGCGTATCGAAAGCGATAGCAGAGTCCGTGTATCAAGAGTTTTATGATCAAGTTCGTGAATTGATTCACTTCTTTTGGGATACAATGCTACTTTCTTCAATTTAGATGTTCTTGAGCGACAGGATCGCACAGTTAATTTAGGCTCACTTACACTACAAAAAAAAATAACTTGAATGCAACGACAATATAATAGCTCATAGACGCGTAATTCTTGATGCCTTGATCTAACGCACCAAGCCAATTCTGTCAACTAGCTGACCTGTGCACTTAGGTCACCTAGCGCACATTCGCACAAGAATATCTTAATGAACGGTGAACTAAAATGAACTAATAGTACTAGAAGACCGAACTTGTTCATTTCAACTATTGTACTAGTTCGGAGCGTTCCGAGTAAGAACAAGCTTAAGGCTACTGCGTTCTAATGGCGCTACCAAGGTCGTTACAGTTTATGGCTTTTAAGGGCTTTATCGTTGTCTGAACGATTATTAGTGGTTGTAGGTACATTACGCTTATTTATTTGTAGCCTATTATGTTTTTATTGGAACTTTCATATTTCACGGTTTATCAATTTTAAAAAATAATTCCGGTTTGGTCAGGGCGACCGCGAGCGCGCTATGGGCTACACTCCCCTGAGCATGATGGACCGGCGCCGCAGCATCAACCAGCCGGCGGAACAGATCCAGTTCCTGTCCGTGGTGGTGCTGCCTTGTCTCCTGTTGATGCAGAACGTCTTCCCTAACACAAGGCAGCTCACTGACAACTGCAGGTGCGTTGTCTTAATGAATTAAGTTCTTATTCTTCGTCATATCGATGATGCTAAAATTTGCTGTTTTGACCAGAATTTAGTCAGTCTACTGTGTTATCATTTGCCTCACAAATATCTTTTAGAGTGCAGGTGTTGTTGCACAGGACAAGAGGTGAATGAGGCATTGTTTGGGCATTAGTATCTCCGGAATCGCACTGTGGGATTGTCACGTGCCGGTCTCAACTAAGGCGTTAAGATCGGCTTTCAGTCTAACCGGATGTACCTAGGTACACGAAAAAAGTATTGATACTTTGTGGTATCGAGTACATTTCCATTCGATACCTATACTTTAGTACTTTGCATTCGATACTTTTACTCAATGAGTACTTTTTGGAAGGTATCGTATCGTTTAAGAAATTAAATTTTAAATAAGTAATCTTAGAAATTACCCATTTAAAAATTGCGACCTTACGGCTTATGTTTATGGTAATGGCATCCAACCACATGCGAGATGAAAGACATGATGTTGATTCCCGTCTATGTGATTATTCAATTGATGGAGTCTAAACCCTTTGCCTTGCCGAATTCACTTACGCAGTTAGGCTGCCGGTTTGTACCTAATGGAAGGTAACCTATACACACCCACGGTTCGACCTCGGCAAGCGTTGCTTAAACTTTGAAGATCGACTACTGTTTTTGTTTTATCACAAATTCTTCTTAAAAATTGTAGATATAGGTACGTGCTGCACTTTGCGGTTTCACGAATTGTTTCGCGGCGCTGTGCCGCGTCTCTGTAACAGATGGTATGGTCCTAAAGCGCCTGGCTTACAAAGTTATTATCTCATGATTTATTTTGTTTCGCCTGTGCGTATTTAATCAAAGCTTGAACTTGAACCACATCTGGATGTGTTATTGAGCATCGTGGGTGCGTTTACAAGCATATTTAAACTCCCATATACAAGCAGCCAGACCCGGAACAACTATCTGTAGGTCGTACAAATATTTGTTCCGTTCGGGATTCGAAACCGCGACACGCAGCGCGGCAGCCGATCGCTCAGCTACTGCGCCGACCGTGCCGTCAATTATGCTTTTATTTGTTTCTCTTGTCGTGGCAATATAATTTTAAATACATAAGCTTGTTTTGTTCTAGAAAAACGCAAGAAGCGTGGCACGAAGAGATCGAGATCCGCGGCCAGAAGCTGTGGCGGCAGGACGACGCCGTGCCCAGCGCGCGCCCCAGTCGAGCGCTCAGCGAGCCAAGTGCGACTAGAGACTGAACACTGTACCTTGAGTTTATTTATGAATAAAATACTTTTCATATTTATAATAGTTTTATTCAATCTCAATAAAGCCATTCGATGCACCGACCACAGCCTAATAAAACAATCGACCAATCACATAGACGAAAATCTACATCGCGTCTTTCATCTCGCACGTGATTGGTAAATTGTTCATACTCTTTCATGATTTCGAACCCTTTGCCTTTCCGAATTCACTTATGCAATTAGGTTGTTGCGTATGTTAATTTGACCCAATTAGTGAGTACCTAAGAGTATGACAAATACCATACTCTTTAAAGAGTATCTTCAATAATGGAAGCGTCCAATAATGTTTAGCAATAGGTACCTAATTATTTTAAAAAGAATTTGTCATATACGATAATGATAAAAGATTTTATTTCTTTAAGTTGGTTTGTACAAACACTTTTACATATCGATCATATTTTTTTAAACTGATGAGGTCGGCGTTTTCTATTTGACTAGTTACTCTGAAAAGAAAGGCCGAAACAAACTCAGAGGTCAGTCTCTTTTAACGTCCAGACAAAATCTTGGTTAGATAATGTGAAGACCATGTAGACTGGTGTCCGAAATGGTCTTTTGAGGAAAGAACCAGCCAGATTGAGTGGCCCTGTCCAGTCAGTGCACGCATTTGTCAATAACCGATTCGATTCATACTCTTGGGGTCAGACCCTTTGCCTTGCCGAATTCACTTAAGCAATTAGGCTGCAGATCAAGTTTGAAGTGGGCGGTCCATTGCATGAGTGCACTCGAGTAACGGCTGACGACAGAGAGATGGCGAATCATGTCAGACTGAAGTCTCATTGCAAAATGATGACCACGACTGCTGTTTAGATTTGAACCCAACACTAACGGCCAGCGCGCGCCGTCTGCACTTGGCATACTCGCGCGCGGCCTACGCAGCACCGATGTGTGGGTGAGCGGCGCGACATCAACGCAGCACGGCGCGGGTCGAGGACATTCGCTACCACGGACTCCACCGCACCAGTCGACACCTCTTCCTAAAATCTAAATGTTTGTCCGGGACAGTTAGCTGTAATTTGAATATAACGGCTTTAAAATCAGCCGCCTTTTTATACAGCCCACTCTTCATCCACGAGCTAACAACTGCTCTGTCAAGAGTGTACCGACGAAGAAGTAAGCCATGTATTCACTGAGAAACATTTGTTTATTCTGTTTCAGAAACTAAGTAAATCTACGCCTTGTTATTCTTCTTCCTCCTAGCCTTCGCCTTTTCTCACTTTATGGCTCATTTACAGCCCGCAGCCCGTATGCGGTCACCGACTAGTATATACGGGTTTTCGGTTAGCCGTATTCGACCACAGCCCGTTCGGTCAACGGCTAGTGTAAACAGATTTTCGGTTAGCCGTATTCGGCCGCAGACCGTTTTCGGTGTCTTGTTGAAACGCGCCACTCATTGTGAATGAATGCATGGTTGAATGCGTTCGCCGAATCCGGTAAACCGACAACTTATACGAATACGGTCGCCGTATTAGGTAAACAGCCCAATTCGGTTAACCGATACGGTTCAACCAAAAATGGTCGCCGTAGGTATACGGTGGCCGACCTAAAGTAAACGCGCCATTAGGTAGGTTCGGCTCTTCTTATCTCACAGCGCCAAGCCGTTCCGTCGAGTTTTTCTTCTTCCTAGCTCAACTCCACTTTCGTTGGGATCTAAAAACTAAATCTACGTGTTCGTGAAAAAATTCAGGTTTCAGAAAAATATATTTGTTAACATGTTTCTATGTTCCCCGCTTGCGGTGAGTAGCATTTCACTTATTTTAAAAGATAGTATGAGATGACAAATTATGTTTAAAATTAATTGGTGACATATTCTAAACGACTATGCTATGTGGACGGCATTGTCTCCGAAACATTGTTTCTATAAACATTTACCTGATGTTGCAGAAGCTTTGTGATTTCAGTGATTTCATACCGCACCAAACTTCGTGAGATGATTCTTCAGATCATTTTGAACGAATATAATATAGCTGCATTGAAGCTGGGAGCATTAAAGTTCAGTCAACGTGGAATATTTGTTCGGTTGCTCACGCTTTTTGTTTTAGAATAGCAATATTTTGCACAATTTCTTTCGTCAGGCGTTTACATATTCAAGCTTGGTGAATGAGTTGCCGTGGCTAAATTCTGGGCCAAAGATAACATTTACATACATACATAAAATTGCGCCTTTTTCCCATTGGGGTAGGCAGAAACTACAGAGCGCCACCTGCTACGATCCTTACATACTTCTTTTGCTTCAGTCACATTCATACATCTAGTCATACACACACGCCGGTTATGAGTACTGCGCACCTGGCCTTTCTGAAGAACATCACCTATAAGGTCTATGTATGTCTTTCTAGGGCGTCCCCTCCCGGCGTTTCCATTCACGTCTGCCTTGTAAATACATTTCGCCTTTCATTCATCCTCTCAACATGGCCATACTCTTTTCAATGTTAGTCACTACATCTCCTTTTAGACCACAACGTAGTCTTCTCTCTACTTCATTCCTCAATTAATCTTTTTTTTTTTTTCACAACATTTAACTTTTTATATTTGCCATTGAATAAGTGTATCCCATAACTCCCAATGCTGCTATGTAAGTACATTTTTAATACGACGCGTCGCTTTGCTTTGACTCTGTCTCAGTGTGTTTTAACCGTGTACGTTACCCCAACAGGAAAGTGACTCCTAGAGTGATATGAGTGGAACGTATAATTAGAGCGTAATCAGCTGTGAATGTGCGCCAAATAAAAAATAAGTGCGTCTCGTAGTTTTTGAAAAAAACGGATAAAACGGTTCCTGATGGGGTAACGTTGTTCCAGCAGGAAAATTCTAAACGAATGATCGTAATGAGAAATAAAGTGCATGGGCAGAGAGCTTATAGTTGAGCAAAAATGTGCGCCGAAAATATAATTGGTGCGTCATCAGGTTTTCGAGATATTGCATTTCCTGCTGGGGTAACGTTTTGCAGAATCGTGTATCTCTAAAACCTTTGTACGTGCGCCTGTAGAATAAACATACACAAGTAGATTTAAGAAAATATTTATAATTTTCAAGTAATTGCGATTTTTAAAAAACGCGAAAAAAAATCGCATCGTCTAAATGAGAAAACGTATAAGCTCGCTGAAAACTGTATTCAGTCCATCTTGACGCTTGTAATAACCATAAAAAGTTTCAAAAGCATGCATGCTTGCGTTATCGAATAATATTGCTAAAAGTCAAAACGAGAGTGTCATAACTTTGACGGCAAAATACAAGAAACCAACTTAACCCAAGATAATATGGTGTAAACCACAAGTGTGTGCGTTTAGTCAAAAATATATAGTGAAAATATTCAGCTTGGAATGTTTCGCATTAAGTAGATTTAAACAAAAAACTAAACATGTAAACAAAGGCTGGTTATCCGACCAAATTCGAATGACTACAAAAAAGCGACGGATTCATACGTAACGATGACCTTCTTAACTTTACTCACGAACCGGTTGTAGCGTGTTGTGCCTGAGTACACTGAGATAGAAAAGTTATAAAAAAATAACATGTTATTGTTTTAAATTCTACTAGCTTTTTCCGTGACTTTGCACTTGATTAGGTAAGTACATTAGAAAAAGTAGTGCCAAGGTTTAACCTATCTTCTTTATTCCAAATTTCATTAAAATACATTCAGTATTTTGTGGACAAATCCAGACATTTGCCTTTATAATATAAGTAGAAAAAATTAGAGACCAAATATTTTATGGCGCCTGTTTTAAAAAAAAGAAGGTCAAGATACCTATGTGTTATGAATACCTGTTACAAAAAATAACCTACAAATACAGTTTATAAATAAAAATCCAATTAACGCAACAGTAAAAAAAACAACGTAGATAACTACATATACATTGATTTAAACCATAGGCTAGATAAATTAACATTGAGTTATTAGGGTTCCGTACCCAAAGGGTAAAAACGGGGGTCCCGTTTTACCCTTTGGGTACGGAACCTAAGACTCCGTATTACTAAGACTCCGCGGTACGTCTCTGTGATTTTCTGTGATTATAAAATTTTACTGTTTGTATTTTGGTACTTATGTAAATGAAAAACTGATCTGTGATTTTAAATAATAGTGACTACACTCGGTACAAATAATTTGATTGAACTGTGTTCTAATATTAATAGGTTTGTAATTTGATCTATGATTTGAAGCCATAATTACTTTAAGAAACAAATTAAGATAATAAACATAATAATTTCTACATCAACAACCTCTTTCATTTGTTACGGTCACAAGGTGCATTTAATGTATTTTTAATAAGCCTATGAAATTAGTCATACCAACAAAGGTTTGAACGCGACTGTACGGACAAAAGCTTAGGTTTAATACGTCCAATTAAGAATGTCATCGATATGTATGATTCCGTCGCTTTTTCGTAGTCATTTGAATTTGGTCGGATAACCAGCCATTGTTTACATGTTTAGTTTTTTGTTTAAATCTACATAATGCGAAAGATTTCAAGCTGAATATTTTCACTACATATTTTTGACTAAACGCACACACTTGTGGTTTACACCTACTTATCTTGGGTTAAATCGGTTTCTTGTATTTTGCCGTCAAAGTTATGACACTCTCGTTTTGACTTTTAGCAATATTATTCGATAACGCAAGCATGTATGCTTTTGAAACTTTTTATGGTTATTACAAGCGTTAAGATGGACTGAATACAGTTTTCAGCGAGCTTATACGTTTTCTCATTTAGGCGCTGCGATTTTTTTTCGCGTTTTCAAAAAAGCGCAATTACTTGATAATTATAAATATTTTCTTAAATCTAATTCCGGCACAAATCAAGAGCTACTCGTGAATGTTTATTCTACAGGCGCACGTACAATGGTTTTAGAGATACACGATTCTGCAAAACGTTACCCCAGCAGGAAATGCAATATCTCGAAAACCTGATGACGCACCAATTATATTTTCGGCGCACATTTTTGCTCAACTATAAGCTCTCTGCCCATGCACTTTATTTCTCATTACGATCTTTCGTTTAGAATTTTCCTGCTGGAACAACGTTAGCCTAGCAGGAACCGTTTTTTTTCAAAAACGTTGAGACGCACTTATTTTTTATTTGGCGCACATTCACAGCTGATTACGCTCTAATTATACGTTCCACTCATATCACTCTAGGAGTCACTTTCCTGTTGGGGTAACGTACACGTTTTAACCCTAACGAAAGAAACATGACTCCATACAAACTAAACTCTGAACAATATTAATAAAATGGCTGGATGGTCAAGTAGAAAGGTAACGAATTAAAACACGCAATGACATGATAGCAAATTTATTTATCCTAATACGATAGACATAATACATTGTATTCCAATT
The DNA here is from genome assembly GCA_964057195.1 of Orthosia cruda. Lineage (NCBI taxonomy): Eukaryota > Metazoa > Arthropoda > Insecta > Lepidoptera > Noctuidae > Orthosia > Orthosia cruda. Next base: position 39,325,218 of record OZ059836.1, read on the forward strand.
TAATTTGGTGTACAACGAAAATACATGTAAATTATACTTCTGTGTAACTAAACAGTCGATTATTATCTAGTGATGGACACACTTTATAGCTAGTGATATAAAGCTAACATTTTACATTTTTGTACACCAAAGGCTCAGTGTCATACCTTATCTGAAAACTTCAATTTCTATAAATAATATTGCCAAACTCCTTTTCACCCCTGTAAACAAAGAAACACGTTTTTTTTTTAACTATAACTAATTTACAATCTATGTTATTCAGATTACTTTTAACTTTCGCTCTTTCAAAGCACTAACGGTGCATCACAATTTTATACAAAACTGCTCAGCCGTTAACACATCTTTACATCTACCCATAGAGTAACACACAATAAATACAATCAATTTCCTTAACGAAATTATAAAAATGAATTATACATTAAAATAATGAGATTTATAATGCATTACATGTCGAAATATACATGGCAAACCACAAAACATAGGGACTAACTGATGAACTTCTACCAATTTAAGAATAATTTCAACAATTTCAATTATATTGCTCAATAATTTAAACAATAACTTATTTTTGTTCTAATACATATTATCTGTGAAACATTATGCACCTCGAGTCTTCACTGTTCCATTTTCAAAAAATGAAAAGAGCATTACTTTTTTTTATTATAAAATATAATCTGTGGAATGCTGTGCTGTGTAATTTTTTGTCTGCATTAGTTTCTTTTTATTTTTTAATCACTGAAGATTATTGCAAATTGTGTTTTATAACAAAAACTAGAAGGCAGGGTCATTGATACTTGTTCTCACAACTGCAATAACATTCGGGGAGGAACTTTAAAACTACTCGCTTGCTGCAACTGGCCTATCAACAAAGTTCGATACCTTATATTGTCTTTGAGCTGTCTAATTACTATAGAACACATAGTGCAACACAGACACTCGTCTCCCTTGTACCAGACAGGCAGGCTTAATGTCCATATGATTAATATCTCACCACAGAACTGTACTTTTACTATTTAAATTCTTTATAAGATATATATTTTGCACAGCGGTTTGTAGCAAACCTAATCGGACATATTTACATTTATTTATAAAGAATCTGTGTTGCTAAAGTCCTTGCAATTTGTGAAGACATTTGCAATAGTAGGGTCACACACGAGGTCAATGTGTGCATGAATTTGTAATTATGAACGCACACATATGCCATGTTCAACACACAACTTCAACATCACGTTTAACAAGGATATTATTGAGTAAAAAAAACACGAGTTTGGAACCTCCTTTTGGTAAAAATAGGCCAATATACGGTCACACACAAGGAGGATGGTTTTAAAGTTCGAAGCTCGCTTCTGGATCCGATATTGTCTATTATGTGTTTCTTATTTTGCCGGGGACGTAGCTCTTGTCTATGGTGGGGTCCTGGAGGAACATGTGAAGGCACCGCTCGTTTTGCGCCAACGGATGGCCAGCTATCTTGTTAATGAAAACTTCTAGACCTGGAAAAGATGAAATAAATGTGTTATTCACAGAGTTAAAAGTACAAAGTGAGCGGCCAAGTTCTGATGCCACTGTGAGCAGTATAGAAAAATTAAAAATGAATGCTGTGGTTTTACTCTCGTCTCCAACCCCACAAAACTGTACAGTTTCCGAGAAAAAATAGCCTATGGAACTAAGAGATAGTGTAGCTTTCCATGTCAGAAAGGATTTTCGTGGTCCGATCTTCTATGAAAACTTGCCGAGATTACCTTGTTCCTACAAAAAAATACTCGTAGACACACAAGTATTACCTCTATATGACAACTTTAGCTCATTTATCTATACAAACAATTTATAATGAAGTGTCTATTTGTGACAAAATTACAGCTTTTTACTAAACGCTTATGAAAGTAGATGATACCCGGTACTTTTTTTTTGTCTGTATCTCTGTTTGTTCTGGCTTACCTCCGAAACGATTTTGACGGGACTTTCACTGGCAGATAGCTGATGTTATAAGGAGTAACTATTTAACTGGGTACTTTTATTTTTTACGCAGTGAAGTTCCGCGTAATAAAAGAAAACTTGTTTTTTTTTTATAGTTTTACGAGTTATATAAAGAGTTAGATCCGAACGAAGTCGCTGGCAACAACTAGTATATTATATAGCCAAACTAAGGCCAGTTTGACTGTAATCTAATAACCTATATAATTATAGACATACATAGACCTTATAGGTGATGTTCTTCAGAAAGGCCAGGTGCGCAGTATAGTCATCGGCACGTAACTTGGCAAGAGTCGTTAGATGCGCAGAAGTCGTTTTTTAGGTCTCCTTGGTAGTGAAGCGGGACGCGGGGTACAAGGTCGCGCCGATCCGAGCGCGCGATTGGTGGCTCAGTCGACCCTTGCCTCTCGCACCCCGTCCTCGCTCCCGATTACACTTGCGTGCACGAAAGTTGTAAACTTTGTTTTTGTTAAGATTTTGTTAAGTTAGTTTTTGTTAGGAGTAGTTGTAATTGTTTTGAATTTAGTTTCTATTACGACTGTTACTGTTTTATTTTGATAACACTGCCATAATTTTTATAATTTTTTCAATTTTTTTTTTTAACTTGTATCTGTAAATATTTTATTTATAACAACTAATAAACTTCACGAATTTCTCTGCTTTATTTAACTTTCCTCTAAACATACATATTTAAAAATAAATGATGACCATAACCATTGAAAAATGACAAGTAAAAAAAGTGACCACTTTTTTGTGGCAATAAGTGTACGATGCGCGAACTTACCCCCACTACGCCAAAACCTTGCCAAGTTACGTGCCGATGACTATACTCATAACCGGCGTGTGTGTATGACTAGATGTACGTGAGTGAAGCAAAAGAAGTATGTAAGGATCGTAGCAGGTGGCGCTCTGTAGTTTCTGCCTACTCCCATGGGCAAAAGGAGTGAGTTTATGTATGTATATAAATGAGCTAAAAAAGTTCTGCGAAAACATCTATTGTAGGAAAACAGAGTCCGCCCAGTTTTATGATTACACGATATGCCGCGACATCGGATAGCCGGATTATTTTTTTGTTTTACAAATTTTATTGATATCAGTGATTACACATGTATTGCGAAAGGGTAATAAACTTTGTGCGATATGTATTGTAATGAACATAATAGAGAATAATGACGTAGGTAGATGTTAACAATGGCATATTCACTGTTAGGTATTGTGTTGCGACTTTGATTGGTAAACCACATAACTTAGTGTATATGTATTTTAATAAGATGTTAGTTGCGTTTTATTCACTTTATTGCACCTACCTATTTATCTTTGCATCATCCAAAGTTTGACTGGTAGAAAATGCTTATGGCATTAAGACCCATTTTTTTATCCGTAGTTAACTTAACCAATTTTTTATTTATTTATTATAGGCTCGCGTTTAACCACTATCTCGCGTGATGATATGGTCGAAGGTGGAGCACGCTTGCCTAGAAGTAACCTATTCACTCTTGACTTGAAGACCCCTAGGTTGTAGCTATCAGGAAACAAGGACGCCGGCAGCGAATTCCACTCCTTAGCTGTACGCACAATGAAAGTATTTTCCAAACGCTTTGTGCGTATGGGTGGGATATCCACCATGTACCGATGGCGCCAGTGGCGTGCCTAGGGTTTCAAAATAAGGCAAGCCCACTAAAATTTAAAATGATTTCAAAAAAAAAAAAAAAAAAAAAAAAAAAAAGAAAAAAAAAAAAAAAAACTTTTCGACTGAGTATGTAGGTACCTACATATGTATCATCGCAATTTTCTCATAAACTACTGGTTAGGTATAATAAATTAAAAGTAAATTCATCCATCTTCTTCTTTCCTCTTCTTTCTTCAATTTCACTCTTGCTTGTCGTGCGGTGAATGAGGTAACCGAAGCACACTGAAGGCATGCTAGTCCTAGATTGAATATAATAAACATATCAGCAATTGCATACCTCCGGTGGCTTTAAAAAAAGCCGTTTGGTTTGCTTCATTGCTTGAGGGAACAAAGTAATGGTAAGTAGTTGCTTGCTTCGTAACAGGACTAACAGGTTACAGACGAAAAAAAAAAACAAAACCGAAAGTTAAAAAATAGCTAGATAGAATGTAATAAGGAATTTAAATAAATTATTTATATTCTAATTGGAATCGTCTATCTTTCTTAAGAAATGATTTAATTACATCAGAGTAAAATGTTGGTGATCGTTTTAATTCTACCAACAACTGTTTTTCAATAGCTATCATTGATAATTCGGAAAGACGCTCTTGACCTTGTGTATTTCTCAGATAGGTATGGATACGTTTAAGAGACGAAAAAGCACGTTCCGCGGAAGAACTGGTAGCCGGAATAGTTACAACAAGATACGCTAACTTTAACAGCTCGGGAAAGGCATCTTCGAGGTTATTCTCATGAATGAAATCAATTAATTCGAAAACATTACGATCTTTCAGATCAGGACTAGAATACAAGCAAATCAATTGGCTTTTTAATGTTTGTTTGTCGAAATAGTTTGCATAAATGTCAAATAATGAATCTAATTCCTCTGTAGGAAAATGTTAAAGAAATTAACTGTTTTTTCTGAGCAAAGTTTAAAGATTTTACCTTATCTTCGCCAATCAAAACTTGAACGCATTTAAATCCTCACAAGGTACAATTACCTCCATTGTTGTAGGTAAGTCACCAAAACAATTGTATCACTGAGAAAATCTAAGAAAACACATAAAACTCTAAAACTTTTCCCACTCAAGCAAATAAAAGCAAAAAACTGAAGCACAGACTACTAAGACAGTGTTACCAACCATAAACAAAAATATTCCCCAATTTTTTTCCGAATTTCCCTAAAAATCCCTAAATAGAATTTTATATGTGTTATACCTACATACTTATTTAGTACCTAAATTATTTCGTAGGTAAATATAACGTTACATATTAAGTTGATAAAAAAAAATGAAAAATACAACTATGCAAACTTGTTAATTATTTCTAGAACCACATCATCATCCTGTTGCTCCTTTTCATTTGACGTCTCATTTTTGAAGTCATACATATGTACGATGAAGTTCTTGATCGTGTCCACAGTATGATTAAGTTTTACTCACGATCCATAATCCCGATTTATAAGGAAAATCGTACCATCATGATACTATGTACCTTTTTAGGGGATATGAATTACATATCGTGCGTTCCTTTTTAGGCACAAAACAGAAAACACACGCTTTGTTTTCGATTTGGTAAGTTTTGTTCGAAATCCCTAAAAAAATCCCCAAAATATTCCAGTCCCCAAAAATTTCCCTTTTAACACTTCTAGTCCCTAAATTTAGGGACAAAATCCCTAAGTTGGTAACCGTGTACTAAGAGATATGAACTGAAGTGAGTTGCACTCGGGACGTTGCAGAGTTGTCATTTGGCAAAAAAAAGTCGCCAGTTATATGAAAAATCTAGCTAGATGTCGCAAATTTTTTATTTTTAAGATATTGCTTGAATATTTATATTCGTTATTTTCAAAAGTCGCTAGTTTTTATTGTTGCTAAATCTTAAAAAAAGTCACCAAACTCGTTAAAAATCTCCAAGATCTCACAACGTCGCTAAAACGGCAACACTGCAGAGTTGGCAAGGTGACAAGGTCACGCATATGCGTGCAACTTCACTTGCAAGCCCTGCTTAAATCTTCAAACTGATCGTCTACAAAGACGCACAAGTTTCTAACTCGTTATACGGCACATCGCTATAAGTGCGAAAGAGACAGATGTAGTATTTGAAAGCCCGGTAAAAGCCGGTGCGTGTAAGCGAGATAGCTATATGTAGATGCTACAACTGCAAATGCGAAACTCTGCGCGCGACCAATCGCTATGTGAAGTAGTGTGGCATAGGTAGATACTTTGTGTTATTTTGATAAGAATTAAGCGCGCGAACTTTTAAATAGTTCAGGTTTGATATTGATTCTCTATCGAGCATTTTAGTAAGGCAAGCCGGGCTTTTGGGCTTCTATGAAGCTACCGCTACTGGATGGCGCATTGCCGTACGTCTTGTAGTCCGATGATGGAAAGGGGTAGACGGAATCAAATTGTGCAGTTCCGTCGCACACTCCCCGAAATGTAACCGATAAAAAAACAGACAGGCTGGCAACTCGGCGTCGATGTTCGAGGCTCTGGAGTTTTGAGACGACCAGTGCATCGTTGCCAATAAGCTTTTTGGCTCATCTGTCAGTCGACTCAAGTGCATCAAGCTGGTATTTGGCAGATCCATCCCAGAGGTGAGATCAGTACTCCATGCATGACCGAACTTGCGCTTGATACAAGTTGAGCAGCTGTTCAGGCGTGAAGTACCGTCTCACCTTAGCAAGGATCCCCAACCTTTTTTGCAGCCAATTGAGCCTTTGCCTCCAAAACAAAACTCGCAAAACGATCCAGTTGGGTAGGGCCAACTTCGAGAAAGAGGTCACCCGTCGAATCCGACTCGGCTGGGCAGCGTTCGGGAAGTTGCGCGGTATCTTCTCGTCTAACTTACCACAGTGTCTCAAGACGAAAGTCTATGACCAGTGTGTGTTGCCAGTGATGACTTATGGCTCTGAGACGTGGTCGCTTACAATGGGCCTCATCAGAAAGCTTACAGTCACCCAAAGGGCAATGGAGAGGGCTATGCTCGGAGTTTCCTTACGTGATCGAATCAGAAATTTAGAGATCCGCAAGAGAACCAGGGTTACCGACATAGCCCGGAGAATTGCCAAACTTAAGTGGCAGTGGGCAGGGCACATTGCTCGCAGAACGGATGGCCGATGGGGCAGAAAGGTTCTGGAATGGCGACCGCGAACCGGAAGACGTTGCGTTGGAAGGCCTCCCACCAGGTGGACCGACGACCTGGTGAAGGTTGCAGGGATACGTTGGTTGCGAGACGCACGGGACCGGTCAAAGTGGCGACGCTTGGGGGAGGCCTATGTCCAGCAGTGGACGTCTTTCGGCTGATATGATGATGATGATGATGAGCCTTTGCCTCAATGAATGGACCAAAATTAAGGGTCGATGTCAACGTCACACCAAGAAGGTCGAGATGGTCCGTTATCGGCACGGTTACACCACGGAAGGATGGAGCCGGGTGGAATTGGATCTTTTTTGCGGAAAAAATACCAATAGTTAAATATGGTAACCGATGGTTTCAAATTTCGGTAATAGGCCTTTTATCATACATTTTTAACCTCACAAATGGTCAAATTAGTTGCAAGAGTTAATTATTTGACTATTTATTTAATACTAGCTTCTGCCAGCGGCTACGCCCGCGTTAATGTCGAAAATTATCCCAAGGGAACATATTTCCGGGATAAAAGGTATCCTATGTGCTATTCCATACTATAATCTTTCTCCGTGCGAAATTTCGTCCACATCCGTCCAGTCGTTTGAGCGTGAAGAAGTAACAAACATACAAACACACACACACCCACAAACTTTCGCCTCTATAATATTAGTGTGATTATTAGAAAAACAAAATAACCTATGGGAATGTACCTTCGGGATGAAGAGTATTCTTTGCCAGATCATAGTATACTGTTCACATTTATAATAGAACCAATAATTTTAATAATATGACGCTGTACAATACCGATCTTAATCTAAATCTTGATAATAGCTGGGTATCTGACCGTTGTATTGTCGTACCTTAATTACCTATTATGGTAAATATTGTTATAGTTCTGTCCTTTTCATATGTTACTTGGAACATCGGCGACGCCTTTATTATTAAACAAATAAATTAAAAAAAAAATATTATGAAATATTTATGGTATTGATAAAGAGGAAAAACCAGAAAAAGAGAAATTATCCTCTTTCTTATCAAAAGGATAAATAATTACTTTTAATTAGTACCTGCCTAGGTCTAGATTTAGAATCTGAATTTATTAAAATATTTTTAATAGCAAATTGATAAATTTACAATCTAAATTGAATTATTAACTGGAAATATTTTTATGCGATACCGTGCCTCGTTCTAAATGTAAAGATTGAATGTATTAAAATTATTATTTTATAGAATATGGGAATACTAATTGCTTACATAATTAGTAAAATTGTTTACGGTAAATGGAAGAAGAAAAACCTTACCAATTAAAAATATAGGCACTGTTATTGAATTATGCTATTTCACTTAGGTAAAGGAAAACTACAAAGCTATTGGCAGAAACACTACAAAGCGAAAACTAACTTTCTTTGCCGAAGTCAGTGTCTTTGGTACCTATTGTTTTCCGGTTTGAAAGATGTTTTTCGCTTTGTAGCGTTTTGTTTTGGAGGTCGGTTTGATTTTTAGTTAAAAGATTTTTATTTATCTTTTTTTAGTTTTGGTAGGTACCTCCAAATACCATGAACATCATTTATAGCCAAAGTAAATCTCATGACGTTCCAATAAGCCCAAACATGACTAGGATCCATTGTTTTATTTCAGAGTTCCAATGCCTATTATATATTATACTTATCCTTAAATTAATATAACACGTATACAAAGTAAGAAACACAACAATAACTCAATTAACAGGCAACAACTAAGCTGGCTAGTATGTACTTAACCTTAGCTAGCAGCTAGCCTATTAGGAAATCGTGGGATTTATGATCATCGGCCTGTCTTCACCACTTATATAAACAACCATCTGGCAACTGACACAGAGGAAGATGGCGGGACTCAAGGCTTGGATACCGGAAAAAAAGAAAAAATTGAACCGGTAAACGCCTAAGTACATAGGGAACTTATTCTTTCGGTTTGGTTCTACCTTTTACCACAATTAAACGGTTTTGTTTTAGGCAACAAAAGTTCGTAAATTGGTTTTGTGGAATTAATCGGTATCGAACGTTTTTTTTCGCCTACCTTCAATGCGCAACCGTGCTTAGTACAAAAAACAATTCAGTTTTAGCCCCCCTACGTATTATGCGGTTAACCGGAAGTCTATCTGCCGGCAGCAACCGCAACCGGTGGCAACCGCATCGCAGTGCGGATAAAAAATATTTTCTCTTTAGTTTTTTTTAATGCGGTCAGCCCGACGGCTAAACGCAATCCGGTTAACCGCATATAGCGTAGGTACCGTTAGGCGCGCGCCCCGCCTAAACCTGTTAAATCGTGGTTTCAATAACTCTCTATTAACGTTTAGACTCCGAACAAAATTAACGATAAACCGATTATAAAATTTAATAACCGGTTCCAAGCCTTTGGCGGGACCAAACTTGGCACCTACAGAAAGGACTGCAGCCTAATTGCGTAAGTGAATACGGCAACGTAAAGGGTTTTAGCGCTATCAATCGTCCAATCACACTGACGGAAATCCACATCGCGTCATTCATCCCGCCTGAGAATTGGTCGATTTGATAGCGCTCAAACCCTTTGCCTTGCCGAATTCACTTGTGCAATTCGGCTGCTAGTCTACACTTGCCCAAAACCGGGCGAATTGTAAAGGCTGAAAATAAAAATAAATAATCTGGCAACTGTAACGTATCACGTGACTAAAATGGCAGCCATATTAGTCTAATCCTCAGTACAATAAACTGCGCATCTTCAGTCAATAAAATACTTGATACGTAGTTCTAACACACGCAATCCTAAGACAAGATCAATTAAAGTTTCGAATGTACAATATACATGAATCTGTCTAACATGCACGGCTTCCAAATGACGTAGTACTAGTAACATACATAAAATGCATGTATTCCTCGAAAGGGGGTAGGTAAGTGAATACATTTGGTCAGTACCCAAATAATGGGGGGCGTGTCTATAATGGATATTGTCATCAATAGTAACAGGAATTTGGGAAAGGAAGAGTGACTAATTGCGCTGGCAGGCGTACAATTTATTAGTAATTTATTGTGGTGAACTTTTATGATAAGATTCTTCTGGCCTTTGCACAGTGATGCGTCAGCTTTGATTTTATGAATGAATTGGAATAAACTATTATTTTTTATTATACTATTTATTTCAATTAGACAATTAAGCGGCACTTTTGAATGTCAAAAATATATACTTGTCTCTTCTTTTAGTCTGTGCTAAATAAATGTTTTTTCTTTCTTTTCTTATAACCAAAATCTAAATAAATGTTATTTATTGTAATCTAGCTGCTTCTCGCGAATTAGTCCGCGTTTTAATTTTATTGCGTGGAACGCTAATTCTTTTTTAGAAATAAAAGTAGCCCAAGTTACTTCTTATAACATCAGCTATCTGCCAGTGAAAGTCCCGTCAAAAACGGTTCAGCCGTTTCGGAGATAAACCGGAACAAAAAGACTGATATTTTTTTACACTGAAAGACATTATAATGAAATAATTAAATGTTATATTTGTGTAGATATAAAACAATATTTTCAAGCAAATCAACAGCCATTATCATCTCACCAAAAGGGAACCAACTGCCCTACCAATATTAAAGTTGCTGCTTCCTACACCACTCAAATGTAGAAATGGGCTCACTAACTACATCCTATACTCAGTGCATTATTGATGCCACTGTAAATGGGGCATTTTTGTTATGTGTATCAACTATTTTTATATTGGCACCCTTTCAAACTATTTACGCTACAAGTGAAAGACACTAAATGTCACATACCATTATTTTATTATTGAAATATGTTTTACCAGAATAAGTGCAGTATTGGGGCAATTATATTACCTAATTGGAATCTAACTGCAAAACTTTTCTTATTTTACTAAATCATACCCGCAAACTGTCTTTTAGCGATTGCCGCTGAATCAATTTTTTGGTCCATTTCTATCCAAAACAAAGTCAGTTACCTATGACTTTGTGACATTTACCTAACTGAAATCCTTACAAAGTCGCTTCACGCTGTGTCTGTCCCTATAATAATAATTTACTGACAAAATACAATACTTAAAACTTATAACCTATGTTAGTGCTATGTATGCTTAGATCTTTAAAACTACGCAACAGTTTTTTTAATAGATGGAATGTTTCAAGAGGAAGGTTTATAAGTATAACACACGCGGGCAAAGCCGGTGGCAGAAAAAGTATTATCTGCTCTTCTCCTTTTTGTGTGAGGATGTGGCCACCTCTGGTGTCAGAGTTAATTAAGCCACCTCTGGGAACCCCACAGACCTCTGACTTAGCTATTTCAGACTTACTTTATCTATATAAGTCCAGGTTTCCTCACGATGTTTTCTTTCATCAAGATAAACTTAGAAAGAACATATGAATTTGAAAAGTCACATTGAGAGGCTAGGTCTTAGCCACTGAGCCAGCACAACGTATCAGAAAAGTATTATTACAGGGCTATTCCTCTCTCCTACTTATTTAAAATTTAACTGTGTTGTGTCTTTTATTTATATTTACCACATACACACTGTGCATTCTGTATGCAATAAGGATTTGAGGTTTGATTTCATGCAACATCTTTAAGTAATGAACCTAATCTTATCTGAGTCTGAGGGAACATCAGTCGTTGAATTAGATTGAATTTGAAACTAACAAGAATCCGATCATATTCTGTACAGAATTTGAATATTGGTTTATATGTCTAACCTGCCCCCTGCTAAACCTGTGCATGATCAACAACATGAGGATCAATTACTTCATCATTAAAATGATGTAATAATGCATGAATCATTGCAATTAACATAACTTGTTCATGTGTGTGGTATGTAGCAAATATGTAAAGGTTTTGTTCTACATGTATGTAGAATATGAACATAACATAACATCTCTAACATCATCATCTGTTTCTTAGGAGTTGCAAATTGACCTCCGTTCTTCATAACTTTATTCACTATGCACCAAGTTGAGCTTTTGTAAAGACTTATAAGTAATATCAGTCAGATATTGTTAAGAATAAATGGGATATAAAAAATCTCATAGCTGTATTAATACAGTCTTCATTGCCAATAATACTGGAACTTCAAGTGATTAAGAAGCAAATGAGTGTGGATGAAGGCCATGCTAATTTCTGTAATAATTAAATTATGAACATTTGAATGAAGCTATTTCTATCCTAACAGTTTATATATGGCTTTACTTATTTTTGTTTGTTGTCAGCAAAGGTTAAACTTAACTAGAAAGTAATCAGTCAGACTTTAGGGAATTCTATCTTCACGACTCGGTTGCAAAAGCTCTTTAAGAAAACATATTACGTACCTTTTCTACGGTCCTCAATAAATTCCTCTTCAAAAATACCATCGTCTCCACGGAATGGTAGCTGTCTTTTTAGAGCTTTGCCTGGTAGAGGTGGGACGACAATCTACAAAGAAATAATTAAGAATAATTACAAGTACATAAAAATTATAAGTATAGTTGTCACCAAACTTCTGGGCCCCTCTGAAGTTGGCTTTCCAATGCACAAGGCATTGGACTGGTGCTGTTTTTGTATGAGATTTACTACTGCTCAGCCATTGTAGCCAACTTTAGGGCAGCCAAGAAGTTTGGCGAGAACTACCTATATATCTATACCTCTAACAAACCGGGGTAAGACCTAAAGAAGGATGATACAACTAAAAAAATTAAGGTTTTAGGTAAAACATACATAGGGAATTTCCACATAAAACTATAATAAAAATGGTAGTTAAAACTAAGTTTTTTAATATTTAAATTTAAAAAGTATACAATGGAATTAAAGATTATTTTCACAAGATTAAAGGTCAAGTATTAATTAAATACATGTTTGGCATTATAAAATAATGTTGGCTAGAGTTGACACAAGACTATATTATAGTGAGTCATTGTATAGTATAAAAATTAACAGTACTTTTCTGCTCAAAGACTTCAAAGAGATTATGACATATAGGACTTTCCTATTTTATAAAACAACCATGAAGGGAAAAGGTTAAAAGATGGAAGAAGTCAATGACTAATAGTTTATTTTGTGATGAGTTTTTGAATCATTTTAATTATTACAAATTGAATGCATTGGTTGCATATAAAAAAGTTACTTTTTGAAACTCAATTTTGTTTCTAATTGGAAGAGGCCACAATCACCATGCAAAAGAATGAATGTCACCAGTTCAGTGGCCTTCTTCATTAAAACTAAGTAAGACTACAATGAGTACATATTTTGTAAACAAAACCAGTAATTAAATAACAAAATAAAGCAAAAAATTATAAACATAAATCATAAAAGCCGAAATCTGTTATCAAATGAATTCGGAGACTGGTCAATTATGATTCACATGTATCAATAAACATATTTGTTCACTGATAACAGACAGAAAACACGCATACATTATCAATCACCAAATAACATTGGACTTACCTTACTGTCTCTCTCCAATTCGTTTCTTAACCATTCGAAATCGCTGTACCGCCGTCTGACGCTTGATTCTTTAACTTTAAACACTGGCAGGTTCGTCTGAAAGCAAAAAACTTGGTTTGCTAGAATTATCTCATCATATCAGCGAACCGTCGCGTCCGTCCGTGATACGCCCACTAATTCAAGTTGACGCGTCGATAGCGCCCGTTAATCTAATTATATGACAATAATAGAGTCGGCAGCTTACCCTCATGCGAACTTCGTAATCCGTGTAACGTTTCTTCCCTACTCCCATGGTCGTGACTGGGTTCACGACGTCGATTTCTAGGAAGTTCGCCGGTGCCGCGTAGGCATCATCCAGGGTCTGCTTCTTCACATTCAGTCGCCTCGTCGCGTCGGCTGTCGTGTCTTCAGCCATCATAACTCTTTATTTATTGTAACAATCACAAAAACTATGAATAGGACGGTCCACTAATCAAAAAGGAAATGAAAAATGACAAGAGTGAAACATCGTTTGACATTTCAACAAATATGGCGGCGTAAGCAAATTCAAAAAGCTACCAAAGTTTTATGGTAGAATAAAATTATTTTTCGTCTGATCATTTTTACCTTTAAACCATGGAGGAAATGTGTACCGGTCGAAAAAAATTTACTCTCTACTCTACTCTCAAACTTAAGGCTTAGCACGCACTGCGATTTTTATACGAGCGATTTTTTTTTTCGCCCATTCTGCGACCTATGGATTGTATGATGCTGTACGCATTGCGGTAAAAAAATCGTATGGAAATAATACAAAAAAAATCGCGTGAATTAAAATCACAATGAGTGTTAAGCCTAATTCTATAAAAAAAAAAAGTGTGGCATTTAGACACGCTCTAGCTGAGAAAATAAATCTTATTCCGAATTAAATAAATTACCATATTTGGCGGCGGCAACACAGACTAGTCTTTTAATTAAAATATTCCTTACCATTGGCATTTACTATTCTGCCACATTATGACCTCACTGGTGAAAAATCGAATGATTCACACCGTGAAGGTAAACAACAAAGAGTTTTTGTATTATGTTTTTCATCACATAGGCATAAACACGGGTATAAGTCACTCAACTTGTTTCATCCTGTTTCTAGAAGCCGGTGACAAAAACAAACACAAATTTAGATTCATTTATAATTTATTTGTCTTATTTACACCATGATCATAGGAATTGGCTCATTGGATCTTCCTCTCGCCTCTTCTTCATATTGTATGCCTCCAACTCATCTTCTGTGGGTGCCTTTACATCGAACATACTGTTGTATGGACGTTTCCTCTCGTCTATCGAAAGGAGGTACTCAGCGCGCTTTTGTTGTCTTTCTTCTATTTCCAGTGCCTGAAACAGAATATTTTTATTTGGATTAGAGGGTCATGTTATACAACTTGGGGTTTCGGGTATTTCAATTTTATGTAGGTATGGTTATTTCTTTTTAAATGAATATGCATTTTGTTATCATATATAATCTGAACGACGTGATGTGACGCCTTTTTCTCATGGGGGTAGGCAGAAACTACAGTACACCACCTGCTACGATCCTTACATACATTGTTTGCTTTCCTCATAATCTTACATCTAGTCATACAAGCTCGCCATTCTTATCATATATTTGTGTATACTGTCCCATTGCAGTGCGTGAGTCTCTTTTTAAGTTCTCTCCATCTCGACCTTTTTTTTGATACCTGCTCATGCATACTGCACTACCACTAAGTGCAGTTATGTGGGACTCTAACCCACTAAAACTCCACGGTGTCCTCCTATGCTGCTTAAGACGGGAACACGGGCACGCGTTAGCACTCACCTGGAACCCGCTGCGGCTGTCCGTCACTGGACCCTCCTCTGGGGAGTACCCCCCATCACCGGCGCACCAGAACACACTGTACGACCCCGTGTGTGTGTGGCACCCTTGGTCCTCCTGTGACGTGTCAAGGTCAATGGCCCCGCCACCTACTATTTTTAGGGGGGATAGGGAGAGCGGCTAATGCAATACCGACACTCCTCTTCCCCTGCAGCCCCACTGCGTCCGCTATCAGACGATGGCGACCCCGTGCAGGCCGCGGAAGGTAGGGAGAGCGGCGCACCGCAATACCGGCACTCCTCTCACGCCGCGGCCTCCAACCCTCAGCCGCGACATCGTATGGGACCTGGGACGCCCCATAAGACATCGCGACCAGACTCAGTTGCGATGTTGCCTGTTACCCAGCGCCACCTACCTACATGTTGGCCGCTACATAGTCGGCTTAATCGGCAGGCACCCTGACGAGCGGCTCCTCCTCGGGTTCCTCTTCGCTTCACCGTGTGTGACCAAGCCACGGCTACTGAGCCCCCCCGCCTCGACAATGCGACATAGAATCATAGAATCTCTCTCGACGTAGTTCTAAAATATAAAACTCTTTTTTCTTATACCTTTTTCAGTTTATCCTCTTCCTTCTTTCCTTTCTTAATTTCCTTCTTCTTCTTCTTTTTGGCTTTCTTCTTGTTCTTCTTCTTCTTACTGGTCTTTTCGGTTTTAGATCGAATTTCCTTCTCCGACTCTGAAGAACTGCTGTCTGAACTTGATTCAGATGATGAGGATTTGTCTGATTTTTCTTTTTCTGTGGATAGTTTACATCATTAACTTGGTCATTTGTACTCAACAAATACAAAACCATCCCCACAAAGCACCCATTACAAAATTCATTAACCCTTTGTAAATAGAGACAGCGAATGTGCGATTAATTCCTCTTTTTCGTGATATGCCTGTCACGTGGCCGAATTAGAATTCTAGAAAAAAGGCAATTACAGGACACGCGATCGCCTTATCTCTCACACTTTTCTGTCCGTGTCTGGATAAGGTATCAGTCCATTCTATGTCAATAGGTGTATCACAGATAATATAATACGAGCATACAGATGTCTCATCCCAAACAAAGAAAACGTACCGACGTAAATCGCGTTCGGTTCCGTTCCACGGCTATAGATGGTGTTAGCAGCGACTTGCAAGTAAAAGGGTTTTTTCGGTTCGTGCATACTTTATTTTTTCATACAGCGACGATTTGTTTTATAGTATTTTTTGACGGTTTTTACAGTTTCATTGTACCAAAATGTGTTACAATACAAATTTAAAAAATCGGGTGGCATGCCTCAGATATTTAAACCGCGCCATTTATTGAAATCAAAAAATGATCCATTCAAAAAAATCTTTGGAATGAGAATTAAGAGCCCAAGTTGATTTATTGATACACACAATTCAATAACAAATCGATGCATATCGCGCCATCTAGTGACATTTATTTGAACAAAATTATCTTTGTAAGTGCTGGTACCCTGTGGTTGTATATTACAAGAAACCTAAAACGAAATCATACCTTTTTCTTTCTCTTTCTTTGCCGCGTGTTCTAGTGAAGCGGCTGCTTTATCTTCGGCCACTTCCAACACCACTGACTTGCCAGCCTCACCGACGCAATAGGACATCTAAACATAAAAAATAATACATATTAATAAAGTACAACAACAAAAGCATTGTTTGGCATAATTTTATTTACACTATCATTACAAGGAATAAAAAAAAGTTTTTATTTCTACCTTTATGAATGAGTGGCAGCATTTGTATCCCCACTGTCCTTCATGCCAGTACGATCCCCAAACAGACGTGTGGTTGTTTATCAGTACATCCTCTTCATATTTGCTCCTGAAAGTTTTATTTCACGTTAAAATCACGGTTCAATTTTTTTTTCAATTGGGACATGATAATCGTGAATAACATTTTCAATACTGCCTGTAATTTATTTTTTTTAGAATTATTTGTTAACAAATCTTTTCTTTTTATAATATTAGTATAGATTCTTGCAAGTCAAACAAACAGGTAGCCCACCCTGACAGTAAGTGATAATAATATTTGTCTATAAATATTTGAAACTAGATTGAAAAGTCCACCATCTGTCTGTTACCTTTTCACGCCTAAACCATTGAACCAAATTAGATGTAATTTGGTATGGAGATAGTTCGAGATCCTAGGAAGGACAAAGTTTTTATCCCGGAAAACATCCTAACAAGGATGGAAGTTTGTATGGTGAATGAATAATTTCTCAAGTAAGGCGGCCCCCACACCTACAATAATATGGCGCGATATAAAAAATAGGCTATTCGAAGTACTAATGCTGCGCAGACGAAGTCGCGGGCAACAACAAGTAATTACATAATAATAAGTAGTTGAAAACTGTGGTACTCACTTAGCTAGCTGTTTCTCCGGCCCCTGCACCAGCGTACCGTCTCTGTTGTATCGTGTGAACACTTCTGTCTGCGCCAGTAACAGCTCCTTAGGCGGCGCGTGCAAATGCTCCTCACCACCGTACTTCTCTAGGATTTTTTGTTTCACCTGGAAAGTAGAGTTTTTAAATTCAAAAGTGTTATCTAATAAAAGGTATTTAGAACATGATATAATTTTTTTAATTTTTTGTATATATTTAAAAATTGTATGATCAAGAGGAAAAGACGCGTGTGCAAAATTGGGAAGTAGGTAAAATATTATTTGCATGTTTTGATTACAGACACCGGGACGGGTGGAACTCAATAAAAGCTTGTGTGCATTGTAGATTCTAATTGATTTCTGATAAAAAAGATGATTTATTAACAATTTTAAGGGCAATATAATCCCTGGCACGTAAGTTGGAAAGATTCGTTAGATGCACAGAAGTCGGTCGTCTCTTTAGTAGTGAGCGCGCGATTGGTTGGTCAGTTGACACAAAGATCGACTGACCAATCGCGTTGTGTTCACGATCCGTTTGCTATTTATGGTGGTTGGTCAAATACCCCCACTACGCCAAAACCTTGATTATACAAGAAGGTTGTTTGTACCAATTGTCTATCTCAGATTTGAGTAGCCAAAAAAACTGTGATGGGTTGTTGTAGGGCTGACTTTCAACAAAAGTTCCTAAACTACTAATTATCAGCTTAATTGGAATAATGTATATATTTTTTTAAATTAATATTTTGGTTTTGGAACTTTAGTACTTTAATTGTTCATCCTTTTATTAACTGAAAACTTTTAGAAACTGGCATATCCTTGAACTAAAATTCGGAGACATGTGACATACACCAACCCGCACTGGGCCCGCTTGGTAGATTATGGTCACTTTCACGGAGAGGAGGCCAGTGTCTCAGCAGGGGAAATATTATGGACTGGTTATTTTCCTTTCCCGGCTCTTTTCCCCTGTTCTGCCCTAATTTCACCATACATAAAAAGTATTTATATACAAACCTCTGTCTTAAAGTGGTCCTTCTTGTCATGATACTGCCTCTGCAGCAGCTGCAGCTTGGTGGGCTCGGCCAGCAGATGCACGTCCAGGCCTCTCGCCTGCGCCTCCCACGCGAACATCTGCGCCTCCGCGTGGTTGCGGGTGTCGCCGCTGAACCGGACGAAGTTCTCGCCTTCGTAGTCTGATCTGACGATCAAATGGAAGATGTTTATTATAATAGGTTGTGGTAGCCCAGTGGCTAAGACCTCGCCCCTCGTGCTTGAGGTCGTGGGCTCAAATCCGGGCAGATACCAATATGTGACTTTTTCAAATGCATAATATGTACTTTCTTAGTTTATCTTGGACATCACAGACAACGACGAAGGAAAACATCGTGAGGAAACCTGGACTTATATAGTTAATGTAAGACTGAAATAGCCAAGTCAGAGGCCTGTGGGGTTTTTCAAAGGCAGCTTAATTAACTCTGACACCAGAGGTGGCCACATCCTCACACAAAAAAGAAGGAATTAAAAAAGATTCGTTACTAACTTATTTACTGAATTATTTTGAGTGATCAACTAAATACATAGATAGAAGCTAAATGATCAGAAAATTATAAGAAACCTTAAGATCCCGCACAAGCACAAAGTCGAATATAACATGTCTAGCAATGGGGTTTTCTAGCAAATTAGTAGATTTTATCAACTTAATTGCTTCTAGGGTTCCACAAACAAACAAGAAAACGTAATTCGTTTTGATAATTGTATCTCCTAGCAATATGGAATAACTATTTCCTTTTACTTTGCTTGCAAAATCTGCAACTTAGGTAAGTTGTTCTATTATCTTTAAACTTCTTCTGGACTGCGACGACTATTTAAACAATACAGCAGTGCAGCGCAGTATAAATCTACATATTTAAAAATGAATCCCTATTTCTCTTGGTCACAGCAACACGCGTGAACGGCTGGACCGATTTCGCTATTCTTTTTTTGTTGTGTTTGTTAGAAGAAGACCATTATAAAAAAAAATGGTTTGTAGGAAGGTAGGGTAGGTATGTAGGCAGGGTAGATAGGTAGGTTGGGTACAGTAGGGTAGGTAGGACAGGATAGGTAAGGTAGGGTAGGTAGCGTAGATTAGGTAGAGTATTAGAATAGGCAGGGTCGGGTAGATAGGTAGAGTAGGGTAGGCAGTTGACGGGAGCGAAGCCGCGGGCACAGCTAGTGATTCAATAATAAACTTACTCTTGTGTCACGGGGTTAGGGTTATCCCTCATGGATCTTGTTTTAGGGTCATAGTACGCAGAGTTGGGGTCCAAGTTGCGCAGGTACTTCGCAGTGTCTTCTCTGATACGCAAGTTACGTACTGTAATACGTTGTTTGGAATCCACCTGGATAAAGGATAGAATGTTATAGAGAATAGTTTGGTTGCCGTAGTGGCTTAGCAGTTGGAATATAGTCTGGGGCAGTTTGTGTATGTAAATGGACGATAACTTGACTTGGATTTTGTTGGCGAATGCCCATTTAAATGTATAATATACGAAGTGTGTCTGACACCGACACGAAAATAAAACCATGGTTTTAGTACATGATTCTGGACCACTAGTGTTGGAATTTTTCGTAGGTTTGCCCTATGTTTTAAAAAAGTTTTCATTCAAAAAAACATCCAATTCCCTTTTTTCTCAAAAATCAGCAATGAAAATAAAATTCAAAAGCGCTACCGATCAGCTGATTGCTTAAAGTTCGCGATAGAGGTCAATGCCACAAGCGCCGCGCCGCCCGCACTTTTGCTGTTCATTCTATTTTTTAAATAAATTCTTAGTAATCGAATTGTGCTAGATCACGATTTTGAACTGATTACAGTAAAAAAACACGTTTTTTTCAAAAATTAGGGCTCCTTACTGAATCCATGGTATTTTTTTTCGCCTCGATGTCAAACATACTGCTGCTAAGGCTTTATTTTTCTCTTTAAAAAAAACACCCTGTATCCTCCACCCAGCTGTTTTAAGTTTGTGCCTTGAGTGGCTACACAATCTGACACCATACAATCTGTGTTTCTTCTGAATAATTAAGCATTTAGCTAAAAGTTGTGTTCTGAACATAATATGCATACCTTAGTACCAGGCATATCAACTTCATCTACGTATTTGTCTTCATCTTCTTCAGCATTGTCATCATCCTCTGTGGCTGTTGGGTCTGAAACAACATAAGAGAGGCTATGAACCAACTCCATGAGGAAGCTAAAAGGAATAGGATAGAATAATTCATCTACAATCATGTCCATTGATATTATGAGTGGATATTTTAGGAATAAAATAGCAAATTAAACCTTTTTTTGAAGTCTGTTGAAATACTAACTACAATTACATTTCAATAGCATTATCATACAAATTTGTCCAAAAATACAGAATGTGATGATATTTTTTCCATTTTAATGATAGAACGAATTTGAATGATGGTAATTCTATTTAGTGCGTCGGTGAGATTGTTAAATAATATTGGACCCGTATTTTTTGCTTTATCAAAACGTAAAAAAGGTTGTCTGTAAGAGATTGCCCTGTGCGATAAGACCGCCCATTGTACACTTATCTTTATAAATGTTTTGTTCTGTAATTATTTAAGTGGTGTACAATAAAGTATATAATAAATAAAAAGTACAAAAGTAATACGGTTTTTTCATACCTTGTTCTAAGTTCTTAGCTCTAAGCTCTCTCTTAGCATCTTCAACTTTCTGGTACTCCTCAATGATAGCCTTGTGTTGTAGTGGATCATATCCATTCCACCTGTCTCGCTTGCCGTCGTAGCTAAGGTTCAGGTTGGGCTGGGCAAACTCGTCTGCTGCTATACCAGCATTTGTGAATCTTGCCCCAATCTGTAATATTATTTAGAGTTACCAAAAAGTAGGATATTTAATGTGAAATGAGTTGAAAGAAATGATGAAGTGTATTTTACAGTCATCATTTCTGCATGCATAACAAAAAATAAAAGTAGTTAACACCTGTCTACCAATGTATTCGTAAAAGTAGTGTCGCTAACACAATCAAAATGTATCGCGGTAATGCCCTTGAACCTTTCCAAAATTTTTGTAACTGTGCCATGAGTTACAAAAATTTTGATCAAAACCATGTTCATGAAAATCATGGTGTGCAGTCGGAGGATACATCTGGTTTTGGTCAGCCAGCTCGCGAATATGTATCCTCAGACTGCACAGCATGATTTTCTCCTTGTTTACGTCTTTTTAGTTCGCTTTTTAAGCAGTCGGGTTTTTTTTTTTTTTTAATAACTTTTTTTATGCTAGATTTTAGTGTATTTGCAATTATTTCTCCTATATAATATAATATGTCATAATATTGAGCAATAAGGTTTTGAGATTTTTTAAATTGAAACTTACCTTTCTAGGCCTGTCTAAACAGTCCTTCTTTTTATGTGTCATGGCTCCACAGTTCTCACAGGCACCCTTTCTGTATTTCGTTGATACTTTTGTCTGTAATTACATGATTATAATTTAAGCATTTTATAATTAAGTTACACTGGCATGTAAATATGTAAGGTAAGTTATCCATTTTCAATATAAATATGTCTTTAACTTTGTTATTGAGAAATATGCAAAAAAAATATATTTGTTATTTGACTAGTTTATCCCTATATTATAAAAACACTAAAATAGAATGAAATAAAATAGAATACTAATCAAAATTGATTGAAAAACAATTGAGATATAACAATTTAAAGAAATATATCTGTCCCTCGAGATGAAAACACTGTTTTAAATGGCAGTTGTACGGGTGTCCTGTTATCTGACTTCATTCTTGTGCAGCGGCAGGTGCAGGGCTTTGAGGATAGAAGGAGGTCGGAATTGGACCAGAAACGTGACAACCTCAAAGCTAGACCACCAACTGCTACTATTCATCAAGTCGTCAACGGTGTTCTGACATGTCCTCTTTATGATTTTTCAGCCAAGGGTGGATATGCAAGTGACATGAGAGTGCATAAAAGAGCATCAAATCTGAGCTCTCAACCACACTGAGTAGCCAATGAATGCGGTTGCTGTAGCCGAAACCGGTTAGATAGCATCATCATCATCTGAATTCAGATGGCGCGTCGGACTTCTATTTCTAATTCTCAACTTTGAATCTTTATACTTTATCTCTGGTCAAGATATTACAAAAAAGTCTTTTATGTTTGTTTGCTAGAGTTAATAAGTATTTAATTTAGCAAAAAAAAAAAATGCATATTCCCTATTGTGAATCAAAACAGCAGACTTTTATCTATTATAACATCATAGCTGTACTTACAGTATCAACTCCCTTATGATAATATGTGTCAAGCCTAGTGAAATCGCCCTCCTTGTCTTCCTGTGGGCGCTGATGCTTGAGCGTAGGTCCAGCGGTGCCATAGTACCATGGAGCCGAGGATATGTACTGCGGAATATGGGGGTTTATGTCCTTGCCTGCAAGTAAAAGTTTAAATAAGTACTGAGCTTACACAGTTATACTGAGTCATTCACAAAAATGATTACTACATACCGGTCTCATCAACAGCAGCGGGTGCTGTACCAGCTTTACGAGCCTCTTCTAACTCTTTAGCCTTCCTCCAGTCTTCCCTGGACTTCTTTTTAGGTTCCTCCTCTTCCTCACCAACATCATCTTTGTTGCGCAATATCTGCGACACAGCGGAGCGAGCGCCCGTCGCCATTGTGCTAAATCAGTTAAATTACACTAGTATTTATATGAATATCACTTAAAATAATGAAAGATAATGAAAAATAAATGCAGTCGTAATTTCACTAATTTCGTGCAGTTTTGACAGTTGTCTTTTTTATTTTGCAACATGGCGTCGCATTTTTGACATATTGACTTTACGTTCAGAAACGCACTATTCTTTATTTCGATCTTTTCGAACGATAGATTTTTGTTGTTGTTTTACGCATAAACGGATTTTGATGAAACTTTACAGAAATATAGCTAATCTGAATAACACATATCCTATAATTTATAAAGATATTGGGAGAAGTACTAAAACCACGCGGGCGGAGCTGCGACGGAAGCTAAAGTTTGCTGCGAAATAAATGCGAAAGTTTGTGAGGATGGATGTTTGTTACTCTTTTATGCAAAAACTACTGAACGAAGCAGATAACACCTCCATGCTAATATTACTAATGCGAAAGTAACTGTCTGTTTCGTTTTCATGGTTTAACCGCTGAACTAAAAAAGATGAAAAAAAACGAAATAAAAATCGGTTCATCCGTTTGGGAACTATGATGCTACAGACAGATACACAAACACACACATAAAACACCCCTCTTTTTCAGTCGGGGGTAAAAAAATTGGCTGTTCGAAGTATTTATGCTACGCAGACGAACGTCGCGGGCAACAGCTATTATGCTATAATTTATAAAGATACTAGCTTCTGCCAGCGGCTTAGTCTACTTGAAAGTCGAAAATTTTCCTGTGGAAACATATTTCCATGATAGAAAGTATGTGCTATTCCTATCTCTATGCCATATTTCATCCAGATCCGTCAAAACACGCGCACACTCCGAATTTTGGCCTCAATAATATTTTATGTGTGATTGTGAGTAATAACTTCAAGGGGATGGAACCGAGAGCATCAGCTAATATACCCTAAAGAGATCTCAACGCTACATTTTTGGGGCACACATTTGGGCCAATTGATGGAATAGGGCCGATTTAGACACATTTCTAATATCGGCCCTATTCAATAGGGCATAATCATTTAAGCAGAAAAAAAACTACCAACATAACCATAATTAATTATATTTATTGATACATTAGGCGTCCCACCGCCGACGAGTAGAGCTAGAAACTAAAGATGAGTTGGCGAGCAGCAAGAAGCGAGTGTGTAGTTCCGAAAGTTTCGTCGCTCAGCTATAAGAGAGTGCTCGTGTGCGACGGGCGATTACTCGCGTCACTCACAGTGAAGGTAGATATGGCCGCTGGTTGGTCACTCGGCGTGAGTTCTGACCGCCAAGCGAGCATCGCTGAGCAGTGTGAACAGCTAGCGGTCAACTATTACTACATGCGTCTCTTTTATTGACACGGGATCTTATATCAATTGTACGTTTCTTCAGCGAGAAATTATTCGATAGCTAATCGCTTACTCCTCGGAGGTGGGACAAGTGCTTTATAAAGTCATTTAATACAATATTATAACATTAATTAAACAAATCGATCTAGTAAGTCAACACGGCTGCACATTTCATTCAGAGCTTACGACGGGCCCTTGGACGATGGTAAGATGGCCGCGGTACGTAGACACGTTCGTTGCTGTCCCCAGTTTGAGTGAGGGACTCTTCCAGGGGTTCAGCGCGAGGAGTGAACAGTTTGCGACGACTGCGGGTAATGCTGGGGAAAAAGAAACGCTTTTAGAAACAAGTCACTTAGAGGTATGTTGTATTTAGGCTGTGGTGAGATGGGGCTTATTTTGGCTTTTAAACGATATGATGAAATGCGATGTGAATCAAGTTTTAGCTAGTAACTATCTAGCATCTGACCACAGCCTAAATTCTTCCCAATTTCAGGGTTACCCTCACCAACACTCAAAATCTGACAGCGACAAACCAGGACTCCCAAACCCCAACACCGGAAAAACACTGAAATGTCTTACTTGAGAGAGAAAAACTAATTGGAATCATGTTTCAGAATCATGACGCTTCTTAGCTCGTTGAAGGCGCCTCGAATTTCTAACTTCCC
Organism: Orthosia cruda; assembly: GCA_964057195.1. Lineage (NCBI taxonomy): Eukaryota > Metazoa > Arthropoda > Insecta > Lepidoptera > Noctuidae > Orthosia > Orthosia cruda. The sequence goes on from OZ059836.1 coordinate 39,350,373, forward strand.
TATAGAAAAAAGTGTAGAAGGAGAAGATAAGAATTTTGCAGAAGAATGAAAGAAACGACAGTAGAAAAGAGCCCCAAAAAACAAGTTTGCATCGAAAGAGATTGAACTGACCTTTTTGAAGGGCAACTCTGTATTCCTAATAATGGGGGTAGATTCTCTTCGGCGCCCTTTTCAGGAGATGGGATGTCTTTGACATCCTTAATAGTAGCAGGCATGCCCATAGTGACATCAGAGAATTCACTCTGTAGGTTGACAATATCCTTTAATTTGTCATCACTTTCCTCATCCTGATTTTTCCTTCGTCGTAATCTTAGAGGTCGTTTACGAACTTTGCTTTCGCATTTCGCGTGACTTTCCGCTAATATTTCTTCCTCTTTATCTTTTTCAGCATCTTTTTTAGTTCTAGTTTTGCGTAAATTGTATTTAGTTTCGTCCTTATCATGTTTGTCAGTACTCTCATTTGCAACTAACAAGTCGAATTCAGTGGCTCTGGGGGCAGTTATGTCTTTGTAAATATTTTCGAACTCTTCCACTGTATTGTCTCCTTTAGTTTCGGAATAATTCATGGTTTGATTGGGTTCATCTGTGGAGGTTGTAGGCTCTAGTTTAGCTTTTTTTTGATGACCTGCTTTAGATTCCTTTGATTCTTCTACTGAAGACATTGGTTCCAACTTCATTTCCTTCTTAATTTGTACTTCACCATTATCAGGTTCTATGACTTCTCTTATAGATTCTCTAAGCTCCAGATCAGCTTTAGAACTTTTTTTAACTGATAGCTGATCTAAAACTAGTTTTTCGATTGATCGTCTAGCGATTTCAACATTGTCTGCTGTTTCTTTTGTTTTCTGTGCAACTGGTGAATCGAATCCATCGAATATATCTACAGAAGCAGGTTTCTTAGTTAATCTATTTTTATGTATGGACGAAATAACGTCTGGTTTCGAGTAACTTTCACCTAGAAGCTTCTTGATTGTGCTAGGTTCGAAATCATCAGTAACAACGTCTGTAACAATCGATGGCGACCTTTCATCGTCACTTTTCAATAGTTTAGTTAGCTTCTTATCAGTTATATCAACGTTTACACCGATATTATCAAAATAAGTGCGTTTCTCCTTTACTACAGGAGTTTCTTCCTTCTGAAACTCTTTAGGCTCCTTATTTTCCAAATCATTATCAAAGTATGTCCTTTTCTCTTTCAATATCTTAATCTCACCGAATACTGTATGATTTTGTGGTCTGTCTACATCGCCGTCTTCCTGCGCAGCTTTTTCTAGCTGTTCAAATTGTCTGAGCGATACGTCACTTCCTTGATTGGACTTGAAAGATCTCATTATTTTGCCGACTAATGTTTCCGACACTTTTTCTGTAGCTTTCATATTAATATTAGTTTTCGCTCTAATCATGCTGCTTAAAGGTTCAGTTTTTTCTGTGGCTTTCATGTCAATGTTGGATTTTCCTCTAATTATTTTGTTGAACGGCAGTTCTGATGTTTCTGCTACTTTTATATCAGTATTTGACTTTCCTTTGGCAATTTTGCTAGTTCGATCTTCTGTTACTGGTTTTGGAGATTTGATCTCAATTTTAGATTTCTCGCTTACTATTGGTACTTTAAATAGATCTGTTTTATCTCCTTCTTCATTACTTTTAGACACATTTGTGACAGGATCTTTGACGAAGTAAGTACCTCTAAAGGAGTCTGTTTTCTTCTCTATTGATTCATCGCTAAAATTACCAGTCTCATTAAATTGGCTTTCTCTAACAAAATAAGTCCCTCTCAGTTCTGGTTTTGAGAAAGATTCATTTTTATATTGAATACCAGAATCATTATTAAACTGAATAACAGATTCATTTTTAAATTGAATAACGTCGTCATCTCTTGAATAATTTTTCAAGCTTTCGTTATATTTGCCAGCATCATTTTTCAGGCTATCATCGCATTTATTACTTGATATAAAATGTTCGTTAGTCTCATTTGCATCATTTTTCAAACTATCATCACATTTATTACTTGATATAAAATTTTCATAAGTAATTTTTGCATCAGGTTTCAAACTGTCATCGCATTGGTTACTCGTTCTTGCATTATCATAAGTTACATTTGCATTGTTTACAAAACAATCGTCGCATTTATTACTGTGTATAACATTATCGTAGTCATCCGTTTTCTTGCCTTCATCATATTTATCATTTAGTCCGTCATTATGGTATGTTACATTTGTTTCTGTTTTTACACTATCATCTAATTTTCTACTTTTGCCACTTACCGCATCTACTGTTACAGACTCATCTTCCTCTTCTTCTGTAGCATAGGTCGAGTTTACAGAGTTATCATTTTGTAGCATTTCATGTGATTTCTCAAGATCACTGTCACATTCCTCGTCACCCTCATCAATATTATCTATAGTATGGATACTATGGTTGTCACGTTTCTCATTCTGTAGGACTATAGATATTGATCTGTTAAGTTCTTTTTTGAAGACAGGCTCTAAGCTTTGGTTCAATGGATCGTTGGTTTCTTCATCAGATTCGTTTTCACTGTCTGAGAGTGACATTACGTCTTCAGGTGGTGGTGTTGTGTCTTTGAATGCTTTTTCTGGAACAAAAAGAATATTGTGAGGTCTGGCACTTTCCTATTGCTTTTAATTCGATTGAGTTTTTTTTTTTTTTTTTGTAATTCTTACCATCTCTCTCTTCTATACAAGTACGTAGATGTTCAACTTCTTTCTCAGCCCGTGCTCTCGCTAGAGTTTCAGCTGTTAATTTCTCCTGTAAACAATTATTTAATCGTATTTTAGTACTAATTGACTTTACTGTTATATTATGAAACATTTAATAGTTTGAATGCTAATACTGCTTATGATACTCTAGAATACGTTGAATCTTTTTGTGTGCTTACCTCTAATACTGCAATTTCTGTCATGAGTTGTGAGACCTGTAATATAAAACGTTGTCTTAAGAAATATATTCAAAATCAATCTGCCTAGCCATTACCCAACTATGTTGGTGGGTCGGCTGCAAATAACAATGCCTACCTTATTCTGCAGGAACCGTGACGGCGTACCAGCGTCGTTTTTCGGAGGAGCCGGCACCGTAGCTAGCCTGCCCTCGTATTCTTCTACCATGTCTTCCATCTGAAGCAAGATTAAGTTATGTAAAATCAGACTTTTATGGTACTTTGGATTTTAAGGATGTAGGAGGCCTTTCTCCAGCAGTGAGATAGAATAGGCTGATAAAAAACTGAAACAGATTGAGTGTTGTCTCGTTGTAACATAAGAATTTAACCATTTCTAGCAGGGGGGGGGGGGGGAGTTGACTTTATTTACTTTTTTTATGTGAAACATCTAATGCGGCGGGTCAGACCAGCTGTTACCGTGGCGACACTCTCTCTGTCACCGCGCTAGGTTTCAATTTTCTTGTCTGCCAGTCGTCCCGCGACAATTTATATTTTTTATTAAGTGGGTCTGATTTTGATCAATTTCTTACTTATTTTTAACCTTACACGTTAGTTAGATCCCTTACCTCACAACGTAAAGCCTCAAGCTGCGCTTCGTAATATTGTTTAGTCATGTCCTTCGCTTCTTCTACTAACTCCCGCATAATGTTAGCGGACTCTTGCTGACGTTCCTCCATAGCTGCCAACAGTTCTTTGTTGCGAGCTTGAGCTCTGTAAATTAATACCTCATATGGTTTATGGCCCTTTCATGAACCAAAGGCATACGGAAGAGTCAATATAGACAAGCCTTGCAGAGACTCCTTTTATTGAATAAACATTTTTGTAATGAATAGTATCGATTGTTCTACATATCCTACTAATATTATAAATGCAAAAGTTTGTGAGGATTGATGTATGTATGTTTGTTACTCTTTCACGCAAAATCTACCCAACGGATCTGTATGAAATTTGGCACAGAGATAGATTATAGTCTGGAATAGCACATAGAATATTTTTTATCCCGGGAATATGTTCCCTTCGGATAATATTCAATATGAACGCGGGCGAAGCCGCTGGCCGAAGCTAGTCTATCATATATTATCAGCTATTATAATTTACCATTGCAGGATAGGATAGATGGACCTCCTATTCTGCACTTAGATTCTCATTCGGTCCGTTGTGTGTGCAGACATCCTCTATTTGAGAAGGAATGGCTGTAATCCACCACGCGGGCCCAGTGCGGGTTGGTAGATGTCACTTGTCTTTGAATTTTTGTTTCTAAGACATGCCGGTTTCCTCACGATGTTTTCCTTCACCGTTTTGAGTTCAGTGGTGATGAAATTAATTACACAAAGTAAAGCACGTGCCTGGGTTCGATCCCACGACCTACAACTTTTAATTTACGGCCGTTACCACTGGGCCCCACTGCTCACAACTTCAATAGTATAAGGCAGCCTGTTTACTTAACAAGTACATATCCTTACATTTGTATAACTTGTGTTTATAAAGACTTGAGATGCTCAAGATAACCTATTTGATCTTTGAATGGCTCTGATGTTAACACTGTCATGCTAAAATAATGCTATGGTCTGAAAACAGTACAATGCTAGAGGAAGATAAAATTATTATACTCACTGCACAAGTTCGAAGTGTAACCTCTCATTATCAGACCGTAACTTCATAACTTCTGCCGAACCACAACCTACGGTCGTGTCTTGCGTGCTGCTTTCCAGCGTTGTAGCTAGCATCGTGTTGTTAATTTCTGTATGAAGCAATAACATTTCATTAAGAGCGGACAATACGACATAATTTTCATACAAACGCTCGTACGTGATTATGCCGTTGTAACACATATATCTTTGATTTTTTTGAACTAATAGGTATCTTGTGCACTATATCTAGGTTTCTATCGAAGCAGAAATTAAAAATTTGGAGAAACCAATTCAGTATAAGCTTCCAAAAATCTGGATTTTTGAACAAATTTTACCTGAACTTTGGCCGTTCATAATATATTCATAAATTGTAAAAGTAAAAAAAATATTTCGATAGAAACCTTACAAATTTAATGGAGATTCTAAATGACAAATTTTTATTTCACAAACTTATAAGGCTTATTCAAAAACACGTATTTCCCGGAACAAGATTTATGAAATTTTCGAACACCATTTTTAGCTCAATGTTATCGCGTTCTCACTTGCTTGTTAGTCAACAGGGGGTATGAGGTGCGCGGGGAGACGAGTTGTGCGGGGTCGGGCGGGGTGAGACGCCGGAGTTGAATGAAGATCGCCGCTCGCTCGGGTACTACCGTAGTAGGTAATGAATTTGTTGAGTACTGCGCGTACGTGTATTTCATTTATTTACCTACTACAACGATCTTGCTTTTTTATACCGGACACTAGTTTTGCTTTCAAAAAGATTTAGTACTTTTATAAGAAACGAACCTGGCATTGCGTTAGTGAATACGGACCGAATTTGTTTTGATGGTAGGTTTTGAAGATAGGGTAGGTAGGTAGTTTAGGTACCTAGGTTGGGTAGCTGTAAGCTAGGTTAGTAGTTAGGGTAGATAAGTAGATAGGATGGGCAGGACCTACTTACCTACTACTCTGCCTACCTGTTAGATAGGGTAGGTCGGTAGGTAAGTAGGGTATGTCATATGTGGGTAAGTAGGGTATGTCATATGTGGGTAAGTAGGGTAGGTAGGGACCCTCGAAACATCTGCCAGATGCTTGCAATACTTCCTTGAGTATCCGTATAAAATTATAGATATTTTTATCGCTACTCAGTACTGATATCTGGCTGCAACGCAACGTTGCGAGATCGCACATCACCGGCGCGGGCGAACGGCGCGCGCGAACTTGACGCGTGACGGAACGGCAGCAGTGCAGTGTGCGGCGTATATTTGATTTGATCAAAAGCAAGCAAAAGCATCGCATTCGCAACCATTCGATTCGCAGCAGTTTCTTACTCCGCGCGTTGAAATTCCGCGTGACATCACGATCCCAACTCCTGAACTTTGACGAGCTTTATCTTAATCAATAATTAATGATTTAATCAGAGATATTTTATATTTCTATGGATTTAATAAATAAAAAAATACCAATGTCCAATATTTTTCGATAATCTGTCTGACGGACTAATTAGAATTATTATTTATATTAGTCTACACCGAGTTACCGACAAATGGTTATGTTTTGTAAGTACCTACCTACAAAACACAACGATTTTCATTTGAAAAATACGCAATTTCACTCGATTTTGACGATGAAGTTTTGGTAGCCAGTTGTCCTAATATATAAAACACAAAAATTGTTTCTACCTATGTCCGTTACAGACTTTGAAACCATTCAACCGATGTGACCTAAACCGGTTTCATTATGGCAATAAAACGAATATCGTTGTAGACCAATAAAAAAAAAAACAGAATTTCTTTTTTTACCAACTTCAAAAAAAAAGGAGATAATCATTTCAACATGTATGTATGTAATATTATTGGAACTGCACAATATTCACATAATATGTTACTCTATCTGGGCTTCTAAACACGTGAGCAAAATGTCATAAGTGTATGTATGTTTGTGTAGAAATGCGTGTTCTCCAAAACTACTTATCGGATCGTGATCATTCTTTTTGTGTTGGATTGAGTATCTCTCAACTTAGGGAAAAGTGCAAGTTTCACTAAAATCGGTCCAGCTGTTTTCAAAATATGGAGCATACAACCGAACTCCTTAGCAACAAACAGCACGAATAAGACTCATTCGTGCTGTTGTGCGTGTGTGTGTGTACTCAATCCAACACAAAAAGAATGATCACGATCCGATAAGTAGTTTTGGAGAAAACGCATTTCTACACAGAAAAAGTTTTATTTCTCTCTTTATAGTTTTAGTACACTATCACTAAAATGAGCAAGTTCTATAAACATAAATGAAATTTGGCACACATGTTTAGAAGCCCACATAGAGTAACATATGTGAATATTGTGCAGTTCCAATAATATTACATAAGTATATACGTGTCAAATTGACGACACGGTTGGCGTAGTGGTTGAGCGATCGACTGCTGTGCTGCGTGTCACGGGATCGATTCCCGCACTGAACAAATTTTTGTATGGCCTACAGTTGTTCCGGATCTGTGTGTCTTGTGTATATGAAATGTTTGTAAACGCACCCACGATACAGGAAGAAATTCATAGAAACAAAAAAAACACCCTTCGTTTGCCCCAGGGTGGAGGACATCCATAATGACTATAAAAAGTAAAAAAAAATATGTTTGTTTTTGGAAAACGGAATCTTCTCGATAACCGGGTTTTATGTATTTTTCTATAAAATAAAAAAAGTATATGCCAAACTGTATTCAGACTACTTTATTTGATCAACCGCCTGTACACGTAGGTACCTACGTACAGTGTAATTATACTAATAATTTTAGCTGCCTCAATACTGACTGGATAGATAAATAATAATTTGTTCTGCTTGTGCTATTGCATAAGCAGAATGAATTATATATAATAATAAATTATATATACCTTTACTTATGTAAATGATAAATGATTTTATTTCTGTAAGTTGGTTTGTACAAACACTTTTACATGTCGAACATATTTTTAAAACTAGATGAGGTCGGCGTTTCCTAGCTGACTACTCTGAGAAGAAAGGCCGAAACAAACTCAGAGGTCACAGTCTCTTTTAAAGTCCTGACAAAATCTTGATTAGATCATGTGAAGACCATGTAGACTGATGTCTGAAATGGTCTTTTGAGGAAAGAACCAGCCAGATTGAGTGGACCTGTCCAGTCAGTGCACGCATTTGTCAATAACCGAGCAGCTCAACTCAGAATTTAAGGAGCTCAACGATTCGACGAACAATACCAAAGAAAGGACATTCGGGTAGGCCGCATAAACTACTCAAACTGCCAGACCATGATTAAAAACTAAGATAAATTTAAATAAAAACAAAAAAAAAATATCCACATAGTCTTCACATTCACAATAATTAAAATAAAATAATATAATACTTTAAAAATTAAATATTCTTGTCATTGCAAGAAAACCAAAAAAATAAAAAAAAATATTTATAATAACAAAATGCATAGTGCAAAATATAATAAAAAAAACAAAATTAATTGGAGCAGCTCAATCCCAAGCCTTTTTGTCCTCAATGTAATCTTTTGTTGTATAAAACGCTTTCTGGCACAACTTACGTTTAATGAAAGACTTGAATTTATTAAGACTTAGATCTTGCACGTGGCTTGGAAGCTTATTATAAAAGCGCACACATTGACATCTAAACGAGCCACCTATTTTCTTGAGCCTTGTTGTAGGTACTACAAATTTGTGTTTGTTCCTAGTATTTATGTTATGGATATCACTGTATTTTTTAAACAATTTTATATTTTTATGGGCATATAAAAGATTTTCATAAATATACTGAGAAGGCACAGTCATTACATTAATCTCCTTAAATTTCTCTCTGAGAGAGTGTCTCGGGCTTAATTTATAAATTGATCGAACAGCTCTTTTCTGCAAAACAAAGATAGTCTGGATGTCGGCGGCATTTCCCCACAACAGAATACCGTATGACATTACACTATGAAAATAACTAAAGTATACTAAACGGGCTGTCTCTATGTCAGTTAAATTACGAATTTTTCTAACAGCATATGCTGCGGAGCTTAGCTTCTTTGACAATTTATCTATATGTGGGCCCCACTGAAGCTTAGCATCCAAAGTTAAGCCTAAGAATACTGTGCTATTTTCAGGATTCAATTCTTCGCCCTTTATCAACACATCGGTTTTCACCTGCCTAACGTGAGGTAGGGTAAACTTAATGCATTTGGTTTTTTTTTCATTAAGAAGTAAATTATTAACATTGAACCAGTGAACTACTTTTGAGATCGCGCTATTTACATCGTCAGTAACCAGCTGCTGACGTTTAAGTTTAAACAAAAGTGAAGTATCATCCGCAAACAACACTATATCATGGTTATCCTTTATGAGGTAAGGCAAGTCATTAATATAAATAAGAAACAAGAAAGGACCAAGAATCGAGCCCTGCGGGACTCCCATTGTTACCATAGATCCAGGAGATCTTTTTCCATTAACGTCAACGGTCTGAATCCTATTACTCAAATATGAAGTAAGAAGATCCAGAGCGCTGTTCCGGATCCCGTAGTGGCGGAGTTTCCTGATTAGAGTTTCATGCAAAACACAATCAAATGCCTTGGACAAATCACAAAAGATTCCCAAGGCATCGCACTTATCTTCCCATGCATTATAAATATGTCCTAAAAGCTCAACACCGGCATCAGTAGTTGAACGACCCCTTGTAAAACCGAACTGTTTGGTATGTAATAATTTATGTTTATTAAAAAATCTTTGCAATTGCTCTAAAATTAATTTCTCAAATATTTTGCTAAACGTAGGTAGTACTGAAATAGGTCTATAATTTGTAGGGTCTGATGTACTACCTGATTTAAACAAAGGTATTATTTTACTATTTTTCATAAGGTCAGGAAACTCCCCACAGTCGATACAATTATTAAAGATAATAGCTAAACTAGGTGCGACAATGTCAATAATAGACTTAGCAACTTCTACAGAATGACCCCACAGATCTGCAGTCTTTTTAACATTTAAAGTGTGAAAGGTTTTAATTATGTCTTTACAAGTAATATGTTCAAAACGAAATTCCGAATTGCAAACATTAACATTTTCTTTTAGCAAAGACTCAGCAACAGAAGGTGATGAGTTTAAGTATTTAGTAGTTGAAATGGGAATATCTGAAAAGAAATTTTCAAAGGCCACTGCGACTTGTGAATCTGATTTTATGATGTTGCCATTAATAGACAGGCCGTAGTCAATATTTCGGTTACCAGATCTTCCCGTTTCACTATTAATAATATTCCAAGTCGTTTTAATAACATTACTACTGTTTTTAATCTTCGAGCTCAAATAACGCGACTTGGCCAAACAACAAACTTTTTTAAATGATTTTGAATAATTTCTGACATATAAATTAAATTCAGCAGTGTTTACATAAGTCCTTTCACTGTACAGCTCATAAAGCCGTGTTCTACTTTTATGAATACCAATGGTAGCCCAATCACTGAATGATGCGTTACTATTAACGGAGATAGTCTTGGGAATAAAGGTCGAATTAAATTGTTTACAGTATATACTAAAAAAATCATCATATAGATGATTAGGATCAGCATCAATTGACAAAATTGGTAATTTATTAATGAGTTTAACTTTAAAAGCTGCCAAGCGACTTGCAGTTTTGGGGTTAACAGTGATATCCTTTTTAGCCACTTTGTTGCTTTGGTTTGGTATAGTAATCCTCTGCCCGCAATGATCAGAATCTAGTAAATTTATAATTTCTTTGTGGACTGGTATAACATTAGTATAAATATTATCTAAGCATGTAGCACTAGTTGGGGTTATTCTTGTGGGCTCCAAAAATAGGTTTACAAGATTGTAGGACTGAAACAGACTTATTATTTTACTACAAGAAGCTGAGTTTTCTAATAAATTAACGTTAGAATCACCACAAGTGATAATGGATTTATTCGAGTTACAAATCTTGTGTAACACTTCATCCATTACCTTTTCAAAGCAGTCATACAATCCTGAAGGCGGTCTGTATACGCTTAATACAATAAACTGCTCCAATTCTATACAAGCTATTTCAACTGTCCGCTCAACAGATAGGCTCACAATATCCTTACGGTCTTTAAATTTAAGCTGGTTACTTACTAAAATCAATGAGCCACCATGTATAGCATTAACTCTGCTGAATGAACTACCAACCTGGTGATTATTTAAATTGAACAATAACTGGTGGCTTTTAAGCCAATGTTCTGTTATACAAAGAATATCAATACTGTTAAAGTTCATAAATAATTCTACTTCTAAATCTTTGTTCATAAATCCTTGAATATTTTGATGCACCAGGTTAATACTATTTACCGAATTTAAACTTTTATTTGATTTTATTTTGCAATTTTTATCCTGTATAACTTTGCAAGAGGTTGTCCCTATTGTCCTAATTTCTAATTTAAATTATTATCAATATCAATTTCTGATACCAAATCATTGGCTGAATTAAATAACATTCCTTGGCATTGCTCAATAGAAGCAAGTTGTTTAGCCAAATTCTTGGCTGTAATAGAAAAATAATATGATAGCGACACAGCTATCTGTCTTTTATAATACTTTGAAAGAAAGTACCTATCCATGAAAAATTTATCTTTTGTCAAATAAAAGTGATTACCAACATAATTGTTAGTGTCAATTAAATGGAATAAATTACTACTATATGTTAAATTATGTAATGTCCTATTCAATTCGTATCTAAGATTGTTTTCTTCCTGTGGCAAACTTTGGCTGTATGGGAAAGTGAACATCACAATTTTTTTTATACTAAGGTTGCACAAAGTTCTATAATGTTGGAGTAATTCTCCTTTGTTCACATTACCCCTATTACCAATAAATATTAATAATGTGGTATCCTGGTTAAAATTGCATTTTATAACTTTTTTCATTATGTCAAATAAAGAACAGCCAGGCATACAGTAGTTCATTATTGAGTGTCCTGGATATCTATTTGTCAACAAGTGGCCTAAATCCTTTCCAATTTCATCACAAAATAATACTATTTCTGTATTTACTTTCTTTTTAGGCAAACAGTTAGTAATTTCTAATGGCAAACTTGCACTAGACTGCGGTATGGTGGCATCACATATTGTCAATGAATGGTCCGGTGTGGGTTCAACAGATGGTGGTTGACAATGATCACATTTGTTAATTTGTGAGCTTACCAGCTCATTCATTGCCAATACATATTCCCTCATTTGGTTTTCAGAGGCTGTATATTTGATGGTCATAGAAGTAAGTTTCTCCTGTAGATGGTCAAGTTCATACCGCAAGTCTTCTGTGTCAGTTTGGTATTTTCTAGTACTTTTTTCTAAGTTAAATGAATACATATCTAATTGTTTAAGTAGATGCAACCTTTCTCTATTAAGTTTTACATTTTTGATGAAAAACCTTTGTTTTTTGATCATTTTCTTAGTTTTAACTATGTATTTGTTAATTTTAATGTATTTTTTTATTTTATTTTTACTAGTAACTACCCTCAATGATTTAATTGATTTTGAATCATCATGACCACATGATATGTAGGGATCCTACATAAATTAATTACGAAAAAACTAATATATTTTAAATAATTTCCATACAGTAAAAACTAGCGCACGTACGGTACGGTACCTAGATTGGTAAAAATACAAACACGCATCCACTGGGCCAAGAGCTACGTTCGTACTAAATGTAGGTTTAGGTACCTACATGCAAGGCAATTTACAAAACTGGAAGCGCGCGCTTGATCCGATATTATTATAATGAATGAATGGGCCGGTCGGCGGCCGGTGGCGATCGCCCGCGAGTGAGCGGCGGAAGTTACCGAATGACAACCGAGCGTTCAGGCGCTATCTCTCTCTTTTCGCTTTGCCTCTTTTTCAAGCATTGCGCTGGATGAAACAACAAGCTTTTCGACCGTGCTCGCGTTGGCGATAGACGGTTCGTACAGGGTCCTCTTAAAGGGCTAGGAACAGAGCTAATCAAAACAATATACACAAAATACAAGTAGCAAGGATGGGAACAGAAATGGCCCTAAAATTGATCCTTGGGGTATTCCATTATTAAGTTGAGAGGTAGCATAGGTTACGGTACTAATAGCTTTATTTATTTTCATCCATTAAATATACTTGAATCTATGTCTAGTATATTTAAGCTGACTTACATATTAGTTTTAAAATATTACAAATGAACATAGCTTACACACTCGAATGCCTTACGTAAGTCATAAAACATAGACAAGTCGTCTTCTACAAAGATTTCTACTCTCATCAATTTTGTTTGCAATTGTATGATGATATAACATATTATCCATAGTTCCGTATGGTGCCGGACGTAAAGAATTTCACCATCCCATGTCTTCCCGTGGGTGTCGTAAGAGGCGACTAAGGGACAAACCAGAGAATGGGCAGCAGCGTTCTCTGTGCTTCTATAACAACCATACTGCGATCGCCAACCCGCCTGCCAAGCGTGGCGATTATGGCAAAACCCCCCCAATGAATAGCACAAATAAAAAATGGCCCCTGGTACCCGGCAGCTTGCCTACCCTCGACTACGGTAGCGGTCGAGGCTACGGCATGGCAAGGGGTGCTAAGAATCTCCGGACGAGATCCGGCTACCCCAACAATCACCGACGACTGGACCTGGCAACGTACAACACGCGCACACTTCGGACCGACGAGAAGGTCACCGAACTCGAGGAGGAACTGAACAGGTACGATGGAGTATTATAGGGTTATCTGAAGTCCGAAGAGAGGGGGAGGACTCGATAATCCTCAAATCCGGTAACCTACTCTATTTCCGAGAAGGTGACCGGCAGTCCCAGGGTGGTGTCGGGTTTATCGTCCACAAGTCCCTTGTGAACAACGTGGTGAAGATCGAGAGTGTGTCGACCAGGGTGGCGTACCTTATACTCAGAATATCCTCAAGATATTCGCTGAAGGTCATACAGGTCTACGCCCCAACCTCGGCACACCCCGACGATGAGGTAGAGACCATGTATGAGGATATCTCCAGAGCCATGCATGGTTTCAAAACTCACTTCACCGTTGTCATGGGGGACTTCAACGCGAAACTGGGCAAACGAGACGAGGATGAGCTGCAAGTGGGGCAATTTGGAGTTGGACAACGGAACCACCGGGGTCACCTACTGGCCAGTTTTATGGAGAAGGAGGGCCTCTATATGATGAACTCCTTCTTCAAAAAGCGTGAACACAGGAAGTGGACCTGGCAGAGCCCCGATGGTGCAACAAAAAATGAGATCGACTTCATCATGTCAACCAAGAAGCAAATGTTCAATGATGTCTCTGTGATCAATTCGGTAAAAACCGGGAGCGATCACCGCATGGTAAGAGGCACATTGAACATTAATATTAAGCTTGAAAGGTCTCGACTGATGAAGTCCACGCTCCGGCCAGCACAGATCCAAGTCCAAAACCCCGAGAGCTTTCAGCTCGAACTCCAGAATCGTTTCGAGTGCCTAGGGAGCTCCGTGGATGAATATAGCAACGGGTTCGTGGAAGCTGTCCATACGGTCGGGTCTAAGTTTTTCAAGACCCGTCGTACAGATAGAAACAAAAAGCTCTCAGATCACACCCTCAAGCTTATGAAGGAGAGGCGTGAGATGATCCTGCAGTCTTCAGATGAGGCGTGCAAATACCGGCAGCTCAATAGACAGATCTCTAAATCCTTGAAAAGAGACCTCCGACGCTTCAATACCGAGCGTATTAAAGACGCTATCGGGCGAAATAAAGGCTCCAAGGTGTTCTCAAGGGATCTGGCTATTGGGCAGAGCCAACTCACGAAACTGAAGACCGACGATGGCAGGATCGTATCCGCCAAACCGGAGCTTCTCAGGGAGATCGAAACATTCTATGGGCAGTTGTACACTTCGATCAGCAAGCCCGTTGCGAGTCTAGCAAACGACCCAAGAGCTAGATTGACCCGACACTATACCGAAGATATCCCGGACGTCAGCCTGTACGAGATTAGGATGGCTCTGAAACAGCTAAAAAACAACAAGGCGCCGGGTGATGACGGAATTACGGCCGAACTCCTGAAGGCGGGTGGAAAACCGGTCCTTAGGGCCCTTCAGAAGCTGTTTGATTCCGTCATACTCGAGGGCAAAACGCCACAGGCATGGTGCAGGGGTGTGGTGGTACTCTTCTTCAAGAAGGGCGACAATGCCCGGTTGAAGAACTATAGGCCCATCTCACTTCTTAGCCATGTCTACAAGTTGTTTTCAAGAGTCATCACGAATCGTCTCGCGCGCAGGTTTGACGATTTCCAGCCCCCCGAACAAGCCGGATTCCGAAAAGGCTTTAGCACCGTAGACCACATACATACGCTGCGGCAGGTTATACAGAAGACCGAAGAGTATAACCTGCCTCTCTGTTTAGCGTTTGTGGACTACGAGAAAGCCTTCGATTCGATAGAGACTTGGGCTGTACTGCAGTCTCTCCAACGGTGCCAGATCGACTACCGGTACATTGAGGTGTTGAAGTGTTTGTACAAAAACGCCACCATGTCAGTCCGTCTTCAGGATCAGACCTCGAAACCAATCCTTCTCCAGCGCGGCGTGAGACAGGGAGACGTCATTTCTCCGAAACTGTTCACTGCTGCGCTGGAGGATGTCTTCAAGGTTCTGGACTGGAGGGGGCTGGGCATCAACGTTAATGGCGAGTACATTACTCACCTTCGGTTTGCCGACGACATAGTGGTCATGGCTGAGACCATGGAGAGCCTTAGTAAAATGCTCGATGACCTCAGTAGAGCTTCCGAAAGAGTGGGTCTTAAAATGAACATGGACAAAACCAAGATCATGGTGAATGCCCATGTAACACCCACTCCTATCAAGGTCGGAGACTCTACTCTCGAAGTTGTAGACGATTATGTCTACCTGGGACAAACGGTCCAGTTGGGTAGGTCCAATTTCGAGAAAGAGGTCAACCGTCGAATCCGACTCGGCTGGGCGGCGTTCGAGAAGTTGCGTGGTATCTTCTCGTCCAATTTACCGCAGTGTCTCAAGACAAAAGTCTATGACCAGTGTGTGTTGCCAGTGATCACCTATGGGACCGAGACGTGGTCGCTCACAATGGGCCTTATCAGAAAGCTCAAAGTCACCCAAAGGGCAATGGAGAGGGCTATGCTCGGAATTTCCTTGCGTGATCACGTCAGGAATGATGATATCCGCAGGAGAACCAAAGTTACCGACATAGCCCGAAGAATTGCCAAACTTAAGTGGCAGTGGGCAGGGCACATTGCTCGCAGAACGGATGGCCGATGGGGCCGAAAGGTTCTGGAATGGCGACCGCGAACCGGAAGACGATACGTTGGAAGGCCTCCCACTAGGTGGACTGATGACCTGGTTAAGGTTGCGGGAAGGCGCTGGATGCGAGACGCACGGGATCGGTCAATGTGGCGACGCCTGGGGGAGGCCTATGTCCAGCAGTGGACGTCTTTCGGCTGAAATGATGAATGATGATAACATATGCGTTGAAAATTACTTACCTGTGAACGAATCAAAATGACAGTGATTTAACTTACGTATATCCTGTGCAACAGCTGCCAAGCTCAGAACATGTTTAGTCTCGTACGCGTACTCCGGCGAGGGATTGAGCGTCACCACCATACTGACGGCTTCTCCCCGCGCGCCTGATAGACCCGTGCCGAGGAGTCGGGTTAGCTTCGATTCTCTGGGAAAGTAGATTTTTGTTTCATGAAAATGTTATCATGTGAATGTTAGAATGTGTTGAAGCCCCTTATGTTTGGGACTAATTATTTATTTGCCTATTTTGTATATGATTTTAGTTTCATTAATGCTAACTTCTGCCCTCGTAATGAAAAAGCCTTTCGCAATTGTAGTATCTATTGATTCTGGCCAACAGTCTGGCAAATACAATTACCCATGGTGCCATACACCATGAATTAAGCCATTCCTCATCTTCTGCTTCCTCCTCAACATGTGCAGACACCTTTCCAGCACATGTAATGAGGAGTTGATAATGCAAGATTCAGTCATACGCGCGTGTTGCGAGTTGTACTATGCTTACCTGTAAGGCACCATAGCTTCATTCCTCATCTTCTGTTTCCTCCTCAACATGTGCAGACACCTCTCCAGCACATGTAATGAAGAGTTGATAGCGCGCGACTCAGCCATGCGCGCGCCTGTGTTGCGAGTCGCTCGGGCACGTTCACACCCGGCCAGGTCGCACAGGCGGACGTAGGACGTGCGGACTGAGCCTTCACCTAGAGAGGAGATTTATTATGTAATATACACTTCACCTAGAGGATACCAATGACGTAACATAACGCTTGCCTTCCAGAGAAGGTAGGCGGAAATATGTGGATGTTATTGCCACATTTTGCAAGTTATATTTAAGTCCCAGTTAAATGGGAGCAAGCGTATTTCCTTCAATTAGGTACTAATCTTGACTACTTCTTCTGAAGACGGAAACCTTAATATTTCTGCCTGACCTAGGAATCAATCCCAGAGTTGCTTCTGTTTCGCTCATCCTGCGGTCTCAGAGAATATGTGGCAAGAGGATATCTTTGTTCTGCAATGCTACAAAATTATAATACATAGGATAGAACTTGTATTTGTAAAATCGCACATACAGTCAACTGCATGTCCTTTATTACAATTTGATTTTAAATGAATAAAGATAGAAAAAGCATTTATTTGTGCAAAGTATTTTTTTATTATAATCCTAATTTTAAAACGCAATATGCTTAATATCTCCACAGAAAGTTTTTTTTTGTCGCTCTAAAGACAGTTTTCGGAGTTCGTGGTAGACTTTACACCGGAAAACAAACTTACCTGTCTCAGTTAACATAGTGATGGTGAATATGCAATGCGAGCGTGAGGAGTGCGCGTGCACGCCTGTCGCAGCAACCACCAGGTTGTGTTTACCGGCCACCATCACGTCGTAGGCTTCCTCGCCCGAACGGACGAATGCTTGGGTTGCTCCCTATAAGAATTAGAGGGTTGTTTATGAGTGAATTTACGCCTTTATGGTCTTAGAAATAAGGTTGAAAATTTCGCCGTTATACCTTCAGAGTACCCTCTTTCATAAGTAATATTTTTATTTTACGAATTCTTTTTTTTAAGGCGAAGTTGGAGGCGTGTGTCAGCAAGATATTGTCGTAAGCAAGGCCGTCTTTAACTATGCTGGGGCCCTTGGGCACACAAGAATTTGGGGCCCTTTTGGAAAACATTTTTCTACTATGATTTTCTATTTATTAGGGTAATCAAATATACAATATAATATGTCATTAATGATTAGTATGCTGCTGGGTTTTTGGTTACGATAACGAAAGTGGTTACTTTCGGGATTTGTGTTGAGCAAAATCTTCTAATATATCCTCAAAGTAAATTTTTGAAGGATGTCACTTTCTTTACACATAATTGACAAACTAATTAGTCGTTCTCAAGTAATATATGTCAATGGTCGTTCTTGTAAAATTGTTGTTCGCAATTCATTTTTTATTCTCTTAAGCTGCGAAAATGAACAATCTCCACTACAATTGGTAACCATTAGGCAAAGGAATATTCATTTAGCAACTTCAACGTTTGAAAAAGTTTCTTCTAATTTATCAGTCTTTATTAGGTTATGTAAGGCTGAGATACTTAAATCTGCTGATTGCTTTGGTATGTTTTTTTAAATATTGGCTTAAATGAAAACATTCTATTTTGAATTCATGTGCATTAATATCCTTATGATAGAATTCTGAAAATTCTTTACATTTACCGGTCAACTCGCCAGATTCTATTGTTGTTAATTGACAAAGAAAACTAAATCGATTGCCAATTTCGACGTATGCTGCCGAATGTTTTTTTAAATGTGTATTTAACGTGTCGATAATGGGAATGAATGTATCTACCCGAAACTTTCCCTTGCCTCTCAAATGTGCAGTCTCTGAGGATCCTTCAAAAAAAGTGATGCGTGTGCTGCGAATTCTATTCCTTTCAAACTTATCTTTGTAGTTAGCATCTGGATTTTTTCTTTAGCAGCCGTTTCGCACTGATCAAAATGATTGCGTGCGTTATTGACATAACTGATCAAAGATTCGTTATATTTTGTTACAACTTCCATGGTCATGATATAGCGCTATTCTGTAAACTTAGACTTGTTTTATTCATAATTCCGAAAAGATCATTCCATATTTCCGTTAGAAGAGCAGTCTCAAAGTTTTCAATTTTTTTGCTAGGCTTTGGGCTTCATTTTTAGTGTCTCCTGGTTGATTGATGTCACTTGCGATTGAGGTCAACGCTCCAGAAATATTTAAATAACCATTTAGCAAAGCATCAATAGCATTGGCACGTGCAGACCATCTAGTTTCCGAAAGAGACTTCAGGACTCTATTTGCACCTAAATGCTCTGTCAAAATTGTCCATCGTTTGGTCGAAGCTGAGAAAAAATGTTTTTTTTTTGTACTAATTGAAATTATGCTACTGCTTCAGTAACACACTGAACAGCCTGAACACCCACTAAATTTAACGAAAGTGCCGCACATGGAACGTAAATTGCAAATTCGCAAACTTCTTTTATTCTTGACTAAACACCTGAGTACTTTCCAGATATATTTGATGCATTATCATAGCTCTGTCCGCGACAATCTTTTATAGGAATATCAAGGCTTTCAAAAATGTTTAAAATGGTATCTGCTATATATTGCGCATTATGTTCATCCATAGGCAAAAATAGGCTGTCCGTCTCTTACGTATCTAACGATGAAAATGAGTTGGTCAACGTGGGTCAAATCTGGCGTAGAATCTACGCTAATAGAGTAGTATTTTTCTGATTTAAGTTCGTTGACAATTGTTTTTAAAACTCGCTGTCCCATTAAATTAATAAATTCATTACATATATTTGGTGATAAATATGATGTACTTCCTTTTCCACGATTTCCGTAGTTTTGTATGTGATCAGCAAGAAAAGGAACAAATTCACTAATCAGTTCTAAACATCCCAAATAATTCCCATTATTTTGCGATCCCAATATCTCATTATCACCACGAAAAGCAAGACCTCTTAAGCTAAAAATTTCATTACTGCAATGCTGCAATCCTCCTAAGCACATTATTCCAATAATTCATTTCTTTATTATATTAGGTCAGCAACTCATTATCAATTCTACCAGTAGTTTTCACTCTTGCAATATAATTCATCATAAATTGCCTGAACTGTAAACTGTTCTCATGCTCCATTAATAAGTTACTTATATGCTTCCAATCTTTATATCCAGTTGGAGTACTCAAATTATGTCCAGTACCAGTATTAGTATTAAATAGACGGCAGCAATTAGTACACAGATTTCTTTGCTGGTTAATAAAGAAGCCACTTTCTTGCTAAAGAATGGTGAGTCCATTCGTCAGTTTACGAGTAAAAATATTTTTAGTCAAGTATCTAGTTTTTTTTTTACCACTTGAATCTGGATAACTTGTAGAAGTTTCGGAGAAGTCACAATTTTTATTTTGGAAAATCTCTGGCCCTTTTCGAATCCCAATATCACGGACTTCTTCTGTTAAAATTTCGTCACATTACGTACCAGGGTCAGTCGATACAGATACATTCTCCAAGCTTGCAGTTATTAACTCACAGTAGTTTGAAGTCGAGGGTTCAGCATTTTCGTCACACGTAACCTCTTTATTTTGTTGATATTCAGAGGTGTATTTAACTTGAGGTGATGAGGATGAAGATTCCCTCCTTGTTTCTTCAACCGTAAAACCGAAGTAAAAAAGAAATAACGGAAAAGCTGCCTAAAGCTTTTCCGTTATCTCTTTTTTCGTTTTCGTGAACCACTTAAATATGTTCTTTTCAACATAATGAAATAACGTTTAAACGAACAAACCAAAACTTCTATTATCTTACACAATTTATATTAAACAAAACTAAATAACGCCACTTCTGTCCGACTGAAAGTTTAATACATAAACCGGGGATTCCCCCAACCCAACCATAGAAAATGTCGACATCTATTTTAGTCGAAATCAAGCCATTATTTATTACCTTTATTTTTGTGTTAAAAATTAAGACAAATATGATGTGTGTTTGTTTTGTTTTTATTCTTACTTATTTAAGTCAAACTAAGTTAAAATTAAGTCTTATTTTTGATTAAAAAATAAATAACTAAAAGGAGAGTGTTACGTGACTTAGAAAAGTGTTACATCGAATAACACGTCCCCGTAAGTTTACTAATACGAAACACTTAACAACGAATGCACGCTACCACGAAAAACTTAACACCGTAGCCATGCGATCTCGAATAACCAAATCTCTAATTTCACCAATTCGAATCACTTAACAACAAATGCGCGCTTCTACGAAAAACTTATCGCCGAACCCACGTGACCACACTTAACCAAACCTCTAACGAAAGACTTTTAGATTAAGAGCGCAAATTTTTTCAAAGAAAAGGCGACATTATTACAAATAATTATATTTTTCCTTCGAGGGTACTACATGGGCAAAATATTACCTGAAACAGTTTATTTATCTCTGAGACAATCCAATAACCCAAAATGTTTACATGCGAACGTCAAATTGTCATGTGTCAATTTTGTCTCAGAGATAAAAAAACAGACTATGCATAATATTTGCATATTATGCATGATAGTGCTGTATAATACGCGTTATTACAATAATTGTGCCCGGAATTTGCGATCAGTGATTAGCATTTTCAGCACTTACAATTTCTATTATCTAAAAAGAATAAAATACAATCGCATTGTCACTGGTTGGTTTTCCAGATATTATATCAATGGAACTTATAAAAAGAGAACTACTCAAAATCTCAAAACATTAAAGACAAATTTGCAAAAAGTGCCTCCATTGTTTCCGCCTAACATCTGGTCGATAAATAGCTCAATAGGGACCACTGTTCCAGAGGTGGAATCATGGCACTACCGCTGGAACAGTCTATTGGGCAGAAGTAAATAGAATTTGTAAGTTGAATTGAAGATATTAATAATGAACAAAAACATACAGAATTGACGGTAGAAAAATTAAATTCAGTCTCAAGAAACCAAAAGAGCAAAAAAGAAAGAAAATAGAGAAGAAAAAATAAGTAAAACATTTGGGAAAAGGAAACAATGGACTTAACCACATTTTTAGATGGTCTTGCATACTTGTGCTATTTTAAACGATGACTGAAGCTGAACGCATATTAATATATTTTGTGTTTTTTTTCTTAAATGTTTGATTTTGTTGATTGTTAAATGAATAAAGAATTTTTATTAAAAAGTGGTTTTTATAAGGATTTCCTTAAATTAAATTGGTGTCTTTTCGTTAGAGGTTTGGTTAAGCGTGGACACGTGGCTTCGGCGATACGTTTTTCGTAGAAGCGCGCATTTGTTGTTATGTGATTCGAATTGGTGAAATTAGAGATTTGGTTATTCGAGATCGCATGGCTACGGTGTTAAGTTTTTCGTGGTAGCGTGCATTCGTTGTTAAGTGTAATGATTAACTTGATTTTACCTTAAATGGTTAAATAAAATCGACAAAATTTTGACTGAAATTTTAAGACAAAAGTTAGTTTTATTTTTGACCCGGGTGCTCACTGTTACTAAAATGTTTTGAGAATAAATGTGAGAGGAATTGTCAGTCTTTCGGGGCCCCTTGAGGATGGGGGCCCTGGGCACGGGCCCCGTGTGCCCATAGGGTAAAGACGGCACTGGTCGTAAGTTCTTAATAACTTTGACATATTCTGTAATTACCTTAACATACACATTTCCTGACGAGTCTTCTCTTATTCGCAGTTTCGCCCTCTTGTCAGGCGGCGCCAATAAGTCATATACAGCTTCGTTATATATCTCTACAAAGGATACCTGTGAATAAAATAAACACAAACTTAATATTTTTCTTTAGTAATTAATGTGTTATTGGATTTTACGATACTGTTCCGCGGTCTTCTGGTGCAACCACAAAATGTTTACAAACATTTTCTAACACCAATACATTTACTAACAAATGTTAGGAATTATTACATTCTGTTAGAAATTCTTAAATGTTTTGTGTACTGATGCTTATTTATTTATTTATCAATTTATGTACACACATAATACAAGGACAGGAAAAAGGAACAGAAAATCAGGTACAGAGGTGATGCTTATTTCTAATGAAATCTCTTCCAGCGTACCTGCGAAAGGAATATGATAAAAAAGAGATGAAGGCATTGTGTGTGGAAGGGAAAAAAAACATATAAAGCAATTCACAGCTAAGTAATATATAGTATAACAAATGAAATATACTGTCATATACATACATATAAGAATAAATATCATAACAATGAATACTAAATAAATACTAATACATCTTAAATAATACATATTATATGCAACTATGACGGAAAGGAAAGGTAGTGTTCTTTCACTCTTCTTTTGAAAACTGCGAGTTTGGCAGTCCCTAATGGCAGGCGGCATCAAGTTCCACAACCGCATCGCGTGTACAGTAAAGGAGTAGAAGTTGGTTGTGTGGGAAGGGGTACCAAGGTGATTCTTAAGATGCGAACTACTAGGTGCACGTGACTCCACAGGGCGGGAGTAGAAGAAGCTTTCACGGAGGTAGCATGGCGTTTTAGGGTTATGAAGGATGTTAAATAGCAGACACAACATCCGAGAGTTCCTGCGTAGTCGAATTGGGAGCCACTTGCGAAAGCCAGAAACATGGTCATACTTTTTAAGATTGAAAACAAAACAAATACATAATTGCAAACACTCGGTGGCATCCAAATAACAGGCGTCAGCATAGTCGATGATGGGCTGAATGAGAGTTTGGGCTAAGGAATTTTTGGTGTTCAAGGGCAAAAAGCTCTGGAGGCATTTCAGCGAGTGAAACGTGTAGGACACCTAGCGACTGGCTTCAGCGACATGTGCAGTCCACGACAAATAGGAATCCAAGATTACCCCCAGGTTTTTAGTCTTCGAGTATTTAATCTGAACTCCATTCAACCAGAGTGGAGATAGCGACGCAACATCAAGCCTAAAAGACCGCATCATCCTATTGCACATGTGCCTGCCGCCGATAACCATGGCTTGAGACTTCTTAGGGTTGATTTGCAGCCCGAAGGACCGCGACCAATTTCCAATCAACTCCAGGTCATTGTTTACGGCGGCCACGGCGGCTTACGCATCTTGACTCAAAAAATGATGGTAAAGTCTTACTAAAATTACTACATTACATTTACTTATGTTTGTAAACATTTTTAACAGCAGCGTGGGAGCACCATTCCTGGGCATGAGTCAGGCCTTTGATAGGGTTTGGCTTGTCGTCGATCCTTGTTCAAGTTAAAAAAATACCTACCTCGTTCCTTCATCTCCATACTAGAAAGCTACTTGGACAAACGCTGTTTCGAAATAAAGTTTAATCATGTCACATCAGACCTGCACGAAATCAGGTCTAGTGTACCTCAGGGGAGCATTTTAGGGCCCGTGTTGTACCTCATCTTTACTGCTGACATTCTTACAGGTGACAATACGATGCCACATATGCAGACAATACTGCTATAATGTCAGTACACCCAAAACCAGATGTAGCATCAGCAAACCTGCAGAAACACATTGGTGATATCGAAAAGTGGCTGACAAGGAGAATAAAGGCGAAACAAAGCAAATCTACACGCGTCACTTTTACTTTTTTTTAAAAAAAAAAACGTTGCCCCACACTAGGAATTTCTCCTGTATCGTGGGTGCGTTTAAAAACATATAAACTCGCATACACAAACACCCTGAGCCGGAACAACTATTTGTAGGTCATACAAATATTTGTCCCGTTCGGGAATCGAACCCGCGACACGCAGCGCAGCAGTCAATGGCTCAACCACTACGCCAACCGTGCGCCCGCCGTGTGTTTATGACTTATACCTTTCAGAAACACAGGCATGATATTACATTTAAGTAAATTAATAGTTTTACTGGCCTTCTGAAACTAAATCAAAGGTTCTTACCCAAACATAGTGTCGGATCCTATTGGACAAGTCAATGGAGCTGACGGTGAGGTCACTGTGCAACTGCACGCTCATGCGACGGTACTTGTCGCGGAGAGGCGCTGACACGTGACGGAGGCGCTTCACCCACTGCGAAATAAGGAGTTAAACATTAATATGAAAGTGAGGTCTTTGCTCTGCAGTGGGACAATACAGGCTAATAATGATGATAAAAAGAAATGTATTTCATTTCTTTCAAATTGTAGAACAGGGGTCCGTTATAGAATCAACGGCAGTAAATAATTACTCAAGTACTGTTTATGGTCCACACAATATAGGTTGGCGGTCCGCATCTGGACCGCAGTCCGCCATGGTGTAGATGTTGTCAT
Source organism: Orthosia cruda (assembly GCA_964057195.1). NCBI lineage: Eukaryota > Metazoa > Arthropoda > Insecta > Lepidoptera > Noctuidae > Orthosia > Orthosia cruda. The sequence continues at coordinate 39,375,247 of OZ059836.1, forward strand.
GTAGACATACCGAAACTTGTAATTGTAAACGAAAATGTTGCAAGCACCTCGGTGTATAGAATTTAAACTTACTTTATTTTGAAGTAAATGTTTCATCACAATACCACTTTATTAAGATTATCCTTAAATGGTATAAATAAAACAAAGTCGCTGGCTGCTGTCTGTCTGTCCCTACGTATGCTTAAATCTTTAAAACTACTCAACAGATTTTGATGCGGTTTTTTTGTATAGATAGAGTGATTCAATGGATGGTTTTTATGGTTGTTTATACACGCAGGCGAAGCCGCTGGCAGGAGATAGTTATTCAATAATAATGAATCTAATAAAGTGGTAGTGGTGTGCAAATAATTTCTACTTAGAACAATTTCTAGGTAGAAATTATTTCAATTAGACCATTAAGCAGCACTTCTGAATTGAAGCAGCTATGTTGGATTACTATCTGACTATATAACGCTTCCTCATGCTTATTATTAAAAGTGAAGTGGCTAATAGTGCCCGGCACATAAGTTGCCAAAGTTTTGGCGTAGTAGGGGTAAGTTCGCACATATTCTGCGAACTGACCAACCACCATATACAGCGAACGGAATGTGGACGCAACACGATTGGTCAGTCAAACCTAGTGTCAACTAGCCAATTAATTGTGCGCTCGGAACAGGCCCTGCACCCCGCTGCACTATCAAAGATACCTAAAAAACTACTTCTGTGCATCGTATCTCATAACGACTCTTGCCAACTTACGTGCCAGGGATTATACAACATATGCAGATGCATTAAGAAATAAATACTAAACAAAAATATACCTGTAATTCATAATCCTGTTCATGATGACTGAGCTTTTCGGCGCCATTCTCAGCCGGTCTAAAGGCAGGTTGCTGTGCAGCATCTACCAGTCGGAACACATACTCCAGGGAGCGAGGAACCAGGCCTGGGGCACCCACTGTACCCATAAGAGTGTATGTTTTGCCTGACCCTGAGGCTCCATAGGTGAGGAGTGTGAAGTTCTGACCATCTGGGAGCTTTCGCAGGTTGTCTTTGACCACAGATTCGAAAATTTCCTTAAAGTTCAAATGTGGGTTTCAGTCTTATTCTAATAGAAAATTAAGGTATAATATTTTTGTTAAACTGATGCAACTGTAGGTCAGTCATTTCATTAAAGGTCATTGTCACAAAAACTATTCAAAACAAACTTACTCTTTGATTACACTCTGCGCCGAAGATCTTGGAGAAAGTGTACATTTTGGAAACATTGTGCTGGGTGCGTCGCCCGTGCCCCGCGGTCGCAGTGTCCAACGACGTGACAAGACATCGGTCTGACCGGATTTCGTACAAAGTGTTAGGAATTTTACACGGCTTCAGTCTCAAGTACACCTGCACTAACTCCGGCTCCTCAATCTCCGAATCTTCTTCAAATAACTCCAATAAGTTCGTTCCCTTTTGAGGCCTTGGTCGCATGAACGGATTTTGTATCAACGGAGGCCGGGGCTCGATAAACGAAGGAATGTCTCGCTTAGACACGTCGTTGTCCGAGTATCGTTGTTCTAACATTTTCTTAACCTTATATCTAAGCACCAGTACAAACACATCAATTAAATTGCAAAATAATTGCTTTATCAACGAACAAAACCTTATTCTATGAACAAAACAAACGGCAACGGTTCAACTTTTGAATAGTTTTGAATTCATTTGACGTTTATATTTTTCAACGTTGGCAAAACTGATTTTACCGGAGGCCCGGAGGCGAGTGTGTTTTCATTTCAATCATGCAATGGGATGCTCGTTAGTCGATTATTTTAGATATCATTCAATCATCGGTCATTCTTTCTAGTTTTTGTCTCAAAGGACACGGATCTTCACAAGAAAAATTAATATTAAAAAACAATCAGAATCAGTCAATCAGTCAAATTTTACAAATGTCGGATGTGTACTTGTATATTGTTTTACAGTTGTTTATTTTTGTAAAATAAATGAAATATAATCAATGCAGAGAGAAATGTGACGGATTTAGTGTGGCATATCACTTGTAGACGACTGGACACGTGTTTCCTTGTATAGTTAAGATATGTCATTGATGAACGTGAAGAATTTGTGAAGATGCGATTATTTTTCGTATTTGGCGTCGTGCCATAGTTTTAATTGCAGTTTTATCGAGGATACGAATCATGAAGTGGTCGGCGCTAGTTATTTTAACGTTGTTGTGGGTTCAGGGGGTCGTTGGATTCTGCCCTTCGTTGTGTACCTGTAAGGGCAACAAAGCGGCTGATGGGGCGTTAGCGGAGCCCCAGCCTGGTGAGCTGCTGAGGCTCAAGTGTGGCGGGAGCCCTGCGCAGATTACTGAGCTCAAAGAGATAGATCTGAGCAAATTATGGACAATAGTAGTGAGCTTGTAAGTAAAACTTAATGATCAACTTTTTAACTTTATACTTCAACTTAGACCAGCTTTACAGTTTAACACTAGCTTCATTCTAAACACCGCATTTTCTTTTCAGAAACCTATCAGGCAATGCGATTTCTACATTATCAAGAGAGCTGTATCTGCCTAATTTACAGAAACTGTAAGTATAATATACTTGTGCCATAAACATGTTATGGGCTCATAAAACATTCACAGTACATTTTATTATGTGTGTCATAATAAACAAAACAATGGTACAAGATATATTACTGTTACAGTTGTGTTTGATCTGTTAGTAAAGCTTCAGTTTGGCAGTGCAGCCAACTTCATGTCCATTACAGATTTAAATGACATACATTTCAATGTTTGTTTACGTGATTCTATAAATGTTTCACCTACTGTTCTGGGTAACCAATGTTGAGTGGTTTGTACCAGTGCGAAGTAGGTTGGATATGATTTGATATTTTGGGATTTATATCAGCTGTGTTATTGAATTTAACTCTTAAACATAACATTATGCCTGTAATCCCCAAAGCGTTGGGCAGAGCTTCTCCTATAGTACACAGTAAAGCAGTGGCAGTACATTTTGCCAGTTAAGTTTAGATTCTATGTAATGAGAGTATGCCTATTGGTATCAACCAAGCACTAATCCAGGCTCTGATTATAGAATTTATTGTTTAAATTTGTGCTTTTTTCTGTTTAATCTTGTAATCAGACTTTCAGACTAAGCAGATGAGATGGTTCGGATGGCATGTTAGGTGCTACTCCCAGTGGAGTCTGCCCTATCTTTACAGAGCCACTCTTCTGTCTTGACTGTTTTGGTCGAAAATAGCCCACCGCTTTTATATTCGGCGAATGCTTTCTGGGATTGTAAGCTGTCCTGCGAGCTTATTCAGATGCTTTAGCATTCGGGATTTGTAATTGTCGCCATGTGAATTTATCTCCTCATTGACCATAGGAATATTGAGGATTTCATGGTAGAAAACCATGTTGTCTTGATAAAAAATGGGGCATTGGATATTCGTATTAATATATAATTTTGTGCCCGTTTAAATTACTGGATATGTTTTTAAAATATGATTGAGCCCTGTACCCAAAATGTGGGTGACCACTTTTTAGGGTTCTGGACCCAAAGGCTCCAAACGGAACCCTCTTGTTGTCACTCACGCGTCCATCTGTCTGTCTGTACTCTGTCGCACATTATGATCCGAAGAATTTTCTAATTTCCCATTGATGAATTTGAAATTTGGTGATAATGTTTATTATTACGTATATTTTACTAACATATACCAATATATAAGTTTTTAAACTGTCATGGTCACTAACAATAAATAATAATAAACTGTTTAATATCGGAAACTCGCTACAAATAGTAAACATGGTAAATAGCCCGCTTATAATGTTAATGTTAGATACCAATATACTGATAAATTGGTATGCGAAGCCCAACATGCACTTGGCCGGTTATAATGTCTCTGGTGAGATTTTTAGCAGCTGTGTTACAGAATTTAACACATTAACATAACAGAAGGCCAGAAGTGTACCAGCATACCCACATTAAATCCTATGTAATTAGAATGTGCCTACTGGTATCAACCAGTGACAAATTCAGACGGGATTTAGATTTATTATTTTAAAACCAAAGTAATTATTAGAGATGAAACGGATAGTAGTTTGGCCGGATACCGGATACCGGATATTCGGCAAGCTTCTGGGCCGGAGCGCCGGATATCCGGCTGCCGGTTATTCGGCCCTTTATTGCGTTGACGCGATCAGTTTGATTTGAATATTGGCGCGGTGAACGAGATCGGAAATATTCAGGCGCATTCGGGTCGTTCGTAAGCGGAGATCGGGTCGACTCGGGGGCGTTCGAGTGTTATCGCGCGTGTCAGTTTGTGTTTGTTTCTTAGTTCGTTTGTTGTTTATTTCATTGTTTATCACTTGTCGTCGTGATTTTATGTTTGAATGCTGATATTATTTCGATTATAAAAATAAACGGTGTCCATAACCTATTGGAGTATGATTTGCCTTGTATAAAACAAAGAGATATTTTAAAATTTTACTATCCGGTATCCGGCCGGATACTGTATTACTATCCGGTATCGGGCCGGATAGTGAAAACAAGGCCGGATAGGCCAGATACCGGATAGTTACCGGATATCCGTTTCATCTCTAGTAATTATGACTGGATATGTTTTGAAAATATTGATAAGTAAAAAGCCTTGTACTCTAAATGTGGGATGAACCGCTTTTCAACATTTGTAGTAGAAACTCAACAATAAAACTCAAATCATCATCAGAGATCGCCGATTGTGTTAAGGTCACCCATTGTATGTTTTTTAGTTACCTTTTGTTTTTTTTTTATAGTACGGTACTATAAAGTAGGTATATTAATAAATAAATCACCACCATCTAGATCCCAAAGTCAATTACTATGTGCGCAGTGGTTGTGCAATTGGTTGCTGTGCTGCATGTGATGGGTTCGATTCCCGCACGGAAAAAACATTTCTATGGCCTACAGATAGTATGCGAGTTTGTGTATGCGTGTTTAAAAAATTGAAAAAGTACTCCATGGGCATACAGGAGAAATTCCTAGTGAAGGGCAAAGTTTAAAAAAAAAGAATATCAAACTAGAAAATGTACAGAGTGAACAACACATCATTTTCTATCTATCTAACACAGAATGCTCATTATCAAGATAAGATCTGTGTACTATTTAGATAAGCCATGTAATGCACCTTATCAGGTTATCATAGACATTACTTAGCTATGACAGATAACATGTTGTAGGATGACAACATGCATTTTATTTATTTGGTGAATGATGATTCATTTTTTTTTTTTTATTATGGTCTCGCATTTGTCCACTAACTCGCCTGATAGTAAACGATTATTAAACGTGCAATTTAAAGGCCTCGTCAAATAGACAGTTAACCGATAGGTTGGGCACAGATAATATAATACTAGCATACAGATCAATCAACAGATCATCCCATACAATGAAACCCTGCCGATATATAAAACTGCGCCATCTATTGGAATCAATTATAAAAGATCTGTTCAAAAAATCTTTGAAATGTGAATTAAAAGACCAATATTCCATAATTTTGTGCATAGGAGAGTTGATTAAACAAGAACATACAATTTGTATGATCAATTCTAGAAAATGTTAATTTTACACACAATTCAATAACAAATCGATGTATATCGCGCCATCTAGTGACCTTTATTTAAACCAAATTTTCTTTGTGAGCGCTGGGACTCCGTGGCGTGGGGAAGCGTGTTTATAATGTAATGTATGGTATCGTTTGAATCTAGTCACAAAGAAAACCGAAAGCGAATCGATTTACAAAATAAAAACGCTTCGTCACGCTATCGGTTCGCTGTCTATTTATGAATGCAATTTGCTTTGAATAACACTTGTACCATTTAGATCTTTTCAAAGCAATATTACTTGACTATAGGTTCAGACGAAGTAGTGGTAGAACGCCTCAGATTCAGTCTCTCCGGGAGGCCATGGTTGAACGCTTGAACCTGTCCTTAAAGGCGGTTTCCGAATGGGGTGATGCCAATCTGGTCAGCTTCAATGCGTCTAAGACCCAGGCGTGTCTTTTTTCCGCGAAAAAGAGCCAATTCCACCCGGCTCCTTCTTTCTGTGGTGTAACCGTGCCGTTAGCGGACCACCTCGAACTGCTTGGTGTAACGTTGACATCGACTCTCAACTTCGGTCCTTACATTGAGGCGAAAGCTCAGTTAGCTGCAAAAAAGTTGGGGATTCTTGCAAAGGTGAGACGGTACTTCACGCCAGAACAGCTGCTCAACTTGTATAAAGCGCAAGTTCGGTCATGCATGGAGTACTGCTCTCACCTCTGGGATGGATCTGCCAAATACCAGCTTGATGCACTAGAGTCGATTGACAGACGGGCCAAAAGGCTTATTGGCAACGATGCACTGGTCGCATCAAAGCTCCAGAGCCTCGAACATCGACGCCGAGTCGCCAGTCTGTCGGTTTTTTATCGGTTACATTTCGGGGAGTGTGCGACGGAACTGCACAATTTGATTCCGCCTAGCCCTTTCCATCATCGGACTACAAGACGTACGGCCATGCGCCATCGGTACATGGTTGACATCCCTCCCATACGCACAAAGCGTTTTGCTAATACTTTAATTGTGCGCACAGCTAAGGAGTGGAATTCCCTTCCGAAGTCTTTGTTCCCTGATAGCTACAACCTAGGGGTCTTTAAGTCAAGAGTGAATAGGTTTCTTCTAGGCAAGCGTGCTTCACCGTAGACCACATCATCGCTTAACATCAGGCGAGATGGTGGTCAAACGCAAGCCTATAGATTATAAAAAAAAAAAAAAAAAAAGACAAAACTCGTTCGTCAGGAACTCAACTCTTCTGGTATTCTCTATTGACATGCACAATTCAGAAAAATGCGTTTATTTATAAGCTAAAGTCACCGCCAGATAACAAAAAAAATAAAGTCGTTAACACCTGTCTACTAATGTATTCCAATATTTCAAAACGATACGAAAAAAATGTAATGGCAGTGTCGCTAACACGATCAAAACAAACGTATCGTGGTACTGGGCCTCCTTGACCCTTTTACTTAGCATTCAGTAATGAGCTAATATCTCATAAATGCGTGTACCGATTGATATGATTTAAACGGATAAAATGGTTCTACGCCTATACCTTTCATTTGAAACCAAATTATCAAAATAGGTATCTCAATAAACAACAAATCATGTTTTCAAGTTACGTAATTATACTTTTTGCCACAATACGACATCGGAGCAGTAGTGCTTTTAGAGCCAACAGAAATCAGTGATGCATTCAATAAAATAAAACTGTATATATGTGTATTTTTTGTTTTGTAATATCACGTCTTAAGTTTGATGGCAAACTCTCCGTAGATGGAAAGGTCTGTAGTTAAAAGAGTTATGGGTTTATCGTCGTGGCGGTAAAACATTCAGTAGCTGGCAAGGCCTGTCGTCGAAAGTGACGTAAATGAAAGATTCTGTCGGCGAATTGTCCATAGGTTAAAGACTCTGCTGAGGAAACGGTGATAAATGAATCATTCTGTCGACGAACAGTCCAATGGCGAATCGGTTTTAGGAGAACGGTTGCTGAATCGGACATACTCTGTCAAAATCCTTTTCCCTAGGACCACATTTACTAGCTTCTACCAAAAATCAATCAGCCCAGCCAGTTTCCAGTTCATCTGAAGTTAGCTTCCAGTCGTAACAAATACCGTATTTTACCTATAGTCTATTTGAAATAACATTAGAAATTTATACAACCCTTTTTTGCAGTCCGTTCTACCGATTTTGAGTTCTATCCCGTAAATATAAGGATAGCATAAAAAGCGTCAACCTGTTTGCAAAAATGTTTACTACAGCTGCCATTTGTGCCACCAACGCAATAAAAGTCAAAATCGGTTGAAGAGGCGGTAAAATGGGATTATTTAAATGTCTGATGTTATCTCAAGTGGAGTATAAAGCGACTGCCTATCTGTCTTTCATAACCCAATATAAGGCCGAAAACGCACTGGCAGGCGGCTCGCTTGGCGCCTAGACCCTTGCGAGTCGCCTGACGAGTAGCGAAGTAGAATCAACTTATTAAAATGTTCCTAACCGGCCGCATTGAGCATTATTCTACTCGCTAAGATGCGAAGGCGCCAAGCCCGCAATGCGGCTGATTATGCGCGAGGCGCCAAGCAAGCCGCTTGCCAGTGCGTTTTCGGCCTAACGGCTTTGGTAGGACAACAGCTCAATGCTTAATGCGTCTGCAAGCTTCTAGCAAATGCAATAAAACAGCAAATAATATGTAACATTTTGTTTTTCACAGGGATCTCAGCAGAAACCAGATAAGTCTGATAGAGTCGGATGCATTCTACAACATGACGTCAATCCAGAGACTCGACCTGTCCTACAACCAGATCAGCAATGTTTACAAGGAGATGTTCAAGGGTCTGGTCAATCTGGAGCGCCTGATTCTGTCGCAGAACCATATATCAGCTATGGCAGCCGGGACCTTTGACTATCTTATTGGGTTGAAACAATTGTAAGTATAACTGTAGTCTGTCTCTAACTGTCTCATTTGTGTTAACCATTATTTAATTAAGATTCAGACCACATGGTTCAAGTTTCCTTGTAGATTCTTTCTTTACCAGATTTTATTAATTGTTTAGTAGTTCCCCTGGTAGGTTACTTAGAAAGTAGTTAGTTTTTAGGGTTCCGTACCCAAAGGGTAAAAACGGGACCCTATTACTAAGACTCCACGATCCGTCTATCTGTCTGTCCGTCTGTCACCATGCTGTATCTTATGAACGGTGATAGCTAGACAGTTGAATTTTTCGCAGATGATGTATTTCTGTTGCCGCTATAACAACAAATGCTATAAGCAGAATAAAATAAATATTTAAGTAGGGCTCCCATACATCAAACGTGATTTTTTTGCCGCTTTTGCGATACGGAACCCTTAGTGCGCGATTCCGATTCGCACTTGGTCGGCTTTTTTTTATTACAACAGCTAGAAATAGACAATCCACACCACTGAATTTTTACTGTAATTTTGGCATACACAATTTACTATGATTTTAATCAGACATCATTTATTCTCTTTCGAGTTTTTCGCCAACAAGGTCTTTTCGTAATTAATCATTTCTCTTCCAAAGGGACATAACTGACAACCCACTAGTATGCGACTGCGACCTCCTCTGGGTCGGAGACTGGTCAAGAAACACAAGCGTCAAGCTAGTGGGCAACCCAAAATGCGCCTTCCCCGAAAACATGGTCAACAAGATCGTCCGAAAACTGAAAATATTCCTCGACAGATCTGCTTGTGGAAATGCACTATCTGGCAACAATTTAATAGTGAAACCTGCTCACGATCAAGTAGTTTTTGTTGGAGATACTTTAACACTATCCTGCAATGCACCTTTCGCCTCAGTCCTAGCGAAATACGAGTTACACTGGGTTCATCCAATGCTAGAAATCTGTGACGTCAACGTAACCAACACTGATATGCAAGAAGAAGGCTTAGCGGAGACTACGGTCCACTTTCCTAACATCACCAATCATCACATGGGTAACTGGACCTGTATGTATACCGACCAGAACCATATCAGACATAATCATACCGTTGAAGTTTTGGTGCTGTCAAACTCAACTCAATACTGTCCTACGAACTATACTATTGACAACAAAGGGCTGTATTCCTGGCCTCAATTGTTACTGAACCATACAGCAATTGTGCCTTGTCGGAGTGGAGAAGGAATGGCTTCCAGATCCTGTAGTCCTAACGCCACATGGGGACCTGCAAACACAACTGAATGCTCCTACATCAGTAATGTTACCAAACTCCTTCAACAGTTTGCGCTTCTAAACGTAAGTTTGGTGCAGTTTTCTGCTGTGAATGCTACGGAGAGATTAGCAATGTTGATTCAGGAGAAGACTTATCCGTTGGCTGAGATTATTGATGCTGATGACGTGTACTTTATAGCGAAAGCTATCAGGAATTATATGCAGTATATTGCTGAGGAAAAGGATCTTGGTGAGTAACTCTGTACTATTTAATTGTGACATAAATGCGAAGCAGTTTATTCATGGTTTAAATACTATATCTACACAATATGATGTAACCAATTTATAATTGCGCCCATCTTAATTTTTGATTGGTCTAATTTTGATCCATGACCAGTGTGTTGACGCACTGTTTGTCTACAGCTTTTCCATGTTATTTAGATCGTGAAGTATGTTTTTAGCTTTTCGTAATATTGAAGGATATCCGGGGTCATTAAAATGAGTCATACATTTCAATGATTTATAAAACAAAAAATATTCTCACTTCAATTTAGCTTTTCGAGTCCTTTGATGCTTTTATCGCTTTGAAGATTAGTGCTGCGCAAAATTAATGTTTGTATGACATGCGGATATTATTATTACACCACTCGACATATTATCCGATACAGTGTTTTCAAATAAACTTAGATTATCTACAATAGAAATTCCTAGTTTGTAGTTATAACACTGGTGATAAACAAATCTGTTGCAATCACTTGGATAAAACGAGAATAAAGTTCATACCGAATAGATCAGCCAGTTAGCAGATCGAAAGCTCATCTGACTATTCAGAGTGCGTCTTTTCTACGTCCATTATATTTTTATTTGAAAAACGTCTCTATTTCCATCCAGGCCCAACCCTACTCGACGTGATAAGCACCACGATGAACATCAGCATGTCCGTGCTAGCTCGCGCCGAGTCCAAGTACGGCGTGTGCACCGACATCGCGCGCGCCGCCGAGGAGATATCACAACACATCGTCAACATACAGGGCCAGAAGGTAGGCAGTAGTGTTACTATAGTGATACACATGAACATCAGCATGGCCGTGCTAGCTCGCGCCGAGTCCAAGTACGGCGTGTGCACCGACATCGCGCGCGCCGCCGAGGAGATATCACAACACATCGTCAACATACAGGGCCAGAAGGTAGGCAGTAGTGTTACTATAGTGATACACATGAACATCAGCATGGCCGTGCTAGCTCGCGCCGAGTCCAAGTACGGCGTGTGCACCGACATCGCGCGCGCCGCCGAGGAGATATCACAACACATCGTCAACATACAGGGCCAGAAGGTAGGCAGTAGTGTTACTATAGTGATACACATGAACATCAGCATGGCCGTGCTAGCTCGCGCCGAGTCCAAGTACGGCGTGTGCACCGACATCGCGCGCGCCGCCGAGGAGATATCACAACACATCGTCAACATTCAGGGCCAGAAGGTAGGCAGTAGTGTTACTATAGTGATACACATGAATATCAGCATGTCCGTGCTAGCTCGCGCCGAGTCCAAGTACGGCGTGTGCACCGACATCGCGCGCGCCGCCGAGGAGATATCACAACACATCGTCAACATACAGGGCCAGAAGGTAGGCAGTAGTGTTACTATAGTGATACACATGAACATCAGCATGGCCGTGCTAGCTCGCGCCGAGTCCAAGTACGGCGTGTGCACCGACATCGCGCGCGCCGCCGAGGAGATATCACAACACATCGTCAACATACAGGGCCAGAAGGTAGGCAGTAGTGTTACTATAGTGATACACATGAACATCAGCATGGCCGTGCTAGCTCGCGCCGAGTCCAAGTACGGCGTGTGCACCGACATCGCGCGCGCCGCCGAGGAGATATCACAACACATCGTCAACATACAGGGCCAGAAGGTAGGCAGTAGTGTTACTATAGTGATACACATGAACATCAGCATGGCCGTGCTAGCTCGCGCCGAGTCCAAGTACGGCGTGTGCACCGACATCGCGCGCGCCGCCGAGGAGATATCACAACACATCGTCAACATACAGGGCCAGAAGGTAGGCAGTAGTGTTACTATAGTGATACACATGAACATCAGCATGGCCGTGCTAGCTCGCGCCGAGTCCAAGTACGGCGTGTGCACCGACATCGCGCGCGCCGCCGAGGAGATATCACAACACATCGTCAACATACAGGGCCAGAAGGTAGGCAGTAGTGTTACTATAGTGATACACATGAACATCAGCATGTCCGTGCTAGCTCGCGCCGAGTCCAAGTACGGCGTGTGCACCGACATCGCGCGCGCCGCCGAGGAGATATCACAACACATCGTCAACATACAGGGCCAGAAGGTAGGCAGTAGTGTTACTATAGTGATACACATGAACATCAGCATGGCCGTGCTAGCTCGCGCCGAGTCCAAGTACGGCGTGTGCACCGACATCGCGCGCGCCGCCGAGGAGATATCACAACACATCGTCATCATACAGGGCCAGAAGGTAGGCAGTAGTGTTACTATAGTGATACACATGAACATCAGCATGGCCGTGCTAGCTCGCGCCGAGTCCAAGTACGGCGTGTGCACCGACATCGCGCGCGCCGCCGAGGAGATATCACAACACATCGTCATCATACAGGGCCAGAAGGTAGGCAGTAGTGTTACTATAGTGATACACATGAACATCAGCATGGCCGTGCTAGCTCGCGCCGAGTCCAAGTACGGCGTGTGCACCGACATCGCGCGCGCCGCCGAGGAGATATCACAACACATCGTCAACATACAGGGCCAGAAGGTAGGCAGTAGTGTTACTATAGTGATACACATGAACATCAGCATGGCCGTGCTAGCTCGCGCCGAGTCCAAGTACGGCGTGTGCACCGACATCGCGCGCGCCGCCGAGGAGATATCACAACACATCGTCAACATACAGGGCCAGAAGGTAGGCAGTAGTGTTACTATAGTGATACACATGAACATCAGCATGGCCGTGCTAGCTCGCGCCGAGTCCAAGTACGGCGTGTGCACCGACATCGCGCGCGCCGCCGAGGAGATATCACAACACATCGTCAACATACAGGGCCAGAAGGTAGGCAGTAGTGTTACTATAGTGATACACATGAACATCAGCATGTCCGTGCTAGCTCGCGCCGAGTCCAAGTACGGCGTGTGCACCGACATCGCGCGCGCCGCCGAGGAGATATCACAACACATCGTCAACATACAGGGCCAGAAGGTAGGCAGTAGTGTTACTATAGTGATACACATGAACATCAGCATGGCCGTGCTAGCTCGCGCCGAGTCCAAGTACGGCGTGTGCACCGACATCGCGCGCGCCGCCGAGGAGATATCACAACACATCGTCATCATACAGGGCCAGAAGGTAGGCAGTAGTGTTACTATAGTGATACACATGAACATCAGCATGGCCGTGCTAGCTCGCGCCGAGTTCAAGTACGGCGTGTGCACCGACATCGCGCGCGCCGCCGAGGAGATATCACAACACATCGTCATCATACAGGGCCAGAAGGTAGGCAGTAGTGTTACTATAGTGATACACATGAACATCAGCATGGCCGTGCTAGCTCGCGCCGAGTCCAAGTACGGCGTGTGCACCGACATCGCGCGCGCCGCCGAGGAGATATCACAACACATCGTCAACATACAGGGCCAGAAGGTAGGCAGTAGTGTTACTATAGTGATACACATGAACATCAGCATGGCCGTGCTAGCTCGCGCCGAGTCCAAGTACGGCGTGTGCACCGACATCGCGCGCGCCGCCGAGGAGATATCACAACACATCGTCAACATACAGGGCCAGAAGGTAGGCAGTAGTGTTACTATAGTGATACACATGAACATCAGCATGGCCGTGCTAGCTCGCGCCGAGTCCAAGTACGGCGTGTGCACCGACATCGCGCGCGCCGCCGAGGAGATATCACAACACATCGTCAACATACAGGGCCAGAAGGTAGGCAGTAGTGTTACTATAGTGATACACATGAACATCAGCATGGCCGTGCTAGCTCGCGCCGAGTCCAAGTACGGCGTGTGCACCGACATCGCGCGCGCCGCCGAGAAGATATCACAACACATCGTCAACATTCAGGGCCAGAAGGTAGGCAGTAGTGTTACTATAGTGATACACATGAATATCAGCATGTCCGTGCTAGCTCGCGCCGAGTCCAAGTACGGCGTGTGCACCGACATCGCGCGCGCCGCCGAGGAGATATCACAACACATCGTCAACATTCAGGGCCAGAAGGTAGGCAGTAGTGTTACTATAGTGATACACATGAATATCAGCATGTCCGTGCTAGCTCGCGCCGAGTCCAAGTACGGCGTGTGCACCGACATCGCGCGCGCCGCCGAGGAGATATCACAACACATCGTCATCATACAGGGCCAGAAGGTAGGCAGTAGTGTTACTATAGTGATACACATGAACATCAGCATGGCCGTGCTAGCTCGCGCCGAGTCCAAGTACGGCGTGTGCACCGACATCGCGCGCGCCGCCGAGGAGATATCACAACACATCGCCAACATACAGGGCCAGAAGGTAGGCAGTAGTGTTACTATAGTGATACACATGAACATCAGCATGGCCGTGCTAGCTCGCGCCGAGTCCAAGTACGGCGTGTGCACCGACATCGCGCGCGCCGCCGAGGAGATATCACAACACATCGTCAACATACAGGGCCAGAAGGTACGCAGTAGTGTTACTATAGTGATACACATGAACATCAGCATGGCCGTGCTAGCTCGCGCCGAGTCCAAGTACGGCGTGTGCACCGACATCGCGCGCGCCGCCGAGGAGATATCACAACACATCGTCAACATACAGGGCCAGAAGGTAGGCAGTAGTGTTACTATAGTGATACACATGAACATCAGCATGGCCGTGCTAGCTCGCGCCGAGTCCAAGTACGGCGTGTGCACCGACATCGCGCGCGCCGCCGAGGAGATATCACAACACATCGTCAACATTCAGGGCCAGAAGGTAGGCAGTAGTGTTACTATAGTGATACACATGAATATCAGCATGTCCGTGCTAGCTCGCGCCGAGTCCAAGTACGGCGTGTGCACCGACATCGCGCGCGCCGCCGAGGAGATATCACAACACATCGTCAACATACAGGGCCAGAAGGTAGGCAGTAGTGTTACTATAGTGATACACATGAACATCAGCATGGCCGTGCTAGCTCGCGCCGAGTCCTAAGTACGGCGTGAGCCTCATATAGGGCCTGAAAGTAGGCAAACGATTTCACTATTTATTTTACTTACCAATTAAAAACTAACACTGGGTGTCTATATCCCTGCAAATATGGTCAAGTGCGAGCCTATTAATAATAATAAAAAAAGTACCTTTTCGGTATGGGGTAAGCGCAATTTTATTTTATCATGTTCTTTTCTATTCTTCACTGTAATTATTCCGATTCCACTTGACTGTCTGTCACAAATCTGGGCAGTATTGTCCAGGGGGGTGACCGTAAGCTCTAAGAGTGAGGTTATTTTGAGTGTGCGTAAGTGACAGATGTACCTGTCTTGTATACATCTGTCCCTTTTTTACAGTGAAACTATGATAGTTTTGACATGTCAGGGTAGGGGGCAGGTGTCCTTTACTTGCACCGCCTCTGACTATTATAAAGATAATCAATATTTGTATTCTGTTCCAGTCAAACCTAGCCGTGGAACGTTTCCGAGTCAGCGAAGGCTTCAGTGGTGCAACCTGCGTGTGGTACAGTGCTCGGCGCGGAGAACTGCCGCGACTGCACTGTACCACGACTAACCGCACTGTCGCACCGCTGCTTACCGTCACCGACGCGCTGATACACGCCAGTGTGCAGGTAAATACACATCAGTGTCACATGTAACATGCGTGTCTGGTACAGTGTGATATAATACCAATTAACATTTAGGGCTTGTCTACGGTACTAACGTATCACACGACAGAGAGGAACACTTGCCATCAAATAGGTCCCCTATGTATTTGCCACACAAAAAAACAAAGTTGGTTTAAATGGTTCAGAATCTATCCGCAGTCTGTCTTTTTTTATTTTCAGACTATCTGGGGTCAATCTATTCTTATTTTCAACTATTTAACTGTTCAGAATATATCTGTACCCTGTCTATTCTTATTTTCCTACTTAGTGGTTCAGAGTCTATCCGGGGTCTGTGTATTCTTATTTTCGACTACGAAACCGTTCAGAAAATATCCGGGATCTGTGTATTCTTATTTTCGAATACGATAACATTCAGATAGTATCCGGGGTCTGTCTATTCTTATTTTCGACTGTGACGTAGTTCAGAAATTATCCGAGGTCTGACTATTCTTATTTTCAACTACGAATAGGTTCAGAATCTATCCGCTGTCTGTGTATTCTTCTTTTCGACTGTGAGGCAGTTCAGAAACTATCCGGGATCTGTGTATTCTTATTTTCGAATACGATAACATTCAGAAAGTATCCGGGGTCTGTCTATTCTTATTTTCGACTGTGAGGTAGTTCAGAAATTATCCGAGGTCTGCCTATTCTTATTTTCAACTACGAATAGGTTCAGAATCTATCCGGTGTCTGTGTATTCTTATTTTCGACTGTAAGGCAGTTCAGAAACTATCCGGGATCTGTGTATTCTTATTTTCGACTGTGAGGTAGTTCAGAAATTATCCGATGTCTGTCTATTCTTATTTTCAACTATGAATAGGTTCAGAATCTATCCGGTGTCTGTGTATTCTTATATTCGACTGTGAGGCAGATAGTATTCTTATTTTCAACTATGAATAGGTTCAGAATCTATCCGGTGTCTGTGTATTCTTATTTTCGACTATGAGGTAGATAGAAACTATCCGGGATCTGTGTATTCTTATTTTCGAATACGATAACATTCAGAAAGTATCCGGGGTCTGTCTGTTCTTATTTTCGACTGTGAGGTAATTCAGAAATTATCCGAGGTCTGTCTATTCTTATTTTCAACTACGAATAGGTTCAGAATCTATCCGGTGTCTGTGTATTCTTCTTTTCGACTGTGAGGTAGTTCAGAAATTAGCCGAGGTCTGTCTATTCTTATTTTCAACTACGAATAGGTTCAGAATCTATCCGGTGTCTGTGTATTCTTATTTTCGACTGTGAGGCAGTTCAGAAACTATCCGGGATCTGTGTATTCTTATTTTCGAATACGATAACATTCAGAAAGTATCCGGGGTCTGTGTATTCTTATTTTCGACTGTGAGGCAGTTCAGAAACTATCCGGGATCTGTGTATTCTTGAATACGATAACATTCAGAAAGTATCCGGGGTCTGTGTATTCTTATTTTCGACTGTGAGGTAGTTCAGAAATTATCCGAGGTCTGTCTATTCTTATTTTCAACTACGAATAGGTTCAGAATCTATCCGGTGTCTGTGTATTCTTCTTTTCGACTGTGAGGTAGTTCAGAAACTATCCGGGATCTGTGTATTCTTATTTTCGAATACGATAACATTCAGAAAGTATCCGGGGTCTGTGTATTCTTATTTTCGACTGTGAGGTAGTTCAGAAATTATCCGAGGTCTGTCTATTCTTATTTTCAACTACGAATAGGTTCAGAATCTATCCGGTGTCTGTGTATTCTTATTTTCGACTGTGAGGCAGTTCAGAAACTATCCGGGATCTGTGTATTCTTATTTTCGAATACGATAACATTCAGATAATATCCGGGGTCTGTGTATTCTTATTTTCGACTGTGAGGCAGTTCAGAAACTATCCGGGATCTGTGTATTCTTATTTTCGAATACGATAACATTCAGAAAGTATCCGGGGTCTGTCTATTCTTATTGTCGACTGTGAGGTGGTTCAGAAATTATCCGAGGTCTGTCTATTCTTATTTTCAACTACGAATAGGTTCAGAATCTATCCGGTGTCTGTGTATTCTTATTTTCGACTGTAAGGCAGTTCAGAAACTATCCGGGATCTGTGTATTCTTATTTTCGACTGTGAGGTAGTTCAGAAATTATCCGAGGTCTGTCTATTCTTATTTTCAACTACGAATAGGTTCAGAATCTATCCGGTGTCTGTGTATTCTTCTTTTCGACTGTGAGGTAGTTCAGAAATTATCCGAGGTCTGTCTATTCTTATTTTCAACTATGAATAGGTTCAGAATCTATCCGGTGTCTGTGTATTCTTCTTTTCGACTGTGAGGCAGTTCAGAAACTATCCGGGATATGTGTATTCTTATTTTCGAATACGATAACATTCAGAAAGTATCCGGGGTCTGTCTATTCTTATTTTCGACTGTGAGGTAGTTCAGAAATTATCCGAGGTCTGTCTATTCTTATTTTCAACTACGAATAGGTTCAGAATCTATCCGGTGTCTGTGTATTCTTCTTTTCGACTGTGAGGTAGTTCAGAAATTATCCGAGGTCTGTCTATTCTTATTTTCAACTATGAATAGGTTCAGAATCTATCCGGTGTCTGTGTATTCTTATTTTCGACTGTGAGGCAGTTCAGAAACTATCCGGGATCTGTGTATTCTTATTTTCGACTGTGAGGCAGATAGCATTCTTATTTTCAACTATGTATAGGTTCAGAATCTATCCGGTGTCTGTGTATTCTTATTTTCGACTGTGAGGCAGATAGAAACTATCCGGGATCTGTTTTTTCTTATTTTCGAATACGATAACATTCAGAAAGTATCCGGGGTCTGTGTATTCTTATTTTCGACTGTGAGGTAGTTCAGAAATTATCCGAGGTCTGTCTATTCTTATTTTCAACTACGAATAGGTTCAGAATCTATCCGGTGTCTGTGTATTCTTCTTTTCGACTGTGAGGCAGTTCAGAAACTATCCGGGATCTGTGTATTCTTATTTTCGAATACGATAACATTCAGAAAGTATCCGGGGTCTGTCTATTCTTATTTTCGACTGTGAGGTGGTTCAGAAATTATCCGAGGTCTGTCTATTCTTATTTTCAACTACGAATAGGTTCAGAATCTATCCGGTGTCTGTGTATTCTTCTTTCGACTGTAAGGCAGTTCAGAAACTATCCGGGATCTGTGTATTCTTATTTTCGACTGTGAGGTAGTTCAGAAATTATCCGAGGTCTGTCTATTCTTATTTTCAACTACGAATAGGTTCAGAATCTATCCGGTGTCTGTGTATTCTTCTTTTCGACTGTGAGGTAGTTCAGAAATTATCCGAGGTCTGACTATTCTTATTTTCAACTACGAATAGGTTCAGAATCTATCCGCTGTCTGTGTATTCTTCTTTTCGACTGTGAGGCAGTTCAGAAACTATCCGGGATCTGTGTATTCTTATTTTCGAATACGATAACATTCAGAAAGTATCCGGGGTCTGTCTATTCTTATTTTCGACTGTGAGGTAGTTCAGAAATTATCCGAGGTCTGCCTATTCTTATTTTCAACTACGAATAGGTTCAGAATCTATCCGGTGTCTGTGTATTCTTATTTTCGACTGTAAGGCAGTTCAGAAACTATCCGGGATCTGTGTATTCTTATTTTCGACTGTGAGGTAGTTCAGAAATTATCCGATGTCTGTCTATTCTTATTTTCAACTATGAATAGGTTCAGAATCTATCCGGTGTCTGTGTATTCTTATATTCGACTGTGAGGCAGATAGTATTCTTATTTTCAACTATGAATAGGTTCAGAATCTATCCGGTGTCTGTGTATTCTTATTTTCGACTATGAGGCAGATAGAAACTATCCGGGATCTGTGTATTCTTATTTTCGAATACGATAACATTCAGAAAGTATCCGGGGTCTGTCTGTTCTTATTTTCGACTGTGAGGTAATTCAGAAATTATCCGAGGTCTGTCTATTCTTATTTTCAACTACGAATAGGTTCAGAATCTATCCGGTGTCTGTGTATTCTTCTTTTCGACTGTGAGGTAGTTCAGAAATTAGCCGAGGTCTGTCTATTCTTATTTTCAACTACGAATAGGTTCAGAATCTATCCGGTGTCTGTGTATTCTTATTTTCGACTGTGAGGCAGTTCAGAAACTATCCGGGATCTGTGTATTCTTATTTTCGAATACGATAACATTCAGAAAGTATCCGGGGTCTGTGTATTCTTATTTTCGACTGTGAGGCAGTTCAGAAACTATCCGGGATCTGTGTATTCTTGAATACGATAACATTCAGAAAGTATCCGGGGTCTGTGTATTCTTATTTTCAACTGTGAGGTAGTTCAGAAATTATCCGAGGTCTGTCTATTCTTATTTTCAACTACGAATAGGTTCAGAATCTATCCGGTGTCTGTGTATTCTTCTTTTCGACTGTGAGGTAGTTCAGAAACTATCCGGGATCTGTGTATTCTTATTTTCGAATACGATAACATTCAGAAAGTATCCGGGGTCTGTGTATTCTTATTTTCGACTGTGAGGTAGTTCAGAAATTATCCGAGGTCTGTCTATTCTTATTTTCAACTACGAATAGGTTCAGAATCTATCCGGTGTCTGTGTATTCTTATTTTCGACTGTGAGGCAGTTCAGAAACTATCCGGGATCTGTGTATTCTTATTTTCGAATACGATAACATTCAGATAATATCCGGGGTCTGTGTATTCTTATTTTCGACTGTGAGGCAGTTCAGAAACTATCCGGGATCTGTGTATTCTGATTTTCGAATACGATAACATTCAGAAAGTATCCGGGGTCTGTCTATTCTTATTGTCGACTGTGAGGTGGTTCAGAAATTATCCGAGGTCTGTCTATTCTTATTTTCAACTACGAATAGGTTCAGAATCTATCCGGTGTCTGTGTATTCTTATTTTCGACTGTAAGGCAGTTCAGAAACTATCCGGGATCTGTGTATTCTTATTTTCGACTGTGAGGTAGTTCAGAAATTATCCGAGGTCTGTCTATTCTTATTTTCAACTACGAATAGGTTCAGAATCTATCCGGTGTCTGTGTATTCTTCTTTTCGACTGTGAGGTAGTTCAGAAATTATCCGAGGTCTGTCTATTCTTATTTTCAACTATGAATAGGTTCAGAATCTATCCGGTGTCTGTGTATTCTTCTTTTCGACTGTGAGGCAGTTCAGAAACTATCCGGGATATGTGTATTCTTATTTTCGAATACGATAACATTCAGAAAGTATCCGGGGTCTGTCTATTCTTATTTTCGACTGTGAGGTAGTTCAGAAATTATCCGAGGTCTGTCTATTCTTATTTTCAACTACGAATAGGTTCAGAATCTATCCGGTGTCTGTGTATTCTTCTTTTCGACTGTGAGGTAGTTCAGAAATTATCCGAGGTCTGTCTATTCTTATTTTCAACTATGAATAGGTTCAGAATCTATCCGGTGTCTGTGTATTCTTATTTTCGACTGTGAGGCAGTTCAGAAACTATCCGGGATCTGTGTATTCTTATTTTCGACTGTGAGGCAGATAGCATTCTTATTTTCAACTATGTATAGGTTCAGAATCTATCCGGTGTCTGTGTATTCTTATTTTCGACTGTGAGGCAGATAGAAACTATCCGGGATCTGTTTTTTCTTATTTTCGAATACGATAACATTCAGAAAGTATCCGGGGTCTGTGTATTCTTATTTTCGACTGTGAGGTAGTTCAGAAATTATCCGAGGTCTGTCTATTCTTATTTTCAACTACGAATAGGTTCAGAATCTATCCGGTGTCTGTGTATTCTTCTTTTCGACTGTGAGGCAGTTCAGAAACTATCCGGGATCTGTGTATTCTTATTTTCGAATACGATAACATTCAGAAAGTATCCGGGGTCTGTCTATTCTTATTTTCGACTGTGAGGTGGTTCAGAAATTATCCGAGGTCTGTCTATTCTTATTTTCAACTACGAATAGGTTCAGAATCTATCCGGTGTCTGTGTATTCTTCTTTCGACTGTAAGGCAGTTCAGAAACTATCCGGGATCTGTGTATTCTTATTTTCGACTGTGAGGTAGTTCAGAAATTATCCGAGGTCTGTCTATTCTTATTTTCAACTACGAATAGGTTCAGAATCTATCCGGTGTCTGTGTATTCTTCTTTTCGACTGTGAGGCAGTTCAGAAACTATCCGGGATATGTGTATTCTTATTTTCGAATACGATAACATTCAGAAAGTATCCGGGGTCTGTCTATTCTTATTTTCGACTGTGAGGTAGTTCAGAAATTATCCGAGGTCTGTCTATTCTTATTTTCAACTACGAATAGGTTCAGAATCTATCCGGTGTCTGTGTATTCTTCTTTTCGACTGTGAGGTAGTTCAGAAATTATCCGAGGTCTGTCTATTCTTATTTTCAACTATGAATAGGTTCAGAATCTATCCGGTGTCTGTGTATTCTTATTTTCGACTGTGAGGCAGTTCAGAAACTATCCGGGATCTGTGTATTCTTATTTTCGACTGTGAGGTAGTTCAGCAATTATCCGAGGTCTGTCTATTCTTATTTTCAACTACGTATAGGTTCAGAATCTAACCGGTGTCAGTGTATTCTTATTTTCGACTGTAAGGCAGTTCAGAATCTATCCGGGATCAGTGTATTCTTATTTTCGAATACGATAACATTCAGAAAGTATCCGGGGTCTGTCTATTCTTATTTTCGACTGTGAGGTAGTTCAGAAATTATCCGATGTCTGTCTATTCTTATTTTCAACTAGAGGACGCCTCGCGGTTTCACCCGCGTAGTTCCCGTTCCCGTGGGAATACAGGGATAAAAAGTAGCCTATGTCACCCGGGGATAGAGTAGCTTCCCAACGGTGAAAGAATTTTTGAAATCGGTCCAGTAGTTTTGGAGCCTATTCGGTACAAACAAACAAACAAAAAAATCTTTCCTCTTTATAATATTGGTATAGACTATGAATAGGTTCAGAATCTATCCGGTGTCTGTGTATTCTTATTTTCGACTGTGAGGCAGATAGAAACTATCCGGGATCTGTGTATTCTTATTTTCGAATACGATAACATTCAGAAAGTATCCGGGGTCTGTCTGTTCTTATTTTCGACTGTGAGGTAGTTCAGAAATTATCCGAGGTCTGTCTATTCTTATTTTCAACTACGAATAGGTTCAGAATCTATCCGGTGTCTGTGTATTCTTCTTTTCGACTGTGAGGCAGTTCAGAAACTATCCGGGATCTGTGTATTCTTATTTTCGAATACGATAACATTCAGAAAGTATCCGGGGTCTGTCTATTCTTATTTTCGACTGTGAGGTAGTTCAGAAATTATCCGAGATCTGTCTATTCTTATTTTCAACTACGAATAGGTTCAGAATATATCCGGTGTCTGTGTATTCTTATTTTCGACTGTGAGGCAGTTCAGAAACTATCCGGGATCTGTGTATTCTTATTTTCGACTGTGAGGTAGTTCAGAAATTATCCGAGGTCTGTCTATTCTTATTTTCAACAACGAATAGGTTCAGAATCTATCCGGGGTCTGTGTATTCTTATTTTAGAATACGAAACTTTCCAGTATTTATCCGGGGTCCGTCTATTCTTATTTTCGTTCCTAGCGGCTTAGAATATATCCGGAAGTAGTATTTTCTCATTATCAAGAAAAACGGTTCAGAACCTATCCGGGACCTTTCTATTCTTATTTTGGACTACACAACCAGAACTAGAATTCATTCGAAGGCTATTTTTATTGATTTCCGACATGCAACGTCTTTAATAAAGTTTATTTTGTTGCCAGATACCTCAATCCCTACTCTACAGCACGACCGAGTCGGGAGTCCTCCTACAATCGCACCCACAGGACCTGGTCATCTCGGTGTACGAAGACGCAGCGCTATTCCCCTTGCTACCCGTGACTGATGTTGACTCTGACGCGCGCCTGACGCAACATAGAACCAAGGATTACTATGGAAGGTCTACGAAGAGGGAAGATATGAATATTGAGATCACTTCGCCCGTGGTTGGCTTTCAGTTACGTGAGTATTTTTTAATTAATAATCGTAATAAAAGGGTGAAAATAATTCAATTAATTAAGTCCTCATCGTCATCTGCCTTGCCGTAATCGAGCTGGATACCAGTTTTTTACATTTAGCGACCTTCATCACATATCCTCATTCACTTGTTCTTACGAATAGGTCGTGGGTTCGAATCCGAGCAGGCGGTTTACTTTGTGTAATTTATTGCTTCACTATAGCCCCCCTAGCCAAGTTACAAACGTTTCGTATCGAATCTCTTTCTACAATCGTTAACGCCTTTTATTTATATGGTCTGACCACGTGACTTAACGTTCAGATGTGTTATCCCCATACATTGATTCGTTTTCTATTAACGTTATCGATTGTAGATTGTCTACTTGGCTACAGGTGCTACTCTCAAAACGGTGAAAGAAAACATCGTGAGGAAATCGGCATAACCTAAAACTAAAGTAAAATAAACCAATCTGTTGGGTTAAAGCCCATTCCCTCTATGACAGGAGTTTTGTGTCCCAGCAGTGGAATCATTAAAAGGTTGATAATGATGATGACCTCCAAACACGATAGGTAACACGAGTTTCAGACCGTGATGTGACTGTTACTTCGCCACAAGTTGTTTAATTTATATTTTTTTATATATCGTAATGATAACAAAGGCTTCGGCGGACTCATGTCTCTTAAGCTGAAGTATGTTAGTAAGTTAATGTTTATCTTTCCAGGAAACGTATCTCTCCGAGGCGAATTACTAGAACCTATCATAGCGACGGTGCGCGCGCGGTCTGTGGGCGGCGTGGACGGGCGGGCGGCTGTGTGGGACCCCGTGACTCGGCGCTGGCAGGATAATACATCAGGTACAGAATTACTAGAACCTATCATAGCGACGGTGCGCGCGCGGTCTGTGGGCGGCGTGGACAGGCGGGCGGCTGTGTGGGACCCCGTGACTCGGCGCTGGCAGGATAATACATCAGGTACAGAATTACTAGAACCTATCATAGCGACAGTGCGCGCGCGGTCTGTGGGCGGCGTGGACGGGCGGGCGGCTGTGTGGGACCCCGTGACTCGGCGCTGGCAGGATAATACATCAGGTACAGAATTACTAGAACAACCTATCATAGCGAAGGTGCGCGCGCGGTCTGTTGGCGGCGTGGACGGGCGGGCGGCTGTGTGGGACCCCGTGACTCGGCGCTGGCAGGATAATACATCAGGTACAGAATTACTAGAACAACCTATCATAGCGAAGGTGCGCGCGCGGTCTGTTGGCGGCGTGGACGGGCGGGCGGCTGTGTGGGACCCCGTGACTCGGCGCTGGCAGGATAATACATCAGGTACAGAATTACTAGAACAACCTATCATAGCGAAGGTGCGCGCGCGGTCTGTTGGCGGCGTGGACGGGCGGGCGGCTGTGTGGGACCCCGTGACTCGGCGCTGGCAGGATAATACATCAGGTACAGAATTACTAGAACAACCTATCATAGCGAAGGTGCGCGCGCGGTCTGTTGGCGGCGTGGACGGGCGGGCGGCTGTGTGGGACCCCGTGACTCGGCGCTGGCAGGATAATACATCAGGTACAGAATTACTAGAACAACCTATCATAGCGAAGGTGCGCGCGCGGTCTGTTGGCGGCGTGGACGGGCGGGCGGCTGTGTGGGACCCCGTGACTCGGCGCTGGCAGGATAATACATCAGGTACAGAATTACTAGAACAACCTATCATAGCGAAGGTGCGCGCGCGGTCTGTTGGCGGCGTGGACGGGCGGGCGGCTGTGTGGGACCCCGTGACTCGGCGCTGGCAGGATAATACATCAGGTACAGAATTACTAGAATTACCTATCATAGCGAAGGTGCGCGCGCGGTCTGTTGGCGGCGTGGACGGGCGGGCGGCTGTGTGGGACCCCGTGACTCGGCGCTGGCAGGATAATACATCAGGTACAGAATTACTAGAACAACCTATAATAGCGAAGGTGCGCGCGCGGTCTGTTGGCGGCGTGGACGGGCGGGCGGCTGTGTTGGACCCCGTGACTCGGCGCTGGCAGGATAATACATCAGGTACAGAATTACTAGAACAACCTATCATAGCGAAGGAGCGCGCGCGGTCTGTGGGCGGCGTGGAAGGGCGGGCGGCTGTGTGGGACCCCGTGACTCGGCGCTGGCAGGACAATACATCAGGTACAGAATTACTAGAACCTATCATAGCGACGGTGCGCACGCGGTCTGTGGGCGGCGTGGACGGGCGGGCGGCTGTGTGGGACCCCGTGACTCGGCGCTGGCAGGATAATACATCAGGTACAGAATTACTAGAACAACCTATCATAGCGAAGGTGCGCGCGTGGTCTGTGGGCGGCGTGGACGGGCGGGCGGCTGTGTGGGACCCCGTGACTCGGCGCTGGCAGGACAATACATCAGGTACAGAATTACTAGAACCTATCATAGCGACGGTGCGCGCGCGGTCTGTGGGCGGCGTGGACGGGCGGGCGGTTGTGTGGGACCCCGTGACTCGGCGCTGGCAGGATAATACATCAGGTACAGAATTACTAGAACCTATCATAGCGACGGTGCGCGCGCGGTCTGTGGGCGGCGTGGACGGGTGGGCGGCTTTGTGGGACCCCGTGACTCGGCGCTGGCAGGATAATACATCAGGTACAGAATTACTAGAACCTATCATAGCGACGGTGCGCGCGCGGTCTGTGGGTGGCGTGGACGGGCGGGCGGCTGTGTGGGACCCCGTGACTCGGCGCTGGCAGGATAATACATCAGGTACAGAATTACTAGAACAACCTATCATAGCGACGGTGCGCGCGCGGTCTGTGGGCGGCGTGGACGGGCGGGCAGCTGTGTGGAACCCCGTGACTCGGCGCTGGCAGGATAATACATCAGGTACAGAATTACTAGAACCTATCATAGCGACGGTGCGTGCGTGGTCTGTGGGTGGCGTGGACGGGCGGGCGGCTTTGTGGGACCCCGTGACTCGGCGCTGGCAGGACAATACATCAGGTACAGAATTACTAGAACCTATGATAGCGACGGTGCGCACGCGGTCTGTGGGCGGCGTGGACGGGCGGGCGGCTGTGTGGGACCCCGTGACTCGGCGCTGGCAGGATAATACATCAGGTACAGAATTACTAGAACAACCTATCATAGCGAAGGTGCGCGCGCGGTCTGTGGGCGGCGTGGACGGGCGGGCGGCTATGTGGGACCCCGTGACTCGGCGCTGGCAGGATAATACATCAGGTACAGAATTACTAGAACCTATCATAGCGACGGTGCGCGCGCGGTCTGTTGGCGGCGTGGACGGGTGGGCGGCTTTGTGGGACCCCGTGACTCGGCGCTGGCAGGATAATACATCAGGTACAGAATTACTAGAACCTATCATAGCGACGGTGCGCGCGCGGTCTGTGGGTGGCGTGGACGGGCGGGCGGCTGTGTGGGACCCCGTGACTCGGCGCTGGCAGGATAATACATCAGGTACAGAATTACTAGAACCTATCATAGCGACGGTGCGCACGTGGTCTGTGGGTGGCGTGGACGGGCGGGCGGCTGTGTGGGACCCCGTGACTCGGCGCTGGCAGGACAATACATCAGGTACAGAATTACTAGAACCTATCATAGCGACGGTGCGCACGCGGTCTGTGGGCGGCGTGGACGGGCGGGCGGCTGTGTGGGACCCCGTGACTCGGCGCTGGCAGGATAATACATCAGGTACAGAATTACTAGAACAACCTATCTTAGCGACGGTGCGCGCGCGGTCTGTGGGCGGCGTGGACGGGTGGGCAGCTGTGTGGGACCCCGTGACTCGGCGCTGGCAGGATAATACATCAGGTACAGAATTACTAGAACCTATCATAGCGACGGTGCGCGCGTGGGCTGTGGGTGGCGTGGACGGGCGGGTGGCTGTGTGGGACCCCGTGACTCGGCGCTGGCAGGATAATACATCAGGTACAGAATTACTAGAACCTATCATAGCGACGGTGCGCGCGCGGTCTGTGGGCGGCGTGGACGGGTGGGCGGCTTTGTGGGACCCCGTGACTCGGCGCTGGCAGGATAATACATCAGGTACAGAATTACTAGAACCTATCATAGCGACGGTGCGTGCGTGGTCTGTGGGTGGCGTGGACGGGCGGGTGGCTTTGTGGGACCCCGTGACTCGGCGCTGGCAGGACAATACATCAGGTACAGAATTACTAGAACCTATGATAGCGACGGTGCGCACGCGGTCTGTGGGCGGCGTGGACGGGCGGGCGGCTGTGTGGGACCCCGTGACTCGGCGCTGGCAGGATAATACATCAGGTACAGAATTACTAGAACAACCTATCATAGCGAAGGTGCGCGCGCGGTCTGTGGGCGGCGTGGACGGGCGGGCGGCTATGTGGGACCCCGTGACTCGGCGCTGGCAGGATAATACATCAGGTACAGAATTACTAGAACCTATCATAGCGACGGTGCGCGCGCGGTCTGTTGGCGGCGTGGACGGGTGGGCGGCTTTGTGGGACCCCGTGACTCGGCGCTGGCAGGATAATACATCAGGTACAGAATTACTAGAACCTATCATAGCGACGGTGCGCGCGCGGTCTGTGGGTGGCGTGGACGGGCGGGCGGCTGTGTGGGACCCCGTGACTCGGCGCTGGCAGGATAATACATCAGGTACAGAATTACTAGAACCTATCATAGCGACGGTGCGCGCGTGGTCTGTGGGTGGCGTGGACGGGCGGGTGGCTGTGTGGGACCCCGTGACTCGGCGCTGGCAGGACAATACATCAGGTACAGAATTACTAGAACCTATCATAGCGACGGTGCGCGCGCGGTCTGTGGGCGGCGTGGACGGGCGGGCGGCTGTGTGGGACCCCGTGACTCGGCGCTGGCAGGATAATACATCAGGTACAGAATTACTAGAACCTATCATAGCGACGGTGCGCGCGTGGTCTGTGGGTGGCGTGGACGGGCGGGCGGCTGTGTGGGACCCCGTGACTCGGCGCTGGCAGGACAATACATCAGGTACAGAATTACTAGAACCTATCATAGCGACGGTGCGCACGCGGTCTGTGGGCGGCGTGGACGGGCGGGCGGCTGTGTGGGACCCCGTGACTCGGCGCTGGCAGGATAATACATCAGGTACAGAATTACTAGAACAACCTATCATAGCGACGGTGCGCGCGCGGTCTGTGGGCGGCGTGGACGGGCGGGCAGCTGTGTGGGACCCCGTGACTCGGCGCTGGCAGGATAATACATCAGGTACAGAATTACTAGAACAACCTATCATAGCGACGGTGCGCGCGCGGTCTGTGGGCGGCGTGGACGGGCGGGTGGCTGTGTGGGACCCCGTGACTCGGCGCTGGCAGGATAATACATCAGGTACAGAATTACTAGAACAACCTATCATAGCGACGGTGCGCGCGCGGTCTGTGGGCGGCGTGGACGGGCGGGTGGCTGTGTGGGACCCCGTGACTCGGCGCTGGCAGGACAATACATCAGGTACAGAATTACTAGAACAACCTATCATAGCGACGGTGCGCGCGCGGTCTGTGGGCGGCGTGGACGGGCGGGCGGCTGTGTGGGACCCCGTGACTCGGCGCTGGCAGGATAATACATCAGGTACAGAATTACTAGAACAACCTATCATAGCGACGGTGCGCGCGCGGTCTGTGGGCGGCGTGGACGGGCGGGTGGCTGTGTGGGACCCCGTGACTCGGCGCTGGCAGGATAATACATCAGGTACAGAATTACTAGAACAACCTATCATAGCGACGGTGCGCGCGCGGTCTGTGGGCGGCGTGGACGGGCGGGCGGCTGTGTGGGACCCCGTGACTCGGCGCTGGCAGGATAATACATCAGGTACAGAATTACTAGAACAACCTATCATAGCGACGGTGCGCGCGCGGTCTGTGGGCGGCGTGGACGGGCGGGTGGCTGTGTGGGACCCCGTGACTCGGCGCTGGCAGGATAATACATCAGGTACAGAATTACTAGAACAACCTATCATAGCGACGGTGCGCGCGCGGTCTGTGGGCGGCGTGGACGGGCGGGTGGCTGTGTGGGACCCCGTGACTCGGCGCTGGCAGGACAATACATCAGGTACAGAATTACTAGAACCTATCATAGCGACGGTGCGCGCGCGGTCTGTGGGCGGCGTGGACGGGCGGGCGGCTGTGTGGGACCCCGTGACTCGGCGCTGGCAGGATAATACATCAGGTACAGAATTACTAGAACCTATCATAGCGACGGTGCGCGCGTGGTCTGTGGGTGGCGTGGACGGGCGGGCGGCTGTGTGGGACCCCGTGACTCGGCGCTGGCAGGACAATACATCAGGTACAGAATTACTAGAACCTATCATAGCGACGGTGCGCACGCGGTCTGTGGGCGGCGTGGACGGGCGGGCGGCTGTGTGGGACCCCGTGACTCGGCGCTGGCAGGATAATACATCAGGTACAGAATTACTAGAACAACCTATCATAGCGACGGTGCGCGCGCGGTCTGTGGGCGGCGTGGACGGGCGGGCAGCTGTGTGGGACCCCGTGACTCGGCGTTGGCAGGATAATACATCAGGTACAGAATTACTAGAACCTATCATAGCGACGGTGCGCGCGTGGTCTGTGGGTGGCGTGGACGGGCGGGTGGCTGTGTGGGACCCCGTGACTCGGCGCTGGCAGGACAATACATCAGGTACAGAATTACTAGAACCTATCATAGCGACGGTGCGCGCGTGGTCTGTGGGTGGCGTGGACGGGCGGGTGGCTGTGTGGGACCCCGTGACTCGGCGCTGGCAGGATAATACATCAGGTACAGAATTACTAGAACCTATCATAGCGACGGTGCGCGCGCGGTCTGTGGGCGGCGTGGACGGGTGGGCGGCTTTGTGGGACCCCGTGACTCGGCGCTGGCAGGATAATACATCAGGTACAGAATTACTAGAACCTATCATAGCGACGGTGCGCGCGCGGTCTGTGGGTGGCGTGGACGGGCGGGCGGCTGTGTGGGACCCCGTGACTCGGCGCTGGCAGGATAATACATCAGGTACAGAATTACTAGAACAACCTATCATAGCGACGGTGCGCGCGCGGTCTGTGGGCGGCGTGGACGGGCGGGCAGCTGTGTGGAACCCCGTGACTCGGCGCTGGCAGGATAATACATCAGGTACAGAATTACTAGAACCTATCATAGCGACGGTGCGTGCGTGGTCTGTGGGTGGCGTGGACGGGCGGGCGGCTATGTGGGACCCCGTGACTCGGCGCTGGCAGGACAATACATCAGGTACAGAATTACTAGAACCTATGATAGCGACGGTGCGCACGCGGTCTGTGGGCGGCGTGGACGGGCGGGCGGCTGTGTGGGACCCCGTGACTCGGCGCTGGCAGGATAATACATCAGGTACAGAATTACTAGAACAACCTATCATAGCGAAGGTGCGCGCGCGGTCTGTGGGCGGCGTGGACGGGCGGGCGGCTATGTGGGACCCCGTGACTCGGCGCTGGCAGGATAATACATCAGGTACAGAATTACTAGAACCTATCATAGCGACGGTGCGCGCGCGGTCTGTTGGCGGCGTGGACGGGTGGGCGGCTCTGTGGGACTTCGTGACTCGGCGCTGGCAGGATAATACATCAGGTACAGAATTACTAGAACCTATCATAGCGACGGTGCGCGCGCGGTCTGTGGGTGGCGTGGACGGGCGGGCGGCTGTGTGGGACCCCGTGACTCGGCGCTGGCAGGATAATACATCAGGTACAGAATTACTAGAACCTATCATAGCGACGGTGCGCACGTGGTCTGTGGGTGGCGTGGACGGGCGGGCGGCTGTGTGGGACCCCGTGACTCGGCGCTGGCAGGACAATACATCAGGTACAGAATTACTAGAACCTATCATAGCGACGGTGCGCACGCGGTCTGTGGGCGGCGTGGACGGGCGGGCGGCTGTGTGGGACCCCGTGACTCGGCGCTGGCAGGATAATACATCAGGTACAGAATTACTAGAACAACCTATCTTAGCGACGGTGCGCGCGCGGTCTGTGGGCGGCGTGGACGGGTGGGCAGCTGTGTGGGACCCCGTGACTCGGCGCTGGCAGGATAATACATCAGGTACAGAATTACTAGAACCTATCATAGCGACGGTGCGCGCGTGGTCTGTGGGTGGCGTGGACGGGCGGGTGGCTGTGTGGGACCCCGTGACTCGGCGCTGGCAGGACAATACATCAGGTACAGAATTACTAGAACCTATCATAGCGACGGTGCGCGCGCGGTCTGTGGGCGGCGTGGACGGGCGGGCGGCTGTGTGGGACCCCGTGACTCGGCGCTGGCAGGATAATACATCAGGTACAGAATTACTAGAACCTATCATAGCGACGGTGCGCGCGTGGTCTGTGGGTGGCGTGGACGGGCGGGCGGCTGTGTGGGACCCCGTGACTCGGCGCTGGCAGGACAATACATCAGGTACAGAATTACTAGAACCTATCATAGCGACGGTGCGCACGCGGTCTGTGGGCGGCGTGGACGGGCGGGCGGCTGTGTGGGACCCCGTGACTCGGCGTTGGCAGGATAATACATCAGGTACAGAATTACTAGAACAACCTATCATAGCGACGGTGCGCGCGCGGTCTGTGGGCGGCGTGGACGGGCGGGCAGCTGTGTGGGACCCCGTGACTCGGCGTTGGCAGGATAATACATCAGGTACAGAATTACTAGAACCTATCATAGCGACGGTGCGCGCGTGGTCTGTGGGTGGCGTGGACGGGCGGGCGGCTGTGTGGGACCCCGTGACTCGGCGCTGGCAGGACAATACATCAGGTACAGAATTACTAGAACCTATCATAGCGACGGTGCGCGCGCGGTCTGTGGGCGGCGTGGACGGGCGGGCGGCTGTGTGGGACCCCGTGACTCGGCGCTGGCAGGATAATACATCAGGTACAGAATTACTAGAACAACCTATCATAGCGACGGTGCGCGCGCGGTCTGTGGGCGGCGTGGACGGGCGGGCAGCTGTGTGGGACCCCGTGACTCGGCGCTGGCAGGATAATACATCAGGTACAGAATTACTAGAACCTATCATAGCGACGGTGCGCGCGTGGTCTGTGGGTGGCGTGGACGGGCGGGCGGCTGTGTGGGATCCCGTGACTCGGCGCTGGCAGGACAATACATCAGGTACAGAATTACTAGAACCTATCATAGCGACGGTGCGCGCGCGGTCTGTGGGCGGCGTGGACGGGCGGGCGGCTGTGTGGGACCCCGTGACTCGGCGCTGGCAGGACAATACATCAGGTACAGAATTACTAGAACCTATCATAGCGACGGTGCGCGCGCGGTCTGTGGGCGGCGTGGACGGGCGGGCGGCTGTGTGGGACCCCGTGACTCGGCGCTGGCAGGACTATACATCAGGTACAGAATTACTAGAACCTATCATAGCGACGGTGCGCGCGCGGTCTGTGGGCGGCGTGGACGGGCGGGCGGCTGTGTGGGACCCCGTGACTCGGCGCTGGCAGGATAATACATCAGGTACAGAATTACTAGAACCTATCATAGCGACGGTGCGCGCGTGGTCTGTGGGTGGCGTGGACGGGCGGGCGGCTGTGTGGGACCCCGTGACTCGGCGCTGGCAGGACAATACATCAGGTACAGAATTACTAGAACCTATCATAGAGACGGTGCGCGCGCGGTCTGTGGGCGGCGTGGACGGGTGGGCGGCTTTGTGGGACCCCGTGACTCGGCGCTGGCAGGATAATACATCAGGTAACTTAGTTATAATAATACTGGTCTGTTACTGATCTACTCCAGGGCAAAGGCCACTTCTCATAAGAAGGCACGAGAATTAATCATCTCGCTTTCTCAAGGCGAGTTGGCGATTTAGACTTGGTTTTCTCACGTCACCGATGTCAGTGACTAACTCAGATATGATATGATATGGTTATGATATATGTTATTGTGGGCCTGAAGTTCAGTATAAAAAAATGTCCTAGGATGATGATGCCACTAGCAATATCGTCGAGCTTAAAATAGTGTTGCTTCCGAGATGAACACTCTACTTTTTATCGCCCTAGTAAATGCAACTTATGAACAAGAACAATACGTTTATTTATTTACATACAATTAGGAACCATATCTAAGACATAACATATAAATAATTAGAGACTAATGTTTATATTTGAAAAATTATGGAAGTGCATTGTAACAATTTTATTAGTACCATCCGTTACAGCTGTAGATTTATTTTTTAATTTGTCTCGCGCGCTGTTTTCCATCCAGTCACTTATTCAATACAATGTTCCCGTGCGGTGCGAAATAGAATTAAAATCGCACATTAGCCATTCACCTCATGCATTCGTCGTAATCGATTTTAGCGATGTAATCCTATTTTGTACCGCATGGTTTTGTGATTTATTTATCTCTTTGATTGGAATATTTGCTAACAATATCCACATTCCAAATTCAAATCACTTTTAGTCCCTAGGGATTAAAGAGCTATTTTAAATAGATGTGATAAAAATAAAATTTATGAATCGAATTCTTATAAATACGAAAATTTCCCCCTGGGTAGTTCTTGGTTATCAAAGCTCATCATCCCAACAGCAGAAAAGTCTAGCACTCTGTCTCGGATTCGTTCTTGACAAGTTCTTTTATCTTATGCCACATGCCCATGCTAATGAGTCAGACTAATACCCAAAATCCTCTTCCACAGATTGCAAAATCTCCCACGTGGTCTCCGAAATGATCATAATCAGCTGCACAAAGCTAGCCTACGTAGGGCTCCTACAGAACGTGGAGACTGGCATCTACGGCGCCCGCACCGACGGAGCCAGGTTCAAGGTGTCCCACCCGGCCGTGTATGTGGGCAGCCTGATCCTCATAGGATGCGTCAGCTGCGCAACCCTTACCTATATCATGTGTTACCCGGCCATACAAATGGCGAAGAAGACGAAACATGCATTAATCAACACATGGATAGCGATAGGACTGCTATGCTTCATGTATACCCTTGGTATCTATCAAACGGAAGATGTAAAGCTTTGTCAGATACTAGGACTTTTGATACATTATTTGTCGCTATCTTGTTTGCTGTGGATGTGTGTTTCTGCAAGCAATATGTATAAATGGGTGACAAAAACACACAATCCGGTAAGAACACCAGAAGATGATATTCCACCGGATGTGCCAGTACAAAAACCAATCCTAGGTTTATACCTAGTAGGTTGGGGTATAGCGTTGATAGTGTGTGGGATTTCCGGTGCAGTGAATTTAAAAGACTATGCGGGATATTCCCAGTGTTTCCTCAGTACGGCGCCCGCTTTGAGTGCGTTATTCGTTCCGGGTGGGATTTTGTTAGTGTTTTTGTTAATTTTGTTCCTGCTTATACGGTGTACGATAAGAAATATGAACGTGCAGCTATCAGAAGGTACGCAGGCAACTGAGAATGTTGATCTAGAAATGTGGGAGCCTCAGAGTGGGGCTGAGAGAGCGGAAAGAAGGAGTGTGAAATCGACTTTGGACTCTGAAGTTGAAGATATAGAGCATACACCAATAATACAGTTGCGAGCTCAAGTAATTGTGATGTGTTTGTACATGTCTGTGTGGTCTTGCGGGGCCATTGCTGTGTACCGACCTTTACCAGCATACTTACCGTACCAAGAAGATATTTGCAGTATCATTTACGCTGTTTGCGCTACAGTTTTGGGCACATTCATCCTATTCTTCTACGGTATAGCTAGAAGTGATGTCAGAGCGCAATGGTCTATGATGCACTGCTATCTACAGAAGAGTAAGCAGTGTTGTAGAAACAGAAGCGTTTTTGATGCTAACCAGCAGAATTTACCAACAAATCAGACGACCACACCTCCTATACAGCCGATACCTAATGATAACAGATCTAGGTCGGGCAGCAGGAGTTCAAACAGAACTAATTCTAAGACGAATAACAGTGGGACTTATAAAGCAGCTGCCGAATTAAACGGACAGACATTACATAAAGATACACTGAAAAATACGAACGGAAAAGCCCCGAATATAAATCTAGTAGTCTTACACAGACAGCAATACAGATCAAATAACTCTATGATGACGTACCCGGACAACGGTACTGTTGGACCAGAAATATTCTACAACCCAAATCAAATGAATGTAGCCAAGAAGTTCTTCAAGAAACAAAGACAGAATATGAAGAGAAATTGTCTTGAATTACCTACAAGAAGGGATTGTGACAATGACTCACATTTCTCTTTACCACTGCCAACTAAAGAGGCTTATAATGGCGTTGCCAACATTATAAACTCAGGTTCTAAAGTCAACAACACTAATATACACGTTGGGAGATCGAACAATGGTATAAAAGAAACTCGAAACGTTTTAAATCCTAACTTATTAGAAGAGGATTCAAAGGACAACTACAAGAGTTATTCCACAGATAAAAAGGCGTGGAACAAAAATGATGATCCGAAAACCAGTCGGACACAAATCATGAACATTTATACCAATGTCCCTGAGACATTGGTCCCTCAACATCAGGTAGTAAAAGCAAATGTACCTAAAAACTTCAACGGACAACGCAGCAGCGTTTCCGAAGAATGCTTGCAGAGCCACGCGAGCGAACAACCAGAAATGAGAACTATATCCCAGCAGTGCAGCTTAGAATACAGCTCAGCATCAGAAATAGCCATGCCTCATACATGCTCAGACCAAACACTAAACACACATTCAGAATTGACATCTTTCCAAGAAACCCATAGTGCCTTATGTTCGACAAACGAAATCACAGATACAGAAAGCTTTGGGCAGTACATAGACTATCTACAACCAGGGAAACAAGACAAAGAGAATGTCATAGACAAGTCTCTACAAGACATATCTGAAGAATGTACCATGAATTCTGATGATATCAACAGATCTAGCACTCCTCATAGATTGGAAGCTGGTTCGGGAGAACTAGATAATCTGTTACAGAGTCAAGATATGGAGGGATCCAAAGACAAGATGGACGATGATAAAGACACATTTTTCATGGCGAAAACGACGTATGATTTTGAAACTTGTAGCACAAATGCAAGCGAACAAGGTTTTGAGAACGAAAGCGATATCTACTGCCCTAATTATCAAATGTCGGAAGTTAGTATCCGAAGTCATGGCTTATACGCTCCTTCGCCGTCATCCATGTGTCCTAACGAAATCAGTTTTAGTAACGAAGACGTTTCTAACCTAGAAAGTCAGTATGTGAACTATGATCCTGGGTGGAGAAAAACGATAAAAAGCAATCCTAAATTAGGAAAATACGTTCCGACACCCGCGTTGAGTTGTCCAGAAGTTAATCGAGACAGCAGTCCCGTCTCCTTCGCAAGTGAGATTGACGAACTCTATACTCAAATCACGAGTAGAGAGAGAGACCGAGACAGAACACCGAGAAAAGAGACGGGCCTAGACGTGACGTTGAACAGTGACGTCACTTTAAAACCTGACAGTGACAGTTGTGTCAGCGAAGCGGTTTCAGACGTTGAAATGAAAGGAGAGACTACTGTATAGTGAAAACTATAGACTTTTTAAACAAAGGCATTTGATACCTATTAGTACGTTTTTTAGGTAAACTTGTAGCCTTCTTTTAGTGATTTTTGGACTGTTTAGTCATGTGGACTCTTTGTTATTTAAAGGGACTGTTGTTTATAAATATATTTCGAGTTCGAGCAGCTAATAGACTTTTAACAGTTTATGATAGTGTGGTAGCTTAAACTGGTGTGGTTGGCGAGTTATACTAATGTATCGAAATGTTGGCTACTTACATGCATTTTTTATTTGTATATTATTTTGCGTTTGGAGCCGTGATAGGCAAACAAAAGTATTTAAATGTTTCATTTCAATCATACAATGATGTGGTATTAAAGAGACTTATAGCACCATGATTACTGCCTACCCAATTAATCTATACTGAATGACTGAAATATAAAGGTATCTAACATTTGTGACAACCAGTATGTGCCATTTATTTAGGACTTGCTTGCAAATACTGTTCAAAAAAAATCTGGAAAGTAAATATTAATTGCTTTGTCATAAAACTGATCTGATTTTTGTAGGAATTAAAATACATTAATTTTTCATTTGAATAAGTATCTTATAGACATATCACAATGACCAACTTGACTGATCCCGTTCATATTGTCGAGAAGTGAATAAGCAATAGATTTTTGTAAACTAGGAGCTATTACTAACTAAGAATTCTCTGACAGAGAAACATCGAATTTATTAAATGGCTTAAAAAAATCGTTTAGTCAAAAATGCATTTTTTCTTTAAGTCGAGTGAACATTGTACTTCTAGGCAAGCATTCTTCTTCGTCAACCACGTCATCACAAGTTACCAGCACAGGGGTGACCATAAGCTCTTAGAGTAAGGTTATTTTGAGTGTGCGTAAGGGACAGATGTATTTTCAAATCAAATCAAATTTTCTTATCTTAATAATCAAAACTTTATATCAAATAAACCTTATAGGTAGGTACTTTTGAATTGTCAAACAAAATATAAGTCAGAAGAAGAAACTTCACGGACACTCTTTTCCATCAGTTTTAATTACAATTATTTGATTTCATCATTCTTGTTGTAAAAATACATATGTGAGAACGATGCACGTAAAAGCGTCTAGAGTATAACAAACTATTCAAAAATACAACATGTACGCAGAAAAAGCAGGCCGAGGGAGCTAAGTTATGACTATTTCAACTGATGGCGCCCGTTCACGGACATGACGCATGGATTGGCACCACTCAGCTCAACCATCATAAATGGAACCGAATGATCCAACACATGTGCCACCATCAGAGAGACATTTGAGAGAGAATAACACACTCAATTGCCAGCGCAATACAAGTCATATACATCTGTCCATTACACACTCTCAAAATAACCTTCCTCTAAGAGCTTATGGTAACCCCTCAAGTGAAATAGTGGTCAAAAGCGAGCCTATAAATAAAAATAATATTATTATTATAATTTTTTGAACAGTACATGCAAGCAAGTATTTCTGTATAATTTTTCTCTTAGCATTTAAGTTGTATATGTTAAACTGTATAGTTATTTATTATTAAGTTTAAAACAGTCTGAGTAGGAGGTAAAGCTTCTGTGTTGTGTGAAGTATGCTTGAGTTTTAATAAGTAAAATATAACAATAAAATTTAATTATACCATACTTTCTTTTAGTTAGTGGAGAATACTGCCCTTATAGAAACATATCTCTAACATAATGTTATCACAATTTACTTCATACCATCTTGTATATTATATACCAACTGACAATTAAAAGAAAGTATGGTAATAAAATGAAATTATAATGTGCCAAATCCCATTAGTATTCTCCGTAAAATTTTGTACTTAATTAATTCAAAATTGTATCGTTAAAATTGACTGAAAATATCCCCGCCTTATGTCTAGTCCACGTTTCGTGTCGGGTGGGATGAATTGTAACTCTGAAGGATAAAAAGTTAGATTTGTAGTAACAGGTTTTATTAGCCAATTCACAGGCTCGTATACACGCACTAAATTACCATAGTTCAGCATGTCTACACTCGCCAATGGATCTGGAATGACTGACGCGGTGCGCACCATACTGTGTCTGTGACTGAGTGAAAGCGGGGATTACTAAGCGAACGTGCGAGCGAGATACATACACTAAAAGTTTTATCTATACAGAAAAGTGTGTGGGAATATTTATACCATCTTTAGTACCGCATTTAATGCAAGTTTTTTATTTTGATATGAAACATACATACATAAACTCACGCCTTTTTTCAGTGAACGTTAGTGTATAATCCAGTGAAAGATCATAACAATGGTGGAGTTACAAATTCATCCCATAACGACAACTCATGTAGAATCTAACCCCATCTCATTTTTGTACAGTTTAGTGGAGGATAAGATCAAATTTGTTTTGTAAACAAGGTTTAATAGAATGGTGAAATATTACTTATGTGGAGTGAATCACTATGGATGTCATCAGAGGATTTTAAATTTATCAATTGAATTTAATAGTTATCCAATCAAAATAAGGTATATATTTCAATGCTTGGTGATCGGCCTAGGAGCTTCGCGGCGCAGTTATCTCTGAATCACCCAGCATTGAACAATATAGGTACCTTATTTCAATTGGATAACTATTGATATAATTGATAAAATTCTCCTTTGCCGCCCCGTCCGCCAGCGTAGGCGGCAGGCCATTAGATTCCATAATCAAATCATGATTTTTTTGAGTTTTGTCGAAATGATAATGAACCGAAAGACGTCCACTGCTAGATATAGGCCTCCTCCACATCGTTCGGGCCTGTGCGTCTGGCATGCGGAGGCCTTCCAACGTTGGCTCGATAATATATACACACACATCCATCCTATATTCAATTCATGGGTGATTTTAATGTCATAAAGTATTATTTCATCTTTCTCTTACTCCTTGTACAAAGGATTCGTGCCTATTCAATGTCTGGCCTAACAGTGTTTTGGCTTTTCTTTAGTTGCAACAAATGAGACAACCCACTTTCTTCGGCATTTTTTGTTTTATCCTGATAAAAATAGCAATCCAAGCAGCTATTTTTTGTTCATCTGCCTGCCGAAGGCCTGTCGAATTTTGTGTAAAATATTTTCTTTGTGTATATTTTTTATTACAAATGGTCATTTTCTTCCATATTGATCCTATCTTTGGTAGCTTTGAACTTATTTGCTTTTTTTTCTAAAATCTTTGTACATACAGGTTGTCTCATTTTTTACAACAGATCTATGTAGATATATAATCGTAGTGAAAATTCTCTAAACAGCTATTGTGATATAAAATCTTCGTTCTTGGCGCAGTCGAATGCGCCCTAGGGACTGTAGGTCGCTCTATATTATTGTAATATTATGAGATTTGTGAATATTATATGATAGCGAAAAATTTATGAATGGTTAGCTTTTTGTGGAGCATATTGCGTATTAAAAAGGCGTTTGCACTTGGATTTTTTGTTTTAATTATTTCAATATTTGTCAACTATTTTCAGCCACAAAACCAACTAATATTTTTATGTGATTGGCAATCGTTTTTTGTTTGGATGTTAAGGGTTTCCAAAAACCGGGTTTAGGCGAATGAGTCTTTAAGAATCTTAATGGTTAACACCACACGGTGTATTTGTCATACCTTTGGCCGGGGCGCTGGATCATTTTGTCCGGGTGACTCTTAGAGTAAGGTTACTTTGAGTGTGCGTAAGGGACAGATGTATATGCCTTGTATACATCTGTCCCTTTTTACAGTCGAACTATGCACTACTATATATAAAAATATAAAATTGTTTAAAAAATACAGTGATATCCATAACATAAATACTAGGAATAAACACAAATTTGTAGTACCTACAACAAGGCTCAAGAAAATAGGTGGCTCGTTTAGATGTCAATGTGTACGCTTTTATAATAAGCTTCCAAGCCACGTACAACATCTAAGTCTTAATAAATTCAAATCTTTTATTAAACGTAAGTTGTGCCAGAAAGCGTTTTATACAACTAAAGATTACCTTGAAGACAAAAAGGCTTGGGATTGAGCTGCTCCAATTAATTTTGTTTTTTTTATTATATTTTGCACCGTGAATTTTGTTGTTGTTTTTTTGGTTTTCTTGCAATGACAAGAATATTTACTTTTTAAAGTATTATATTATTTTATATTAATTATTGTGAGTGTGAAGACTATGTGGATCATTCTTTTTTATTTTAATTTAAATTTATCTTAGTTTTTAATCATGGTCTGGCAGTTTGAGTAGTTTATGCGGCCTACCCGAATGTCCATTCTTTGGTATTGTTCGTCGAATCGTTGAGCTCCTTAAAGTCTGAGTTGAGCTGCTCGGTTATTGACAAATGCGTGCACTGACTGGACAGGTCCACTCAATCTGACTGGTTCTTTCCTCAAAAGACCATTTCAGACATCAGTCTACATGGTCTTCACATGATCTAATCAATATTTTGTCTGGACTTTAAAAGAGACTGTGACCTCTGAGTTTGTTTCGGCCTTTCTTCTCAGAGTAGTCAGATAGGAAACGCCGACCTCATCTAGTTTTAAAAAATATGTTCGACATGTAAAAGTGTTTGTATAAACCAACTTACAGAAATAAAATCATTTATCATTTATATGATAGTTTTGACACTGGTTGTCAGGTGACGGGGGCAGATTATGCCGGCTTGAAATGGTTTTGGCAACGATGTCTGCTTTCCAACTGTGGTACATTTCCACTATTCGCTAATATCAAAAGTAAGGGATGTCTGGGCAGGATTGTGTTTGCATAAAAAGCCAAAGTAGGTAAGCAAGATATATCAAAATATTTAATTAAATTAACTAACATTTCAAAAATATTATTAAACGAGTAAAACAATAATCGGGCACTAAGAATGTCTTTGGTATTAGAACATACTTCAAACTACTTATTATAAGATTTTCCTATATATTTTATTTATTTACAAGTCTTTTTTATCATTTCAAACATTTATGCAACAAGTCATAAACATGAAATGCACAAAAGGAATGATTCCTTCTAATGATATTTCAAATTCCAAAATTATTTTTTTACGAAACTATAACAACATAATTATCGTAAATTGACAATATTTTGTTAAAAAAATGGATCACTAAATCTTATCACTAGGGATTTATAAGTTCAATATTGGACTTTGCTATCATAATTATAATAATTTATGATAAGTAGCAAAGTCCATTATTACGTAATATCGTACGATGGTTACACAGTGACCGCAAAATAACGCTCAGTTTCTTATTTCTATTCTGCATGCAATTTTTATTCTTATAATAATTGAGCAAGTATTAAAATTAAGCACAGGAACGAACACTGGACTAAGTTTCTGAGGTTTTCAACAGAGCTTATTTTTTTTTATTTCTATAACATCTTTATTTACATAACTATTTAATTTCATCACAAATTCGGTAGTAATCATTCAAAACTATGTACACAGTATCTCTAACAGATATCCCCTGTCGAAATACCTCGAAAAATATCTATAAATCATTATTTTAATTAAGTCTACATAAATCCATACAAAGACTTAATTTATTTGTACGGTTCAAACTTCACAATACGATCACACAAAACACCTTGTTTGTAAACATTCACAACTACCTCCAAATTGGAGGGTAGACACTTAAAAATCACGCTTGCGATGGCGGTAGTACTAGTCTTGCTGTGAGTTCGCGCCCTCTGTCGGCGACCGCGCCAAATACACGACCCATCAGTCCTCTTGGTAACTCTTCTGTCAGTTTGTCTTTAGCTGAAAAGGGAAAGGCATTGTTTTAGAATGTAATTTTGACTTGATAGGACAATAAAGATACCCCAGTAGTCCATCAACCAGTTAGGCCTATTGCCGTCCAGTGTTGGGCTTTTCCGAAGTAGATCCAGTAAGGAATTAAACGATTAGAAAGGCATGCATAATTGCATTTTCCATGCAACGGCCCAACAGCATATTTTGTCTAAAGCAGCTGGACGAATAATATCAAAAAGCAACAACCAGCTATTTCGTTTAAACATGGCTGCTACTGCTACATGCAAGCTATGATGTGGTATCACTAGTATCTCGCCACCTTTAAATGGGTAGTCTTCGTTGCATTAACACTGCAAGCAAATACCTTTTAGAATTAGCTAATCTAGAAAAAGAACTAATGATGAGAACATCTTACCTATAAGGAAATCTAGAAGTACGCCAGTAAGTTCCTTACTGCTAGGATCAGGCTTGGCTACTAATCGGAGCGTGGAAGCAGTGCAGTACTGTGCACTGGCCACTAGCTGTCCTGCAGAGTCCTTGTGGCCCACCAGCAGTGCTGGGGCTGACGTGCGGAGACCTGGCTTCACTTGCCACCAGGCGGCTCCTGTAATAATTGGGAAGTATAGTTGATTAGTGATTCTGAGGCTAGTCATTAAGTACCCATTTCAACTATAAAACAAAATTTAAGGTTAATTAAAGGTTTTTCTAATAATGCATCTACCACGTTTTGGGTAATGGCAAATGTTAGCTCCATATTCCTCCGCTCTAATCAGAGTCAAATAAATCAACTCAGCTAGAATAACAACCTCTCCCAAATCGCTCCGGTTCCATCTACTTGTCCAACCAAAGTTGTCCCATCCAGTGTCCTATATAAAGACGTTAGTCCATTTAGCTGGCCTAGGTGGGGCCGCATCTAATGTCTCATTTTCTTCACTTCTGAAGAAGAAAGTCTTTTTGTTTTTAGTTAAGTTGACGTTGACCTACCTCTAACATAGTTAAGCGCGCCAGTCCAGTCGCAAGCCCTGGAACAGACCCAGCTACCCTCACGATCATTGAGTTCTCCCTCAGCCAGCCAGCGCTCCGGAAAGTGCGGCCACTGAAGCAAGTACAATGGGTTAATATTCAAGGGTATCTGAAAAAATAAATCAACTGTAACACCTGAAGAGAGGTTTAGGCGGAAGGACCTTAAAAACAGAATCTGGTTGGCTCCTCATGACTCTGATTGTGTGGCCTATACGGCGTCGTCTAATCTTCTTTTAACTACCTACTATATTTACCATCACCATAAATACAACATATACACCACAACCAACACCATTTACACCATAACGACCATCAGTACACCACTACCAATACCTACAACCATATTATTATAGT
The DNA here is from genome assembly GCA_964057195.1 of Orthosia cruda. Lineage (NCBI taxonomy): Eukaryota > Metazoa > Arthropoda > Insecta > Lepidoptera > Noctuidae > Orthosia > Orthosia cruda. Next base: position 39,419,423 of record OZ059836.1, read on the forward strand.
CTTTCATTCTTTCTGACTCTCATGCTACTGATGCTCATGCGACGTGCGCCACGACACGTAAGTAACAATTTCTTAGAAGCATAGCAAACAATGTAGGATACCAGATATTAATTCCAGCCTCTCACTATCCCACTGCAGGACAAAGACCAAGAAGGCACAAGCTTTAATCACCACGCATGTTCAAGGCGGGTTGGCGATTTCAAAGTTATATTGAGGTCATTGGAACAGAGTTAAAGCTGTGACCATGACGGGTCAATATATTTATTCATTTGCTTTTGGACAAAGTGCGGAAAAAGAACCCATATTTTGAGTGGTATTAAGTATACTAACCTGTATAAACTGCAGAGCTCGATGGCAGAACGGTGCTGGTGGGTACTGCCAGTAGAGATTCGGGTGTGGAGCGCTGATCACTGCGAATTTGCTGATCAAAGGACCTCGAGAATGAACCAGGTACCTGGAAAGAGACACGACATTTTGAATAACTTTTATTCGTCTGGAGTTCGTGGCTTATAATAACAGCGGCATGGGTAGATATTCAAGATTAAGCAACGCTTGCTAATGTCGGTCTGCGGATAGGTGACCGACCATCTTCACATACCTACTGAGACTTCCCCGTGCCTCAGAAAGCACGTTAAACTGTCATTGGTGCCCTGTCATTTGTTAAACAATGATAGTCGTTACGGATGTTCATCATTATTATCATTTCAGCCGAAATACGTCCACTACTAGACATAGGCCTCCCCTGGGCGTCGCCACACTGATCGGTTCTGTTCGTTTCGCATCCACCCGACTCCCGCAGCCTTGACCAGGTCTTCGCTCCACCTAGAGAGGGCCTTCCAACTAACTGGGGCAGTGCTGCGCTCAAGGCTGTAGCTATCCTTGTAGAATAGCACTACTAGTCGACACGCCCTCGATCCTCACTACGTTGGTCACAAGGGACTTGTGGACGATAAACCCGACACCACCCTGGGACTACCGCTCACCCTCTCGGAAGTAGAGCAGGTTACCGGATTGAAGGATTATCGAGTCCTTCCCCTCTCTTCAGACTTCAGATAACCCTATGATACTTCACTGTAACCTGCTCAATTCTCCCTCGAGTTCGATAATCTTCTCGTAGGTTGTGAGTGTACGCGTGTTAAATGTTGCCAGGGCCAGTACGTATATTCAGAAACCGGCAAATCTGACACCAGTCTTGCCATGAAATAGCGTGCTACCCATGGTTACTGGGTTACTAAGGTCAGATGCTCTTCTTCAAGAAGGGCGACAATGCCCGGCTGAAGACCTATAGGCCCATCTCACTTCTTAGCCATGTCTACAAGTTGTTTTCAAGGGTCATCACGAATCGTCTCGCGCGCAGGTTTGACGATTTCCAGCCCCCCGAACAAGCCAGATTCCGGAAAGGCTTTAGCACCGTAGACCACATACATACGCTGCGGCAGGTTATACAGAAGACCGAAGAGTATAATCTGCCTCTCTGTTTAGCGTTTGTGGACTACGAGAAAGCCTTCGATTCGATCGAGACTTGGGCTGTACTGCAGTCTCTCCAACGGTGCCAGATCGACTACCGGTACATTGAGGTGTTGAAGTGTTTGTACAAAAATGCCACCATGTCAGTCCGTCTTCAGGATCAGACCTCGAAACCAATCCTTCTCCAGCGCGGCATACGAGTAAGACAGGGAGACGTCATTTCTCCGAAACTGTTCACTGCTGCGCTGGAGGATGTCTTCAAGGTTCTGGACTTGCGAGGGCTGGGCATCAACGTTAATGGCGAGTACATCACTCACCTTAGGTTTGCCGACGACATAGTGGTCATGGCTGAGACCATGGAGAGCCTCAGTAAAATGCTCGATGACCTCAGTAGAGGTTCCGAAAGAGTGGGTCTTAAAATGAACATGGACAAAACCAAGGTCATGGTGAATGCTCTCCCTATATAAAATTAAAATGTACTCTGTGGTGAATGCCCATGTAACATCGTTTCGTGCATAGATAATGTATTCACTAATTGTAAAGTAAAAGAATCGTTTTTAATTAGTGGCGTTACGTCAGACCATACCGGTCAACTAGTATCTTTTGAGTCAGATAAAAAATTAAACAAAGCTAAATAAATTCGATTAAGACCTCTTACTAAAAATAAATTAAATTCTTTGATAACAATGTTTTTAGGAACTTTCGTAGCGCCAGTTTTGATTCAAAAGACCCCAATATAAATTACGGCACGTTGTTTTCTACAGTTTGCCAAGAATTCAATAAAACTTGTCCTGTAAAAACAGTTAAAGTCAACAATTCCAAATCGAAATTTAGTGAATGGGCCACTGTGGGCATAAGAAAAAGCCGAGATTTATATTACGAAAAATCTTTGACTTCCGATCAAGTTTTTCACACTTATGTTAGAAACTATTCCAAAATATTCAAAAGAGTCTGCGCTCAAGCAAAATCTCAAATAATAATTAACAAGATTGGTATTTCTAACAATAAAATAAAAACTGTGTGGCAAGTAATTAATAGAGAAACTGGAAAGACACAACAACGCGATCAGAATGAGTTGTCTTTGAAAATAACTAATCAAACCATTTCTGATAAGCAAGAAGTCGCTGAGACATTAGAAAATATATTTACCAACATTCCGTTGGAGGTTACGAAGTCTCTTCTGTCCTCATCGAAATTAGCTGAAGCTCTTCTTAAAGAAAACTTTACTAAAGACATACCAACCTTTAAATTTAAACCAATATGTCTTGATACAATTAAAAACGCGTTCAAAAGTCTCAATATAAAAAATACTGAAGACTTATGCGGGATATCCGATAGGGTTCTTGTAGATATTATTGATTCGATTGCTCCTGTCCTTACAGGCATATTCGATCAATGTTTGGACAGCGGCACGTTTCCTGACTTAATGAGGCACAGTAAAGTAGTACCAATTTTCAAATCAGGCTGTAAGAGTGATCCCTCTAATTATAGACCTATATCCGTGCTTCCAGCATAAAGTAAAATCTATGAAAAAATCATGCTGGACCAGATGTAGTCTCACTTCAATTCTAATGGGATCCAGCAGTTTGGTTTCACGAAAGGTAGGTCGACAACGGACGCGGGAGTAAAACTCATCAGCCACATCTTGGAATCTTGGGAGAAGTCCCAGGATGCCATTGGCGTTTTCTGTAATCTCTCAAAAGCGTTCGACTGCGTCGACTACAACACACTAATCTGTAAATTACACCACTACGGAATTCGAGGACAAGCTGCTGATCTCGTGCTTTCCTATTTATCAAACAGACAGCAAAAATGAAATGTTATTGGGGCGACGTCCTCCGGATCTCTAGTCAAGATAGCCGTGCCCCAAGGTTCAATTCTCGGCCCTTTCCTCTTTCTTGTTTACATTAATGATGTCCCCTTTTTGTTGGCCAAATTATGGGATATAATTCTATTTGCTGATGATACTTCGCTAATTTGTAAAATGTCAACGAAAGTCTAATTATTCGCACAAAATGGTTCGCAGCTAACAATCTCTTACCGAATGCGAAAAAAACAAAATGTCTTAAGTTCTCTTTACCAAATGTACCACAACGTGACCTAAACTTAAATCTTGACGGCAAAAATCTTGAAGTTATAACGGAAACTGTATTCTTAGGGATTACTATCGATTCAAAATTGCAGTGGGACGCGCACATTAGAACTCTTTCGGGAAGGTTAAGTTCAGCTGCATATGCAGTAAGGAAAATAAGGCAGTTAACCGATGTAGCCACAGCTAGGTTAGTATACTATGCTTATTGCCACAGTATTATGTCTTATGGCATTCTGCTGTAGGGATCAGCAGCAGATGTTGACTCAGTTCATATTACAAAAGAGGGCAATCCGCGCGATCTATAAAATGGGTCCTCGCGAGTCCCTCAGAGATAAATTTAAAGAAATCGATATACTGACTCTACCTTCACATTATATTTTGGAATGTATTTTGTATGTCCGCAAAAATCGAGGGCTTTTCAAAACTAGTAGCGACTTCCATAATTTAAATATACGCAGTAAGCACGAAATTGTAATACCCAAATTCAGATTAACTAAAACTAGCAAGTCTTTTCTTATAAACAGTATATATACGCTTTTATAACAAGTTGCCAAAGTCAGTTATAGAACTGACCGATGGAAAGTTCAAAAATCACATCAAACGTGTCCTTATTAAAAAAGCATATTATAAAATCAAGGACTACGTTGGAGATTTTCTTCTTCTAATTGGACTTTTTACAGTAGTTTGCAATCATCTTTATAGCCCTTTGCAAAGAATAGTTACAGCACTGATAACAACATTTGTGCCACATGTTAAATTTAGTCTTGTTATATATATTATTATTTTTTAACTTTTTATAGATTCTTTTACCGATTATTTTGTGAATTTGTGAACATTGTAGGCCTTCTAGGTGTTAGTTAACATTTGTTAACTTTGTTAAATATTATACAAACTTTTTTTTTTTTGGTTTCTTACGACTTATTGTCGGGCCTACGTTGTCCCCCCATAGTACTAATGCTGTAACATGGAAATATTGTAAAACCAAACCATTTTTAAAAGAGTAACCATGGAGTTTCTTGCCGGTTCTTCTCCATAGGAAACGACCAACCCGAATCGTGCACCTTTTGTCGACGTTTTATAAGTGCTCATGTAGGCCTACGTAAAATAAAAATAAAAGATTTTGATTTTGAACACCCACTCCTATCAAGGTCGGAGACTCTACACTCGAAGTTGTAGACGATTATGTCTACCTGGGACAAACGGTCCAGTTGGGTAGGTCCCATTTCGAGAAAGAGGTCAACCGTCGAATCCGACTCGGCTGGGCGGCGTTCGGGAAGTTGCGTGGTATCTTCTCGTCCAATTTACCGCAGTGTCTAAAGACAAAAGTCTATGACCAGTGTGTGTTGTCAATGATCACTTAGGGGACCGAGACGTGGTCGCTCACAATGGGCCTTATCAGAAAGCTCAAAGTCAACCAAAGGGCAATGGAGAGGGCTATGCTCGGAATTTCCTTGCGTGATCACGTCAGAAATGATGATATCCACAGGAGAACCAAAGTTACCGACATAGCCCGAAGAATTGCCAAACTTAAGTGGCAGTGGGCAGGGCACATTGCTCGCAGAACGGATGGCCGATGGGGCCGAAAAGTTCTGGAATGGCGACCGCGAACCGGAAGACGATACGTTGGAAGGCCTCCTACTAGGTGGACTGATGACCTGGTTAAGGTTGCGGGAAGGCGCTGGATGCGAGACGCACGGGATCGGTCAATGTGGTGACGCCTGGGGGAGGCCTATGTCCAGCAGTTGACGTCTTTCGGCTGAAATGATGATGATGATGAAGGTCAGATGTGCAGTCGCTCCATGTAAAAAACTGGTACCTAGTCAGCTGCATCCCGGTTCGACTGGAAGCCGATAACAACATTGTTGGCAAAAGCAACTATGAAAAACATTTGCCCATCTGTTGATGTGATTAGCTTACAAGCAATGTTTAATTTTTTGGATCACAGAATGCAACAAAAATATCACGATATCAGTGGCTTATCGTGACATAAGAGGGAAAGTCGTAGATAGAGCGCTGGATAGGCGTCATTACTCGCAATCTATCAATTAAAGATGACCTTTTAATCTGTCGTACGGCATATAATACGTCACTAAACAAATTGCATTCCAGATTGTACGAATGAGATTGTAATATCACGAGTTGTGTGGTATGATTCCTTAGCTCAAATTCCTTAGCAGTCTATATTCCAGCACGATTTCGTCCTTGAAGGTTCCCCTAGTCAACGGCTCGAACTGTTTTGTGCGCGGGGTTAAAATGCATGCTGTCTCATCCGACAAAACGTGCGAAAGATATAGATTCTGTGATGAGCATTATGAAGCTATTTCTCGTACGAATTAGCACTTTTGCAAATTTGTAGCGAAATGGATGATGATTTAGGACGAAAACGAGCGCGCGAAATTTTGGGAGTCTAGATATCATGAAAAAACTACTAAATGTATATTTTCAAAATAACATTATTTGCATTGTTGAATTACTAAACTATCCTTGTATGGAGGTCGTTTTGCAATTTTCCTTCTTCTTATGTTATTTATTGCCGCCCAAAGATGCATTAAAATTAGTGTTGAATACAGTTGAAATATGGAACTTTCGACGCTCATAACTTTCAAATATTGTATTTTTTTACTTTTCTTTCTCCATACAAGGCTAGATAATGATAAGACAAATTGATATTATTTTTTTTTTGCTTACTTATGCAAAAGTAAGCAAAAATATTTATTTGAGATTTTTACATGAGACCATGTGCGGGTTACTTAAATATAAATATTCTTTCTTTCTTTCTTTTTATTATTCTTTCTATAAACATAACATAACATCACGCTTGTATTCCCCGTAGAGTTAGGCATAGGTACCTATCGTACACCCTAAAAGTAAAGTAAAAACTGTTTATTTATCACCACAAATGACATCCTTATCATAACTATTTCAAGTTGTTATATAATTTAACAAAATTTAATATGTTTTAATTGTAATTTGTGGGCGATCTATGGAGTGTAAACTAGCTTTTTAAGCCCCATGCACAAGGGGGCTTTCTTTATTTGGCAAAAATATCTTGAAATTTACTTTTAATGTCAGGGTCTTTGAAAAATGCGATAATCTGCTTTTACCAGAGAATCGGTACTTAAAAGCAATCAATGAGAAAACTAAAAAGGAAAATCCGTTTGATTGATTTTCCTTTCCCAGAAGAAGCTTACGAGTATTTACCTATCCCATTAGTTAGTAACTGATTCAGAGAAGTCTAAAGACTCATTACAGTCTTGTTCAAAGGGCAATATTATGACGTCATCGTAATGGCTGTCAAAACAATATGATTAACACATCGTACGATAATTACGGTACGCAAATCGTAGACGCAGAGCAGACGATTTGTGGACGTTCAACCACCGTATCTGATAAGTTGTTCGTTTATTAGCTTTTTTGATATTTAGAGCTAAAAATAGATAGGTAAGGTACATAGTTCAGGTAACGCATGAGATTGTGATTAGATACATTATGTGAAGCGTGTATTGCGACATAGAATAATAAATTGCATTTTTACTCTGAGCCCTGAAGGTGCTTAAAAATAAACCGAAGTGCGTAACTTATTAGAATTGGAATACCAAAAATAGGCAATTTAACAAATGACATATCTGTGCGTGATCTTGTTGATGATCTATGTAATCGACCTATCGTGATTATTCGTGATCCTTCTTTAATGTTCAAATGTTCTTCGAATTTTTCGTTAATGGACATAATGTTTTTCTCAAATAAAGTAAAATTGGAAAAGTCTGCCTAGGTTCGACTTCGAAGTTACAAATCCACAATCAACAACTCGCAAGTTGTGGCCGCCACTATCACTGGGCTACTAGTACCTACTGACAAAATAAAAGCAGTAAATGTTTTTTCGGGAGATTTAATTGTTATTTTTAATTGTTCTGATAATGCATCTGCCTAAATGTATTTATAATATGGCGTGTTTCTGAGTTACGATAACTTTTTCAAAGTTTATCATTGTTGCTGAGTGTAGCTACACCAAATTTTTACGAGTGTGACCTGGAATTGATAGGTACGTGACCTCATTGGTAGCCTCGATGGCATATACATGTACATAGGTAGGTATAAGAAAGATACAACTACTAATAAAAGGGAACCAGCATGCCGACCAGTTGCAGCTAAACTTACTGCTTGGTCGGAGCTTCTGCGGCCAAGATGGGGATTCTCCGGCCATGCGATCACTCGTCAGAACAGTGGTACCTTAGTGATGCTATCGGCCGAGACTTACCGAGTTGCAGCTCAAAATTACGAAGGCATGTGGCATCCACCAACAAGTACTAGGCCTGCGTAGTGGATTATAAGTCACTCCCTCTCACACAGTGGAGGAATTATTATCGGTTATCGGGCAGTATACCGACCAGTCGTCAAGGTCCCTTAATAAACAAGCTATAAGGATAAAAATTCTTACCACGCAAGCATTCCTCCAATACCAAATCCAATGACAACAGCCTGCTTATTCTCTGTCACTCCTAAAGCCTTCAACAATGCCGACAGCTCCTCAACAGCCCTCGGAGGAGACAGGTCACTCCTGGACCCTCCTTCACTGCCCCCTGTTCCTCTCAAGTCCAGGGTTACCACATGATGATCCGTTTCTGCTAATCGCCTAACCACGTTCGCCCAGTTCGGTCCCCATAGGATGCCATTATCTGGTGCGTCCTTGAGGATCAGGACTTTTTGACCTGTTCTTGGGCCTGTCTCCACGTAGTGGTATTTGACTCCCTGTAAATAATAAAAAAGGCAAAGTTAAAAAATGGCGATATGGCTCACAGAATAAGCAAGCTGAAGTGGCAATGTAACGACTATATTAAACCTGGAACCGGTAACCTTTGGAGTAGGTAGACGTGTTCTTGAGTGTAGGCCGCAGGTAAGCAAAAGTAAGGTAAGTCGCCTTAAGACTGGGTAGAGCGACCGTTAGAACAGGGTGGGTGGTAGCAACTGGTTATAGAGTGTTTTCGAGAATCGGGATTAAGGAGTGCGATTGAAGAGGCTTTAAAAGTCCAGCGGTGGACGGCTGTAGAATAGACTGCTATTATTATACTAGAGAGGTTGTAGAATCAAGGTAAAAGTTAAAAATAATGACGACATTCGTCAGATATATTGGTGCCAGATCTAAAGATAAGTCATTAAGCCACTAGTAGATTATGATTTAATGATTAAAACACGTCATAATGATTCATATCTTTCTACCTGCTAAGCAGCAATTTCTTAGACACTGAATCAGGATCTGCATTCTGCGACATGTGAACAAAGTCATTTCTAGATACTGTGCGTAAGGGGCAGATGGATACAAGTCAGTACATCTGTCGCTTACTCAAGCTGGATATAACCTTGCCTTAAGAGCTCATGGCATGGCCCAGGTCTCAATACTAGTCGATACGGTAGACTTGTAGCGGCACCAACACTGCCACTTAGGTGCGAACTAATGACATGACGTCACACAGATCCTGCATCGCGCAAGCAAATTTTTCAGCGCGATTCATAACGTATACAACAGTCCGACAGGGTTATCCCTTTTCTATGGAGGTTTGTGGGACTGTACACCCTGTTCCGAAAGACTCGATTTTTTTTACGACCAAATGCATTGAGCAGAGATGCGGAGAAAATATGATCAGTAGTTGAAAAGCTGCCTGTGGTTTATGAAGGTCTTGCAGCTCATATTCATCTCAATCACAAAATACAAATAGGTTTTTTATCAGCTGATATTCGGAGCAGTATTATGTACCTACCTACGTGACCCAATGCAGGTTGTTTTTAAATTAATGTTTATTAATAACAGTATGATAAATGAAATGTTACCTATAAAGTTAATTAATAACTTATCTGTGAATGTTTTGGTACTGACCATTGGATAACTTAATAATTAATATGTTAAAATTAGTAAAGTAGCTAATGAAATTGAATTTATACGTAGAATAAATCAATAATTAGGTACTAGGACATGCAGTTTCAAAAATTTTCAATTTCGAAATTAGCTTACGAAATTAGACTCCGCAATTTCGAAATTTTGAAACTGAGAAGCCAAATATAATGGAAAATCAGAATAATACTTAAACTAAACTCAAAATGCAAAATTGCCATAAATCAAATCTGGAGAGGAGCCTAAGTGCAATTTATATTCAAACAAAGTGAATTTTCTTTTTCTCAAGACTTCTATTAGTTCTATTACAAATACTCCACTGCTGGGGACACATTCGACGATCCAGCTTTCCGAGCTCGCAGTGGCAAGAGACTTTCGGTCAGCGTTCATTCGCGAGCTGGGGTTAAAGATAGCTTTAGATAGCGCCTCATAAAATTGAGGCGCTGCCAAAGAGCAGAGAGCCACCCAGCTCGTTAGTGACAATAGGAGATGCGCAAGTCCACTATCTTTGTTTAACCATGTACGGTGGGGCTTCGAAGTGCATTTCGAGCGCCTTTGCCCCCGCATTGGTAGGCCAGTGGGTGCTTTGCATAGACTGCTGCCCAATCTCGCAGGCAGAAATAGACTGTCAGATGTCCGACGCTGCAGGACTAAAATCAACAGCCTGCACGGGCAAATGTTTATTTAAATAGCACGTGGTTGACTGAAAAGAGCGGAGTGCATCTCCTACAGGCACATTCATGTACTGATCGGGCACGGTTGCTTCGGTGAGTAGCTGAATAGGATTGGGAGAGATGCCACGGTAAATTGCAATTATTGTAGAGGCAACTTAGATTCTGCACAGCACACGCTCGATGAGTGCCTTATTGGGCCTTTGAGCGGTGGGTCTTAGTCACCAGGATCGGGCGAGATCTGTCTCTGCCAGTATTAGTGAGGAATAACCTGGCAGAGACAGAAAAGTAGAGGGAAAAGCCAGTGTAGAATACAAAGTGTAGACACTCCGAAACCCCGCCTGTATCATTTAAGGCAGGAGGAACTCCGGGGTTTCGGGCGCTCAGAGTGGCGACTCTGTCCGTCCACCGAGTGTCCTCAGGAAAGACACAGCACAGTGATCACGTGCTGCCGCGCACAGCGAGGCTCAAGGGACACTCTTTTATAATCTCTACAAGGATGTGTTATTTTAAGAAGTGCTAATGGTGATCACCGGGTTTTAATGAGGTAAAAATACCACACTGCATGGTATTTTTACTCAACATTTCAGACGCGAGTTCAAGCGAAGGTTGCCTCCCGATAGCAAAAAAAGTATGGGCATTCCCAGCAGACAATTGTAGACCTTGTCAAAGTATTCCCCTGACTGGCCATCATTATTATAAAGCTCTGTTTTTTAAATGGCCGAGCCTTTCACTCTTATTTAACACCATGGTTAGCCTTTGTTTTATTGAAATGTTAACACACATGGGCACAAGGTGGACCAACGCAACGGTGTTATATTTTATAAAAATAACATAATATTTAAATTAAATCCAGTTTCGAAATTTCGAATTTAGGGGTGTCAATTTCGAAATTAATAGGTAAACATGCAGATATGGTCTGAAAATTCGAAATGCATGCCCTATTAGGTACTATCAATAACTACTGAGACCGAGGATGGTTACAAATAATATAATAATGTTATCAGAAAACTATACATGCAATAGGTAACACAGAGTTGACAGACTGCATTCCATAAACATAGTTCTATATTTAAATACAAAACTCACCATAACTTTAATATAACAATGAGTTCCAATAGACGAGTCTATGGTCAGCTCAACCGGCGGGGCATCTTCCACCTTCCTTCTGTATCCTTTCCATAGCCTCTTCACAGAAATCTCGATGATTTGCCAAATGCCCACAAACACACATGTTAAAATCAATTCTACTGCTTGCCACCCAGATATCACTTGTAAAACTTTTAAGTTCCGTGCACCCATCATGCGAACGAACTGAGAACTAACTGAGCTAATGTGAAACGGTGTGTGGATGTCGTGATAGGCTCAAAGGTCTTTATAAATTACTCCAATGGACATGAACGACCACGACGGCGACGCACTCTTATCAATTTTATCAAAGTTTTGTTCGAAGCAAGCGGATATCATGCGTGTTGGATAAGCGTGTACACTGAGCAGATTGGAGGCAGAAGGTTGAATCAGTTTTAGCAAATGGTTCAATAATATTCGGTCAATTTATCTGTGCACCTGGCGCTGTCAAGTCACTGACGTACGGCTCTCGCTATTGGGGCTCGGGGCGAACGCGGGGCACGGCGCGGGCAGATGTGAGTAGGTCAAAGTGCACAGTTATTTATTTTGACCGTGTTGTAGTTTGTGATGCCTGATTACAAACTGATGGTCACGTGGGCAAAAAGCGAGCGAGATTTTTTTGCCAGGTGGTGTTTGGGACCTAGACAAGGACATTACGCCTTTTCATCGTAGTACTTAAATGAACTATACTTCAGGATCTAAATTCGCAGCAGGTCGACTTCCAGGGTTTTTTATATAAAACCTAATTGGTTTTTGCCTGGCAAAGACTTATTTCCGTTGTCAAGTTCCATATCGTTTTATGCAAATTACTTGTATGTGAGTTTCTTATTGTCTAGGTTTTTAGGGCTAGCGTTCGTCAACGATACTTTAAAGCAGAAGTCACCGATTACTTTAATTTGGGGCCCGTTTCTTAAATATATGCCCGTTTCAATAATATGACCGTCGCGGTCCGTAAGACCAACTACCCCACCCCTCCAGCCTTATAAATATTTTGATTAAATAATAAACAAATGTAATCAATAAAAGTACATGATTTTTTTTTGCCTTCGTCTATATGTCCGAAATTTAGACTAAAGTTGGTGGCGGCTAGTATCATGATCTTGGAGATATTCATCGGAAAGTTCATCTTGCAAATTATCTGGATGCGAGACGCACGTGACAGGCCAATGTGGAGACACTTGTGGTAGGCCTATGTACATCAGTGAAATGATGACGATGATGATGGAATCTATCTTGAATAGGTCCACATAAAATAGTTCGGCGGCCTGGGTATGGAGTTCATATTCTTAAGACTTGTAAAGAGTGGACTTTCTGATCCTGAATATTTTGCAACGGATAACTGTCAAAGTGCGTTCACTATCTCATTAGCGATGTTCGATTGTAGCATTGATTTGTTGTCTTGTTTACACTCACAGCAAGTGGGTTACCCTGTCTCGTTTCCACGCGTATTGTTTGTTGTTTACATGCACGGATCGAAGATTTGTAGGCTACCCTCGTAAATTAAAAAAGTAAGTACTTTGTTTTGAAAGTTGTGGGTGCAATGTGCATTTTTTATTGATGAAGTCATAAAGTCAAGTTAATTAGCATAACCTATATTAAATAATCAATTTCAATAAAGTGGTACTGATTGTACTTACTGAACGATTGCTTTTGTTTGTTTATTTGTTTCACATGATGTTCACCCCGAATTAAGTGGCATTTCTAAATGGATTTGGATCATTCTTAGACAGAATAATGTTACGTCTACCGGAGAAATCAACACACTGGGAAGGCTATAAGAGATACCTTTGCCCAGAAGTGGGATGATAATGATTAAGAAAAACGCATCCAGACTTTCAGTCCCTATTACAAGGGACATAAGAGGAAATGCGGTCGCAGACATCCGACTAAATTTCTTAAGTAAAAAGTCATAATTCGCGGTTTGGCTCTAGCCTATTTCCTCCTCCAATATTGGACCAATTTAAAAGTTATTCCATAAACTGAAAAACAAAGATATTATGTACTGTGCCCCATATTTTCGTTTTTATAATTATAGTTCTCTTTGTATGTTGGACCTGTGTGATGAAAAATATTTTTTCATCACACTTGCACGTAAACAGTATCAAAACATACAGGTTAACTTGGCCGTAATTCCCCATATAAAACCCTCGGGTTTTTTTGTTTGTCATGAAACCCAAGGGCGGTAAGTAATATTTTTTTAATTTACAGCACAGCACACAGGTCATGCAAGTTCAAGCAAGGAGTTTACACGCAATTGAAAAATAGTCTTAAAATGTTATCTAAACAGGAATTTCTTTGCAATCTCGCTACATGTTACTTAAATACTCAACTAATGTTCTTAATAATCGATTTTAATAGTTATAGTATGAAAACGTCGAAATTATTTAATTCTTTTTCAATTCAATTCAATTCAATTTTTATTCATGAACAATTTACATTGTGTTTGAACTCTTAATCTAAAAAAACAAATAAAATCACATTCATTAAAATTATAAAACGAACACATTCATAATAAAATAATTTTCCTAACATAATTTAAACATTCAATACAGTTAAAAATTCGATAACATTACAAACTATTACATAATTATTATTACCCAATCTCACATTAACCAATTTATTACGTGGATATGTCATCGTCTATTGAATACAGACATTTCTCCAATAGGAACGCCTTGAGGGTCGACTTAAATGAGCTCTTGTAAATAATGGTTTTTATGTCCAATGGCAACCTGTTAAAAATCCGCACTGCTTGATATTGAGGACTATGTTGAACAATATTAAGCTGGGGTACTATTTTGTTTTTAAAATCTTTCCTACGCGTACTTTCCCTCAACTGTCTCTCCTCATCCGTTTCAAATGTATGCAGGCACTTCTTAAAATTCACCAGTAGTACCAAAACATAGAGGCTGGGCACAGTAAGAATTTTCATGTTTTTAAAGTGTGGCCGACAGCTCTCTATTTGTGATATCCGGACCATGGTTCGTATAGCTCTCTTTTGGAGTACAAAGGCTCTCTGGCAGTTATATTTAAAACTATTCCCCCAGAACTGAACACTATATCTCAACCTTGATTCTATTAGAGCATAGTATACCATTTTAAGGTATTTTATATCTATTTCATCCCTAAGACTGCGTAAAACATAACACGCTGAGGAAATATACGAATCAATGGCTTGCAATTCCCTTTTCCAATTTAAATATTTGTCAATGTATACCCCTAGAAACTTTACCTCATTAACTATGTCAATTTTAAATTCATTAAGTGCGATCGTCATATTTTCTTTATTGCGAGCTGTTGTACTAAATAATATTATTTTGGTTTTATCAGTGTTGATTATGAGCTTGTTACTTTCAAACCAAGAATTAAAAACTTTCAACACCGCATTAACCTTAGCGGAAAGCTCCTGTATGTCGTCGGCTTCAACTATTGCGTTGGTGTCATCTGCAAAAACTGTTAGCCGTGTGTCGGGAAATATTGAATTAATGTAATTAATTAAATCATTTGTAAATAATATAAACAAAATAGGACCCAAAATCGATCCTTGGGGTACGCCCGCTACTATATCCTGCATAGAAGATTTATTGCAATTGCTACTACTATTTGTATGCATATTACTAATATCCACATACATTTTTCTGTTTCTTAAATATGATGAGAAAAGTTCTAAAGTTTTGCCTCTCACGCCATAATGCTCCAATTTTGCAATGAGTAATTTGTGGTCAATTGTATCAAAGGCTGAGCTCAAATCAAGAAAAATGCCAGCTACCCTCTTTTTCCTATTCAATTTGATAATAATATCTTCCACCAATGTATATATAGCGTCCCCTGTTCCTACGTTTTTTTGGTATCCAAATTGTCTCAAGTGTAAAACCTTGTTTAAATTTAGATGAACCAAAAGTCTACTCTTAATAATTTTTTCAAAAATTTTGGAAAGAACAGGAAGCAAAGAGATAGGTCTATAGTTTTTTGGATCTGTTTTAGAGCCCTTTTTGTGAATTGGGATAATTTTTGCTATTTTGAACTGATCTGGAAATATACCTTCTGCAATGCATTTATTGTAAAAATCAGTCAATGGTTCAGCTAATATATCTAAATTTTCTTTAATAACAGTTATTGGAATGTCGTCATAGCCACATGATTTCTTATTCTCCATACCATTAACTATTTTCAGTATCTCATTTGGAGTAACAGGCGCAATAACCATATCATTTTGAACTCTTTTAGTGCTTTGTTCAAGAAATATATAGGGATCTAGATTCTTAACATTACTCAAAATACATTTATAGCTAAATTGATTTACTAATACGTTTGCAACATCTAAGGGATTTTCTATAATTTTACCGTCAAATTTAAGCAAGAAAATTTCAGAATGCGGTGCCTTTATTTTATTCGTGCTTTTATTTACAACTTTCCAAACCTCTTTACTCAAATTACAAGAATTGTTAATAGTTTCTCTTATTATTATTTTTTTAGCCTTAGATATTACTCTTCTGTATATTTTTATATATTTTTGTTTATAATTCTGGACACTGGCTTCCAGCTTATTAATACTACCAGCACAAAGCAAACGTTTCATTTGGCTTGATGTTTTAATGCCTTTTGTCATCCACTTTAATTTGAAACCAGTTTTGATTTTAATTTTTTGTTCTCTCTTTCTGTAGCAATTTCTGAAAATTGTAGAAAATGTTTTCAAAAACGTGTTCATTCCCATACAACTCCAGTCAATTTCAAGAATTTTTTGTCTAAAAACTAACCGGTTTTTAATGTTAAAGACTCTTTTGTTTACAACTATATATTTATTTTTATTTGAGTTATCAATTATATTATCTAATAAAAAGTCGCTCAAAAGGGCACCGTGTCCATCTGCCAAACCATTGTGGTCTACTTCACATTGTTCCACATAATCATCAGGCAGATTAGTTATAACGTTATCTATACAAGATGCGACACTGTTGCGAATAAACGTAGGTGTATTAATAAGCAGTCGGAAATTATAACATGCCAGTAAACTTATGAATTCAGTGCGGGTTTTGCTCTCCACCATTAAGTCCACATTAAAATCACCACAAATAATGCTTTTCCTATTGAACAAATATGCCAACAACACTCCGTCATGGCTGTATACCTACGTAAGTATTTGCCCTTAAAGTTTCTGAACGAAACACTGTATAATCTGTGGTGTGGGCAAAAATTCGTCAACCGCTTAAAAAAAAGGTTCACGTATTTCGTAATAACAGCTGTGCTGACTTGTGTATTAAAGCTATAATTCATAATTATTACTCGCAAATGTGATGAAAAACATTGTGTGTATCACGGGCGGTACGGGAATTACGAACCTCGACTCAGAAAGCCCTCAGTCTCGATCGTAATTCCTTACCCCGCCCTTAATACACAATGTACTATTTAAACATCCAAGTCGTTTTTGAAAATATCAAAATTTAATCTCCTTTTGAACAGTTTTGTTTGCAAAATATTATTTGATTTACATATGCTATGTTAGGTAAAAAGAAATTCCAGCCATCAATTTTTCTGTATAAAATAATTTTTAAACATCCAAGTCGTTTTGGAGGAGTTTCCAAAAGTTGCGAAAAATATCGTGTTGTTAATTATTTTTTTAAAGCAAAACTATTAGTTACACGAAAAAACCTTGTGTTCAAAATTATGTACATGAATCAACAATAAATATATATTTTTTTCAAACCTTTTAACCTAGCTGTTACTGAGGAGTATGCTTTAGAAAGTTACCGTTTTACGGCACTAAAGCGTATGTAGGCCCTTAAAAGGTGACTTCAAAGTTAAAAATGTAATTTGCATAAGTTGATGAAATAAACATATTAATAAAAAAAAAATAAAAAAAATCTTTTGAGGATTCTAGTGCTTCTAAAGATAATGTATCATCAGTACTATAGATGTACCTACATCTGCCTAACCTCTCTAAGTAAACAGGCGTGATATTATGTTATGTCAAACTTTACATAATCTCGTAAATATTATCGGGGTTTTTAACACCCGACGGAAAAAGAGGAGTTATAAGCTTGACGTTTGTTCCTGTGTATTTGTGTGTCTGTCTGTGGCATCATAGCTCCTAAACGGATGAACCGATTTTGATTTAGTTTTTTTTTTAAAGCTGTTTTTATCGGTTCAGCCTTTCAAGATTTATGCGCATTTTACTCTTTAAATCGATTAAGATTATCGTTTTCTCAAGCAACTTTAATAAATCTAACTTTGCCTGTCTACCTTAAACTTATCAACAAAACATAAACAAGACAATATATCGAAGTAGTCCATCAAACGATTACAAAAAGGGTCAGTGTTTATAGAAACAGACCTTTTTGTTCCGTGTCGCGACAAGGAGACGCGTCCATGGGCGTAAGGGTTTATTTAAAAACAAATTAAGTGAAGTCTGAGCCGCTGAGCAGTGGGCACTCAGCGCGGGATGAGAGGATAATGTCAGAGACATATTTAGGTTACAATACGGCATGTGTAAAGGGAATTGGATTATTTGCGACGGCTTTTAAGGCTATATTTTTATAACTAGCAGGTTTTAGTTAAATTAGAATGTATAGAAAAGGTTAAATCGGTGTGATTTCGATAGAAAACAAATCAAATTCCTTAATTGAGGATTTTGTAATCACACAAAGTACCTGCCAACCATCTAAGTATTCAATTAACAAAACCTAATTTCATTTGTTCATAACACATTTGCCTATACAGATTAATTTTAAACCATTATCATCATTTAATACCTCATCATCATCGTCCTGCCCTTGCCACATGTTACTTGTGGTCGGCGCAACACGTTTTCTTCTTCCATTCAGTCCTGTCCCCCGTCGCGCCATCACTGATTCCCTTTTCTTTCATATAACTCCTTACACAGTCCATCCATCTTTTCTATGGCCGTCCCCTCCATCTCCATCCCTTCACAATTATATTCATAACTCTTTTAGTAACATGTGTTTTATCCCTCCTCATCACATGATCAAACCAGGACAAACGGTTTCCTTTCAACTTTTCTGTCACTGGTGACGCCCTTCAAACTTCTCTAATATACTCATTTCTCACTTAATCCATTCTCGTCACCACTCACATCCATCTCAACGTTCTCATCTCTGCTACATGCAATCTCTTTTCATCCATCTTTTTCACAGCCCAACATTTTGATCCACACAGTACGACACGTCTAATCTTTAATACCTAACACCTATTTATTCTCAACTATAACAGCTCACGAACAAGAATCCTACACAGAATACTCGATGAGGTCACGTCCCGCAACGTATAATAGATATATTCACGCTTAATGGGTAGCGAGAGGACATGCAGAAATGGCCAGTCACCGTTGCTAACGACGTCTAAAGGCCAACCGTAGTTATTGTGACGTTTACTCTGACCAGACTACCTTTCAAAGGATAAAATTGATTTTCAATTTGATACTAAGAAACGCCTGCAGTAATGTTAGCAGCAATGAGTTGTGGATGTGTGTTATTATCGTTGCGTTTGTTATTTTACAATGCGGTTATAGAGTGAAGAGGTAGTATAATAATGTGAAGTGATTCGCGAAGTGCTTTGTAATATTCAGTTAATTCTATAGTGTGCTGTGAGAAAATTTGTGTGGGGTGTTGGTTTGTGTTGTTGTTGGTAGCTAGTACAAGTGTAGGAATTATTTTATGCCTGACTGCAAGATTAATTGAGAGTCTACAAAGTCCTAGATTTTTTTAAGATCCATAAAGTAATGAATGATAATAAAAACTCTTGCTAATGAATTTCGGTAAAGTGAAAATAACTTTGGAAACAGAACTCAATGATTGATGATTGTCATGCGGGTGAAATAGAGAAAAAGATGTTTTCTAAAAATGAAACCTAGTTAGATCGATTTATCGCGCCTGAAACCCCCTGTATACTAAATTTGAAGAAAATCGTTTGAGCCGCTTCCGAGATTCAGATTATATCTTTAGCTTCTATTATATCATAGGTTGGGGAAAAAGTCTTTCCGCATTATAGTATGTATGAACTTGTAATGAAATCTCTTTGGTATCTCTTTGGCTATACTACTTGTATCTGGCTGGTTTTGGTATCATTGAAAGTTTAAATTTTAAAGAACATAATTCCAAATTCAAATTAGGAAAATGTGTGATTTTCATTTGTTTTTCGTACCGTCAAGATCAGTGAATCTAATGAAGAAATTCGATACATTTTAAAATTTTATTACAAAAAAGGTAAAAATGCAAAGCAAACCGCAATTTTTTTTTGCGATTTTTATGGACCTAGTGCAGTGTCTGTGAGAGTATAGCACAAATTTGGTTTAAGCGTTTTCAATCCGGCAATTTTGATGTCAAAGATGCACGTCGCTCTGGTCGCCCTATTACGGACAAAATGGATGCCATTTTTGAAAAAGTGGAGCAAGATATCAGTAGTTACGACGTAGCTGAAGAACTGGGAATTGACCACAAAACAGTTTTGGCGCATTTGAACATTTGAAAAAAACTGGGTACACAAAAATGCTCGATATTTGGGTACCTCACGAGCTCACTGAAAGAAACCTAATGAACCGTGTACTCATTTGTGATTCTTTATTACGACGTAATGAAAACGAACCATTTTTGAATAAGCTGATAACTGGTGATGAAAAGTGGATCACGTACGACAAGAACGTGCGAAAAAGGTCGTAGTCAAAGGCCGGTCAGGATTCACAGACTGTGGCGAAACCCGGGTTAACTCGCAACAAGGTGATGCTGTGTGTGCGGTGGGATTCGAAGAGCATTATTCATTATGAGCTGTTACCACCAGGCAGCACCATCGATTCTGAACTCTACTGCGAACAACTGTCTCTTCAGAATTCTTTAGGCAGTGTCAGGTTAACATCACGAGAGGACTGCCAAAACCACTTGTCGCGGTATTTTGATCAGAAGTCCCAAAATTTCGATAGCAATGGGATTATGTCCCTACCTACAAGATGGCATAAAGTTATCGAACAAAATGGTACCTTATGTAGGTACCATTTTGTTCGATAACTTTAGTTAAATGTAAATAAACTATATTAAAAAATGTTTTGAATTTTCTTAAAAAATGCGAAGAAACTTTTTCCCCAACCTATTATATACAAGAAAGGTATTAGATAGATTAGATTTTAGCCCTGTCTATACTAATCTTGTAACATAGCGTATTTATAAATTAAGGTACGTAGCCAGCACACTTACACATAAGAAAATTTGCTTATTTAATTCAATCTCGATCTGTCAGACTTATCAATAAAATCGTATCTAAGCACACATCAAGAATGACCCCCGATTTACGTTGGAATTTGAACGTGACCCAACAATATGTCTTGTAGCGATCGCAGATAACTTCCTACTCTCAATCCTCACTACTTAGGGTATGAGTAGATATGAGTGTGTATCGAGTGGGTATAATAAGGGTGATTGCACAACTGTGTGCAAGTCATGCTGCATTCTTGCCATGTTTTAGAGTAATGTGTGTAAGGAGGTTGTTAGGTGGTGAAGATGGTTATTCTTCTTTTGTTTCTTGGGAAATAACGTGGTAATGTGGTGATAGTGTAGCGTAACGTAAGCTCCGGAGAGCTAACGTTAGCCACGTTAGTAAAAATAAAAGGTAATATAAATTAAAACTAAGAAAAGGGATAAAGATATTAAAACTGTGGTCCGGCTTCGCACGACGTGGGCAGCTAACCAGGCAGGAAGACGTGGTAGGCCCTGGGTAGGCAGATGAGCAGGCACCACGACGGCAATCGGATAGGCAGGCTGTAGAGTAGGGCAGGCAGACGTGGCACGGTGTGATCGGACGGGCAGGATGACGTCGTAGGCCCTGGGTAGGCAGATGAGCAGGCAATCGGGCTGGTACGTAAATGAGTAGGCGGCAGGAATCTGCGAGTGCTGAAACGGGCGCGCTGTGGCCGCGCGAGTCTGAAGACCTGTCTGCTACAGCTCATACACCAAGTGTGGTAGGTAGGCAGTAAGGAGCTTCGGGGATCGGACTGGGCGTTACACGCCGTATATGCGCAGGTAAACGGTAGGTATGAAGGCTGGCAAATTATACACAGTATAACACTATATATATTTATATATATATTAAAAATTAGAGCACTTCAGATAATATTACACAAGCCGTAAGTATAATAGTTTTAAAGACTTTCAGATTCGATCGTACATTAAGTAGTATTCCGTAGTCCACCGACTTTCGGCGTTCCGTCCAGATTCCAAAACTAAAAATTGACGCCCGTTTTTCTTCGTTCTGTGTTCTATCTACATTCCAAATTCAAATTTCAATTAAGTAATAAAGACCAGAACGAATAAAAACGGTTCACAAAGGGGTCTGTCTACGCTACCCTTATAATAGTGTAAACCTAGCTTAAAGCAGGTTTAGTCCATGGTACCTATGTTTTGGTCTATGTTTTTAAGAAAAATAAAATAGACAGACAGATGTCATGTCAGATGAAAATGTCACAGTAGAAAAATATTGCAAGAATTTCTAATTATCAATATAATTTAAGATTCAGATATTAAAACAATCAGATATAATTAAAAGTAAGCTTTTCAGGTACAAACAGTATGAAAGAAAACATAAAAAATAATTACAAAAGGTGATAAAATACCAACAGATATGAAGGTATGGTTTGTATAGTGTAATGAATTGTAAATAGACTTAAAAATATGTGGTTCTGTTTAGCAGAATACCACAATAGCAGTGACGGCCTAGTGATACCGGCCGTCAAGTTGTAGGTCTTGGGTTCGAACCCAGGCAGGTGCTTTAATAAATAAAATAAAATAAAAAAGCAATATTGAATTTCAAATCACATGCTTGATTATTATTATTTTCCTTTGAAATATTACAGAAAATAGATTAAAAGAAAATATAATCAATTCGGTTGTATGGATCTAATAGACAAATTTGAATAATCAATTATATCAAAATATAATTAAATTATTATTTCGCTTATTTAACTTTGTACACACTTTATATTTACATTTTTAAATATTTCTTTATATATAAACAAATTATTCAAAAAAAAAAAAAAATTTTTTTAGGATATTCAAGTTATTATTTTAATTTTTATATGCATGGTCCCCTCTCAGGTGAAGGCCTCCACCAAAGGCTTTACTTTGTGTTAATTATCTCATCACCACTGCTCTCAAAACGGTGAAGGAAAACATTGTGAGGAAACCGGCATGTCCTAGAACCAAAAATTCAAAGACATGTGACATGCACCAACCCGCACTGGGCCCGCGTGGTGGATTACGGCCCATTCCCTCTCACAGACAAGAGACCTGTGTCCCAGCAGTGGGAACATTCAATGTCTGATGGTGATGATGTGGTGCGTCTAGCGTTATTTTGATGCCACTAGCCAATTTCAGCTGCAGCACCTGCATTATTTGACCTAAACTTTGTTGAGGGCTTTAATTTGCTGCTCCCTCACGAGAGCTCTGGTGACTAGATATCCGATTTCAGCCAAAAAACACGATTATGTTCAAACAGCATTGCAATACCTACCCTGCCCTGCCTTGCCTGCAGAGTTAAGTTGAATTTGATCAGACATCAGTTTGTAATTTACAATACTTATCACACTTCACACTAATTTTATAAAGCCGAAAGTTTGTGAGTGTTTGTTTGTATGTTTGTTTCTTCTTCACGCTCAAACGGCTGGGCGGATCTGGATGAAATTTGGCACAGAGATAGATTATAGTCTTGAATAGTACATAGGATACATTTTATCCCGGGAATATGTTCCCTTGGACATCTTTCGACATTCACGCGGGTGAAGCCACTGGCAGAAGCTAGTAATAGCATATATAGCACTCTACTGCTGACTATTTATTTTCCATTTCAATGAAGAGTAAGATGCTTTGATCACACAAAACGTTTTGTTAAATTGTATTGTGTCAAAATCTTTCGCTAAGGAGCTTTTGCATGATGAATAAGATGATAGATTTATGTAAAGCTGTTTATAATTCCACAAAATTTATAATAGCACCCTGTATCTTCACGGCGACCCTCCTAAGAGGAGGTGACAGGATGCGTCGTCACGTCTCCCGACCCTCGCGCTGACACTTGTGTAGCACCCTGTATATAAGGGGAGTTGTACCTATCTCTGCGACAGACAATGTTATCTTGAGAAAAATATGTCTTTTGAATAAGTTTTTGCGATTTGGCGAAGGAAGATTTAAGATAGCTATGTTTTTTTTTCAAAATGAGTCACGTAGTCAAGAAAGACATTTAAATGCTTAATACAACAACTGTTATAGAATACTCGGTCAAAATAAATGATCACCTACCATTAAATAATGAAAAACCTCTTCAATTAAACTAATTATGTCGGGGTACTCCGCGAGGTGTCGGTGTTTTTGAGGTGAAACAAAGTATACGTGAAACACTATTTATTTCTTTACACTCAAATGTTCTTATTCTTAATGACTATCAGGTTAATGAATTTTGAATGAAATATTTGAATACACCCGGCTAACGCGGTAGACGAAAGTGCATTCACGGATTATAATATATTGAAACTAGGTTAAGGCCGTACCCTGACCAATAAATCAGCGTGAGATATGAGCATTCCTATTGGCCTAGCGGCACTGGTGGCGCATGAATTACAGTAGTGAATACGCCCAGATTTTAGAATAAAATCTCTATAAAATCGAATATTGGTCTATTGAAAAAAAAAAAAACTACCAAAATGTTCGTTATTAAATTGTCTATCCATTAGTGTAAGTACAAAAAAATATTAATGAACACTTTACGAGGAGATGCATGCTATCAATCATTATTTCTCATTTTTATGGTTTTGTTGGAAGGTGAAACATATACTACATTAAAAAAAAAAACAATTTTGGAATCAATAATATGTAGAAATTTAATGTATTTTTATTAGTTGATATTTCATTTTAAATAACGAGTAGATAGCTCCTAAAAACTGCACGAAAAACGGCTATCGCGGCGTTTTGCTCGGGGTAGCGCCTTAACGCGTCAGGCCGATATTGCAAAGTAGGTGTTCGGTGAAAACATCGAATCTATTAATTTTTGTAACAGAAAATAAAACACTTCTTGCACTTTATATGGATGCAGAAGGGATTTTTATTCGGGACAATCTTGCTATCCACTCCAACTCTTGAAATGCAGAATCAAAATCGACCACCAGCAAAGGCTAATGACAATGAAGATCATTGAGTCCTGGAGTAACGACTCAACAGTCTAGAATTCGCGAAAATAAACTACCTATCTAAAAACAAGTAAAATTACAAAATTTAATAAACCCCCGACACATTTATCTTGCGAAAACATCCCGATTCAAACAGTAAAACGGCCCATAACTTTTGAACGGCTGAACCGATTTTATTCAAACATAGCTAAGAACACTCTCGACAAAATCACCTTTCAAACAATAAAAAATAAATCAAAATCGGTTCACCCGTTTAGGAGCTATGATGCCACAGACCGACACACACATACACAGAAACACACCTCAAACTTATAACACCCCTCTTTTTCCGGAAGAAGAAAAACCACAGATTAAATCTAAAGTTAGATTTAATCTAGTTCTAGATGATGCGATTGTATGTACTTCGCGTGTCAAAAATGGGCGTAAATTTTGAGCTGATTGATTTAGCTTTATCGGCACCGCGGAGTGCGGACATCCACGTCATCCACCGAAATCTAGAAAAAACTAGAACTAGAACTGTACAGAAAAAAAATACCCGACGCAATGGAGATATTTTCTTTCATTGGTAACTAAATTTGATCATTGTGTGTGAAAAAGTGGCACGCTTGGTTTTAATACAGATGGAGGGACTTGCGTTATCTAGTTAGATTTATATAACTGATGCTGAGGTTAATGACTATATAATTTCAGATCTACAAGTATTCCTAGGTATTTTTTGAGAACCATAGTTCCCATAAAAACATAACACAAAAAAATCGCCATTAAATATGGAGGATGAACTAAGCGGTAACGCAGCGGCAACGCAGCGGGCGATCAAAATGGCGGCATAATGGCACATTGTACAGTATCTATTAATTGTGAATACATAATTCGGTTGACTACACTTCGTGATATAGACGGGACAAACATAAAATGGTCGGCTTTTGGTGATTTTGCTTTTATGAAATCTTTGAAACAGCTTTGTGAAGTGCAAAATTTCAGCAGACTACACGTCTCTTTCTTTGGTTTATGAGTTTAGCTTCCACCACAAGTGCATATATCTATTTCAGTATACATCTACCTACATACGTAAACTCACTCCAATTTCCTGTGGGGGTAGGCATCAATTACAGAGCGGTACAGTAGTACAGCAGATCTTTTTGTCTTTGAAGTAGGATCTGCGAACCTTTGCGCAAGAAACAGTTTGTCATCGAGTATACTAGTAAGCGAGATAGGACGATGCGACAAACCTTAGCGAGTGAAAGAGGCAGTTAAACAATGCTATCTTCACCTTTAATATTCCCTGCCGGCGTCCTTGTTTCCTGATAGCTAAAACCTAGGGGTCTTTAAGTCTTTAGTGAATAGGTTACTTCTAGACAAGCGTGCTCGTCCTTCGACCACATCATCACTTAACATCAGGCGAGATAGTGGTCAAACGCGAGCCTATCTATACTAATATTATAAAGCTGAAGAGTTTGTTTGTTTGTTTGAACGCGCTAATCTCAGGAACTACTGGTTGGAATTTAAAAATTATTTTTGTGTTGTATAGTCCATTTATCGTCACGCTACGACCAATAGGAGCGGCGCATAAATGAAAAATGATTTTAGAGCTTCCGTTGCGTGCGCTGCGTTATCGGTTTTAGTTACGCAACAATCATGTGTGTAGGTAGGGTAGATGGGTAGGTAGGTAGCCAGTTGACGGGAGCGAACCCGCGTGGTACAGTGAGTAACAAATGAATAAAATAAAAAAAACATCGAAACACAAATTGCTCACTGCAATTTGTGTTTCGATGTTTGCAGCCAACTTCAGAGATACAAAAATCCACTGTGGCAACTGTACCTGCTATACGAACCTTACAAACGTCATCTTCTACACTTTACACTTACACTGCGAATAGAAGGGTTCGTCAGACTATCGCATATATTATTTTTTGTATTGCAAAGCTAGACAATAGAAGATACACGTAAGTGGTCTTTATCTAATCTGGTTAGATCAAGAAGCTGGGTTCGTAGTTAGGTGTTTATACGAGTTGCAGTCAAATTTTATTTAAGAGCAAAGTAGCAGACTTGAATTAGAATTTTATTTCAATAAAAAAATCTACCTTCAAACTACATATAGGGACATAATCCCTAAACCCGGAACTACCCAACACTACCCATCTCAAAGATGTATAGTCCATCCTTCATCACCTTGTGACGTCACCATACCCGGCACCAAGGGACAGATCGTGCGATTGTCATGTTAATGTCGCCGCGCCGCCAGGGGGCGTCCGCGCCCTCTCGCGAACTGATTAATAATTATTTGACACTTCCACCTCCCCTTATGTACCAGAGATATGTAGAGACATTGTTGTTTATGGTAGGTATATGGTTGGGGAAATCTGGGTATGGATATAGATATACTAGCTTCTGGCCGCGACATTGTGCGCGTGAATGTCGAAAATTAGCCCAAGAGAACGTACCTACCTACTAACGGGCTAAATATCCTATAATGTAATCCAGTTCACTGTCTATCCGTGTGCCAAGTTTCATCTAAATCCGTACTGTTGTTAAGGTGTGAATGTGTCCCTATCACTAAATATATTCCAGGTTAAACCCTATTCTCAACAGTAAATTAAATTAGGTACACACCACACAACATACAATACAAAATCCTACATAACTACTTCTATTAAAATAAACCAGATTTGCGGTTTCGTCTCTCGTGTAACAGTACTCCCTCTAATCGGCTTTACCTCGCAAATGACACCCTATTAAAACCTACAACGCAAAATTACTGTAACATACGCTGAAATAGGTATAAAAAAACTTATTTAGTACCAACCCAACTTTACCGCCACGAAAATCCAACGCTACCAACATTCCGTCGTGATTTTTTTAAGCAGTTGCAAACGTAAGTTGGTTGTCTTATAATATGAAGCTTCATATTACACGGGGAAAGAAATAGTCGGCAACAAGATATCTTTATTCAGTTCAGTTATTGTATAATATAATTTGATACATATCTCGGTTTGGGTGTGAAATTCAAGGCGTTTATTTTGTGAAGAACTTCATACAGTATTATGTGAGTATCAATGGTTAGGGATATTGATTGTTAAGTTTGTAATTTGAAGTGATTTGTGTGGTGTTACCGTTTTTTTGTGGATTTCTATATTATGCCACAGTTTAGGGCGAAGGTTTTTTAAATAGAACATCCTAAATTATAAATAAAGCAGCTCTAATAAACTAAGTGTTAAATAAAACAGACTTCGCGCACAGTTTACGAACTCCAAAATACTTATATCGAACAACTTTGGACCTAGTATACATCCTTAAGGAACTCCCCAGGTTGTCAGGTCTAGTCATTCACAACCGCTCCAATTATAGCAGTTTAAATACAGAGAGAGATCTCTATAACTAGCTATTTCAGCTAGATCGAATTGTCAGCTGTGCCAGTGCTGACGGATATAATCTTGAATACTTTGATTGTATCTGAGTTAAATGCTTTGAATGAATCTCGGAATACAAAATGTTGGTTAAGATTATAATAATATGGTTTTCGTTAAACTTAGCAATGTATAATTACTTGGTGAAACTTATGAACTTAACCAAACTTACGTAGATAAACTACATCAATATATGATCACTTTCGAGATTAGTAGCTTAGAAAGACAGCAGTAGATAAACAAAAAAATACCAACCAGTGGGTATGAAAGGCATAGATAATACGCAAATCCCTCTTCCTTTCAGTTCACAGTCCACAAATAAAAGTAGCATCCACGGATCATTAAAATCCTAACTTCCCACATGAAAAAACGAATGAAAAAGCGCGCCAATTCGGTTTACAGTCGTAGTGAGCGGACTGTCCGTACTTTTTTAATTTTCTTTTTTTCGCGGCATTAGCATGCACCGAGTTCGGTCGGTAACTGCGTTACGCGAATTACTCTGTGTAAAGTTGGGAAAGCGGGCGATTGTGGGGTGATTCTGAACTAAATGTAGATGGGATTTTCGTCGTTGTAACAGAGATCGGAAGGTCGATTTTACCGTGATGTTTTCGTGTGGTGGTATGTTAAGTTGGTGCGTGCATTGTGCCTGAGTGCATTACAACTGGGTACAATACGCGAGAGCCACTCGTTACCTACTTGACTGTGTAACTTCGTTTGTG
Organism: Orthosia cruda; assembly: GCA_964057195.1. Lineage (NCBI taxonomy): Eukaryota > Metazoa > Arthropoda > Insecta > Lepidoptera > Noctuidae > Orthosia > Orthosia cruda. Next base: position 39,447,965 of record OZ059836.1, read on the forward strand.
AGTTCGCGTTGCCTCGTGCGAGGCGCTGTGCTGGAGAGCTCGGCGGACGTATGGGGCTTATTTTCGGTCAAAAGTACTATGATGATTTTGGACGCGAAATATTACGAATTATAATATTTTATTGGCACCTAATGGATTTCTATTGAATTAAATGAGATCATAATGATTCAACTAAGCTCGCTTTTGGAGTGTCTAAGTTTTCTATGTTTAACTTGGTAATAAAACAAGCTTTGAATGTTAATTCTCCTTCTTTACCTAGGAACATTATAAAGGAAACAAGTCGAGTATGATAGTTATATTAGGTACTTGAATCACATTTCATAGAAAAACATGGATAGTACGAAGTATGAATCTCGCCTACGCGTCGTAGCACGCCTACGTAGCACACCGGGTACACGTCGTATCACGCCTACGAGCTTCCTAAAAAAGCTTTTATACAAAAAATAGTACATTTTTGCAAAGGTCGAGAAATAGGCAATAGCATGTCGAGTATGAGATTGAAAGCCGACCCGTAGGTGAGGACTTCACTAATACGAGACAGGCAATTGCTATTTCCGCCGAGGCATATATAGTGCTTTTCTCAAAAGAATGCAGGGAAATAAAACATATTTTTATATTATACTTTTAATTTATTAAAAGTTACAACAACATTGCTGGAGCGTTGTAATGTTCCAAATTCAAATAACGCTCCTGCAATGGATTTGATTTACTTTGTCCGTAAATTCGATACCTACTTCGCGTGTTCTGTTTTCGAAAATAATGACAATATTTCCATGCATGTTTGAGAAAAGTAATTTCCCAGTCCTCGATCTGTTGTCCATGCCGCTCCTAAGCCCTCACCCAGCATTTTGATTTCCTTCACGAGGGTGCGTCACTCGTTGCGAGAGCTCGTAACACCTATTATGGCGCCCCCTACAAAAAGATTTATTCAAAATGTTATTTTACACCGTCTATATACCCTGTTCTATTGTATTCAATCGTTCCATGTACAATGACTTTCGTAATTGGAAATAATATTGCGTTCGATTTTCAACTTTATTCTTTTTATTAAAAGATGTCATTCGACGCCATTTTGTCGACGCGTAGGGTGAGTGTAACTGTTATTGACTCGCGTTATTGAGTTATATTGAGTGGCTAATGGGTATTGCGTTGTTGATTTGTAACGCATTTTGATACAGTTGTTTTTTGAGAAAATGTTTTTACAGTACCTAGCTCGTTAATTTTGTTAATTGTGTAGGTAAATACAGTGGCCAAAAACTCAGGGTAAATAGTACCTACTTACAACATTTTATAGCAGAACAGAACCTCACGGACGTTTTTATAACAACGTAGAGTAAAAAAGTAACTAGTTACTACTTACTCACATATGACCTAAAGTCCACCTAACAACATATCTCGCAGGTAGATATTCATCGTATCCTGCAAAACTGGTGGCCGGTTATCTGCTAACGAAGCCAATTTGCCCGCCTGCCCGCGTCTGCCCGTTGCCCGCGTTTTCTGTGCCCGCCTGCCCGGTCAGTAATGAAGCACTCGTTGATGACGCGGAGAACACAGTTAACAATTAATTTTCTTCTTCATTTTCCTTTTATTGGCTCTTCGATTTTTAAAAAGGAGGTTTACGTGAAGATGTGTTTTGTTCGAGTGTTAATTATATCACGCTATTATTTTTGCTTATTAATTCCGAAATGGTATCGCCTTTTGAGAGGGCAATTCCAAATGTACTTTTATTTTTAATGAAACAAGTTCATTCTATTTTCAAAATAACAAATATTACAGAGAGAGTTACAGTTTTTCTCATTCTCCACAAAAGAGGTTGCTATATAAATCCTCTCCAACTCTCATTCCCAATTTAAAAAGCGCGCAATTTCATGCAGTTTTTTCTTCCCACTTTCCCAGGGGACTACCGACTAACAAACCTAGTATAATCTCCACTACAAGTGACAGGCAGCTGCCAGTCCGGCGAGTGGCTTCGTTACGCCACGAGAGGGCGCCCGTGTCGCTTCGCAGTTTCACGCCGGTTCAACTCAGCTGCTTGAAATGATGACAATTATACAGACTTTGAGAAGGTTTTGTTATGTACGTGAGCTTGTAGGTATTGGGGTGTTTAACTGGATGTGATGGTTCGTTTAGTGAATTCATTTATGTATGTCTAGTAGGTAGCTACATTTAGAGCAATCTCTATTTGAAGATATTTTAACTTAGATTAAATAATGATTATAAAGTAAGCTTTCGATATTATATGTGTAGATAGTTTCAGGTGTGTAAGCATTACAGGTATGCCATAAAGGATGGGTAACGGAGGTCTGACGGTTATAAAAGAAATTACAAAATAAATAAAAAACAGTCAAATAAAAACTCTTTTTAGGATATACCAAGGAACTCATCACATTTCAAATGATACATACTTTTCCGGTGTCAGAGAAAAGTTTAAAGGTTCCCTTCCTACCGCATAGATGGCGCTACTAGTAACATAACTGAGGCAGCTTTAATATAAGTGAATGTAGAAGCTAAAGCCTTGGGGAGACGAGTGCCGACGCGATGCCGTGTCGAATTGTGTTGCTGAAGATTAGATTAGATACACCACGTACTGCATGCAATAGGCCAATAGCATTCGACACGACGTAGTTCTTTTGAAAAGAAAATGTAGGCTAATTGACCAGACCATAGACAAGTTTGGCTTTTTTGGAGCAATCACTCTTGGACAATTTTGTTAGGCCTATTGTGCTCTATATGTCTAGAAGTTATTGAAGCAAGCCTGAAGGACATTTATCAGCTATAGATATTTGTAAAATAAACACAAGTTTTATTCGTGCTATATTGCTCTTTATAAGCCGATAAATACGTTTCGAAACGTCAATTTATTAACAGTTACTCGGCTTTTAGTAAATCGATATCGGTGATATTACGAATAAAATTTTTGTTACACATTCTAAGCCATTTGTGTCTTGTAAAATACTACTAATGGAAAAACATAACTTCATAGGTACATAAATTAATAAGACAACAAAATAATGTTGTAAATTGATGTCAGTTTGAGTGCAGTTTAATAAATACTGGCCAATTATTTTTGTGAAGATTGACTTTTTATATTAAATTCTAGGCTCTAATGGAGTTATGAATTCCTAGTAGGTACCTAATTTACAAGATGTAGACGTATAAAGATATGATAAATTGAAGTGCCAGCGCCTGCATTACATCGGTCTCCTTTTGAAATGATAAAATAATGCTCCATTAAACTCACTGACCCGTATAAATTGATAGGATAAATAAAAATAGATGCTTCGGTAATTTATAAAATGTAATGCAGTTGACGTTACACGAAACTTTTAGTTCTCCATGTTGTTGTAACAAATCAATACCCGCATAGAAAAAGTGTTATTTAACTACTGTTTTTTTTTGTAATACACGTTGCCCCACACTAGTAATTTCTTACTGTATTGTGGGAGCGTCTTTTTCGTTGGGGCCAGGCAAGTTAAATCTTCTTTCTGTGATACAGAGGAATAAGGGAAATATCACGAGGAAAATATTGAATAATGAGTACCTATAAAGGGAAATATGCTATTCGCAATAGTGGATTTCGATACCAAGACTTTCATACTAGCGTACCAGTCAGTTTTTCGAAAAAGCGAGTTCGCGACAGGGACATTCGATATAGCTGTTTTCGACTCAATGTGTTTTCGAACTGGCGTACCATTCATAAAGTTTTTCGAAATAGCGTGCTTCGCAATAACGTCATTCGAAACTTCATATCACTCCCACCTATAAATGTGGCTTTAAGAGAAGCTGAAAACCAAATAAACTATGGATGGACGACTGTGATAACGACTTTGAGAGAAGTATAGAAGAAAAGAAGATGATTATTCTGCGCTAAAATTACCTAAGTTTTATAAGGGCAATAAAATAATGAAACAATAGTGATATTAATATTTCAAGCGAACTGTTGGTGTAGCTGTCAGGTGAACTTGCAGCATATAAGCTGATCTAAGCACTAAATCAAATCTGGCATCGCTAAATACTGATAATGATTAAAACTAAATAGAAATACCTATAGGTACTAATCAAAAAACTAGACTTTCGTGGTTTATAAGAAGCCATTTTAAATACAAAACAAAACAGTCCAAAGAAAAGCATCACGATTCACGAATAAAGTTATTAAAGAAATAGTACAATAATTTTATGCAAAACATCCTTACATCCACCACAACCAACTTGTTTATCAGCCTAGTGTTATTATGAGGTTGTAAAATATTAGTGCTACTTGCTAGTGGCCGCCCGGCGGAAGCGGCCATTGTTTCCGCCCCACACAGCCGTTATCTATTTACGCCTTTTATTTATGGCGTGCCACAAATCGGGAAAATATTCACATTTGTATGACTGTATTAACTTATTAACAGGCTTTTGTTAAATTTGCATGTTTCATAAATATAGGTAGTGTCCGAACGAACCTTCGGATTCGGTCGTCTTAAAATCAAATCAAGTCTTTGGCCAAAATGGGCCGAAATTTCGCCATTATATCTAGAAAATAGACACATGAAAAGCAACTTAAAACAAATAAAATGCACTTAAAACAACATCACTCTGTTTTGTATGTCGTTCTGTGTACAATAATGAATTAAGAATTGCCAATCTTGAACTGAATTTATTAGGGTTTTTAGATAATATTGGGCTTCGGCCAAAGATTGTGGCGATAGCCGATTAATCGGCTTCGGCTTCGGGTTCGGCCTGAAATCGAACTTCCGTCGGACACTACTTAGCTATGTTTGTTGGTAAGAATGTCTCGTAAAATATTATGAGTTGACCTTCAGCTGGCAGACAACTTGCCAACAATGACATAAGCTTGTAATATGCCATGACGTCGCTATCCCTAAGAACTTTAAAGCCAAATTAACGGCCATAAGTATTCAATATAAAAGTATAAAAGTCTATGCATTCTATAATGAATAAGTTATTCTACCATAAAATTGTAAAACGCACAAAATATTCAAAAGCTCTAGAAATAACATTTCAACGATAATTGTATTTATTCATGCAAACGAGACAGCTGGCTAAACGACAACATTGAGTTATTGATATCATTCGGCCTCCTTATAGCTCTATGGCCACTTGTGTCCACTCTATGGCCCAATTGCATTGTCTATGGTCACGTATTGCCATTGTCCGCTGGTTCTTTAGGGTCGTGAGGTTGACCACTTACAGAAAGATGTCCTACCTAATTTGAAATCATTTTTCTCTCTGTCACTCAGTAAATATTGGAGAGTTGCTGTGTCCGAGATAAAAGGACGTGTTTGTTATGTTAATAGACCTGTTTACCTACCTCTAAACGGGACGATTATCAAAACAGACGGGATGCTGTGTGTTATTTCAACTGGACCGTGCGTGACTCGATAGTTGAGATGTTACGCGTTGAATATTTAATTAGGGTGCTTAGAAACTGTATTATTTATCCAAACAAATAAACATGTTACTCAAAGTCCGTTATAGGTATGTATTATTTTCCAATGAATAAAATAAATAGTAATATTTATTGCGTTTACTTATTTTAAAAGAAATACCGGTCGACCATTAATTTGTGAGTTCACCCTACTATAAATTCGACATCTGTCACTTTCGAACTTTTAGTATTTAGAATGTCACAGATAATAAATCACAGAGCGTCCCTATTCCGTGCGAGCGTTGTCTTCGATTGGCTATGTGCTTTTGTATCGATTACAAGTAGTTAGTTCTCTGGTAGTCGGTGGGTGGACTTTAGGTGTGCGTGAAATGGATACTGCCCTACTGGGCGGGGTCGATGTCAGCCAATCCTGTAAGTGATACTCTACTTCTTCTCAACAAACAATACGCAAAAACGAACCTTATCTTCAACAAAACAAGGTTTCAAATCGCATCGCGTTTCGTCGTATTCTTGAAAGCGATACCCTAGTTCTTTATTGCGTAACGTGTTTGAAATTAGACTTTGTTGAGTGGAGTTAGAATTCAAAATGGCTGTACCGTTGTATGTAATTGATATACCGTGTCTAAAATTGGTGTTATTTGCATTGTTGGGTCGTTAAAGTATATTATATTGCTTTGTACTACATAGGCTGTAAGTAAATTAAGGTTATTACCTACTTTTGGTAGATTAATAACGGTAGAATAAAAGCTAGGCCTGTTTTTATACCGCTAAGTGTTTGTACCTACTACAGACGTGAAAGATACTGTAGCGGAATAACTTTCTAATTTGTATATATCTATGCGTTCTTGAATTGCGGAGATATGCATTTTATCTGATAGTAACTCATTAATTTAGGCTTGTGAAGATATAATAGTCGCTAGAACACCACCAGAGCCAGAGGCTACCAAGTACTAGGCTTCTACGGTAGCCGAGTGAGGCTATGATGAATTATGATTTAAAACTAATCCATTCTCCTAACTTGGCAGCATTTCTTTGATTTTCATAGATAGATAGTTTCTTCATAGGCTGATAATTAATTCATTAACACTATTCTTTCGATTTATAGTAGCATGGTTCAAAACGGAGTAATACCAACAAAATACCAAAATCATATTTCTATAATTTAACGGCCAAAGACAGCATTGCCAGTTGGCTACTTTAAAAATAGGTCGTTATGTATTCTTCATTCAAACATCGAACAATACACGAAAAAATCATTAGAAAGGGGAGGAAGGGGAGCACCTGACGCCGGAAGTCATTAGTAAATAGATGGACACGAAGAAATGCGATAACGCCCCGCTCTCCCCAAAATTACTGTACACCAACTTAAGAAATACATTTGAAAAAATCACATCACAAGGCACTTTCGACTTTGATACCATAAAATACGGTTGAATTTGAATAAATGATGAGTTTGACAGCTGTCAAATTTAAATTTGTTTCTTGATATAAAAAATGACATTGTGTGGCCAACACCAAAACGTTAACATCTATTGTTACAATCTAAGGATTCTTTTGAGGGTAAAAGATAAAAGTTTTTTTTTAAATCCATTGTGCTAGCAGATTTGAATAAGTTTTACTTGAATTATTTTCTGTACCTACCCATAATGGTACTTATCTGCTAAGAAAATAAGATGCCATAAAAATGTGACACCAGTCTTCCCAAGGGCTATCGTAGTCGTATCGTAGACAGTCAGCTTCATGTAAAACACTTTGGCTATCTAACACCGGGCTGGAACACTCCAAAAATACCTGGTTTCTAGGTAGGCAAAGCACGGGAATGCATTTGGAATATGAGCAGGGGGCAAATCCGCTACCTGCTTTGGGCCTTCACTGGCCACTTTGGAACCAACGACATGCTCATGAAGATGGGCCTAACCGCGACACCCATGTGCAGGTTGTGTGGGGAACATACGGAGCGAATGGAGCACCTTCTGTGCACATGCTATGCACTGGCTAGTAAATGTATGTCTATGTCTCCTAGGGGTAGGATATCCAAGACCAGAAAACACATATCTCATAGGCTCATATCTCCTAATCTCCTTGTAAAACTCATGAAGAAGGTTTTCAACGAGATTTGGGAGGAGTAAGTTATCTAGGGGAGCACAAAAGATCCCAATGGTTCGAAGTGTCCGAATTATTTCTCGGCCGCTCCCAAAGATAAGATAAGATTACCCAGTTACTGGGTTGCGCAGGTTCGATAGGCAGTCAGCTTGAAAGCCAGAATCAACAGTGGCGACCACCAGAAAAGCGCCGAAGCAATGAAGCTCGACGAAGTCACGGAGAATGAATTTAACTGTCTTGGATCCCGCAATGAAATTAATCAGAAAAGAATAATGGAGGAGTAGGAAAAAAATACAATTTACACTTCCCTCCATATCAAGCAGGAGACAGAACAAACAAGTCCAGTAGGCACAAAGGGTCGTTTACAACTGGGATAAGCCCAGTTGCCTAGCACCACGGATACAAATTAGCATTAATATTAATGGGTCCTAACATTGTGAGCTGTTATATTTTATTCCAATAATAGGTATGGCAAAAACGCTTGAACGCACGGCAATTTGTTCTAGTTTCCACAAGGTCCGTATATAGCTCCTGATACAGCCTGTACAATACTCAATATAGTATTGCGTTCATTCTGCCAAAGAATACACTCCCACAGGATATGATGTGCAGATTGTACATATTCGCAGTAAGATGTAGAACACTGACCTAAAGGCGAGGCAACGAGCTTAAAGGAAAATAATTTACTTTTAAAGTTATCATGCCCTGTGAGAAATTGGGCAACACAGTGATCCACCTCCAGCCACGTCCTGGCCAGCCGCACGCAAACGGATGGAAAGAATTGGTGGAGGTTACTATGCCACCACTGTTGATTCTGGCTTTCAGGAGTTGCAGTGGTTTGGGAATAGTGCAATCCAACAATTCCTCCATTGAAACAATTAAAAAAAAAATAGGCATTCAGCTTCATGTAAAATACTGGTACTCAGTTTTGCATCCCGTAAGATTGCAAGCTGGACCCACCATTATTGAAAAAGGTTAGGAAAATGAATTGAAAATACCTACTTGAAATTATCAATTCTCGTGATTTTATTTTATATCTACTTAAGATTTTCGTTCAATCCAATATCCAGAAATGCCTAATCAAATTCTTTATTTAAATGCCACCCGTTCGAAGTTAACCGTTTCGCGCCGCTGGTGTCACACAGACCCCATAACTCTATAACTTGTAACTCGTTCGTCACCCCACCCCGGCGCTTATTAGCTTACCAAGTCAAAGTCAAAGTCAAAGTCAAAGTATTTATTCGTGTGCTTTTTGGTGATAAAACAGGTCTTACAAAAATTTTATGGTAACTCAAAAAGCTACCCATTAGGCATACACGTTTTAACAATATCAGAAATTAAATCGCGCGTGAACCAAAACCAACAATCGTGATTAAATCGCGCGTGAACTAATAAAATAATAAGACTCTTGCTCTCAACGGCTGATGGCAGCGTAGGGTTACATGGTGCTGCTTTGTGACACATTGATTTGAGAGGTTTTGTGATCGGTAGTAGGAACAATGTTCGATTTTGTCAAAGATTTTTTCGAAAGATGGATGATATACAAGCAGGAGGTATTTTATCAGCGATAATGATTGCTACGCTACCCAAATCTCACATGGACAATCGCTTATATTTAGACTTTTTGACAATCGTGAAGCTGATAGAATAGAACGAATCTGGTCTAGACCCTATGGCACAAAATAAATAAGTCTATGGCGGAGATTACAGGTTCCCAACTATTTATCTAATTTTAGTGCTGTTTATTTTTTTTAAATTTAATTTTAATTATTGTGAATGTAAAGACTATGTGGATCATATTTGTTTTTGTTTTTTAATTTAATTAGTTAGTTTTAATCATGGTCTGGCAGTTTGAGTAATTTATACGGCCTACCCGAATTACCTTTCTTTGGTATTGTTCGTCGAATCGTTGAGCTCCTTAAATTCTGAGTTGAGCTGCACGGTTATTGACAAATGCGTGCACTGACTGGATAGGTCCACTCTGGTTGTTTCTTTCCGCAAAATACCATTTCAGACACCATTCTACATGTTCTTCACATGATCTGACCAAGATTTTGTCTGGTCTTTAAAAGAGACTGTGATCTCTGAGTTTGTTTTGGCCTTTCTTCTCAGAGTAGTCAGATAGGAAACGCCGACCTCATTTAGTTTTAAAAATATGTCAAGTAAAAGTGTTTGTACAAACCAACTAACAGAAATAAAATCATTTATAATGAATATAATAGTTATTATGCTATTATTTTTTTCCTTAGACTAGCGTCTAGTTACATGTCTTTTGAATAACTTAACCTATGAACAGAAATGTATAAACAAGATTTTACATAAAATATTTTACATTAATCTTTCTCAACATCTTAGATAAAATATAATCCTAACAATGGATTATATTTTATGTAAGATACAACAATTAATTCATTAAATATCGTTAAAACAACAGATTATGTTTATATATAAGTATAAACCTTATACATAAGTTCATCATGAAATGAGAATTAAACCACAGCCATGATACAAACGCTTTGTGCGAGTATTGTCTCACGCTAGATCGCGTTAGCGTGAAAGTCAATTTGTATTGACGGTGAGTCGGTGATAGTAAGGAGAAACCTCTTTTTTTGTATAGAAATTGACATAAGAGATCGTTTACGTTAACGTTACAGAATCTAACAAGCATCAACAAAAAGTTTCAAGTTCTCAAACGCTCTTTAGCACAAAAATAGCATAGAAACCAATGACGTACAGGGGTGAAGTGGGGGGAGTAAATTTCATTACAATTAGCCGTCACGTCGTATGAATAATTCACGAGCTGGGGTCTGGGAGGCCCCCGCAAACAGTGAAGGGTTGATTGTTGCCGTCTGTTTGCGCGCGCCTAGTAATTTGTGCCGGCCATCGTTCATTAAGCCACGTTTACGTTAGGATTTTGATGTTACCGATGATTTGGTTGTGATTACTGATTAGGGTAGTAGTTTTGGGGTTGATGGGGTTTAGCTGTCTAGGCTTACTGGCAGCAGGTCAGGGAAGAGCGCAGTACTTAATGTTGAAGTGTGCTATAAAATATTTGTATGTAAAGTTCATATAATAAGCTCTAACCTAAAGTCGTGACAATCTAAGAAGTCGGATGAGTGTGTATGTGTGTTCTATGATAGGGGGTTTGGTTTCCGCACTTAGTCCTTCAGGTGGACCATTGTGCGTGGGCCATGGTGGCTGTTTGGTGGTTATTCCAACCTGCCCACCTCCCTCTAGAAGTTAATTAGAGCTCCTGTTTTTCTCATAACATCTGGTGTGAGATCTGGGTGACCCGTGGGTTTGTGTTCATATCTGGGTGACACCTGTGCATTCAAAGAGAACGTGCGCGACGGTTTCCTCAGCCTGCATGCATGCCCTGCACAAGACTGTCCGTTATGCCTTTTGTGTGGAAGTGTTTGTTAAATGAGCTGTGTCCCATGATGGTCCCCGTCACCAGGCGCAAGCCATTCCTGTCCAGGCGTAGTAGACGCCTGCTGAGTCTACTATCCAAGCATGGCAAAGCTGCTTTGGACTGCCCGGTGTCGAGGTCCACCAGTTCTCTGCCTGTGTCTGGATGAATTCCTGTAGTCAACTGCGTATTTGGTTGAAGGGGATGGGTACAACCGGTTCGGGTCCATAGACCACCGTACTGGACCCGCGTTTCGCAAGCTCGTCATCCGCGTCGTTGCCCAGCGATCCACTGATGTATGTGTGTGTTTGTATGTTTGTTACTTCTTCACGCACATAAGGCTGGATGGATCTGGATGAAATTTGGCAAGGAGATAGATTATAGTCAAGAATAGCACATATTATACTTTTTATACCGGGCCCTCGGGATAATTTTCGACATTCACGCGGGCGAAGCCGCTGGCAGAAGCTAGTACCTTATAATTAAGCTTAAAGTTAGTAAAGGTAGAGCACCTAGTTAAATGTCTTTGTTGTTTTACACGCCCGGTTTAACCCTGCGTAACATTAATTGACAATAATAGGTCTAGGTGAAGTTTTCTAACATCAACCACTGCGAAACCTCGTTCCTCGTTGTTCAAAATCTCGTATATCTCAATGGCAAAAGCACGACTAGAGCAGTTACGTTTCGTATACTTACAGTCCATCCGTAAGTGTTCATAGCCCAGCTCCAGGTAACAAACTGCTACTCGTTATACATTTCTAATCTTCTTCTTTTCGAGTCGATGAACAACTCTTTAGATATTTTGGGACTAACCATACCAATAGCAGCGTCAGTGGCGTTCATAAGGTCCTCCAAAATGCAAGTGTGTGAGCACTTGGGGCATTCTAGCATGTGTGTTCTGCAGAGTTGCACCGCACTCACATTGTGTATCAGACGAATCTATAAAACTCCATTTCGCCAGATTGTCTTTGCAGCGGCCTACCTGTGTATGCAATCGATTGAGTGCTTAATTTCCATTCAGGCCACTGCAGTTAACGGCCAGGTGGCAGGTGTTCCTGTGGTTTCAAGAAGTAAGGTGGTGGTGAGTGGAATTTTTCCCACAGCTTGCTTCTTCGTGTGTTAGGTCTTGAATGACCTGTGTGCAGCGGAGAAAACCCTTCCGGCTCTTAAGTCTGCCCGGGGCTGTAGTGTGATCATAGAAGGGATTCCTGGTTTTTCTCCAGCGCGCATGCAACATCCCTTCGTATTTTTGGTGGTTTATTCGGACAAAAGATATATAATTATATATATTTCTTACACTACTGCACTGTTATATATATATATATTACTTAATTAAAATTATTCGCGTTTTGGTGCTTCTTTACTTTCTGTGAGTACGTTTGCCTGTTAGCAAAGTTTCTTCCAACCTACTCCATTCTGATCTCTCTTTGGCTACTCTACTCCGCCTGTAACCTGCCTGATATCATCGTCCCATTTTTTTGTCTACGTCTTTTCCTTTTCCCTTCCCTTCGGTACCATTGTGTAACTATTTTGCTCCACTTGTCCTTTCCTCTGATCACGTGTCCCGACCACTTCCATTTTAGCCTTTTTATTTTTAGAGTTACGTCCCGTATCTTAGTATTTTTCCTAATGTTGAAGTTTCGTATTCTATCCCGTTATACATATCTAATATAACTCAAACGGTGTGTCTGTTACTATTGAGTAAAATTAGCCATAACCTGTCAATCAGTACCGATTCTACGAATCTTTTACAAACAGCTGATGCCTGTCACAGATCCCTCAAATCTAAAAGAGATCAGAGGTCTCATCAACCTCGTACTCGTACCTTCAGTTCTAAATATATGTGGGACGTGTTGACATTGTGTTTAGCAGTTCATTACTGCACGAGTGATGGGATGTTAGTCGGGCTATCGCCTTACGACACAGCAGTGATCGTGTTACACTTTAGAGTTTTGGTGTAAGGTGTAGGAGACTGCGATTGCAAAGTGTCTTCATGGTGACGGTCTTTAGAAGTCCGAATAATACCTAATTCAAATAAAATATTTACATATTCTTGGGGTTTGCCGGAGAGTACAAAAATTGTCGTGGTGTGCGTTGCAATGTATTTTTTTTAATATGTAGAACTATTTCTAAGTCTTTTGCAAAATTACTTCAGTTATTATTTCAAATTTCGGTCGTCTAAACTCATGCAAAATCTTCCCGTTCAAGAGTTACTTATTCCAAAATGAAATAAAAGATTTTATAGCTTTTGGAGCTGCACTTACTAAACGTCAACAAAATGTATTTCTTTGAGCAGCGATTGCTTGTTTAGGGTTCCGTACCCAAAGGGTAAAAACGGAACCCTATTACTAAGAGTCCACTGTCCGTCTGTCTGTCTGTCTGTCAACAGGCATCTCATGAACGGTGATAGCTAGACAGTTAAAATTTTCACAGATGATGTATTTCTGTTGCCGCTATAACAACAAATACTAAAAACATTATAAAATAAATATTTCTGTTGTGCTCCCATACAAAAAACATGATTTTTTTGCCGTTTATTGCGATAATGGTACGGAACCCATTCGTGCGCGAGTCTGACTCGCACTTGGCCGGTTTTTGCATATATCAGCGAGTTACTTTTGTTACACAATAGAATGAAAGCTATCTTATCTTTCCATTATAACTCTAGTCTTGAATTTTTCACAAAGAATACGTGGTCGCTCATCACTTACACCGTCTTGTTGGATGGGTGTGCGCCTGAGACGATCCAACTGCTCGTCTGCGTGTGCGCCGGCGCCACAGCATCCGTCCTGTGCTGTCATGTTGCTCCTGTCCTATCAGCTATTAACACGCAGCGTATGATTACCTAGTACTGACGTGTTTTGTGCCAACATCGTGAAGGGAGGATGGGTTATAACTTCGAGCTAATTTTGGAGTAAAAATTTGGAATCAATTAGCTATACCGCACACGTTGTAAAGATGTCAGAAGAAAAGAGGATCTAGATAATAAATAAAATGTTTATTTCATCAACTTATGCAAATTACATTGTTAACTTTGAAGTCACCTTTTAAGCAAAGATTTGCTTGCATTAGGTGGCTTCGCTCCTCCAGTTTACATTAACTATACATATGTGTGACAAAAATAAATATAAAAATAAACAAAAGATGAAGCAAAATTAAATCAGTGATAACGATTGTCAGAATGCAAAGGATTCACTCTCTGACATTTCGCTAGCGAATTTCACCTTATTACATTTTGAAATTTTTGACAATCGATTTCTCTGATAGAACATAACATAAGTAATGCCCAAGAGAGGGTTACATTTATAGAGATAATCATGGATTGTATAAACTCCTACTGAAATTACCAAACCATTTGGTAAGAAAACTATGCTGCAAATTGCGTTGCTTTACGATCATATTAATTCAGCGGCAGTCAGACCGGGTACTTAGTCTGAACGGCCCAAAACGAATGGCACGCGGGCCATTCGACCGTAAACAAAAATTGTCTACGTTCGAATGGCCCGGTGGTCAAATGAATTTAAAAATAATTCAAAAGTACAGTCGCAAACATTCTATTAATCACATAGTTTATGAATTTTAACTAAATAAATATTTAATTATTTGAAATAGTCTAAATAAACGGAATACATCTTCATAACCGGTCGGCACGATTTCAGGTAGCTAGATAAACAATGACCCTTCTTGTCATCCAATCACAAGTAGGATGCTTATCTGTGACGTCAGAGGACTATGGAGAAATATGTTTAATAGTGCAACTTAGTAACACCACTGTTAATTTTGCAATTGTCCATTAATGTTGTGCATTGAACTTTTACTTTCGAGAGTTTTGTGTTTTGTTTACTGTTGGATCCTGGTAAGTTTTTTTGATATATTATAAAGCCAATTGCATATAATGCAATATTTTTCTCAAAATGTTTCTTCAGTTAAAGGCGTTTCATATGTATTCTATCTTTTTGGGTCCAAGAACATAATATGATCGAATTTAATATAAGTACTTACATCTCTTTCAACTCGTATGTAAACAACATCAATATTCGGGCTAAAGAACATTTTGTTGATTGGCTTGTTGTTTTATTTTATCTTATTGTATATTTTGTTGATTGTTTTAATGAAGATAATACAAATCTAAGAAAAAATCATCTTTTATTTAAACTTTTTACTTTTGCACCCGAATGTACATAATGTAGTTTATCCATTGAATTAAGATAGATTGTGTCACCAACGGGCCATTTGTACGTAGACGATTTTTGTTTACGTTCGAATGACCCACGTGCCATTCGATTTGGGCCGTTCAGACTAAGTACCCGTCAGACCAAACCCCGTTTATTCTATAACCCTTATAATTCTTCGTCTGCTTAACACTTTTATATCCAGCTATTTCATTATGGCCACTTTTTAGCCATCATAAATCAAGTCATCTTGTTCTCAACCCTTTGTAGAACAGTTATGTTTGTATTTATCAAATTCAGCGCAGTTCATCGAAAATCTTTTGAACGTTGCAAAATACCAAACACTCTACATTCAACTAAACATAAAAGGGAAAAACAAACTCCTCAACAACAGAAATACAGTTAATCGTTTGCAAAACCAACATCACGAATACACTGATGTTTTGCGTCGACTTCGCCCAATATTATTCTACTTTACGGAGACAGGCCTAAACAAACACTCACATACTTCCGATATGACATTAGAACTTTGCAAAAAATAATATTTTAGTATTAAATTACGAGGGATATCTATGTTTTTCTAAGTTCCCACGTGGCATGGCGCCATCCATAGAGTTTTTTTCTATTTCTCTGGCGTGAGTTGACAGTTTTGGCGGGAGTTAACGTAATTATGTCATTGAGTGTCTTGTCTCTGGGTCTCTGGTATTGTTAGTTCTTATTCTTTATGGGGCATATTTGGGGCGATCTTTGAGATATAAACTGTGGTGAGTCAGCAGTTTTTTAACGGCTACTGTAGATACTTTCATTTATTTATTAATTTATAAAAACTACATGCAATATACAGGTACAAAGGTGGACATAATCCCTGAGGCGTCTCTCTACCAGTCAACCAAGGGTGGTGGAGAGATAACACCACGAAAACATTCATGAAATTTGCTGAAACATTCCTATCTGAATTTCGGAATAGACGAAAGGTGACTAGAGAGGGACTGTTTCAGTGATTCAAGTAAAGCTAAAAAAGTTATGCTTAACGTGCAAAATCTAATTTTGCTGTTATTTTTTTCATAAAAAACTAAAGGTAATATACAATTTCACTTTGGTGCACAATTACCACTCTCATTGAAATTAATTATACCCTCTCCGTACCTACTCAAACAAAACATCAAACCCATCTTCTTTACTAATTAAGGGGCAGCCACCAAAACAGAGTTTCGTCATTACCAAACAAAAAACTTCTTTACAAACCGCACTTTAAAAACTGTAAGTCATGTTGACCCTAACCACTTGATGCATTTAATACTAAAATTGCAAAAAACATGTGTAATCTTTTTTTAATTAAAAGGCAAAGGAATGAAATGTAGTCATCTCTTATAATTACAGGTTGGAACAGAGGGTGACGGGGGGGGGGGGGGGGAGGGTGACGGAGGGAGGGTGACGTGATGGTAATGACTGACGGATTGTGAATGAAAGCTCTTGTGTTGTAACGGAATTGATTAATTGTTTTGGATTAATAAATTTTGTAAAGAAAATGGGCTTTGGGTAGGTATAATTAGACCATAGTGGTATTTCTTAAACTTACTTATCTTTGGACCTTGTTGTGGGATCAAGACATGTTATAGGCACAGATAATATTGTTGATACTAGTTATATGTGACATGCCATTAGGCACTTTTAAAAACTCAAAAAGATATTGAAGAAGTAAACTTTTGATTCAACAAATTCTTCATTCGTTTTCAGTTAGAATTTTTCTTTATTCAGTTTGTGCAGCCACAGCCTAGCTATGATAAATATAATTTGGATAATTACATTGATTTCTTAGAAAAAAAATCGCGACTGAAGAAGGTCATTGATGTTCAGCAGGAAAAGAGTTGCAGAGAGAACAGACCCCTGAGGAACTCCAGCATCAATACCCATAGTAGTAGTCAATGACTACTCGATCGGATCGATCGTTCACTAAGGAATTTACTTACTTCATGGTTCAATTGTATCACTAATTAGCATTGACAATAGACTAACAGGAATTCCGCTCCAGTAACACTCCACACACTTTCTTATGCAGAGCCGCGTATCGATACAGACTTATAATGTCACTATTATCTTAGAACCAATCTTAATTACGAGTACCTTACTTAACATTGTATTCACTACAATCCATACTAATATTTTAAATATGAAAGTAACTCTGTGGCCTTCCGTCTGTTTGTTACGTTTTTATAGCTATCTATATCAATTAGTCTGCCCAGCTTTTTCCCAAATTTTTTGGGTTCGGCTGCACCTAAATACCAGTACCTATTAAAACAGTTATAACCCTTTCCAAATTTTTCCTTGGTATAGTTTTCAAATAGCACGCAGGCGATGTCACTGGCAGAATTTAGTATCCTATCTGGAAAGAAAGAAAAGAAAGACAGAAAGAAAAACAAAAGGAGCGTCGCAAAAAAAAAACTAACTAAAAAAATACCAAATTTAATAAATTAAAAGAAAATAACCCCGTGCAAGACCAAAAAGGGTACCTAGATCTCGTCTGTATGTTCCGTATTCACACCAAAATACTGAACCAATTGTTGTTATCGATATAGATTGGAGGTTGGCGAAGAACATATCGGGTACTTTTATCCCGAGATTAGGTTACGCACTCTTGGTATAATTGCCGACTTTCACGCGGGCGAAGCCACTGGAGAAGCTAGAGTATTGATTTATAATAAAAAGCTTATTAAACAGCCTTTCATAGCCATTGTTTGCACTATTGATGCTAATCGCGATCGTAGTCCATGAGGTTATTGAAAAAGTCGTATTCTCATTACGCCGTATAGGGCAGTAAATTAATTCAAATGTGTTTGTTTGTTATGTCTGTGCCACCGTATTTGTAATGCAAATATTAGATAATTGGTTTTTGGGATTGTATTCTGCCTAATAAGCTGATCGAGATTACGTTGTCCCAGACTTCAGTTTAGCGATTTGCGACGAGTCTTATAAAGCCATGATGATGAAATCCATAACACTGACACCGATTATGTCCTTTGCAGTTCAGTTTTATGGAAATATACTTTGTGTCAAATCTTTTTTGACATTCTGTTTTATGAACTTTCTTATAAAGTCTAAACCCTGTTACCATAACCACAGTTTTCTAAACTGTGCGTAGATTTTTTGATAATTCCTGTAAGAATGTTTTATGACTTTTTGGGAAACCTGCAAACAACATTCTGTTTTCTATTACTAATATGCTTAATAGTTATATTTTGACCTTACCCTATTATAATGCAAGGGCAGTTGACTGAATCCGTTTATATACGTACACCATTGAACGTCAGTTAGTTGATCGCTCAATTTATTCCAGTCGTGTCCTTAGATTATGTTCTACAAGACAAGCTCACATTAATGTCACCTTTCTTAGAACATGGTAATTAATAAGAACAGCCGCGTGTCTAATGTCTACTACGATCCATATTTATTTTTCTTATTGTAACTACATAATAATGTCGTTTATAATAAAATTTCATTTTGAATATGTAAATGTATGCGGTTATTTTCCGTATCTCAATCAGTATCATCAATCTTTTCAAGTAACTATATTGCAATAATATTTGTTTTCACAGATTCTCTCTTTTCTTCAACCTGTTTCCACCCAAAGTTGAGTGTAGCTCTTGTCCATTGCACGCTACCATACCCGATATTGGGGGTCCTGTATCCCAACCCTTGCCTGCTTCTTTGACTAGGGTTTTGGTCCACCTGGTTCTTGGTTTGTCTATACTTCTTTGGATAGTTCTGGGTCTCCACTCCAACACCTTTTTACACTGTTTACCATCCTGTCTTAGGCATACAGATCATCTCTCAATTCATCTTCATCTTCGTATTACATTTGACATAACCATCAAGAGAATCGTAACTAGGAACAGTAGAGAGTGACCCTTCTGTCTAATAACAGTACTCTATGTATTCTGCATATTGTTATTGTTATCTCAAACGGTATGTTCTGGCTGCTATGTTATGAATCACCTGTGCACTATGCAACCCGTCTGTGGTGACGTGATGTGCCTTTCGTGTTTTATACCGTATTAGCTATTTGTGCAACGTTACATCGGCCATATTAGATGACCAGAGACAATATTTACCTACTTCGCCTCTTGTTTATGGATCTCAGTAAGGACTGGCGTATCTGTTTAATGACGGTACTCTTTGTATGCTGCATATTGTTATTGTTATCTCCAACGGTCCATTCTGGCTGGTGGGCTATGTTATGTTATGAATCACCTGTACACTGTCTAACCCGCCCGCGGTGAGCGAGCCTTGCATATTTTATACCATGTATGGTATTCGCAGTCTAGGACCAACGTTACATCGGCCGCATTATATGACCAGAGACAATTATACTTTGTGCCTCGTCCTCGAGATTAGTACCTGTAATTAATGATTATTATTTACATGTAGTACCGGCTACGGGAGGCTACTCAAATCACTATGTTTTAGAGACAATATTATTATATTTTTTATTTTTTTTTCTTTCCCTCGCAGCTCTGTGTCGGCTGTCAACTTGTCATTCACGGTTTTAGTGCGTCGCTACTCGACACATAACTAAACTTTTAAATACAAAGAACAGTTTTTAAAAGTTGTAAAATGCCAAAAAGGACACATCATTGTCAACCGAGGAATGCGAGCGAATCAGGTGAAAAATGAAAAAACCTGGAAACAATTTAAAACATGCTCGACATAAACGAAGAAAAACAAAATCGTCTCAAGAGTCGACGCCATATTTAGACCCACAAGGTACCTACTCGTAACTCTGTAAAATTATATTTTGATTTAATTGTACATATATCTACAACTATTTTGCATCTCTAACAAATAATGCACTTCGGGCAAGCCATCGGGCCGTCCCACTGCATATTCACGAGATTATCAATCAAAAGAAATGTATTTCTTTTTTCTAACGACTGTATTCGAGCTGAAAATCGGACTGTCTCACAACATTAAATAATTCTCAAACAAATAATGCATTTCGGGCAAGCCATCGGGCTGTCTCACCGCATACTTACGAGATCATCATAATTTAATAATTTTACCTTATCCGAGCAGAGTATCCGACTGTCTGACAACATTCAATAATTCTCAAACGAATAATGCATTTCGGGCAAGCCATCGGGCTGTCTCACCGCATACTTACGAGATCATGAAATATAATTTAATTCTTTTACGAATTTAACGAATGCACTCGAGCAGATCATTGGACTGTCTCACAATATTCAATAATTCACTGGTTTCGTTCAATTCTTTGGAATTGCTACACCCACCAGATTTTATAACTCGGTTATCAACCGGCAGTAAAACAATGGTTTGTAATCATTCCAGGCAAAGTCCTAGACGACGATGCCACAAATGAAATGGAAACAATTAAAGTCGAATATGACCAAGATATACTAAAATAACCACGAACAGTAGTGATCTTCCTCACAATTCCAGGCCAGAAACACACAGACGCTCTCAAAATTCATTGGGTTGACCCAACATTGAACACAGAGTATGGTGATGGGGCCGAACTCCACAAGGAAATGGCCAGCTGTCTGGAACATCTTGCAACATGAGGCCTGTTTCCATAGAGACCACAGGCGGGTATTTCCCCTACAGCTCTTTGCGCAGGGAAAATAACCGCTGACATTGAATGTGACAAAACTTGGGGCTCTTATGCTATACAGCAAAATGACCAAATTATTGATAAACAAGGCCATAAAAGCAAAACAAAGACTACTCAGCACCATCTCCATCCTAGGAGCAACATTATCCAAAGTACTGGATACAAATGAAAATGATACAGATCTATTAAGTTGAATAATGGATACCACTCGCACCATAAGTGAAGTTCAACATTGTGAGTTGTGACTCAATTACTAGATGCAAATTTAGTTGCGGCTCAATAAAAAAGGACCTTAGGACAAGTTCAAAACACAAAGATAGAAAAATATCTGTTCGGGTAAACACTTGCTGAAACTCATCGAGCTGGTAAAGCGGCTTCTAAATCAGATGCTGCAACAGCACCCAAAGCCAAGAAAGAACCCAACACATTCTAAGCAAAATACTCGAAAGCTCCACCAGCGCCACAAGGGCGACAGGAGAACAGGGAGCCTGTCTATAGCCTGAGTCAGCCATACAATACCCTTTAAGTGGTCATTACATCTCTACCTCGACGCTGCTAAACTCAGTAAGGTACCCTGGTTGCTTATAAATTCTTATAAATAGTGGTAATTTATCACTGATGATAAGACCATGTTATCATGGATTGAGGGTTTCATGGGTATCCACAACACTTTAAGATAGCCCAGCTGCAAAAACACTAAGATGCAATATCTAAATGCCAGCCTTGAAAAGGAAAATTTGTCTCAAGTTTTTCTTAAGATAAAAACCCAATGGCAATAAAGCCTTAATAAGTACATTGATGTAAGTCGTTTCAAAGTTGAAGACTTGTGCACAGTACTAAAAATGATATCAAATGATAGTTCCATGGCCATACATAAAATACATTAAAGATGCAGTCTCTTATAAAATATCACAAAAATTCTAGCAAATATCTAGAATACCCTCTTAGAAAATTGTATAAGTTCGGTCTACTACCATTTGGGTAAAACACTGCAACTTACATTTTCACAAAAGTCATGAAATCTGCCAACAAATTACCCAAGATCCTGTGGCCATTCATTGTTGACTGAAAATATTGAAAACACTAAGAGGTTAATCACAAGTTAGTAAATAACAAACTTACACCCACTAATACTGGTATATTTTTGGGATATATATTATTGATAAAAGACTTATAACTGACAGATAAGAAAACTTATCTATTATGAAATCTGACAATTTATATGTTTTGTAGGACTAGGTACTGCTCTCAGCGTGCCCTACTATTGAATATGGATGGCTTTATAAATACCAAAAAACTAGAATGTGTAAAATCCCA
Source organism: Orthosia cruda (assembly GCA_964057195.1). Lineage (NCBI taxonomy): Eukaryota > Metazoa > Arthropoda > Insecta > Lepidoptera > Noctuidae > Orthosia > Orthosia cruda. Next base: position 39,469,984 of record OZ059836.1, read on the forward strand.
AACCTCCAAGGAGAAGTAAATTATTAAAAATACATAGATATCCCTACAATAATTCCCTGAATGGTGGCCATATGCCATTCATTCGGGGGAGGGGGGGGACTGCCTGTGGGGATGAGATTGCTAGGGGCCAGTGGTCAGACAAGGAATGTGAATATCAAATGAATTTTAATTGGATTTATTAGCATCATTCTTTGTCTTTTTAAATATTTGACAAACTATTCAATAATTGTGAAATACCCTTATGTATAAACAACCCAACAGCAATATAGTATATAATATTAATCGAATGGGTAGAGTTCATTACCCTCATCTCTTCAACTTAGCCAGCGGCATTGGTGTGAAAACCATTATATTTAATTTTCGCTCCTTACATTAGGTTGACTGAAAATCATAGTAGTTGATACTGTATTGCAGAAGTCACATCCCGATGTAGAATGGGAACTAAAAGAAAATGCATATGATTAATAATTGAAAGATAAATTTGGAATTCTGAAATTTACATATTTGCAAGTCACATTAACAAAAAATATGACAAATACATAACAACCCGAATGCCTTTACAATATACATGTAACCAATTTTCTTTTCTGCGTTTCCACCATTCTCAATCATATTAAAATATCTTCGAAAAATCATAATGGATAAGGCTAAGGGCATCATAGTGGTCACCATGGCCAACTCTGCCCGATTGGGAACTTCTCATAATTTAGAGATGATCATACTTAAACCTAATGAAAATAATAAAGTATCTCACAGCAAGGGAAAAATCCATACCAACCTTACTCTGCTGTCGGAGTCTAGTGTGTAGGTAGTGAAGTCTATTATGACGAAGCATACTACCATCATCAATAGAAATTATGATAGCATCTCTATCAGAAAACTTTTTCAAACAATTGACACATGTTTAATTAACTGGTATAATTTTTTTTTGAAATATAATAACATCTTGAACACCAATGGTAATATAATTTCTTAACAGAACTTTCTAATTCTAGTAAAAAATATAACAAATGCTTAACTGTTGCAAATTGGCATTATCACTGACAATACCTTAAACATTAATGTACTCTGAAAATATTTTAAGGGCGTGTTCAGACTACCTTTTACCTGCCCAAAAATATAATGCCACCTGGGAAACATCCCAGATTCTGGAAGTATTAGGAATTTGGTACACAAATGAGATGTTGTCTCTAGAACAACTGTCAAAAATAAACCTGCCCAAAAATACAATGCCACCTGGGAAACAGCCCAGATTCTGGAAGTATTAGGAATTTTGTACACAAATGAGATGTTGTCTCTAGAACAACTGTCAAAAATAAAATCAAAGTATAGAAATAGAATCAATGCATATAACCATCAAAATTTCAGACCACAAAAAATCTCTTATATATGAACTAAATCAATCAATACTTCAGACAAAGAACAGTAATATATCCAGCTGAAACCCTTGTAGCCTACATTAATAAACATATAAGAATTATTTTAGGCACCAAGAAACTATACCAAATTAATGTCCAAACAGACTATCAGTCGTTGGATTAAGTGTACTTTAAAGACTAGCAGTATTGATGTAGGTACACGTATATTTAGCTCACAGCACACGCCACGCTGCTACTTCTAAAGCCAGGTGTGACAATTTATGAGATACTAAAAACAGCAGGCTGGAGTTACAACTCAAGTACATCTGGAAATTTTATAAAAGACCTTTAGTGTAAAGGATCAAAATGATTTAGCAAAATAAATCTTTAGCTGTGATTAAAGATATCTTATTTAACTAACATGTACTAACTAATACAACAACCAGCAACTTTAACTTATAAGGAAGGAGTATCAGTATATAAGGAAACTAACAATAGTAATAAAAAAGCAAAACTGTATTTTGTTAAAACAGATATATGTATAATATTAACTGAATGGTTAATTAAGAACTTTAGTTTTCCAATGACACCTATGATTGTTATTCTATAAACAAACCTTAATATTGATATTAAGTGGGCAACAAATATTCTGTTAAAAAGATAATTAAGAATATATATAAACATTTTGGTTAAGTACCTATGTTACTTAAAAGCAACTGTGATTGTTAGTCTATAAAAAACTTTAATACTTTTTGACAATAAATAATAGGCAAAAAATATTTTGTTAATTAGATAATTAAGATAAGAATAATAATTAAGAAAATGACCGAATATGAACCTTTGATATCTAATGACAACTCAGATTGTTAATCTATAAACATTATAACAATGAGAATAAAAAAGTAAATAATAAATTTGCCAAAACAAATAATTAAGAACATATCTGAATGAACTGATTAAGAATCTATGTGGAAGAATCTATAGGTTTCACCTATGGACAACCATGATGGTTAGTCTATAAAAATATAATTAAGAATTTTAAAGAAAGAAAGCTTTTACTTCACAAATTCATCATAGTGTATGTGATAATTCCAGAACTTAACTCTCAAAGTCTACATGTAAATAATAATCATTAATTACAGGTACTAATCTCGAGGACGAGGCACAAAGTATAATTTATGATTAAACGAACTTACCCTAAGTGAAGTTCTATCATAATTATACGAAGTGCCTCGTCCGAAGAGATTAGTAACACCCTCCCAACCCTAAGGTATAACCCAGAAGCGTTCTGGAAATATCTAAAAAACATCCATAACTCTAAACTAAATGACAAGTTGACAGCCGACACAGAGCTGCCAGGGAAAGAAAAAAAAAAAAATATATATAATAATATTGTCTCTAAAACATAGTGATTTGAGTAGCCTCCCGTAGCCGGTACTACATGTAAATAATAATCATTAATTACAGGTACTAATCTCTTCGGACGAGGCACTTCGTATAATTATGATAGAACTTCACTTAGGGTAAGTTCGTTTAATCATAAATAATTCCCTACTTCGCCTCTTGTCTATGGGTCTCAGTAAGGACTGTCGTATCTGTTTAATGACGGTACTCTATGTATGCTGCATATTGTTATGATATCTCAAACGTTCTGTTCTGGCTGCATGGTGGCTATGTCATGAATCACCTGTGTACTGTGCAACCCGCCTGCGGTGTGCCAAGCATGTTTCATACCGTATTAGGTATTAGCAGTCTAGGACAAACGTTACATCGGCGTTATTAGATGACCACAGACAAGGATTACCTACCTCGTATCTTGTCTATGGACCTCAGTAAGGACTGTCGCATCTAATAAACGATTGCGTATTGTTATTGTTGTCTCAAACGGTTCTGTTCTGGCTGCATGGTGGCTATGTTACGAATACCTTTGCAGTTGCATGTTTTATTGTTATACCGTATTAGGTGTTAGTGTTCTAGGAGAGTTATGGGCTTCGAACTGATTGGGGAATCATGCGGAAGTTTTAGTAGGCTGATTCATGATGCTCTTTGAGAAATGGCTGATGTGACTAGCATCCATTTAATTTGACTAGATGGCATTCTTCGAATAAAGAAAAAACGTTTCAGTTTATTTTCCTTTATTTAGAACGAACATTGCCAATCTCTTCTTCTACGTGCCGATTCCCGAATATTATATCCCAATTGATTGAGGGCTTCTTTTTGCGTCACTACCTGACTAATTTCAACAGCTCCATGCTCCATGCCAGCTCCGAATTTCCTTGCAACGGTATGCCTGATGGTATTGGTCCGAAATCCTTGGCTGAGGATGAAATGGCTGTCCATTTTTAACCGACTTCAAAAAAAGGAGGAGGTTCTCAATTCGTCGGAACCTTTTTTTTTTTTTTTATGTATGTTCCCCGATTACTCAAAGACGCCTGGACCGATTTCAAAAATTCTTCTTTTGTTTGAAAGGGTATATTTCCTAGTTGGTCCCATAATCATCAAGTCAGGATCTGATGGTGGAATCCTAGAGAAATCGAGGGAACTCCTCAAATATTATAGGCAAACATATAGTGATTTTGGTATTTTCATCAACAATGCAATCATTTGCACTCAGAAAGTATCATTTGGTGAAGTGGAACTGATGAAGAAGACCACAGATGGCCACTGGATCTCCTAAATGCTAAATATGTCACGGGCATAAGATATCTCGAATAGTTAACCGACTATAATGAAGCAAATACTTATAAATAAATGGTACTGGTGAAAATGACACCATCGAACTGATCTGATGATGAAGCCGGAAGGTAGGCACTGGAACTCTAATATAAAACAATGTATCCTAGTCGTGTTTGGGCTTATTGGAATCACCATCAGATGTACTTTGGCTATAAATAATAATCATGTTAATTGGAGGTACCTACCAAAACTAAAAACAGAAAAATAAAAACTTTTTAACAAAAAATCAAACCGACTTCCAGAACAAAAAACTACAAAGCAGAAAATAAATTTCTTTTCCGAAGTCGGTGTCGAAAAACGGGAAAGAATAGGTAGGCACAAAAGACACCGACTTCGGTAAAGAAATTTATTTTCTGCTTTGTAGTTTTTTGTTCTGGAAGTCGGTTTGATTTTTTGTTAAAAAGTTTTTTTATCAATTTAATTTTCAGTTTCCTCCTAGAATATTTCCTCGGAGACGGTGGGAACTGTCGCCTGCTGATATTTGACCGAAATCCTCGGCTGCAGTCCGCGAGATGTTTTTAAACATCCACCACTGATCTCGCGTTACTGCACACATTTGTGCTTAGGGTTGGCACGAAGACACGTTCACTATTGTAATATAAGGAATATAGATACTGTACTCGATCACGAAGCTTAAAGCAAAATTTGGGCGCACGGTTGGCGCAGTGGTTGAGCGATTGACTGCTGCACTGCGTGTCGTCGCGGGTTCGATTCCTGCACGGAACTAATATTTGTATACGGCTCTGGGTGTTTGTATATGTGAGTTTATATGTTTGTAAACGCACCCACGATACAGGAAGAAATTCCTAGTGTGGGGCGACATTTTTTTTTTGAAGAAGAAAATACCACGCTTCTGTGTGCTGTGAATAAAATCTTTATTGTTTCAGGATCCGTTTCTCTGCAATTGATGTCACGAAATCCTAATCTTTAAGAAGCCACTTGAATGTATTCATAAAAAGTTGTTGCAATTCAAGGTAGTTAAGTTCCTCACAAAAAGTACTTCCCAAAGTCAAACTTCGTGATGGTTTACTTATTTTAAAATATCCTTTTACCTGCTAGTTCAAAATCTGCTGTTGTCAGCCCTGTACCAGCACGTCTGTTGACTTGTGTTTAAAACTGTGTAAATAGGAGAGGTCTCCAGTTACGGGATCGATTTTAAAACAATATTCAGCCACGGACGGAGGCGCCTGCGAACAAACATGTCCAACTAGACCAGGGGCACTCAAACTTCTTAAATTCTATATTATTTATTTATTTAAAATCAGGAAATTGTGATGATTGGTGTGCAAATGGAGAGGCCTACATCCAGGATTGCTGTAGGCTCTCCTCATCGACTTGTATTCAGTGAATTATTATTAAAAATATTTGGACGAAGACCACCGTACCGATAATATCTATACCTACTAATATTATAAAGAGTAAAGATTTGTATTTTTGTATGTAACGAATAAACTTAAAAACTACTGGACCGATTTCAAAAATTCATTCCGGTGAAACCGCAAAGCGTCCGCTAGTGTAATTTAATTTAAGTCCTAATTCCGTGTTAGGTATTTTTGCACATTTACACAGTTGTATATGTATTACTTTGTATGACATGAAACTGTTAGTTAGATTTATCAATACATACCTATTATGTATAGCTTCTGGCAGCGGCTTCGCCCGCGTGAATGTCCAAAATTATCTCAAAGGAACATGTTCCCGGGATATATTAGGGAGTATGCTATGTGCTTTTCCAGACTATAATCTACCTCGGTGCCAAATTTCATCCAGATCCGTCCGCCGTTGGAGCGTAAAGAAGTAACAAACATACAAACACACACACACTCACAAACCTTCGCCCGTATTACATTAGTGTGATAATAATGATTTTTGATAAGGATCTTTGAGGTCTGTGTACCTGGTTCTGTAGTAAATTCCCTATAGCCAATTTGACTTATGCTCAACCTTTTCGTAGATTGACAAACACTGGCCCGAATTAAAAAAAAACAACCCCTCTTTTACTTTCAGTAGTTGGTGAAAAAGTTCGTAGTGTTTCCGAGAACACTTGGGAGAGACAAACAGTTTGGTTTGTGTTTCGAAACCAATCGAGATGATATGAAGATGTTGGGCAAACAGAGAGCAAAGACCGGTGTCATAATGGGAGACATCAGTGTATTGTTTTATGTTTATTTTTAGTTAATTTTATTGATTTGTTATTGGATGAATAGGCCTAGTTACTTTTCTGCTCGTGTATTGGTACCAAATTAATTAATAATAGTTGTAAGATTAATTCAATTATATCTACATAATGGCTGTAAAACTTTTTAACAAAAATAATACACCGACTTCCAAAACAAAACACTATAAAGCGTAAAATAACTTTTCAACACACTTGCTCATAAAGTGGCTCTAATTTCACCGCAATTAGGCACATAATGACACTTGTTATCAAACTGTGACTTTTTCATTACTATTATTCACAAGTGAGATAAAGAGTTATTTTTTTTATTTATTGGTTGAGTTGCTTTGTTCTTAAAAAAGTTTCGATACAAAAAAGATCGTACTCAGTAGTACAAATGCAACACATTTCATGCAACGTCGTATTTAAATAGATAATTTCAACTTGTACGTGTTTAATGAATAAAACTGTCACTTAAATATAACTTTTATTTTTGTCTGTAATAAAGAAAACTTGAAATTCCCCATTTTGTACGTGGCTAAAACGCTATCCGCGAAAAGCCAAAAAAAAAATAACTCATTATTTTTAGTCTATGGCCGATCGCCATTGTTAGATGCGCGCGCATAGGAAAACTGATTAATTTTGCCCGCCATTGCGAAAAAAAATTCACATCTCGTTTTCACTATTGGAAATGATTTTTGACTATTATTTTCTTCACAAGTGTGTTGAAAAACGTCGTATGATACACGTGTGTATTGATGATTACCGTCCTCGGCTCTCTTAAGACCCTCACCTAACGGCTCGGGTCTCAATGGCGCCTCAGCGGTAATCACCAACATTACACACTTGTACCATAATGTACTATTCTTTTCGGTAGTCGGTGTTTTTGGTACCGATTTCTTTTCGTTTTTGACACCGAATTGCGGAAAGAAAGTTTTGGTAGATACCTTAAATTACCATGAAAATACGCATTATTAAGGATAACTTCAAAACTAGTAACTAGTTGTCAGATCGTGATCAAAATTAAATTTTTGGCCCCACACATAAAAACCACCAGCTATCAAATAAAAAAAGAATCATCAAAATCGGTTTATAATTGGCGGAGTAATTGCGTAACAAACATACAAAAATATACAGTTGAATTAAGAACCTCCTCCTTTTTGAAATCGGTTGAAAATAAGCAACACGAGCTAGATTTTTATAGAGCTTATCACTTCTTTTAGTCACCAAAGATTTGTTCAAAGGAGTTTCTCTCCGTTAATGTTAATTCAAACGTTAAGGCTTAGCACGCACTGCGATTTTTATTCGCGCGAATTTTTTTCCGCGCGTTCTGTGGCCTATGGAGTTGTATCAAGCTGCACGCACTGCGGAAAAAAAATCGCGCTCAAATAGTACTAAAAAATTCGCGCGGAAAATAATTCGCGCGAATCAAAATCGCTGTGCGTGCTATGCCTAAAGCTCTGTTGAATCTCAAACTAAATTCGACCATTTCTGGGATAGTCTATGTTTTGATGGTAAGAAAATAGGTGGCTCGTTTAGATGCCAATGTGTACGCTTTTATAATAAGCTTCCAAGCCACGTAAAAGATCTAAGTCTTAATAAATTCAATTTTTTCATTAAACGTAAGTTGTGCCAGAAAGCGTTTTATACAACTAAAGACTACCTTGAGGACAAAAAGGCTTGGGATTGAGCTGCTCCAATTAATTTTGTTTTTTTTATTATATTTTGCACCGTGAATTTTGTTATTATTATTATATTTTTTTTGCTTTTCTTGCAATGACAAGAATATTTACTTTTTAAAGTATTTTATTATTTTATTTTAACTATTGTGAATGTGAAGACTATGTGGATAATTCTTTTTTATTTGTTTTAATTTATCTTGGTCTTTAATTTATCTTGGTCGCCGGCCGCATAAACTACTGAAACTGCCAGCAGTTTGAGTAGTTGCTTTGGTATTGTTCGTCAAATCGTTGAGCTCCTTAAATTCTGAGTTGAGCTGCTCGGTTATTGACAAATGCGTGCACTGACTGGACAGGTCCACTCAATCTGGCTGGTTCTTTCCTCAAAAGACCATTTCAGACAACAGTCTACATGGTCTTCACATTATCTAACCAAGATTTTCTTGTCTGGACGTTAAAAGAGACTGTGACCTCTGAGTTTGTTTCGGCCTTCTTCTCAGAGTAGTCTGATAGGAAACGCCGACCTCATCTAGTTTTAACAAATATGATAGACATGTAAAAGTGTTTGTACAAACCAACTTACAGAAATAAAATCATTTATCATTTAAACACTTTACAACAGACTCGGGCCTACCAATTACTACTTGACTTGTACATCTGTCCCTTACGCACAATGGAAATAATGTTGCTCTTGGAGCTCATGGTTGGGCCCCTGCAGCCTAATTGCGTAAGTGAATTCGGCAAGGCAAAGAGTTTAATCCCATGAAATACTAGATAACAAATACTCTTTAAATAATTAGATTTGGGTAATTGTAAAATTCATTGGACTTTTTCGGAAAGAGTATCTTCACCAATGAAAGCGTGATACTACTTGGCACAGAGATACATTATAGTCAGTATATATACACATAGGCTACTTTTTATCCCGGTATAATGTTCCCTTGGGATGATAAAACACTATCCATGTGGGCAAAGCCGCTGGCATAAGCTAGTTTATTATAAGGGTCGGCTTTAAGTCTTCTCAGATGGTCTGAATACCAATACTAATTGGATAGCATTTAAACTAGCGAAAAAAAAAAACAAATTAAAGGTGTCATAAATACTGAATATGCCTTACTGAAATACTGTGGTCGACAAACAGTGTAGTGGACGAATACAAATGTTTAAAACAGTGACTTGAAATTAATTTGTCGTCGGAGCCCCTATTTCTGTCTGCATGGTCTAAAGTAACGTAACATGGAGGAGATAACCGGAGCTGAAATGAGCGAGCAAAGCGTGCAAGAAGCATCATCCCTGTAGTGTATCTATCTCACTCGCACGTTCACTTTGCCATCCCCACTTTCCCCCACACAGACATACACAATCTCGTGCGCACCGCGTCAGTATTACGAGAGCCGCTGGCCAGAGTAGACGTGTTGAAGTGTGGTCATTTAGTGCGTGAACGAGCCTGTGAATTGCCCCATAGAACCGGTCACTACAAATGGCGACGAGGATAAAGTAAGAAAAATATTGGTGTAAATAAAAAGAAGAAGGATTGGGGTAAGTAGATAATGCATGACATGACACACGGTTATTTTTTATCGTTAGGTGCCCACATTCCGTTATGAAAATAAGACATTTAAGCAGGTCCTAAGTGTAAAAATTAAAAAAATTACATAGTAAATACCTATTTGTTGTGTTAACATCATACGACTGGTTAAACATAACTATGTAGCGGAAAATAAATTCTGCCTAAGTATTGAGTAAATAACCATACCAGATTTTAATAATAAAGGACATTTAGTATTACGAAGGTAAAGAAATTCGTGTTATTCTAATCAAAGAGCCAAGGGCCATGACTAAGTTGTGTCTAATAACAAAAAACTGTGTCGTTAAAGAAACATCAAACTAACTATTCTAAAACGATTGTAAATTATATTGGTGGGTAGGTAAATAACAAAATTTACTTTACGATTTCAAATCATAACATCTGATTAAAATAATAAAATCGATGCATTGTTATTTTGAACCTAACTACTGCGGCTGCAACGTGGATATCTTTGTAATATTTACACAGACAATCGAGAGTCCACCCTATTTAATGGAAACATTCTCTGATCACCGTTAATAATTCAAATAGGGGTTTCCATAGATCGGGAAATACGTTTTACTTGACTACTTAAGTTTTATGGCGACATATTGTGATTTCGTTTCCATTCGGACACATTTGGACACTATTCGAAATTGTGGTACATCGATGCTATGAAATTTCGGTAATTCGGAAGTTTGATTTGATGACTTAAGAGAATTAGTCATGGGGCACATGACATTCGAAATCAAGCAGTAAACCCAAAGATTATATAGTCGCTCTAGTGAAGTTTGCAGTTACAACCACGCCTATGTAGAAATCCTAATTAAAGAACTTAAAACATAGGTATACACGCACTGACTGTTTATGTGAATATGTACATTGTAGGAACATATATACCTAAATGCCTACGTATTTATTCATTGTTTATCGAGCCTAACCCTTAAAATAAACAGGTTAAAATTGAATCGTCTACCGATTAAAATGTTAATGACAATAATCAGTAACCTATAATATCACCAAAGGTGGCTTGGGCAAAAAAAAAAAAAAAAATTGTGTACATCTTAATAACCAATACAATATAAAATTAAATATCCACATTTGTAGCCGTAACTACTTAAAGGAAGGTCTCAAGTTTAAATTGAATCACGTCAAGCCACGCAGATTCTAAAAAGCTCGTAATGGGCACGTAAATATTTGCAACATCCTAAGGCCAAGCAGTTATGTTTTGGTTACATAAGCCATGCATATGAGTCCAAATTCCTGATATAAACAGCGGTGACTCATGAAAAGACAGTGCTATATAAAATACGGGTTTCAGTTACGTAGTTTTAGGGCTAATTAAACGTAAAAAGAAAAGGAATGATTGATTTATAAATGGATAAAGTTAGTTAAATTACACTATTAGTTAGTTAATAAATTCGTGTTAACTCTGAAATAATCTTTTCAAGACCTCGTTGTTTATTCATTGCCTACGAAGCATATACAGTACGTTTTGGAACAATATACTAAACTTATTACTTTCTGGGCACGAAAAAATATTTATGAGTTAGCTTCTTCCAGCGGCTTCACAACCGCGCAGGTCGAAATTTATTCCTAGTGGACATTACACCAGGGTAAGTGGCCTATGGGCTGTTCCGGACTGTGATCTGTCTTTGTGCCGAGTTTCAGCCGGATCCGTTAGGCAGTTCTAGCATGGTTGGGTGCCGGACATGAAGCCGTCCGTCCATACTTTCGCATTTATAATATTAGTAAGGTTTCCGATCTGTCTGAAATGACAGTTGCCTACCATTCTACAAAAGGGTTTGAGCTGCTGACCCTATCAGGTATGTACATTTTTGAGAGTGTAATGGTCGTGAAAACAGATTTACACCATTGCATTTGGAACATTCTTAATTATTTTTGTACACAGGACATACAAAATAAAATAAATATTTGTACAAAGACGAGTTTAGCTCTGGATTCGGTTTTCTACTACCAAACTTTTGAGTGGTGGAGAGAGTTTGTAAAAGAGGGTAGATGTAGTCAGGTGTAAAAAGTCAAACTAACACAGAAGGAATAAAATAAATCAAAAATATACTACGTACGTAACAATACCCAATATATACAGTTAGGCTGTTTGATTCTTGACCCATCCGTTTGTAAACTTCAAAAGATTAGAGTTTTCTTACTATATACCAGTCATCTTATGGTGGATATAAGATGTTTCAAAATTATAAAAAACTGAGTTGGTACAGGCATCTGGTCGCGCAACTACTATGACCATTTTGTTCATTGCAGTAAGATTATTAAAAGAAAAAAAAAATATTGTGTTATAGCAGATATTGGAATTAACTGTCGTCACGCATTGTTTCCTTATATAAAGAAGCGCAGAATAGAATTTGATAAAATAAATACAAAATACGAACTATTTAGAGTACTACTATTTATGAGTTTATTCTGAATTCAAAGAAAAATGCTAAATATCAAGATGTTGAGTAAATATTCAATCTGCTAATATCATTGAAATGACAGCGAGATTGATAAACTAATAGTCACTGACTTTCACTCTATAATACTGAGAAAAAATATATTTAAGCAAGATTAGACCTAATTGGGTTAGAATACCCGTAGAATAATTAGTATATGGTGGGTCAGGTTTCAATCTTGTTGATTGTACACATAATTATATTGTGTCATTGTAAAATAAATTATTTTCAACTGAAAATTTAAATAGAGGTGTCGTGACACTGAGATTCACGCCACTATACAATAATACAACACAGAATTTACACTTACAGTTTTCTGGGTATTTAAAGCGGGACGCCTGAATGTATTAGAGTAGATACGATGAGCAATGGCGATCTCTTTACTTTTCTTTACACATAAGTATGTATGTGTTACAAATATATAGTTTGAGTATGAGTTTTTCATTAACGTCAAACGGACAAAAAAGTTAGTTTATGGTCAAACTAAGATTTGCCTGACGGCTAAGCGTATTTGAAGCGAATAAAAGAACGTATTTATTTATTTGGACTTCATGCACAAGGGTGCAAAGGCGGACTTAATGCCTGTATGGCATATGGTTGGCTACATCATGGGCGGGTGATGCCAGTTTAGGAGGCTGGATCCAAGGTGGCTGATGCCATAAGGTATGACTAGATTCTAGGCGAGTTATGTCAATTTAGTTAGATTCAAGGCGGGTCATGTTCTGAAATCGTGCCTATTTCATGTGGAATGAGTATTATGAAGGCTAACCTCAATATACGTAGATAACGATATGATTTAAAGTGGTGTACAGCTTGGAGAGCGCGCTGGATCAGAATAGCCATATGGGCGCAAATCAATTAAAACTACCAAGTGCACTGCTGTTGTAAAAAGATACCTCGGGGACCAGACAACTATCGAAATGTCAGTTTTAACAAGTGCGACATCGATAGCCTTTAAGTTATTTAGCTGTGAAGATATGCAATGTTAACGTTAACACTGAACTGTAGTGGATTGTCAGATTTCCAATGTCACGAAATAGTACTCAGTTATAAAAAAAAATACTTATGGTGAGGAAACCGTATGTCCTGGAGCTAGTAATTCAGGGACGTGTGACGTCTGCCGGGCAACGCTTAGCTCATGTGATGGATTGAGGCCTTGTCCCTGTCGCAGAGGGGAGGTTCGCTTTCCGGCGAATGGAGCATTATAGGCTGATTATGCTTATAGGAATAGTTGGAGTAAAAAGACGCTGCCATTTAATTGGCGGGTTTTGCTACCATTAAATTGGTGGGTTTGCTACCATTAAATTGGTGGGTTTGCTACCATTAAATTGGTGGGTTTGCTACCATTAAATTGGTGGGTTTTGCTGCCATTAAATTGGTGGGTTTGCTACCATTAAATTGGTGGGTTTTGCTGCCATTAAATTGGTAGGTTTTGCTACCATTAAATTGGTGGGTTTTGCTGCCATTAAATTGGTGGGTTTGCTACCATTAAATTGGTGGGTTTTGCTGCAATTAAATTGGTGGGTGGTTGCTGCCATTAAATTGGTGGGTTGCTACCATTAAATTGGTGGGTTTGCTGCCATTAAATTGGTGGGTGGTTGGTGCCATTAAATTGGTGGGCCGCTGCCATTAAATTGTTCGGTTGCTGCCATTAAATTGGTGGGCTGCTGCCATTAAATTGGTGGGTTGCTGCCATTAAATTGGTGGGTTTTGCTGCCATTAAATTGGTGGGCTCCTGCCATTAAATTGCTGGGTGGCAGCTGCCATTAAATTTGAGGAATTGTGATTTCCATTAACATACATCAACTCACACTTTTTTTTATTTCCCAGTGACAATCTAGAAAATGTAACAAAATACGTAAAAAACTAAAATCAAAAACAAGTACTCATGTCACACATACTAATGTCCACGTACTAACAAAATAATTATAAAAGTACACTGTAAAATTACAGTTTTCAGAGATTTTGGTGATAGCTTTATTTTCTCTCATTAAATTGAAGAAAAATAGGAGGGTGAAGGGATATTGAGAGCGTGAAAAAAAGACAAGAATCTGTCACGTGAAGAACAAACAATATAATTATGATTACATTAAGCATACCAAAAATACATTATACAAAATGAATTAATATTAAATATATTCTTAATAAAATCATTAATGAGGAAGAGATGTAGTGTATCTATCTCACTCGCACGTTCACTTTGCCATCCCCACTTTCCCCCACACAGACATACACAATCTCGTGCGCACCGCGTCAGTATTACGAGAGCCGCTGGCCAGAGTAGACGTGTTGAAGTGTGGTCATTTAGTGCGTGAACGAGCCTGTGAATTGCCCCATAGAACCGGTCACTACAATCCCCTTCGAAGCTGACCTATCCGTGTCGGGGTGCCCTAAGTACTAATTCGTTGGAAACACGAATACACCCGAACTCCCGCGCTGCACAGTGATGTCGCCTCGTCGGTTGTTCTGCTATTTTCAAAAGAATAATAATATGCTAAAATAGAAAAATAGTACCCCAAACACAATTAAAGTATCTAACAGAATTATTACCGCAGCTCACAAAAACCTCCTAAAAGGTATTACTCAAAAAAAAAATAACTTCTATACTAATTTTATATAAAGTTGCAGGTTTCCTTTGATCTTTTAATCCAACTAATTAGTGGATGATACAAATATGGTATGGTTAACTTTAAACCTGTCACTGTGGAACAAAGACTTGTTTTCTAGGAGTTACCAGTAACTAGTGAGCACCTAGTTAATGCAATAATTACGTTCGTTAACATAATCATCACTTGTATCTGAAACAACTCGTAAAGGATACGCGATTACGGAATTATATCGTGAGGTGGAATTGCAGAAGGACCATTTTGGACATCATTAGAATTATATCGTGAGGTGGAATTGCAGAAGGACCATTTTGGACATCATTAGAATTAGTGAGGTGGAATTGCAGAAGGACCATTTTGGACATCATTAGATTTATATCGTTAGGTGGAATTGCAGAAGGACCATTTTGGACTTCTTTAGATCATTGCCCGCTTCTGAACATATGTTTTCGTAAAAAAGTTAATCCAAAAATCAAAAAACCCGACGGTTCGCTTCTTAGCGAACTAAAAAGACGTAAACAAAAAGAAAATCATGCTTGCAGTCGAAAGATACATATTTGCGAGCTGGTTGACCAAAACCAGATGTATGCTCCGACTGCACATCAAAATTTTCTTATTGTTTACGTCATTTTATAAACTTCAGAAGCAGTCGGGTTTTTTATTATTTGAATTATGTTTTTTTATTTATAACTTTTTAACTAACATATTTTAATTCGAATTATGTACATTTAAATATTTAAGTGTTTTATATTTTTGAAATAACCTCTTAAAACCCTTTATTTTAAAACCCACACGATGGGTTTGGAAACAATCAAAAAAATTGGGCCCCCACAATATGGCGCCTAAAATCCGCCATTTTTATATTTTACAATTTGAATGTAGCCAGTGACACAAGCAAGGTTAAGACGAATCGATTGACGTAAGAGTCATCAAAATCAGCCAAAACATGCATAGACTGATAAACACATTACCCTCCTTCGGACATCGGGTAAAAATAAACAACTTTTCTCACCATAATATCGTAAATGATTCGGTTCTACTTATTCTAATCGGCTTGAGTTGAAACTGAAAATTTAATGTCTTGGTGAAAAAGATAAGTCCATATAAGTTGATTTGAAATAGAGTTGACTAGCCCAGCCCAATAGCACTACCTACTATAAATCCTGTAGCTTTACTCAAAAAGCCAGTCCTAAATATAGGTGGTTGATGTCTAAGTTGTCTTGCTATTGTAGGCAGACGAAGCTAGTCATAGAAAACCGAAGTACAACCCTTTGACTTTGATATTAGGTTAGGATGGCGGATTGTTTGAAAACTCAGATGTGTCTCGAACTTAATTTTTATTCTAAGCGTTGTGTTAAACATCGAATTGCCTAAATATAGACTGCCAATCTATTTCTAGCCTCCAGCATACAGTTTCTAGACCTTCTGCACCGATCTCCCAGATACCGCGGACAGGTGGAGCCGCAAAAAGTAGCGGTCGATCGTCCCCGGGAAAAACAATCAAAAGGCGCCGCGCCTCACAGACGCCGCTTTGATACCGGGACAATTACCGCCCCCGCGCCTCGCACCGCAGGGAAACTCATTTTCCAACACGGAGTAAACCTGTGCACTTATTAGATCTCCACCAATATATATTTGCTGTTGAAAGCAATTAGTTTGGGCTGTGAGCAGAAAAGTATAAGGTTGAATTTGGAATGGTTTTCAGTTTTAGAACGGCGTTTGTGTTTTGTTTAGTTTGCGCGAGAACGGCGTTGTATTTTCGGTTGGTGCTGAACTCGATCAACTTTATGTCAAAATGATAAGTTTGATTTTAGCTTGGCAGGTAGTTTCTCAGTGGCATATACAGGGTGTCCCAACAGTTCTCGCGCCACGGATCGGCCGTCAATCATCTCGCGATTCGAGAACTGACAAAGGAAAAATCCTTGAACGCGAAATAACTTGAACATGATCAAAGTGCTATGTTGACACCGTCAGTAAACGCATGGCGAGTTAATTTCGCCTTTGACTGAATTTATGGCGGTAGCGGGTTCGATTCCCTGTTACAGACATTTTTTGTGAAGATTGGGAGCGATTACGGCTAATTTGATGCCGGGAATGTGTCGCCTCGGTGTATTGTTTTGGTCTGATATTGATTGAATAATGGAATGAAGTGAGCAATGAAACATGTCGGTGTTGTTTGTGAAGTGGTGGTATTACTTTTAAGGGTATTTCTAGGGACGCTTTAGCGGTCATCAAAACTACCGATAGATGTTTGATTTATTTTAGAACCTGCGTTCCTTACCACTTGTTTCTGCTACGAAGCCACACAATTTGAAAGTATATACTTACCTCTTTAGATACTCTCTTTATGAGTGTCATTCTGAATTTCGACAGTTAAATTTTGTCATGATTTTCAAAACCTACCAAAAATATCTAGTTAAATAACAAACATTTTGTTTACATATATATAAATTTGCATAATATAAAGTGCTCAATTAATAATAACTACCTACTTAAATAAAAATAAAAATCTACAAACGCCTATAAAAAGGGCAGGGGTCATTGGGCGTCAAAATTTCGTCCACATCGCTGTCAACATGAAAAGTGCCCAGAACGCTGACAGCATTGCCAGGTTGGACGGCCATGCTGATTCTCTGGCTGAGGAAAAGCCCAGCCCTCTGGTCACGTGAAGAGTCGAGTAACCGTTCGCTTACATCTCGAAAAACTCGATGATCGCCCGTCTGACATGGAACTAATGTTTCAAACCCAAACGGCGCAAATATATAGCTTCGAATAAGATATATATTCGCCCCTTGAGGTTTGAAAAAAAAATACATTTGTTTGAATGAAAGGAATTATGATCTAGGTAATGACCTTAATCAATCAATCAATCAAGGACTTTTATACTAGTTCAAGGTTAATTACCGAATCCAAATAATTTTATCGTACTTTATCGAACTCATACTTTTTGCCATCATCACTAATACAAAACCTGGGTTAATTTCTCTAAACATCCCAAGACGTCCAACCAATGAAACTGGAGCTTACACGGCTCCATTAGCAGTCTGTATGGACAATGGAAGCCGGTGCGTTGCCATGTCGTAATCTTAAAAATATTGCAGCTAGACCACATTTAGTTTCATTGACTGGAATCACAAACAGTTTGCTTAAAAGTTGATCAAACAATCTAAGATTTTTCACACTAGTTCAATAAGGGCAGGTTAATTTCTGAATCCAAATAATTTTATCGTATTGAAGCATTTTTTTTTTTTTTTTGGTACAATTCCACCGCACTATTCCCAAACCACTGCAACTACTGAAAGCCAGAACCAACAGTGGCGACCACGAGAAAAGCGCCGAGGCAATGAAGCTCGACGAAGTCCCGGAGAATGAATTTAACTGTCTTGGATCCCGCAACGAAATTAATCAGAAAAGAAAATGGAGGAGTAAGAAAAATACAAATTTCCACTTCCCTCCATATCAAGCAGGAGACAGAACAAACAAGACCAATAGGCACAAAGGGTCGTTTACAACTGGGATGAGCCCGGTTGCCTAGCACCACGGATAAAAATTAGCATTAATATTAATGGGTCCTAACATTGTGAGCTGTTATATTTGATTCCAATAATAGGTTTGGCAAAAGCGCTTGAACGCACGGAAATTTGTTCCAGTTTCCACAAGGTCCGTATAGTAAACAGCTCCTAATACAGCCTGTACATTATTCAACATAATATTGCGTTCATTCTGCCAAAGAATACACTCCCATAAGATATGATGTGCAGCTTGTACATATTCGCAGTCAGATGTAGAACACTGACATAATGGCGAGGCAACAAGCTTGAAGGAAAATAATTTACTTTTAAAGTTACCATGCCCTGTGACGTATTGACGCTAGCAATCATTAAACCAAACCTTTTTGCCACTACCCACAAAACCCGAGTTAATTTCTCTAAACATTCCGAGACACGTCTTACAAGCAACCAATGAAACTGGAGCTTACTCGGCTCCATTCATCTCCTTCCCATGTCGCATTGTCGTATTGTCGCTTGAAACGCGATAACCCTGACAAAGACACACCAGCGACAATATGCCTACTAATTTCACCTACCAATTTGCAGGGCACATTTTTTTAAGGGTAGGGTTGTCAAGCGAATGATGTCCTAAATATTGGAACTAACTTTAACTATAGCAATCAAACTGCATTCAGAGTATATGCCTGGAGTATTCCATTCTTTGAGACTCTACGAAATTAGAGTAAGCACCCCGCCAATTCTATAGAAGGATTTAGTTTTTAACTGACTTCAAAAAGTAGGAGGTTCTCAATTCGACTGTATATTTTTTTAAATGAGTGTTGCCTCAAAACTTTTTACTATGTCAATCGATTTTCATGGTTCTTTTTTATTTGAAAGCTGGTGCTTCTCAGTGGTCTCATTTAAATTTGGTGAAGATCTGATACAGAACTTCGTAGATATACAGCAGAACTCTTCAATAAACAACGGCAAATCTCTCGGGATTTCTGCAATGGCGACATGCCATTGCAGAAATCCCGAGTTTATTGTTCATGTCATTTCATAACATAACATCACGCCGGTACGCTCTAAAAGGGTACCCAGATGTGTACGAATCACCCTGACACACTCTCATTTCACCTGTTATGTTCAAGTTTTGTGTTATTTGGGTAATCTACTCTGGCATAACTTTTCGCATTATCGGTGACTTACTGTAGAATATTTTATTTTTTACAAAAATCACAACCGACTTCCAAAAAAAACACTACAAATTTACAAAAAATAACTTAAATTTCGGAAGTCGGTGTTAAAAAACGAAGTAATTGAAGTTATTTCACTTTGTAGTGTTTTTTTTGGAAGTGGGTTGTATTTTTTGTAAAAAAGTTTTTTCACGGAATGACATCATGATTACTCCATGAAAATTATAGATTCACCAAGTTTTCTCATAATCCATTTCCGGGCAAGGCTACCGAAGCTTTTCACAGTTTTCAGCGAGAAACATTTCTCAGTCCGCTGTGATTTCTTTTACAATTTGGTAGTGAAGTAACCCGGCGTATGAATTATGTATCTAAACTATAGCATCATCAGGCTTAACCATTCTAGAAAGTTTGTCTTATTCTGATATAGAGTAGTAAGCTCTATCTTATGCTTCCCCTAGTCGACGGCACGAACTATTTTATGCGCGAGGATAAAATGCATGCTATCTCATCCGACAACGTGCGAATGAGATAGATGCTGTGATGAGCAGTAAGAAGCTCGTTCAAGAACGAATTAGCACTTTTGCAAATTTGTATCGAAATGAATGATGATTTAGGACGAAAAGGAGCTCGCGATATTTTATAAACAGACCTTTGAGAGTCTAGATATCATGAAAAAACTACTAAATGTATATTTAAAAATGAAATTATGTGCATTGTTGAATTACTAATCTATCACTCCTTCTTCTTATGGTATTTATTTCCGCCCAAAGATGCGTTAAAATTAGTGTTGAAATATGGAACTTTCGACGCTCATAACATTCAATTATTTTATTTTTTAACTTTTATATTACCATACAGTGCTAGATAATGATGAGAAAAATTGATATAATTTTTTATTTTGAACGTACGTCGTGAAACAGTGGAGTAATCGTTAGACTACGTTTGTATGGAAGAATGATCGACTATTGTAACCTTAATCATTTTTTTCGCCAAAACCACGAACTGGACTTAGTATTTAGTTCAACTGAAAGTTACAAAAATCACTAAAAACATCAGAGGTTATAATTTTACAGCTTCAACAATCAGAAAAAATTCGCACCTTTAAATTAACACATTTTTCAGCACACCCCTGCATCCCATCATACAAATCGGTACCGTTTGACAGGGCCGCTTCCTCCCGCCGTTTTATTCATTCACGATCACAAAATGGCGGAGGATCGGCATTATAATGTTCATTTGCGGCGCATCGGGTCGCCACGCGGTCACACCAGTGTGCCAGAGCTCCATACTTCACGGCTTCCTGCTCTCACATCAATTAGCCGTCTGTAGGGACAATAGAAGCCGGTGCATGCTTAATGCAATCTTTGTGTGATTGAGAATATCTGGTTCAGGTTTGATCGCGGTTTTGCTTTGATTCTCTGGCAACCTGTATTTTTTTGGCATTGAAAAGTAGATCAATATTACTTATTACTATTAGTTACTAAGTAAAAATTCAGAAACATAGATTTTGAGAAAGAAAGACAATCCAATAAACACATTTTGTTTGGATGATAATCATAATATTGTTTAGATAAGGAGATGGTACTGTTACACGTCATGATGAGGACGATGACAAAACTGAGAACGAGAATCAAGGTAAGTTTTAACTTGCAAAACAATAGGGTAGTTGTCAAAAAATATCTAATTAGTCCGTCAGTTAGATAACCTAAAAATATTGGACACGTATTTTTTCTTTTGCCACGTAAACAAAAAAGTATGACGATACAGTGCATTGAAATATCGTGTGACGTCACGGTGTGCTACACTTTATACTGACAAAGTGACGTCACAAGCCCGCACTCTATCGGTAACACGGGGAAGGTTAACTCCATATTCAATGGTCAGGTCAAAGATAATATAATACTACAGTAGTCAGGTAGACATAATTGTATGTACCGCTACCGCTATTGTAATTTGGTACTTATACTAGTGGTAAGGTCTTGTATCAAAGTAAGTATCAAATTCCTATAGTTTTATGTGAATATAATGTTTTCGCATTTCGTTTACGAAGACTCATCATCATCAGCCTTTTAATGTTCCCACTGCTGGAACACAAGCCTTTTCTCTGTATGTCCCTTCCAGTGCGGGTTGCTGGATGTCACATGTCTTCGAATTTTTGGTTCTAGGACATGCCGGTTATCTCACGATGTTTTCCTTCACCGTTTTGAGAGTAGCAGTGATGAAATAATGTACACAAAGTAAAGCGCCTGTCAGAGTTCAAACCCACGACCTACAACTTGTAAGTCGCGGCCGCTACCACTGGGCACCACTGCTGCAGTCTTACGAAGATAATCTGAACCTGATTGCTAAAATTATTTACTGAAAATTCAGTCTACAAGTAAAGCGTAAACAGATTTATCATCATCAGTCATCAGTCCCACATTATAGTCTTTACTAAATAAGAAATACTACTCCAAAATTCCATATACCCTAACCCTACTAATACAGGATCAAAGTATCTCCACACAAAATCTTATTAGTGTCCCATCCTAATCGATCACACCCACGGTATCATGTCGCCAACTTACACTAACTGCATAAAATATAAAGTAAATTTGCAGCAGGCACGTGGCGCGTCATCAGTGCCCTTTGTTGTAGGGGGGTGAGCAGTGGTCCGCGTGCTGATGAGTGTTTTACACATTTTAACATAATATTGTGGAAAGTAGGGTGATTGAGGTGAAAGAGTTTTGGGGTGAAATGAAAAGTCAATTTCTACTTAAATGTTTCAAAGAAACTAAGATCGTCGGCGTCCTGACCTCATTAGATCTTCTTTTAGTGCCTCTCTAATTACTGAAGGTTGGTCATCTGAATGATCTAAAAGTGAACAATCGATTGCACTGTTCGTAATAGTTTTGTCTCCTAGTATTTATCTAAAACACCCCATAGGATAGGATAGATGGACCCCTTTCCCGCACTTAAACTTTCATTTGGTCCGTTGTGGGTGTAATCCACCACGCAAACCCAGTGCGGGTTGTGATTTGTCACACCTCTTCGAATTTTTGGTTCTAAGATATGCCGTTTTCTCATGAAGTTTTCCTTCACCGTTTTTGAGAGCAGTGGTGATAAAATTATTTAAACAAAGTAAAGCACCTGCGTGGGTTCGAACCCACCCTACAACTGGTAAGCCGCGGCCGTTAACACTGGACCACCACTGCTCTCAAAAAACTTTACCAAATCTTCAGATGAATAAGAGTCCTCTACAATCTAAGGTCTTACATTCATCTAATCTACATCTACTTTTTATAATCAACCGTGGTTTTAGACAAGGTCCATTTCTTCACCTGTGTGAAGAGTTTCTTTTAAGAGCGTAACACTTACAAAATTAGGTTCAGAAGTAAAGTCTTTCATCTTTTTTACAAGCTTTTATAACTTGCAGTGTATGTTTGAATGCATGTATGTAAGTGTGTTCCGGTCAAATCTTGCAACTGAATTTTAAAGCAGTTATCCTCACCCGATTAAGATGAAATTTTGCATTCACGTTTAGTTTGGATGACAAGGCATGGTTAGTTAAGTGACTTCATACTAAATCCAATATGGCGGACGGCCCGATTTGGCGGACTAGTTATTTTTTGTGCACTGCCATGATATGGGTATCAAATGAAAGGGTTTGCTGAGAAGAATACGAAACAAGATTAATTTAAAAAAAAATACTTTGCCTGATGTTACAATGTTTTACTGTGTCTTCTGCCTTATTCTCTCTTTATCTAACTTTCTTACCTTATGTATATGTATATGTATTCCAATATACTACAGCAAAACTTCTACAATATCACCTTCAAAACACAAGTCTTTCACCAGCAGTTACAAATCAATATCAGCCGATCGCAGCGTTATTTTTATTCAAAGGAACCCTGTATCGCGAGTTCGACAGTCGCTGGTAATTGTCAAATTAGCGCGCGCAGATCAAAGGCGCCGGCGATTTGTCGCCTTCTCATAATGTGATAAGTTTCGCGCGCGATTACGTCGGGGCGGGGTGCCAGTTACAGCGGGGATGTAGAGAGAGATCTTGTATAGAGATCCACTAGTGCAATGCCGTAAAAATCGCACCGTGGTAACTTCAGTAGAGTGAATATGAACAGGGCTGTCAATCCTACCATTCAAACAAGGTATGACGACAGTTTTCTTGAAACTTATTACACTACACCTAAGATTTCGCAGAGGAATGTTCACAGAATAAGCCGAAAGTTTCAAATGACCAAGATCCATAGAGGCCAGTGGGTACCATTTAGACGAATATATAAGTAAAATTTAAAAAGCCCTCGACACATTTTTAGTTCATGCTACATAATTTATCTAGTAGTAGACAAGATTCGATCGACAATCTATTGAACATGTAATTATGACACGATATCTAATCGCAAAAAGCCAAAACTTTTGAACGTCTGAACTGATTTTCATCAAACATAGCTAAGAACATTCTCAACGAAGAACGAAACGAAATCAAAATCGGTTCAATCATTTAGGAGCTATGATACCACAGACAGATACACAAATACACAGGTTCACACGTCAAACTTATAACACCCCTCTTTTTACGTCGGGGGTAAAAAATAGCTGATGAGATTCTATGGTCTCTCTTTACGTGCTTGGATACCGAAACTCAAACACTATTAGTGAAGTGAAACCACAAAAAACATTGATTGGTTTTATACTTTTTGGTCTAGAAGAATTTTTCGTGTGTGACGCTCCTAAATTTGCTACTTTTACAGTTCAGGGTATAATAAGTTAGTGAAACTCCGCAAACGTGATGCATAATTGAATATAACCTCATACCTTGTAGATCCAAATGTTACTTTGTTCTGGTTCTCTCTCTTTTCTCTACAGCAATGTATCTGTCTTCCAATTCCAAGTCTCTTTACAAAAGCGGCTTAGTCAACTTCGACATTATTTCGTCAAAGATATTCACTGTCTTACAATCCGCTACAACTGCAGCCACTCAAAGCGTGTTGTTGACTCTATTCCCCTCGTGTTGCAGCTAGGGGAGCCAACTATTCAAGTAGGGTAATTTGTTTTGTTCCTACTAACGGATTACTATTAGTAATTTTATACGACAATATGACCCTGGTAACCTTAGCAGAAGGTACGTAAAGTTTGAACCGGTCATAATGTTGAGATGAAAGCAACTATGTTTTCCGATGACCTGGTGAAGGTTGCGGGGATCCGCTGGATGCGGGACGCACGGGACAGGTCAATGTGGCGAGGCTTGGGGGAGTTCTATGTCCAGCAGTGGACATCTTTCGGCTGATATGATGAAGATGACTATGTTTTTAATCTTTTTTTCGTTTTCTTATAAAAGAATAGCTAGTTTTGCAAGGCAGGCCAGGCCACAGCTGCAGTTTGTATTGGATGGATTGTATTTTCCAAGCTGTCCTTAATCGTATAATTCTTTGCTATCTTTCCAGCCCGTCATCTAAATGCAGCTAGCCTGATCCTATGCCATCTATTACTCTATCTTGTTTGTCGCCAACCATAGTCTAGACTTGGTTCTTCACTTCGTTCTTGGCAACTCCGTTTCTTCTTGGATCATTCACATTCGTTGTTCTAGAAATTTCCCATCCGCATGATGTCTTGTTTGTGACATCCGTAGTTTTAATATTAGTTATTACTTAGTTGACGATCCAGAGTCTATGAGCCCAGATAGTAGATCTTTCGCAACGGTTCCAAGATTGTTGTATCCTATTTTCAGATGCAGATGAGTGTATACCCTTTCGTGTTTTATAGCTGTTAAATTTTTAAATACCTGCGATTTTCCTTGTTCGTGTTTCATTATACAAATAGCCACGGTAATTGACAACTTTTTGCATTAGCAGACTTGATAGATAAGAGCGTTACACTGTTTTATGGATATCTGAAAATTGTTTATTTATGGAAATGTGTAAACCTTAGCAATTTTTACCCAAGTCTTCCATCAATAAGCATTAGAACAGACTAGAATAATGTATTAACAAATAATTTATAGGTACATTCATTATTCTGCATGCCTCGTTATTACCAACTCGTTCATATCATTATCGAATTCTTCGAAACTTTAATGCCATTGTAAAATAAAAATAAACAGTTGCTATCATTATCGGAGTTAAAAACCGCCACTCACGAGCATTTGTGATGGCTGTCAGCGAGTCAGCGCTAACTCTAAAAAAAAAGAATTAAAAAAAGAATTTAAGAAATGAAATAATAATCGTCAGGCGTCCGGTAGCGGTCGCCGGTCGCCGGGCCGGTCGCGACGCCATTGTCCGGCCGTCACCAGTGACTTTACAAAATACTAACGACCCGAAATGTTTTTAGAAAACAATTTAAGAAGCTTCCGTTTAAAAGTTGGTTTATTTATCCTATTGTGCGTAAGCGGATCGCTTCGTATCGTAATTGTTGACTGACAGTCGCTGGTAGCTGTGGGAAGCTAAGAACTGTTTTTTTCTTGAATCAAATAAACATTAATAATATTTGAATCCAATATGGCGGCCGCCACTGTAATTATTGTGGTCTGTTATTGGAACGGCAACTGACGTGTGAAACGGAATTTTGAACTGTTCCTAATGAAAATAGATATAATTTAGTTTAGGAATTATTTTGTTTATGTAAGTGACCGGTCAGTGTGCATTAACCGTAACAGCGCCAGAAGGTTTCAAGTGTTAGGAAGTAGTATCAATAATAATTAAATTCATTAACTGTCTATTGAAATTAATAATAAGGTTGGATTGAAGGATCATTTCATAACGGTTCTTGAACTTTGCAGAACATAACCTCATGACAGCAGCTCGAATTAGACTTCAATCTCCATGATAATGTTTTTTAATATGTCACTCAATTGCCAATTTTCCATTCTTGTATGTTCAAAAGTTTCAGCATGTATGGAAGGGATTGTAAAAGGTGTTTTCAAGGTTTTAAATTTCTATCTCATGAACTGTTTTAGATTATCATATTATTAACCCCCGACGGAAAAAGAGGGGTGTTATAAGTTAGATGTATGTTCCTGTGTGTTTGTGTATTTGTGTATATGTCTGTGGCATCATAGCTCCTAAACGGATGAACCGATTTAGATTTCGTTTTTTTAGTTTGAAAGTTAACTTTATCGAAAGTGTTCTTAGCTATGTTTGATGACAATCGGATTAGCCGTTCAAAAGTTATTGGCGTTTTACTGTTTGAATCGGGCTGCTCCCGCAAGATATCGTGTCATAATTATGTGTTCAATATATTGGCGATCGAAGCTTGTCTACTACTCGATAAATTATGTAGCTTGAATTAAACATTTGTGGGGGGTACTTAAAATTTTTAAACCTTTACTTCTTTACATGGAATCCTGATACCACAGGCACATATTCTTTCATTATCCGTTTCCTGACTGCACTCTCACGAAGCTCTTCCTCCAACGTGGTGGTCACTAGCGTCCCCTCGCCATTGTTCCCATATAACTAGCAGCTAATAATAGTGTTCCTATTACCGGCCGTGCCGTTATTGTGCAGATGGCCGTCATCCGTGCCGCAATGAGGATGCTGGGATGTTCGCTATTGGCTGCGCTGCCGGATGCTCGCCGTTCGCCCACTCGCGCGCACCTCCCTAGCGTGTCAATCTTTATTACTGGCAGTTAGTGCCGTTTATGTGACTGTTTGTGGGTATATAGGAGCTAGGTATCTATGTACCAGTAGACTACTGCTGGCGACTGAAGAGCTGCTTAGGTACTTTGATATTGTGAAACCGAAATACTTGCCTAGATCCGATGTAGATGAAAATTTCATGTGCTTATTGGATTACTGTGTGTAAGAATGTGTATAATTTCTATGATGGCGATTCTCACCACCGCTACAGGAGTGACCGCGATTGGAGCGCCACCCGCCCCAGTTTGGACGTGTACGTGGTTACCAGACCCCGGTGACTGGGCGAGTCGGTTGACATCCTGGCGCTCCGGTGGACCACTACCCGTACTCCAACTGGTCAGCGTCCGCTTTTCCGGACGACTACAAACCCCAGGGGGGTTATCGACAATAGGTAGTCGCCTCCCTTTCGTCCACTACAGCTCCCCAGCCAGGGACAGAGTCCTTCTGCCAACTGTCTCTTTAAGGATCTGGGGCCCGAAGGGTTAATCTTTGTTAGTTCGTGCCCTTTTGGATTCGGGTTCACAAGGCTACCAGACCATAGTTTGGAGGTCGTATTACGGCCGATTTCTAAATTGAGTATCGAGAACGAGTTCAGTATTTGTCAAACTATACCTGTCAAAATTTGGCATTAAGTAGGGTTTGACACGTTCTTAACCTCAAATACTCAATTCAGAAATCGGCCCGTAAAGTATGATTGCTCGCTTATCCCTTGGAGGGTTTAGACCAAAAGCTGGATGCGAAAAATACAATTCCGGTGGATGAGTGATTATTGGCGGAGCCCTATGATAGCAGTAGATGTCTTTTGGGTACGGACGTATTTCGGGAATGATCTTCAATGAACCTGAAAAACTGGATCAAAAAAAAAAGAAAATATATGTTTATTTGGGACACAGGCATCTTCTGAATAGAAAACCGTTGCTATTGCCCAAACCTACAAAAATAAAAAAAATACTTTAAAAATGTTGACAGCACTGGGTTTTCAACAGTTTTTAAGAAAACTCTAACAAACATTATCGTACAAACTTCGAAACTGAACATCTGAATAGAAATAACAATACTCCATCTCAATGTAATCCAATCAGCTTCATAATAAAATATGACAAAAATTAATGTTTATTTATATAACAAGCTCGAGTTCTATTTGACAAAAAAAGAAAACAATTTAAAGCTGACAGAAGCTCACTGAGCAGCGAAACGTATTCAAATATCGAAAATTGTTGACAAATTAAGTTCCCTACGACTCCCTTACCACTTGAGAACGACTCGACGAAATTTTAAACTGTCTAACAAAGATCCTGGCACCCTTCCTAAATTGTTATTTGATCTCTAATTCTGAGCAATAAAGATCATAATTATCTGCTTTCCAGTTTTCAGGATGCCTGCCTAAGTTTGTAAAGCTATACGGAGGGACGGTACCGAGCCGTTCGTTTTACTAGTTACTCAATTAGGCCTTTTGTATTTGTTTATCTGAGTTTGTATAGCGGCAGAAAGGGATAACAATACAATTCGATACGTATCAGAAAGAGACAGACTATGCAAAGTAATTTGAGACAGTTCTTTTCACTGGCGCGGTAATACGTTCCTATTTTGAATGGCAACACGAAACTGGCGGGAAATGCATTCAAATTGTGTTCTGTTTTTACTTTTTCTAATTTGTGTAATGGCGGCCAGGCGAAGGATTTTCTTTGATACTTTCTTTTCTGAAAGCTGTTTTGAAATGGTTGGAGTTGAGTTTTTAAATGCTCAAGGCATGTTTCCATTTCTTCTTCAGCGGAAATAAACGGACGGAAAACGGTAAAGGGAAACATCGCGAGGAAACCTGGACTTATAGTTAGCTTATTATAAGTTTGTTTGCTCCATTGTTACTGCAGGGGATAAACGAATAAATATAGAAAGGCAAGTTTGAAGTCAAAATCAAATAATAGGTTTGTGTGTAAGTCCTCAAGCTCATTATATGACTAATGCATTGATAAAAACAATTACTAACAGTTAGCAATTTCACAATCTATATAATTAAAATTCTCCGTCTGAGTGAACATTATTGACACTTGATCTTAAATTCCTGTCATACACTCAACTCAATAAGGATGGAACTTATTAAGCTGTCTGGAACACAAAAAAAAGTTATGCTGTAGTATTTCTCATAGTCCTCTGACATTTTTAAACTACTGCTGGAAGCTCTGTAGATCAATTTAAACTACTTACGAATATACGAAGTTAAAACAAATTATGCTACCACCCAATTTCTGAACTGATAATTTGAAGTATTCTTTTTAGGGTTCCGTACCCAAAGAGTAAAAACATGACCCTATTACTAAGACTCTGCGGTCCCTCTGTATGTCTGTCCGTCTGTCACCAGGCTGTATCTCATGAACCGTGATAGCTAGACAGTTGACATTTTCAAAGATGATGCCGCTATAACAACAAATACTAAAAAATCAAACCGACTTCCAGAACAAAAAACTACAAAGCAAAAAATAACTTTCTTTTCCGAAGTCGGTGTCTTTTGTATCCATTTTTTTCAGTTTTTCGACACCGACTTCGGAAAAGAAAGTTATTTTTTGCTTTGTAGTTTTTTGTTCTGGAAGTCGGTTTGATTTTTTGTTAAAAAGTTTTTAATTTTTCTCTTTTTAGTTTTGGTAGGTGTCTCCAATTAACATGATAATCATTTGTGGCCCAAGTACATCTCATGACGATTCCAATAAGCCCAAGCACGACTAGGATACATTGTTTTTTTTTCCAGAGTTCCGGTGCCTACCTTCCGGCTTCATCATCACAACAGTTCAATGATACCATTTTCATCAGTCCCATTCATTTATAAGTATTTGCTTCATCGTAGTCGGTTAACTATTCGAGATATTTTCTACCCGTGACATACTTAGCATTTAGGAGTTCAAGTGGCCATCTGTGGTCTTCTTCATCAGTTCCACTTCACCAAATTATACTTTCTGAGTGCAAGTGATTGCATTGTTGATGAAAATACCAAAATCACTAAATGTTTGCCTATAATATTTGAGGAGTTCCCTCGATTGCTCTAGGATCCCATCATCAGATCCTAACCTGATGACTATGGGACCAACTAGGTAGTATACCCTTCAAAACAAAAGAAGATTTTTTGAAATCGGTCCAGGCGTCTTTGAGTAATCGGGGAAAATACATAAAAAAAAAAAAAAAAGATTCCGACGAATTGAGAACCTCCTCCTTTTTTTGACGTCGGTTAAAAAGAGAATAAAATAAACATTTAAGTGGGGGTCCAGAACAACAAACGTGACTTGTTTTGCCGTTTTTTTGCGATAATGGTACGGAACCTTTCGTGCGCGAGTCCGACTCGGACTTTGCTGGATTATTTCAGACTAAAGCCGAGTTTTTAAATTCTCGTACTACAAATTCTTAATTCAGAAAGGGGGTAAATCATTAATTCCTATAGATAGGTGCTTTCTTACTTTTTTATTCAAGTAAAACACCAATTTTCTTACTAATAAATGCTTTTAAAGTGAAAACTTATTCAAAAGACGTACAACCCTTACTTTTAAGGTAGAAATCCACGCCACCCTCACCCCGTCTCTGATTGAGCAAATATCGTAATATGAATGAGACTGCGATCGCGACCGATGGTGCATAAAACATCCCCGTTACAAACCCAAACAAGCCGGGGATGGGGTTATGCAAGATTTACCTGGGTATGATTTCTTTTATGATTTCTTTTTGGATGGAAAAGTGCCATCATTGCGCTAAAGATTTTCGTTTCTTTAGTTTTTAGTGCTAAATTTTAAGAAGCTTCAGAGTGCCTAGTAGTAATGCCAGATTTTCCTATTAATTAATGAATATCATCAACCTGCCTTGCCATTTCTGAATTATGTTGGATCGGCTTCCAATCAAACCGGATAAGATAGAAAAAAAACTCATTTATTTGTCTCAAGCCACTAGAACACACAACATAAAACAGAAACGTAAAACTAAACAACAATAAAAAGAGCGAAAACAATATATAAATATATATAAAATTGTGTGTACCACGGCTCCGCCAAATAGGACCAGTTCAGCAAAATGTCTGGCAACTAGACCACCACAAGAAACCAGTATTTTACGATAGAGTCATTGTAGCCCTCAATGAGATGCAGGATAATTACGGGCTGCCTAAAACCAACACCACTCGCAGCACTTTACCCGCTTGCAGGAATAAAAGAGAAGTTGGAAGTGCCGGAGGTTCGAAAAGAAGTGGCCTGTTCTACCGAAAAACACAAGCAAGAGACAGATAGACGACACTTTTAATACAATGTGGACAAGCCAAGGGGCAGATTGAAGAGTCGGAAAAGCTTTCTGAGGCTCCAAAACCAATTAATAACAGCGGGTCTATCGAGGAAATGGAGAGACTATGGCTCCTCATACATCCTTCTCCGACTGACTATGTTGAGCCTGCAGAAAAGCTCCCTGCAGGCCACCAACTTCCATGGCCCACCTGGAAATCTTTCAGCAGACTCCGAAGTCAAATGGGTCGCTGCAGACACGACTTAGTTAGAAGGGGGTACTCCAATCACCTGCAGTGCGATTGCGGAACTACGTCCCAAACAATGTCTCACATCCTATCGTGCTCTCTGTGCAACAATAACTGCACCCTGGGAGGACCTTTATGAGGCAAATGAAAACGCTTGTGCCGTGGCTGAATTCTGGTCAAAACGTATATAATTGAGGCATCATCGACACGACGAAGAAGTCGATAGAGACACGGCTTGTCTCCTATCTGACTTCCACAACCCAATGACTAGGTAAATCTGACAAGGCTGTTCCTTGTATCACTATTTATTTTTCCAGGCATTGGGTATCATTCTTTCTAAACATGATTTATTCAATTCAATAAAAATAAAAAATATTAGTCGTTCTCTACCTCTTTGGTACAGAATGCCTGGTTTTTTTAATTTGAATGGTGATAAAAGAAATCAGGCAGTATATTTTTTTTTTTTTTTTTCTTTTTTAGAGGCTTTAAACTAGAGGTTTATGTCAGCCCCATCGTAGCCTTATAACTATTTTTCAACACACTTGCTCATAAAGTGGCTCTAATTACACCGCAATTAGGCACATAATGACACCTGTTATCAAACTGTGACTTTTTCATTGCTATTATTCACAAGTGAGTTATAGAGATTTTTTTTAAATTTATGGGTAGAGTTGCTTTGTTCTTAAAAAAAGTTATGATACAAAAAAGATCGTGCTCAATAGTACAAATGCAACACATTTCATGCAACTTCGTATTTAAATAGATAATTTCAACTTGTACGTGTTTAATATATAAAATTTTCACTCAAATATAACTTTTGTTTTTGTCTGTAATAAAGAAAACTTGAAATTTCCCATTTTGTACGTGGCTAAAACGATATCCGCGAAAAGCCAAAAAAAAAGAAAACTACTCTTTTTAGTCTATGGCCGATCGCCATTGTTAGATACATGAGTATCTCTAAGCAGTCTGTGGTTAGATGCACGCGCATAGGAAAACTGATTAATTTGGCCCGCCATTGCGAAAAAAAATTCACAATTCGTTTTCACTGTTGCAAATGTTTTTTTTGTATTATTTTCTTCACAAGTGTATTGAAAAACGTCGTATAATACACGTGTGTATTGATGATTACCGTCCTCGGCTCTCTTAAGACCCTCACCTAACGGCTCGGGTCTCAATGGCGCCTCAGCGGTAATCACCAACATTACACACTTGTACCATAATGTACTATTACAACATTAATATGTAAAATATAAAAGTAAACATATATTTATAATTGCTTTGGAAACATACATAGGTAATAAAAGGCTAGAATAATTCATTACACAAATAAAGATATGACTAGTTCATAAATCATTCCAGCCTCTTTTGAAGTTGGGTAAGATAAAATCCCTTGCAACACACCCAAATTAGCTTCACACACACCCAGGTCTTTAAATATTGTTTGTCTCTCAGCCCGGTTACATGAGGCAATATTCAATCGCCTATTACTCCATCCTTCCCATCGCTTCGCCACCCTCGATGGGCGATCCTCGGTAATGAACTGGGAATCGCGGCCGTGCGCAAATCCCCTTACTTTGTTGACGCACAATCATACACGCTGACACTTCGGGATTTACTTCACTTTGTACGTCTTTTGAATGGTTTTTTGACATGACATGTTTAAAATTGCAGTAATTTAAAAATAAAATAGCCCGAATAAGTCGCATTTTGGCAAGAAAAGCTCCTTATTAGATATTCAAAATGCTGCCTTTTATTTGAAAGAAAAAAAAACAAAAGAAAGAAAAATTGTTTATTTGCGCCAGGCATGACGCATACCATGAAAACAACAAAAAAACTTAAATACAATCATTACAAAGTATGCGTCACAACTACGCAAAACGGTCATCGCTCAGCATAATGCTGGGACTCGTGTGCGAGACAGCAGAGCCACAGCGCTGGTTTTCAACGCTAGCCGGTGTCGACTGGGTGACTCCGAACCAATGAAACCTTAGTGGCAAGTGACGGAGCGAACAGTTTTATTTGCTGCCCTCATCTTAAGGTTGGTCCCATAGATTTAGATCTAAATGCCAGCAATTTCTACAGTATTAGTTACTATATGAGCAATATGATTAATTTAAGATCCTTGACACCACTACTGAGCTATACTTTTGAAATCCCAGTTTAGCATTAAAATTTAAAAGTCTGAGCATTCACGCTTTCCAAGCCGGCAGAAGCTGTAAGCGGAAAACATATCGCAGTTGGCATGTTTAATCTTTATAACAGTGCGTCTACAAACTAAGACGCCTGCTCTAGTCATAGACTAATAAAATGTCCAATGTATTGCGTACGTTGTCTCTATAAAACGTTACACTTAAGAGTTGTTCCGCTAGTTTGTAACTGAGAGAGTTTTAGATTTATTTAATGAGCACAGCTAATTAGAAAAGCGATCTGGGGGAACTGAGAGCATAATAAAATGACTTGATTTGTTTCAACTAGCTGTATGAAGACATCTGTCTTTACACAGAAAGTTACACGGAACATGACGAGGGTTTATGGATTAAACGCGTTTAAAGTATTTCACGTTTCCTAGGTTTAACCCTTAATTTATCTGTTAGGTCCCAGGGACTCCGTGCGAAGTATTATATAGCTCTAAAAACTTAAATATCGCAGTTTTGTTTTCGTGCGTCCCTTCCTGAAGAAACGTGCCAGACACGGGGTGAAGAGGACGGGCACCTGTGTCTTACGTATTGGCCAGTTATTATGTCCAAGGAGTCCACTGGACTCATACGGGGTATTTATGTGACAAATATTATGTTTTGCTAATTTTTAATTTTATCAATTTAAATAATTGGTTACTCAATCCACTGTTACAAAATGTCTGTAGTACAAGACTGGCTCTGATGTGATGAAAAGGATATCCAAAGATGAAGAACGAAAACAACAAGGTTGACCACAACACGTAATAGTGCCAAACGAATTCTGAAGAATAAAGATGTGAGCATACTTTCTGATCATGAGTCTGAGACTGTTCACCTGACTCAAGCCACATGGAAGTACAGGATTTAGGTGAATATGCAAGCAGTTCAGGTGTGAACGCAAAATGGTGTACGATCATAAGGAGTTATCGCAGCCCGTTTTTTTAATTTTTTATGGATGTATCTAATTTCTTATTTAGTTTTAAAAAGCTAAATGACAGATATGTATGTTTTTTTTTTTATAGATTCTTTTACCAAATAATTACACACAAACACACATAAGCACAAGCTTTTTATCTCGTTTTACTTATTTTTTTTTGCTTTTGTTTATATAATACATAATCTTTTTTTTATATTCTTACGACTTATTGTCGGGCCTACGTTGTCTCCCCATATCTAAGTACATGGAAATATTGTAAAACCAAACCATTTTTAAAAGAGTAACCATGGAGTTTCTTGCCGGTTCTTCTCCATAGGAAACGACCAACCCGAACCGTGCACCTTTTGTCGACGTTTTATAAGTGCCCATGTAAGATATTTTTAATGTGAGTTATTTTTTTTGATATTGATTTAAAAAAAAGTGAAAAAATATATAGCCTACATATAGTTGCTCCCGTCTTGTTTTTTGTGTTTTTATGTTTGTAAATGCACCCACGATACAGGAGATAATCCTAAGTGAGGCCCAACATTAAAAAAAAAATGTTTTTGGGCGATGACGTATTAATTTAATATGATTTTTTATCACAAGTTCTACTCTAGTAAATTTTCATGTATTACTTAAATAATTTGGAACAACAGTGACCCTCGGCGTAACGTATTGAGAATGTGAACTCGAGAAATTTATCAAATTCTCAACTTCAAATTCTCAATTCAAAAATTGAGTGTGAAATAAGGTCAAAAATCCCCTTGATTCTTCAGACACATTGAAAATAATAAATGAAGCAAGCAAATGGATGAAAACGTATTTCCCACGTGAAACTATAAAACTAAATTAAAATAGAAACAAAACACGCACTAAAATGTTGACTTTTTTCAACAGCCATTCAAAATCGAGTGCTGTTTGCAAAATACAGCTAAATTGTGTAGAAAAGCCAACCCTTTGTCTTCCGAGGGTCGCCGGGACCCTTAGGAACACTTGATTAGTTGAGGGTTATTCGTCGTTTTGCGGTTCGGTTGGGAACTTTATGGACTAATTGTTATATTTTGACTTTATGTAGCATTGCAAGGGTTAAGCACTTGATTTTGTAAAAGTTCTATTGACTTTTCTTAAATAGTTTTTAATGTGAGGGCTTTTTAAATTGTGACTTTATTTTATTTGTATAGTTTCTTGTTCTGTTCGTGTATTGTTTTAATGTGAGCGTGAGAGAATGTATGTAAGTTAGTATTTAATCGTATCCGACTTGACTTCTTGATGTTTCTCACAGAACTTATAAGTACTTAAGTCGCAGTTGGTTATTGACTTTGTTTCGAGGACCTTTTATTTAAATTCTGCATGTATTGGAACGGTTTTAACAGTTTTGCTTTGTAACCTCCTAGGTCTTATTATTTTTACTTTGTCAGTTTCGGCGAAACTTTCCATCAGGGCGTAAATGCTCCTATACTTGTTTACTTCTATCGGGTGTAGTTCTTCACATTACGATGTAAATATACGCTTTTATACCACATATCCTATTTTCTTTCGAAATATCTCTTTCAAAGTAACTTTTCCACTAACGCAAGTTCGGTCATGCATGGAGTATTGCTTTCACCTCTAGGACGGATCTGCACAATACCAGCTTGAGTAGTTCGACAAACAGGCCTAGGCTTATCGGGGACGATGCACTGGTCGAGTCAAAGGATAGGTTAATTTCGGGGAGTGTGTGATAGACCTGCACAATTTGATTCCACCCAGCCCTTTCCATCATAGGACTACAAGACGTACGGCAATGCGCCATCGGTACATGGTGGATATACCACCCATAGGCTAGATAGTGGTCTATCACAAATAAAAACCATGAGTCCCCGCTTGGTTGAAGAATTAGTGATTGCAATATGTTGCCAGATTGTATAATGCTACGCCATTAATAAGGTACTTACGGGTGTAGAGGGGTTCTGCTGCTTGTTACCTGGTGGTGGTTACTGATAGTGGTAGATATATCCACGCTCTGATTCGGCGGAATGTTCACACGCACTTTGTAAAACACGCGGTAGGTCCCGCCAATACGGTGGCTCGAAGGACCATAAAGTTGTACGGGACAACTATAAATGATACAATGTTTATAATGATAGAAATCTATCTATTTATTGATATAATGTGGTGATAGTGAGTACACGCGGCGAAGACCGAACGCAAACTAAGGTAAATTGCGCACGCGGTACAAAACTGCTTAATTAACGTAAAAAGATATGAATTGTACGGGTGGACCGTACAGTATGCTTTTAAAATCAGTGTGTTTGTTAAACGAAAATGTCAATCTATCCTCGAAAATCTTGTCCCCCTATCCAATCTGACATTCCTCCATTGTTCAATCAATTGGGGAACATTTTTCTAGTGACCGGCGCTTCTGATAATGAACAGAGGTTCGTTAAATGTTTCAAGCGCCCTCAGCAGTCATCCGCCAGAGCATGAAGTGGATACTTCATCCTCTTGTGCTGGAGATGGACACGCGGCTGCCAAAGGATTGACGTTTTGGTAGCAGGTGAACTTTGAAAATAACTTTGATCGTATCTTATGGAAATTTGGAAGAATGGATTATGTAAAATCAATTTCCACAAAAGCAAACAGTTGGCAAATACGGAAAGCAAAGTAACGTCAATTAGGTACCTATATTTTTTCTAGGTACACATTATCACACCTGCAAACAAAGCATTATTTGTTCCCTAGATAAAACACGTACTAAGTAAATCTTCGAAGAAAAAAGGGCTTTATGAAATCACGGAATGTGTAAAGCGTTTGTGCGTAGTTATAGGCATAGACATACGTGGTCAATCAATTTTGATCCTCGTTTTTGCTCATAAGGCTCACCACGCCTCGCGGATTTATTCGCTAGATTTTTAAACCACTTATTGAATCATAACTAACACACACGGAGGATAAAACTTCGCGCGATTTATGTCTGTTTCTACCTGTTCATAGAGCTTAAAATATACGCGCGTATTTATATCGCGCCGGGATGCGGTGGATTCTGTGGCAGAACACAGATTTGATGCGGCTTTTTACCGCGCGGTTTTTTTTACCGCAAGCACAGATATTATAATACTAGCATACAGATGCCTCATCCCATACAAAGAATCCGTGCCGCGTAACTAGCGTTTTTCATCTGATTATACAGATAATTTTTTTGTAAATCGATCGCGTTCGGTGACGTTCCACGGCGATAGATAGATCACCATCTAATAATTAATCGATATCGATAGATAAATCAAGTAATCAGAATAATCAGTACAGTACGTCGCCGCGTCGGGACAGTTTCTTTGTATGGGACACCACTGCCGCAAATTCTTCAAATCCTTAAGTTGTAGAATGTGTGGCAAAAAATCGCGCTAATAAAAAGCGCAGTACGTGCTAAGCCCAAAGCCCAAGTTTACTTCATAGCGTAAAATAATAGTCGAGATAGAAAAACACCGAACCGTTTTTGCAATGTTTCCATTTAGGTAACTATTTATCATTACCTTCACCCCTCAATCTATTCCATAAAAAAACTTTTTGCAAAAAAATACTACCGACTTCCAAATACAAAACTACAAAGTGAAAAATAACTTAATTTTTTGAAGTCGGTGTCTTTCGTAGGTACCATTTTTTTGCGTTATGGACACCGACTTCAAAAAATTAAGTTATTTTTCACTTTGTAGTTTTGTATTTGGAAGTCGGTAGTATTTTTTTGCAAAAAGTTTTTTTATTTTTCACTTTTTAGTTTTACGTACCTAATAGGCAAGTTAGTAAGGGAACTATTTCGCCAGAATAGATTTCATGAAACTTGAACGTAACCGGTGAAATGAGAGATCTGCTTACCCCTTAAGAGCGAACTGGCGTGATGTTATGTTATGAAATGTTATA
The DNA here is from genome assembly GCA_964057195.1 of Orthosia cruda. NCBI lineage: Eukaryota > Metazoa > Arthropoda > Insecta > Lepidoptera > Noctuidae > Orthosia > Orthosia cruda. The sequence continues at coordinate 39,508,359 of OZ059836.1, forward strand.
AACAACAAACAGACATGCAATTGCAGAAATCCCGAGAGATTTGCCGTTATTTATTGAAGAGTTCTGTTGTATATCTCCGAAGTTCTTCATCAGATCTTCACCAAATTAAAATGGGACCAATTTCGAAACATACTTTTTCAAACAAAAAAAGAATTTTCAAAATCGGTCCACAATTGACGGAGTAATCGGCGAACATACACAAAAAAAAAAAAAAAAAAAACTTGAAGTCGAACATAGAACCTCCTCCTTTTTGGAAAGTCGGTTAAAAAGGGAAACAGTACACGAAAGCTCAGTAGATAACATAACAACTATCAACATTCCCATACTATGTAACTACATAGATATCTATCAAGAGGTGCGTTCCCATGCCTCGCGACCGCTTGACTTATGACACCGACACTCTTTGCATAGTCTTTCACTTTTTAGTATGGACGGGTCATTCGTACGGTGAGATGGCGTGGTAGATATGATATTTGGAAGAGCTTGATCGAAACGTACAAATCTATGACCTTTTTTTCATAAAAAAACTTTTTACAAAAAAAATATTACCGACTTCCAAATAAGAAAACTGCAAAGTGAAAAATAACTTTATTTTTGGAAGTCAGCGTCTTTGGTAGGTAGCAATTATTTGCGTTATGGACACCGACTTCCAAAAATAAAGTTTTTTCTCACTTCGTAGTTTTCTTTTTTGAAGACGGTAGATTTTTTTTGGAAAAAAAGGAGCTTCTATCGCAGGCCTTGAGCGCGGGTACCGAATCCAGAAATTCCGTAACGAAAAAACCTCACGCTCCAATGGTGATCAATGTGGACCTTATGCTAGTGAGAATAAGGGTCACTTTTGCTTGTCAAAGAAAAGCGACCTTATTTCAATGTGAATAAGGGTATTTTTGTTTTGTTTTTAATAAAGTTTTTGAATTCTGTGGAATCTGAGGTGTGGCTTGAAGGCCGTGCATCGTCTAACGTCGTTTCAGTTCGGCAGTCTTCGACACCAGTCTGGCGAAACTCCTATACAAAATAACGATGTATGAAACGGACGTCCTTTTTAATGGCGGCTATAATCCGATATAATTACGAAGAACAATGAGAGCTCTGGGATTATATAGGCCTTGACTCTTCAACAAATAGACGGATTACATCGACCGCCATTTTGACTGTCAGTCACTAGATTCCCTCTGGTCAGACGTTTGACAGTTAGTTTGTTATGGTTTTCTAAAGTTATTCTAAAGTTATATTTTTGCGTTTATATTGATTATAAGTGTATTAATAATCATTTTGTTGGAAGAAATTTGTTGTCATGAATGCCGCGCAGAGAAAGTATATATGATATTATATCTATATAAATGTACATCGCGCGAAATTCGATAATCACTTCTCAATATTGTTATTTTTTTATAAATGAATAATTTTGTTTTGGTGTGTCATTACACTATTTATACCTAATTATTTATACAAATGCTATGCAATAGCTTTACCGCGGCAGTCCCCGAGTGCCACACGTCTTTTTTTTTTTTTTTTCACTTTTTTGTTGTAACTATCTAATTGGCAAGTAATTTAGTAAGGTACCTATAATGCCTGAATAGATTACCCGAATATCATTATACTGAACATAACCGGTGAAATGAGAGTGTACCAAGTTGAACTGTACACATCTATCAAGGGGTACCCTTTAGAGCGTACTGGCGTGATATTATGTTATGAAATGGTATAAAAAATAAACAGACATGCGATTGCAGCAATCCCGAGAGATTTGCCGTTATTTATAGAAGAGTTCTGTCGTATATCTCCGAAGTTCTTCATCAGATCTTCACCAAATTAAAATGAGACCAATTTTGAGACATACTCTTTCAAACAAAATAGAATTTTCGAAATCGGTCCACAATTGGCGGAGAAATCGGTGAACAAAAACAGACATAAAGTCGAACATACAACCTCCTCCTCTTTGGAAAGTCGGTTAAAAAGCAACTTCATCAGCGACTTCCGATGCCAGTATGATCTGCTAATAATATTGGTTCCCATACAAATGCGGCAATTTCGCTATCCCAGTTATGGTCAGGTTCGGCACGGGCCATCAGTTTCCTTGAGCAAACGGTGAAGTCCACTGAAATGTGGTTGACAATACCGTTACTGCAGCGGCATCCGAGGCATTTCCTGTGATAAAACAATCACACTGTTTAGATTAGACAGCGAAAATCACTCGAGCAAAAATCTTTAAAAATAAACGTAAACGCAATCGAATTAGGAACAGAATCAGCGAAAGAATAAAGCATCGACCGTACCGATGCGGCGAAGCGATAAATATAGTTAAGCGAGAATTGTTCGCAAAAATACGCGTAATTTTAATTGCATCGCTGATAGACGCGCATTATCGCGTTAAGCACGCTCTCTGCCCGCTCCCCGTCGGCTGTAGCGTAGTCATTCAAGTTAATGCTTCTCTGATTTTTATGACAATTACTTGTCCTTTGTTCTGTCTAGTTTGATGAGTGGCTGTGTTTATTTTGGCCTTTTTTGTCTGAAATTTTTACGTTTTCTTCTCGTTAAGTTTATATTTCTGCTAGTTAACTTGCTTTGTTTAAGACAAGCGTGCTGTAAGGTCTAATAAATGAAGCGTATACTTGCTTCAAAACTTAATGTGTACCCACTCCTCCATTTGAAGATTAAAAGACTCTTCAAACATATATGTTCAAATAGATATTTAGTTATTGGGTTCAAAACTTAACATAGACTCTAGCAAAAAAATTATTAATTAAAAGTATTTATTTAGCAAACTTTTACTTACAATACTTACCTACCCATGAACGCAACCAATTTTTCTCCATAGGTCATAGTCATCATAAAAGTAAAAAGATAAATTACTTTTTTTGTGTCCATCTTTTCAACAGCAAATTCTCTTGCTTTGTCTTTCTAATACTTCTGATGTTATTCATTCTTCCTTTCATATTCAGTCCATCCTATTTTGGAATGCGCTTCTTCTCGATATCAGGACGGCCATCACTCAATATGCATTTAAGTAGAAGTTGCAACATTATTTTCTACACCATTAGCAGAATCGTTTCTTTTAATTTAATAAAAAATTAAAAGATGTTTTTTTTTATTTGAATAATTATTTCATAAAAAATTGAAATAATTATTGAAGTAAATATTTACTTCAACAATTATTTCAATTTTTAATGCACCTGCCATGTCATCTCTCCACCACCCTTGGTTGACTGGTAGAGAATGCCTCAGGCATTAAGTCCGCCTATGTACCTGTATGTTGCATGAAGTTTTAAATAAATAAAACAAATTGCAAAATACTGTTAGAAAAGATTTGGTCCCAAATTCCATTTTTATGAAAACAAAAATCCAATCGAAAGCAAATAACCCCGCATCACATTATACACCACACTACAGCAAACATAACACAGTAACACAGACAATCTCGGAGTATCATCTCAGCAAGCAAATCGAATCAGTCGCAATCCCACAGACATATTGTTCAGGAACGGATCCAATCTGCAGACTTATTCGTTGTCGGCACCCCCGCAACCCCCGTCGTAGCCGCGGGCGAAAGAGTCACGTTAACGAAATAATTTTGATATAGATTTACATGACAAATTTTTGTTTTGTTGATGGAATGCTGGCCTTAAAGACACATTCAAATAAAAGGATTAAAAATGAAAATTGCAGTAAATTCAAAGTGTAAAGTTGAGTTGGAATTAATGCACCACTCGTTGTGCTATGTTATAAAATACACATAGATAACATTTGGCACAATATATTTTATACCACACCCACTCGGAAAGTGTCTTATTACTCGTTCATAAACCGGTTACAAAGTTCGTAATTTCTCCCTTAAAAATGTGCGGCGGGAAAAGTTATATGGAATTTTATTACTGCCCTCCGAAGCAGGGCAGGAATGTTGTATGAAAATCCATTACTGCCCGGCTAGCTTTCTTTTGTTTTTTAGCAGCGAACATTAAAAAAATACAAACGTCAAACCTCAAAAAGGTTTTGTATGAAATAATTAGAAAAAGAGGCGGTAAACATACAAACCTCAAATCTCAAAAAGGTTTTATATCAAATAATTAGAGAAAAGAGGCGGATTTTTTTTTTGTTTTCTATTTTAATGAAATGAGGATGGCAACCTTGTTCTGCAATGCGAAAAAAAGCGCGGCAATTTATTTCGTTGCGTTTAATTTTGTTTTTAACTAAATTGATAATTTAACAGTACCTAGCTTTTAATTTTCCAAATAATTTTCCAAAATGTCATCTGATAGTGAAAGTGACGATTTTGTAATGATGACGCCACCAGAAATAAAAAATACAGCCCAAGAAGTCATAAATTACTTACTTTCTGGGAAGTCTCGAGCCAAATACGACAAAATTTATAATGATTTTATATTGTGGAAAAATAGCAAAAAAGCACAATCGTTCTCAAAAAACGTCCTACTATCATATTTTAGCGAAAAAGCGCAAAAATATAAGCCAAGTTTCTTGTGGTCCACATATTCTTTGCTGAAAAGCTCTTTGTCAGTGAAAAACAATGTAAATATTAAAGAATATGCTAAACTAACAGCGTTTTTGAAGCGGAAATCAGAAGGATTTCGCAGTAAAAAATCCAAAGTATTGACTACGAAAGATGTCTTTGATTTCTTACAAAATTCTCCAGACAACAAATATTTACTAATGAAGGTAACTATTGAACATTATCATTGTACCTAATTGTTATACTTTATTTACGGAACTATGATAGCAACTTATGATTTTTATTTATTTACAGGTAATTTTAATTCTGGGCATAAATGGTGCCTGTCGTTCTCAAGAGCTTTTGGATTTAACTACTGACGACATAGAGATCCGTGAACATATAGCCATAGTCAAGCTTCCCCGAACAAAAACTAAAATAGAGAGGAGTTTTGTTGTAACAAGCGCGTTTTGGTACAATTTAAAAACAATAAATGCGTCATACAAGTGATCGGAAAGAACAAAATAAGTTCAGTACCGAAAGAAATAGCCTTATATTTAAAACTCGCAAATCCTGATCTCTACACTGGGCACTGTTTCAGACGGACTTCCGCAAACATCCTTGCAGATACAGGCACTGATTTAACTGCAATAAAACGACATGGTGGTTGGAAATCGTCCGCTGTCGCAGAAAGTTACATCGAAGATTCCATAGAAAATAAAAAACACATTAATAACCAAAAATCAGGATCAATCAATTAACATAACAAAAAGTCCCCACAACCTTCAACGAGCACAGTGCGAACAGCCTTCCTGGAAGAATATGATTCTACTCAAACTATAAAACTAGCTCTTCCCACAAACACAAGTGTACCAACAGCAGAACCAAGTATCCCAGTTTTATCTCAATCATCTCACACAAGTATTAGCCTTCCTGGAAAAAACGTCACTATAAGTTTAAGCCATTGTAACAATTTTAATATAAACTTTAATTAAAGAAATATTGTATTTTATTTTCCTCGTAGGTGTAGTATAAAGCACTATGTATCACTCGGGAGAAAGTTCTATTTCTGTTCTCGAGTTTCCTTTAAGCCCTCCGCTGCGCGTCGGGCTTAAACATACTCTCGAACAGAAATAGATCGTTTTCTCCCCTCGGTGTACAATGTACTATTAAAAAGAGGACTCATAACATTGCATTGAGATTGAAACTAACAGAAATAAAATTGATAATAGATACTACACAAAATTTTGATTTTTAGCATAGTACCTAACTCTTTGAATTATTCTTGTTTCACAGCTTAATTGAATACAAAAATTTAAATATTTCACCAAAACTAACGCACGTTATAATACCCAGTATTCCAGTATCCCCCATATCTTACAAACACTCAGTATTAAAGAAACCCAACTCCTAAATTCCTCGCCAGTCATCAGGGACTTGCTACATTACTTATTCATTGGCAACTAAACGGGGCATGAACCATTGGGTTATGTTCTCATTCAGCCATCTCTGCTCGGCTCCTAATTGTGTGGGGATGTCGGTGTCGGATTACTGAGGGTCTCTATGATGATGGGAAATGGTTAATAGAATTTGAATTGAAAGTTTTTGAACCACTGGACGGTGTCTTTATAGTGTTTTGTTTTTGTGTCTAGTTTTGTTATATTGTGATTCTGTTGAAAAGTTAGATTGTTATATTTATACCTTCGTTGTGTAAATATGTCTGTAATATCCTATCTTACTTCCTTCTATCTTATATTATTTATTTTTCTATCTTTATATATAAAAGTGAAAGGTCACTCATTCACTCATCACGAAATTCGAGAACCGCTTGACGCATCTTTATGGATGAAATTTAGCAGGGAGGTTTCTCAAGTGACGTAAGTGCGCACTAAGAAAGGATTTTTGGCAATTCCACCCCTAAGGGGGTAAAAGGGAGTCTTGCAAGTTTGTATGAAATTTATACAGTTTGTAAATTGGACATGTGAAATTTTACATTTACGCTCATGATTGAAAAAAAAAAAATCATTTGGTTTTTGTAAATTTCACCTGTAAGGGGGTAAAAAGGGGGTTGAAAGTTTGTATGAAGATTTTACAGTTTGTAAATTGGACACATTAAAGGAGAATGCTCATGGATGTATGGAATCCCGTACCATGATGCATCAAAATTAAACTTTGTTTTTTATAGACTACACTGATCATGTTAACTCTTACAAAAGTTCTTTTTGAAAACAAAACCCGGCTTTCGGAGTTATTTTATAAAATCGAAAATAACCTAAAATTTGGTCTCTTTTGTACGACGCTACCAACGACGTAATTTATATAGACACGATATACATGGATGTTATAATTATTTATTACACAAAAGAAACGATTACTGGTTCGTATTTTCATCAAAAATCGATTCTATTAGATACATTCTATCTACATCTTTATGACCGGCTGTGAACGGCCAATTAACCATAGATAAAATAATGATAATCTTTTAAATAAAGATTCTATTATATTCTAGTTTATTTTTAATTAATGTAGAATCGGCTAAGTATATTTTTATAATGTGATCATGACTCTTTCAAAAATCAAGGGTAAGTTAATCATATCATGTGAAACGGAACGTTATTTTAAGGGAGTAGTATAACAATATCCATACTTTTTAACTCAATATTAAATTCCCTATTCAAAATTCAAATCCCCGACGCATAATGTCGTAAAAAATTATGAAACTAATTACTATATAATTTTGGTCTTGATGCGTGAGACTTTTGGTCTTGGTACCACTTTTGGTCATTCTCCTTTGAGATTTACGCTCATGGTTGATACAAAGAATTGATGTGGGTATTTATTGGTTTTCGGAAATTCTATCCCTAAGGAGGTGAAAAGGTGGATATTTGTTGAACTTATATATTTGAAAGTTGGCATAAATTCTCACCTAAGTAAATAGTGGATTATATAAGCAGGGATTTTTTGAAATTCAACCTTTAAGGAGGTGAACTAAAAATACATCTGTAGGATTAAATATGTTTAACGAAATCGCGGGCGAAGTGCTAGTAATATTATTAATGTGACTCTCATCGGCTGAACGCCAATGAATGAAACTTGGACAAATGATAGCACATATGTAGATTACAACCTGGATTATGGACATACCTATTTAGAATACTTTTTATTCCGGTATGATGGCATGTTCTTTTGGAAGATTTTTCACCTGGATAAAGCTGCGTACATTTATAGTTCTCGCCAAACTTCTTAGCCGCCCTGAAGTTGGCTACAATAGCTGCGTAGTAGTAAATCTCAAAAACAGCACCGTTTAATGTCTTGCGCGTCAGAAAGCCAACTTCAGGGCGGCCCAGAAGTTTGCCTTTCTTTCTTTCTTTCTATACAACCGTAAGGAATCATCGGCCCAAAGTCGTTTTCATGCTCTATTGAGCAAAGGCCTTCTCCAAGCACTTGAAGAGCAATAAAAGGTTTGAATATCATAGTAATGACACTATTCCTCTCTAACTCTTTTTAAAATACCTTTGTATTCAATTCGTACGACGCTCATAACTTCATTGCGGTCATACATACCACTGACCGCAATAGATAGTCAAAGTCACGGCATTACATCAGAACTGTTACTATAAATACAGCTACGGACGGACAGACAGACCCACCGCAGTGAGACGGTACTCGAACATCAAGTATGTATAGTCTCACTGACTAAATGAAAGGAGGTATCAAATGTATGTAAGTGAAAAGAGTGCTTGATAGTACGATTGATTTCAAAATTATTATATGAGATTTTGCGTAAGAGAATTAGCATCGAATTATTACCAGGCCTCGGACCTTTCATGCAGCTGTGGCAGGCCTTACATGCACCTTCTTTCTTTCTTTTCGTGTGAGGTGTGGCCACCTCTGGTGTCAGAGTTAATTAAGCCGCCCCTAGGAAACCCCACAGGCCTCTGACTTGGCTATTTCAGACTTACATTATAACTATATAAGTCCAGGTTTCCTCACGATGTTTTCCTTCACCGTTGCCTGTGATGTCCAAGATAAACTTAGAAAGTACATATGAATTTGAAAAAGTCACATTGGTACTTGCCCGGATTCGAACCTACGACCAAGCACGACAGGCGAGGTCTTAGCCACTGGGCCACCACGACACAAATAACAATAACAATAGAATTATTTTACATTTTTACCTGCCCCGGGTAAAAATGTTAAATAATTACCATAGTCCTTTTTTGTAATATTATTATGTTGTTTTACAATTTATATAATTTTTATTTTTAATATTTTGTCATTTTATAATATTCTACATTTGACATTGTTCATTGACGTTTCTGTCATTTTTATAATATTTTAATTATTATTTTTAATGAGTATTTTTTTATTGTATTTTGGATTTTTATCTGTTTATAATTTAATTCGGAAAGCTATGGGGGAGACCTTTGCCCAGCAGTGGGACAATATAGGTTGAATGAAAAAAAATGTATGAGTGTATATACACTGGAATTAAGTCTGATATAAATAAAATAAAATTTCTTTTAACATTTTTATACAGCCCTGCAAATATTCTCTACAGAACCGTCTTTTCTTGAACATCATTCACACATATTATCAAAATTGACTTGCTTGGTGATCGCAATAACCTGACATCAGCAAATATGCGGAAACTACAGCTGTTTGTTCTGTACCGATACCCATTTCAGAAAAGGGGTTGGCCGAGTTATGATCGAGAATCAGACGTAATATGAGCGCGAGTTTATATACTTAGCCTCTGAGATATATTTCAATTACTCTTACCGTAACTACTAAAACCTTGTCATAATCTTCAAATCTATCTTTAAAACAACCAACATATTCTTTACTATCAACAATCAAGTCTGTATCTCCAAATTTTATTTCATTCATCCCATCTCCGAAAACAGTCTCCATATTGCGACTTGCGACACAGCTATACCGTTCCCTGGAACCGCTCGAGGCGTCTCCAATATCTGCGGCCGGCGGACCGAGCTCATCTAGTTATCCGAGTACGTTCAGAATAACTCTTTGTTATACCTATAGTGAGCTATTGTGCTCTTTGTGGCCCTAACTTCATTTGTAGAATCGTTTTGATTTTTGTTCTTTGTTTAAATAAGTTTTTTTTTTAGTATTTTGATGAATGCTTGGGCTTTTGGAAAGGGTATTAAGTAATTGGTGGTTGATTTTGTCAAGAACTAATCCCCGATTGCCGAATTAGGAATTGAAAGTTAAGTAGGTATTCGTACGACTTTACTAGAGCTTCAAAACCTGTTAAACTACAGCACTACAGTTTCTTAACTTTCTTACTCAAAATTCTCAAATCCAAAACCGGCAAGGCTGTGTTGTCAACTTGTCAGTGGTAACTTCTATCTACCTTCCTTTCAGTTCAGTAGCTTCTTGTAACGCTGCATGCTATTAAGTGTTCTTATGCTCATGCTTCATCTTGAACACAAGTGACTACAATACCAAGAACTACTGGGCTTTATTCCAATGCAGATCACTATAATTTCTACTCAGATGTATTCGAAATCACTCCATCAACGAAGCCCCAAAACAATACATTTCAAATCTAATCCGTTCAGAATTAACAGCATTATCTTCTGCCGAGATTACCTCTCGTCTCATGTAAACGAAGTCCACAGTCCCTTTGTGAGCTAGAAACGTTTATATTACACTTTAGCAATGACGTCACAGCCTCAGGCCACCAATTACGAGCACAAAGTCACCCTGGCTCGCATCTCCTCGCTTCCTTCCTGACAGCTAATGTCATTCTGAGATCGCTACCACTGCGGGTAGTTGGTGGGCTTATTACGTATGAAACAGCAATCAGCAATAATTGCGCAGTCATCGCACGATCAATGTCATAAAAATCGGGATTACCTAAACAATCGTTTGCTAATCGCTTGCTTTTTGTCAAATGTACTTATTTCGAAAAAACGCCACTATCTAAAACTTCAATACTTGTGGCAATTTATTGGCAATCGACCAACAATAAAGGTAAAAGAAATCGCAATTTGATAGTCAAATTTTCTCGCCTTTCGATGACTGTCGCACAGACTCGCACTGCTATGCTGTCTAAATCCATACGTCATAAGAAATAATCGCAATTACTATGCGATAAAATGCATATTATAGTTAACTAATTGTTCCATACAGGCAACACTGTCGAAAAATTGCTATGGTGTGGCTATCGATGATACAAAATTCGGATTCACGATTGAAGAGCAATTATTGCGCAAAAATAGCTATCGTTGTGCTCTTGCAAGATGCGTAATAAGCCTGCGGGTAGTCGGGTATTGCGGGTAATCGCAAATTGTTTTAGAAATTGCTTTGGGTGTACTGCTAAAGGTTGAAGTAATAAGTTTGTTAATGAAAATGAGGAGTAAATATCATTTACGTGTTCATTTTGAGATAATGAAGATGTTGTTATTTTGTGGAGCGGTTTTTGGATGACGATACTTGAGTGCTTCCGGTGCTCCTTAGGCCTTGGGCAATGAGGAGTCAGGCTCTCTAAAATTCCTACTTATTTGAAATCTTCAAATCACATGCAGTTATGAACAAACGCTCATGCAATCTGGCATAAAATGGCACCAGTTTGATTTGAAGAAGGTGGTAATTTTAAGACAGCAAACTCAACATCACAGTTTTTTAAGTACACTTATCTAACTTTAAAACCAATACCTACAACCCTACTCAAATTGCTTTACTGATTGCTTTAAAAGTTACAATTATAGTTGGATAAACATTAAGCCTATCCTTCTAAATATCCTATCCAAATTGTTTCCCTTCCTAATTCAAAATTGGCGCCATCCCGCTGGTGCCGCGCTAGCGCCTCACTGCGGTGAGAGTGAAAACTACGACTTGAAAAAATGGCGAAAAGCAGATAACTGCTCCCGCGCTGGGTCCGATTCAAAATAGGGTTGAAAATTACCCAAAAGGCTTCGCTAGAAATTGATTAACTGATTGGTTCTCGTAATCCTCCTTGTGAAGTGAAATCAAGCAGAAACGTGAACTTGTAGTGCATATTGAATATCCGCCACGCCGGCCGGCCCGGACTCCCGAGTGTAGTGGTTACCTTCAATCCCTGCCTATCCAGGTGAGTGTTTATACTTTTTCTCAACGCAAGGAATCGCAGGGTTGGGATTGCCAACATCGGAGATTGTAATTGTTTCTGCGGACGAAGTCCAATCATTTCTTTTTGGTGCCTCCTGTGCGGATTTCTACTTACCCTCACATTCTCTTATTAATCATAAATTCTCGTTTTAATGAGTACATATTGCGTTGTAATATCGTGTATTCTTATTAATTTAATAAGTAACAAGTAAGAATCACGATTTAAATAAATACATTTCATAATTTCTATTAACGGTACAACGCAAAAGGTAGGTCCAATTCAAGTCGGGTTCCCGTACAACGTGCCAAGCTGGCCAGCGGACCACGATTGTACCTAACCTACTCTCATTGATCATTATTATTTATTCAGGAAATTTAATCGTATTTAAGGTTTAAATTGAAACCTTCAATTCAATGGGTATTTCTTGTATGACTATTTCTTGCAATAGCTGATGTTGGTATAAAGCTAATAGGAATGTTTCATGGTCAAATAGTTGTGCTCGAGAAATTACCTATCCACCTACATTTTATTACGAATAAAAGTGATAACTTATAGTGTCTAAATCGTAATAGGTATTTATACCTATATATTTAAATTCATAACTTGTATTACTTGCCAAAGTAGGTACGCATAATAGTGCCTAAAGTATATTCCGCTTGCAGTTCGGATAGGTACTTACCTACCTACCTTCTCATCTCATTTATAAATCGTGAATACGTAAGTTAACAAAATGTCTGATGAAGTTGAATTACAGGCGTCCCTTAAAAGACGCGAATATGATTTCAAGTGTATGCAGATTATCTACGATTTGTCCAAAGATGTTCTGAAGGATAGTTCTAAGCTATCTTCTTTCAAGGCTAGATACAAGAAGATTGATCAGATTAGGGCTGCTTTTATGGAGTCTAGCGAAAATATCAATAGATTACAGTTAAAGTTAAAACCCAAGTCAGAAATAGATTTGAGTGCGATGTTGTCATTTGATGATTTGTATTATGCGTCTATCGAAGTTGCCGAATCTTTGTTTGCGACGTCGCTGCCTGCGCCCCACGCGTCTGCAGTCGCCGATCCGTCCGTACATTGTCGTCCAGAAGGTTCTATTGTTCAAGTGAAATTACCTAAATTGAAAATTCCGCATTTCAATGGGAAAATAAAAAACTGGCAGACGTTCAAGGATAGTTACATCCCGCTTATTCATAACAATAGTTCACTTTCGGACACGGAAAGGTTTCATTATTTGCTGTCTTGTTTGTCTGGGTGTGCACTGACCTTGGCCAGGGGCGTACCTATAACCGAGTCGAATTATTCCGTGGTTTTCAATCTTTTATTAGATCGATATGACAACAAGCGTATATTAGCAAATACTTATCTAGAAAAAATATTTAAATTAACGTCTGTTAACAAGCCGTCACTTGAAACTTTATCCGAACTGACCAATGCGTTATATGAAAGCGTAAATGCGTTACGTGCTTTGCAAATTGATGAGCTAAGTGAATTTATTTTATTTCACATTGCATCGCGATCACTTGACCTTGAAACTAGGAAACGGTTCGAGTTACAAAATAATCACGAGATTCCTAAGTTCAATGACTTAATTGTTTATTTACAAAATTATATAAAGATTCTGGAAGTTAGTCAACCTGTCTCGGTTTCGACTACTCCTCATAAGGCAGGACATAAGGGTCAGCAAAGGTCATCATCATTTGTAGCATCTACGAACCAAAGTAATAATAATAATGCATCGGGCTCATTTGTTTGTTTATGTTGTAATGAAAATCATTATATTTACCGATGCGGCAAGTTACATTCTATGACACTTGAACAGCGTCAACATTTCGTTAAGAAATTGAACCTATGTGCCAATTGCTTAAGGCCCGGTCACGATAATAAGAATTGCAAATCTAAAACCACATGTTTTGTTTGTAACGCGAAACATAACACGTTATTACATGTTGAAAATATAAGTTTATTAAGGTCTACTGTTAATTCAAATGAGAATAGCGAAAGTTCCGCTAAAGCTACGAGCACACTTACTTGTATTACGTCACAAACTTCGAGTCCAAATTGTAGTACGAAGATTCTTGGCTCAGCGGTAGTTCGTTTACGTCACGCAGACGGCTCGCTCCAATGTGCACGCGCCGTTATTGACAGCGGTTCGATGGATTCTTTCATTACCAGCGCATGCGTGCGCCGCCTTAGTTTACGTATAAGAAAATGTAACTTGAACGTTACCGGTCTCGGACAGAGTAATGTTTGTGACATAAAAGGTTATACTTTCGCTTCAATAATACCTCATTCTTGTGAGTCGCCTAAGTTTGACTTACCTTTAGTAGTTTTGCCTAAAATTACTTCCTTGCTGCCTTCATCAACGTTACCGTTGCACGTCAAGGATCATTTCAAACATCTTGATCTCGCCGACCGCGACTTCGATAGATCCGGTCCGATCGATCTACTGTTAGGTGTCGAGTGTTTTGATCAAATATACACTGGCTCACGTTTCACTCCCGGTCCCGGATTACCTTGCGCCTTGTCTAGTGTATTCGGCTGGGTGATAAGTGGTCAATATTTTCATAACACACCACCTAACAATATTCACAGTGAATCCGTTACGTCACTCCTCGCGTCCTCTTGCACGCTCGAAGATATCGTTCAACGGTTCTGGGATTCTGAAGAACCGCCGAAATGTAAAATTTCCGGTCCTGAAGATGATCTCTGTGAACAAATGTATAAACAGGATACTTACCGTACACGTGAAGGTCGTTACGTGGTACCTATAATGTTAAAGAAGGATGCGCCTTCTTTAGGCGATTCGTCTCGCCAAGCTTTTAATCGCTTTCTCAGCTTAGAAAGGCGTCTTATTAATCAGACCGAGCTGAAAGCTGATTATAAGGAATTTATGCACCAGTACGAAGAACTAGGACATATGAAGCCTGCAGATTCTTCGACTACTGATCGTTACATAATTCCACATCATTGCGTCGTGCGTCCAGATAGCTCTACGACACGACTCCGGGTAGTCTTCGACGCTAGCAGTCGGACTACAAATAATCTTTCTCTGAATGATTTAGTTCATGTTGGACCGAAACTTCAAATTGACATTGTCGATTTAGTTACGAAATTCCGACTTCATAAGATTGTCTTCACTGCGGACATCTGTAAAATGTACCGTCAGATATTGATACGTCCTGAGGACAGGTGTTATCAACATGTTTTGTGGCGTGCCGAGCCTAACGAGGCTTTGAATGAGTATGAGCTTAATACCGTGACTTATGGAGTCAGCAGCTCCCCATACTTAGCTATTCGCACTCTGCGTCAACTTGCTGAGGATCACGGTTCTGAATATTCAAGCCGCGCCGCTCAAGTTCTTTATGAAGATACATTCATGGACGACATCACTACGGGATGCTCATCTCTTGATGAAGCGAAACAATTAAAAGAGGATGTTACCTCGTTATTGTCAAAGGGTCATTTTGAACTTCGTAAGTGGAGTACGAATACACCAATTCTTTTGTCTGATGTTCCTCCTGACCATCTTCAGACTTCTAAATCCTTCGATGATGCTGGAAATGAGTTTGTCAAGATATTAGGGATACGGTGGAATCCATTGGATGACAATTTCTCCTACAAGTTTTCAGACTCGTTTGACGTTAAATTTACTAAGAGATCTATCCTCTCTATAGTGGCCCGCATTTTCGACCCACTCGGTTGGATAAGCCCGGTAGTGTTTTCTGCAAAGTCGCTTTTACAAGAAATGTGGCGCTTAAACTTAGGTTGGGACGAAGCTATACCACCACAATTGGCTAAGGTGTGGCATTTAATAGCAGCCAACTTATCTGATTTACAGAATATTTCACTACCGAGACTGATTATGCCCTCTAGTCCTGCCGAAGTGCATTTGGTAGGATTTTGTGATAGTTCACTCAAAGGGTATGGCTGTTGTGTATATCTTTGTGTTGTTGTGGATGAAGTTACCACGGTCACTAACCTGTTAATAGGTAAATCTCGAGTGGCTCCGTTAAAACCGACAACGATAAATAGACTCGAACTAAGCGCAGCTGTGCTTCTAGCGCAAGTTATGTCACACATGCACAACTTACTCAAGTATAAAATTCACATAAATTCTATGAAAGCCTACTCGGACAGTACCACCACTCTTTCTTGGCTCAACACGGCACCTCATTTGCTAAAAATGTATGTAGCAAATCGAGTCGTGCAAGCAACCGATTTAATTAGTCCCGAAATTTGGTTTCACGTGTCCACTGAGGATAACCCGGCCGACTGTTGTAGTCGCGGTGTTCTCTGTTCAGAATTATTTGATCACCCATTCTGGTGGAGCGGGCCTTCTTGGTTGCAAATGTCGCCTAATAAATGGCCTTGCAAACGTACGTTCCTCGTAAATGCAGAACTGCCGGAATTAAGAACTTCAGTTCCAAGCAGCCTACACGCTACTCAATCTGATAATCCGCTTCTGACGTTAACTTCTAAGCTTTCTTCTCTGACAAAGATTCAACGAACTTTGGCATGGTGTTTCCGTTTTATATCAAATGCAAAGGTTGTTTATTCAAATAGAAATTTCTCCTCCCTTAGTAGTTCTGAACTCGATAAATCAATGAAGATGCTAGTCAAGTTTACTCAAGACCATTATATGTCGTCTCACGTCAGTCAAGTGAAAAATCATGAACAATGCGACAAGTCGATTCAAAAACTGTCTCCTTTTTTGGATGAAGATGGTTTATTGCGAGTGGGGGGACGCATCGATGAAGCTAATCTATCGCCATCTGCGTTACATCCTCTTCTCTTACCTAAATTGAGTCCTTTGTCGAGGCAGATTGTCGAACATTTCCATCTAAAATATCTGCATTGCGGCCCTCGGACTTTACAGTCTCTAATTCATAGAAGGTTCTGGATAATTGGGTTGAGACTACTTATTCGTACCGCACTCTCAAAGTGCGTGCGTTGCTTCAAAGTAAAACCAGTGTCCAGTCAACCCATGATGGGCAAGCTCCCTGCCGCTCGTCTTCAGCCCTCTCGATGCTTCCAAACCACAGGTATTGATTTCGGTGGCCCATTTATTATAAAGGAAAGTCGTCGACGTGGAGCAAAAACCTATAAAGCATACATATCTCTTTTTGTGTGCTTGAGTTCGAAAGCCGTCCATTTGGAGGCCGTCACTGAGTTGAGTTCTGAAGCATTCCTCGCGGCTCTTGATAGATTTGTTTCCCGTCGCGGAATGTGTGATACAATCATTACAGATTGTGGCACCAACTTTGTAGGTGCAAACAAATATCTTAACGAAATAACCGGCGAGCTTCGCAAACATCAAGCTGACATATCAGATGGTTTGGCTATCCGTCAAATAAAATGGAAATTTAACCCGCCAGGTGCACCACATTTCGGTGGCATATTTGAAAGTGGCATAAAGTCCACAAAATATCACCTTAAGCGTGTAGTTGGTGCTCAAGTTTTAACTCTGGAAGAGTTTATTACGATTCTCGCTAAAGTGGAAGCTGTGTTAAATTCACGCCCGCTTTGTACTTTGTCTTCAGACCCGCAAGAATCGAACGTCTTGACTCCAGGACAGTTCTTGTCGGGAGGTCCTTTAGTTTCACTACCTGAAGAACCTGTTAGTGACTGCTTATGTCCACGTTCTCGTTGGCAAATGCTCAAGAAAATAACTCAAAGTTCTTGGCTTGCTTGGCAACGTGATTATCTGCATACGCTTCAACAAAAAACTAAATGGTTCAAAGATACACCTAACCTTAAAATAAACGGCTTAGTCCTGGTTAATGAGCCTAATCTGCCTCCTTTACTATGGAAATTAGCTCGTATAGAACAGATCCATCCGGGATCTGATAACATAGTTCGGGTTGTGACTCTTCGAACTGCAAACGGTAAAACTATGCGCAGACCAGTAGTTAAGGTTTGTCCGCTACCAATTAATTAACTATTATCTTATATCTCGAACAATATTGTGTATTGATCAGTATTGTTCAATTAAAATAGTTTAAGGTACTTAGGTAATTGTGCTTATTAAGTAAGAATTTTATATTTCTCGAGCACTGCTAGTTGTACTCTGGCAGTCCTTTAACTTGCGAAATCCTGGTCGATTTCGAGTGGGGGGAAATGGATAAACATTAAGCCTATCCTTCTAAATATCCTATCCAAATTGTTTCCCTTCCTAATTCAAAATTGGCGCCATCCCGCTGGTGCCGCGCTAGCGCCTCACTGCGGTGAGAGTGAAAACTACGACTTGAAAAAATGGCGAAAAGCAGATAACTGCTACCGCGCTGGGTCCGATTCAAAATAGGGTTGAAAATTACCCAAAAGGCTTCGCTAGAAATTGATTAACTGATTGGTTCTCGTAATCCTCCTTGTGAAGTGAAATCAAGCAGAAACGTGAACTTGTAGTGCATATTGAATATCCGCCACGCCGGCCAGCCCGGAGTCCCGAGTGTAGTGGTTACCTTCAATCCCTGCCTATCCAGGTGAGTGTTTATACTTTTTCTCAACGCAAGGAATCGCAGGGTTGGGATTGCCAACATCGGAGATTGTAATTGTTTCTGCGGACGAAGTCCAATCAATAGTGTTTCACTAACGATCTTTTAAACGAATACACGAACGATATCCTTGTACTATACTGGTTGTATCCCCCCAGCTGGTCGAAGCATGTCGTGCGATGCGACGATATATTACCACTCGCAATATAGCAGAGAACACCTCCGCGATGCTACGCTATTATTTAACGCTATGTTCACAACTCTATAGTAATTTTAGGGGTCAGCAACTTTTTGCTAAAATGACCACCTATGTTCACACTTTAATCTTCGGTATTTGTTTTATGACTTTGGTTCGTGATTGACCACTATCTCATCTAACGGTAAGCGATGTTGTGTTTTCAATCAATTTCAAAAAGGAGGAGGTTCACAATTCGACTGTATGTTTTTGTATGTTTGTTACGCTATTACTCCACCAATTATTAACTGATTTTGATCATTCTTTATTTATTTGAAAGCTGGTGCTTCTCATGTGGTCCTATTAAAATTTGATCAATGATGCATATTTTAATGGTGCGTATTTTCATGGTAATTTAAGGTTAGTACCAAAATTAAAAAGATTTTTTTTGCATGAATATTTGTTTATCTTGATTAAAAGCAGGGACTGAAAGCGGTTACGGTTAAAGGTTAAGATACCTCAAAAAAATATCGGTACCCCTTTAAAATAAAGGTAGAGCTATACCGATACCTTTATAAATAAAAGTTGGGCTAAATAACGGTTTAACCTTAAAACGATGTCGGTACCGAAAAATATGCGAGGGGCGCGGGGCGGGTGCGCGGGGATGTCGAACACGTTAGAACTGTGTACAATTTGTTTGCTGAACCTACTCTTTTACTCAACTCTATGTTCGTTGCCGACTGTGTGCCGCGCAATACGTTTTTATTTTGTCGATCTATTACAACCCTTATTACAAGGCAATAAAGCCGACTTTTGCATTCTCTAGTTAAAGTCTCAATTTTTATTGTAAAGCCAATGCTGAATTGCAGTTATCGCACATTAGCGGAATTTTAATATTGATTTAGTTAGTTAGATTCTGGAAGCCGTCGCGTAAACCCAAATTCGTTAGACTTATCTCGAGAGATACAAGAGATTATAGAAAGTCGTTATTTCGGTTGGTGTATTTTCGTGTTGGTGTAATAGAACTTTAATCAAAAGTGTAATTGTGGGTTTTTGTGAATAAATAAGTGGTTTGGTAGAAAATAGTTTTTTTTTTTTAAAAGATCTACGGGGTCGGCCGTGTAACAGATCGCTGATACTCTGATAGTTCATCAACTTAAATCAGTGTTGGACTGGGTCACTGGGATCCAAAAAACTACCGGGACTTTTTTTAAACTGCGCTCTCTGCGAGTGTGGTCCGCCACACTAGGCAAAGGCAAAGAATAGGATTAATAATTATCGGAGGCTATGTTTGAGTTAAATTAAATTATTATTTAATTATGTTTACTGACATGAAATCAATCAATCTGTCTAGCCTAGAGTATGAAACATGTGCCGAACAATAAGCTCCTGGCATACCTAGAAGACAACGACATCCTCAGTGACAACCAATACGGCTTCCGCCGAAATCGGTCAACTGGGGATCTTCTAGCGTATGCCATTCACGGCTGGAGTGAGGCCATCGAGAGGTACGGGGATGCGCTTGCTGTCTTCCTTGACATCACGAAGGCTTTCGACAGGGTCTGAAATGAGAGCCTTATTGGTAAACTTCCTTCCTTCGGTCTGCCTAGTGGTCTGTGTGACTGGATTGCTGACTTCCTGAGGAATCGGTCCATCCGAGTGGTTATCGATGGCTACTCGTCCAGTCAGTTAGGTATTAACGCAGGAGTCCCTCAGGAGTTGCTGAGAGAAACGTGTCCTGCGCACGGGCTACTGGGGAGGCCATGGTTGAGCGCTTGAACCTGTCTTTGGAGGCAGTCTCCGAATGGGGCGATGCCAAACCAGACAGTTTCAATGCCGATTGGACACAGGCGTGTCTTTTTGCCGCAAAAAAGAGCCTATTCCACCCAAATCCATCTTTCCGTGGTGTAACCATGCCGATAACGGACCATCTCGACTTTCTTGGTGTTACGTTAACATCAACCCCTTAATTTTGGTCCATTCATTGAGGCAAAGGCTCAGTTGGCTCAAAAAAAGTTGGGGATCCTTGTATAGATGAGACGGTACTTCACGCCTGAACAGCTGCTCAACTTTTATAAAGCGCAAGTTCGGTCATGCATGGAGTACTGCTCTCACCTCTGGGACGGATCTGCCAAATATCAACTTGATGCACTTGAGTCGATTGACAAACGGGACAAGAGGCTTATCGGCAACGATGCACTGGTCGCCTCAAAGCTCCAGAGGATTGAACGCCGAGTGGCCAGTCTGTCGGTTTTATAGCGGTTACATTTCGGGGAGTGTGCGATGGAACTGTACAATTTGATTCCGCCTGGCCCTTTACATCATCGGACAACAAGACGTACGGCAATGCGCCACCGGTACATGGTGGACATCCCACAATTCCCATCCATACGTAAAAAGCGTTTTGCGAATACTTTAATTATGCGCACAGCTAAGAAGTGGAATTCCCTGCCGGAGTCTTGTTTTCCTGACAGCTGCAACCTTGGGGTGTTTAAGTTAATTTTAGGCAAGCGTTTTTCACCGTCGACCACATCATAGCTTGCCATCAGGCGAGATGAAAAAAGCCTTGTTCCCAACTAAATAGAAAGAAAGAAGAGGTTGGGCTCTTCTTTCAGTGTAACTGGATACAGCTGAGTACCAGTATTTTACATGAAAGGACTGCCTATCTGACATCCATAACCCAGTAACTGGGTAATACGATACCCCTATATCAAGACTGGTCACCATCTGACCACCGATCTGATCTGTCCGCTGAATGCGAGACGCGTCTTGCGGCTGAAATGATGATGATGACGATGACTATCTTGCATACGATTTGATCCTTAGTGTGGACCCACCCGGCGGCCGGCGTTAATATCGTTATTTACGCAGACAACACCCTGGTGTTAGCCGGCGGGGACACCTTCGACGAGACCATCCAGTTTTCCGAGCTCGGGGTGGCAACAGTCGTGGCGTCGATCTGCGAGCTGGGTTTGTAGATAGCGCCTCATAAAACTAAGGCTATGTTTCCATAAACTGGAGAAGGGCAGATAGCCGCCCAGCTTGTCAGTGACAGTTGGAGATGCGCAAGCCCAGGGGGGTTTATACATTAACTGTCTTGGCCTAACCCTGGATGGTTGGTGGGGCTTCGAAGAGCATTTCGAGCGCCTGCAAGTCCCTCGCGTTGAAAAGGCAGTGGGTGCTTTGCATACGCGACACTACTACTCAACTTCGCGGGACCATGAGAAGAAGTTCGCCGCCTCTACGCAGTCCAGGACTAAATAGTCTGCAGCTGAAAGTGGTCATTCGTATCGCATGAGGTTACGGAACGATATCCTTTGAGGCGGCAACACTCCTGGCACGCTTTCCTCTGCTAGATATTCTGGCGGATATGGAAGCGAGGGTTTACAACCGAATTTGTGGCATCCGCCAGAATGGTGATAGCGCGCCAGTAATCGCTGTATTTAGGCAGAGACGGCAGGAATGGCGACACGCGCTGCTCGAGCGGTGGCGCGAGCGGCTACAGCAGCCGCAATTTTTACACAAGCACGTTGTCGAAGCCGTCCTGCCGCACTTTGAAGCATGGCTGAAAAGTGAGGAACGCATCTACTACAGGCTCAGCCAGGTACTGCCTGGGCAGGGTTGCTTCGGTGAGTATCTGAATAGGATTGGGCGAGGCACCACGGCAAATTGCCACCACTGTGGAGGCGACCTTGACTCTGCACAGCACACGCTCGAAGAGTGCCCAGTGGGTCTTTGAGCGGCAGTTCTTAGTCGCCAGGATAGGGCGAGACCTGTCTTTTCTAGCAGTGGTGAGGGTCATGCTGACAGAGATAGAATACTGAAGGAAAATGGCCTCCTTCGATGAGACCGTGATGGTCCAGAAGAAGGCCGCCGAGCGGGATCGTGATAGGGCCGATCCCACTCGGAAAAGAAGAAGCCGGTAAGCCAATCGCCCCGATGCCTAAAACGTCGAAACCCTCCCTGCATTATAAGCAGGCGGGATTCCGGGTTCATGGGCACTCAGACTGGAGACTCTGTCCACCCACCAAGTGAATCCAAGAAAGACGGTGGCACAGTGATCACGTGCTGCCGTACACAGCGAGGCTCAGGGAAGACGCTCTTTTAGTCTCCCCACGGATGTGTGCCGGGGTGGTTTTAGTGAGTTAAAAAGACCACACTCCGTAGTCTTTTCCTTAAAAGTCCTGGCGCTTTTTGAAGGTTAACAAAAAAGGGCAGAGGGCGTCCAAAACTACCCTGTCTTAAGCTTCACGCTTCTTTATTATTTATTGTACACTAAAAATAACATTACATACATGTACAAAGGCTACCTCCCCGCGCTTCACCTCGCTCCACGTCATTCCGATGCTCGTCGCTTCTGCCAACATGGTGCGACGCCAGTTTTGACGGGGACGGCCAAGCTTTCTTTTCCCTTGGGGATTCCAGTACAAAGTTTGTTTGGGTATGTGATCGAGACCCCTTTGGAGCTTGTGGCCAATCTATCTCCACTTGCGACGCTTGATCTAGTGGTCGATCGGGCTCTCGAGGCATTTCTTCAAAATCTCTACGTTGGAGATAGTCGCGGGCCAGTAAATACCGAGAATGCGACCATGCGACGAAGACAGTGGTTGAAAAACGAAAACTTTGAATTGGCGTTGGATATTTTGTTTTGTATCCTTTCTGACCTTCCACGTTTCGCACCCATATAGCAGCACTCAACCGGTTTCGCACCTAGCTAGGCCAGCTTGGCGTGTCCACCTACTGGGCCCAAAATATTTAAAGATGTAAAAATTAGGGTAAATGAAGCTGGAGTCCGTCTCCGGGGCGCTCCGCGGGCCTGTCATGCATTTTGTGACCTTCGTAAGATAAATGTACCTACCTACATTATATACCTACCTACCTACTAAACCACATGCCACGCCAACGTTCGCAAACTGCCAGTAGGTAAGCTTGCTTATGGGTCCTTTAGTTAGGTACCTAGTCGAAATCAACTACCTACCGACGTGGTTAATAGAGTATGGATAAAAATACACATGCCTGTATCTGGCATAAATATGTGCAAGTAGCTTGCATATATGCCAATATGACATAAACCAATCAGAAGTTATTATGGCACATTGGCATGCAAGTTTCTAGCACACTTTTGTACAAGTTACAGGCATGTAATTGTCATGTATGCCAATATTGCCAATAATGTTGCTAAATAAACCTATAAGAGGGACGTAGGTAGTGTAGGTACCTAACTAATATGCATTTTAGAAAATAGCATAGAAACGAATCGAAAGAAAGCAGAGAAACGTAAGAAAACCTTAGGTAGGCACTCGGCTTAGTACGGCCACAGTCGTGTCCTTCCGATCGGAAATAAAAACCAATACCGACTGAGTTATAATAACACGACAGGTCGACAGACAGAGTGGCGAGGCGGTGCGTCAAAGAAAACCCCTATTTATTAAGGTAAGGTACCGCTACCAAAATATTTATAAAAGGTTATAGTACTTCTACCGAAATACACCGGTATGCATTTCAAACCTCAAAATTCCGCTACTGAAAAAAATAACGTTATCAAAATATTTCGGTAACCCTTATTTAACGGTATGACGTCATACCGAAATTTTAAGGTACCTTAATTTTTGGGTAATTCAGTCCCTGATTAAAAGTGAGAGGAGAAGTAAGTAAGTAAGTATTCAGGAGACTAAATATCATAAGAAAAGTTCCATTGGATGTAGTAGAGAAGGTGGAGCTACTTTTCCTTTGTGTTATGTAATTTGTTTGCTATCTTCCTGAAGCGCTCTATCGATTCGCGCATGAGATAAAAATTGTGTGAGGCGTACCAACCAAGTAAGCATAAGCGTGGTTCTGATGATCCATAGCTGCACATATGCAAAAGCATTAAACCAAGAGCTTCTGTTCTCCATTTAAGGGTAAAACATTAACAAATACAACGAGAAATATAAATCAAACAACACTTCGTTACGCCATAAACCTAACTTTTTTTTTTCTAGTACACTTTCAACCTTTATATCTTGCCATTGCCACACATTATCTAAATCGATCAACAGCTAGTTATTTTAATTACCTTAGCTCGGATAAGGTAATGCCAATTATAACACAATTATTGTACAAATTACTGTGTACGGAACCATTATACGTGATGGCATATCGCGCCTGACAGATATTTCGAAACATCTGCTTTGCTGCTGTAAAATGGGTATTTTAAATTGGATTGGTAACTAGGCAGTCTTAAACTCATTAGTGTACTCTTTTAAATTGGTTAAATACACGTGCATGCAGATGACTGTAGCACGTGCCGTTTTGTAACTTATTCAGAAGCTCAATGTGTTTGGTTTGTGTAGGAATAAAGTTATGTCTCTTAGAATTGTGAATTTTCTATCATGCACGATTATTTGTAAATACTTGTATGAATGAAAATTACTCTAATTTGGTTGGAAAATATGAGTTATCTGTAATACATCTTGGTTAAAATCAAAGACTAGAAGAACGTGAAAATTATTCCACTCTCTATTCAAATTTAGATAGACATCAGACAGAGAGAAAATTTAATAGAATATTTAAATTTTCAACACACTTGCTCATAAAGTTGCTCTAATTTCACCGCAATTAGGCACATAATGACACCTGTAATCAAACTGTGACTTTTTCATTGCTCTTATTCACTAGTGAGTTATAGAGTTTTTTTTTAATTTATTGGAAAAGTTGCTTTGTTCTTAAAAAAATCGATACAAAAAAGATCGTGCTCAATAGTACAAATGCAACACATTTCATGCAATTTCTCATTTAAATATATAATTTCAACTTGTACGTGTTTAATAAATAAAACTTTCACTCAAATAAAACTTTTGTTTTTCTCTGTAATAAAAAAAACTTGAAATTCCCCATTTTGTACGCGGCTAAAACGCTATCCACAAAAAGCAAAAAAAAAGAAACTTCTTTCTTTTTAGTCTATGGCCAGATCGCCATAGTTAGATGCGCGCGCATAGGAAAACTGATTAATTTTGGTCGCCATTGCGAATTTTTTTTCACAACTAGTTTTCACTGTTGGAAATGATTTTTTTGTATTATTTTCTTCACAAGTGTGTTGAAAAACGTCGTATGACACACGTGTGTATTGATGATTACCGTCCTCGGCTCTCTTAAGGGCGCCTCAGCGGTAATTACCAACATTACACACTTGTACCATAATATACTATTATGTTGTTTATAAAATAAAGTCTTTTCGTCAAGGGAAATCTGTTTGTCCGGGTGGGGGGGGGGCTAGGGTCAGAGTGTCCCATCGAGGCGGATCGAGATTAAATAACTTCCTAATAAGAGAGAAAGGGTTACAGAAACGACGGATGACATAATTTATTTCGTCGCAGACTTTGTATACAGACTTGTTTTTGTGATTTTTATCTTTTAGTCCTTCTATGCTCGACTCCAATAATACCAAATGTTTCGCTATACACGGTATTCTTCGATTCTAAGTAAACAATGGAAAGTACAGTTGGAAAGAAAAGTATTTGAATTCAATTAAATTGAGTAGGAAGCAGAAAAAAATCGAAATCTTTGTTCGAAATATATTTAGGTTAAGTTTTTCTGTTACGGCAAGACGAGTTTTTCACAGTTCTATGGAATGGATGGACTTTGTTTTTAAAATGAATGACGTAATTACACGTATTAAGTGGCTGCGAGGCGAGTGTGCGTTAATATGCTGAAATGGAACTTTTATTATCTTTTTTTTTGCGAAATTAACGGAATTTACATAATAGGGTTTCTTAATTTACTTTAATGATTAAATAATATATTAACACTGTAACAATTTTCTTCATCACTACCCGCGAATGTGTTTAGTACGTATTTTACGAGTCGAGCATAGCGGGACTAGACTCTAGAGCATAGGGGGACTAAGCGATTTTTTCGTAGGAAATTCTTAAATTAGAAGTGAGTAAGAGGGTTTGTAAAAACGCTGGCGTGACGATTTGGACTCGTTTCCGACTGGATGCCCGGAGAAGCCTAGTGATAAAGAGAGCTGGAAAATATGCAGCAGGCCTTTGCCCATCTGAGGAGTAATATAGGCTCAGCAAAAAGCCTGTGTTATGGTAGACTTTCCTAGTTTACTTGTTATAATTTTGTACTGTATAAACGTTAAGCTCTGAGGTTTGAGCAATAATTAAGGAGTTCTGCTACGTACGTAGCTGAAGCTTAGAGAATAGAACAGAAAACATTTATTAGACATAGACACAACACAACAAAAACAATCACAAAATAACAGAGATAATATATAAAAAAAAAGTACAAACAGGGTTTTGCCCATACCGAAAGGATTTGATTTTCTGTTGGCACCATTGAGATAATATGTACTACGTACTACATTATTACCTCAATGGTTGGCACCCCGCTAGTGACACACGGATGCGGTTAAATAAAATAGATACTTAAAATAATATCATAATGTAAATATGCGTAACTTATAAATTGAAAAAATATGTAAATTATATAATATAAAGTAATAGAAAATAGTAGATTATTGCATCGAGCACAAAGTAATTTATTATTGCACCGAGTGCCTGATTTAGATAATCTAACAGGCACGAGGGCAATATAAATTACTTAAGGCGAGGTGCATAATCTGCTTTTCTTTCAACTATTACCTATAGGAATAGTAGATAAAAGAAGCTCATATCAAACAGTTAAAATAGAAGTTTCTATAACACTGTCGGCTTCATTTAGAATGTTTTCCGGAGTTAATGTGTCGCTAGATGATTCCATTTTAATTCGAAGCCGAAGCACTCAAAATCAGATAGTATCAAACTTTATCGTTTCCAAAAATATTGTCAAGCAAAATTAACAAAGTTTCCGCCAAATCACTTTTTTAATTTTTTTTCATTTTTAAATCAGAGTTAGCAGCAATCATTTTTTAAATTTGGAACAAGTAGGATAGAAACGAATAATACGTACGTAAAAAAAAAGTATTGATATCGGCTGGCTGAATAGAGCTAATCCATTGAGATTGGCACCTTTTGTTGCGATTAAAAAATAAACTGTGCAATAATGAAATTTCATACATTTTTATTGCTCTAGATCATTAAAGTCTCGCTTTGTACTGAGTTTTTAGTGTGATTGTGATGAAATTAAAGCATAGTTGGCAGAAAAATATATAATGTAAAAAAAAAAATAAGTATAATATAAAGTGCTACAATATGATGGTTAAAATTGCCTCAAAAAAACCCCAATGGCATAGACGCAACCGGCCAATCACATCCAGCCAATCTCTTCCCGACTCATTACCTAGAAATAGGCACACCACTTGATGGAATAAACTAAATTATAAATTAACTTGAAAATGATTCATATTAAATAATACATATTGAATTGAATTAAATTAAGATAAGATAAACGATTTCTCAATAGTAATGACATTACATTTTATTTGTGATGTCAGAACGAATGTCTTAAGTCTTAAAGTTGGGTCATATTCAAAATAATTGTAATAATTACTACTGTCATAGTGTCCAACCCAATTATTTTTAGAACGAGATACAACTGACTAGAATTTCATAAACAAACAGATTAAATTTTTATTTGAATTTAATAAAAAACAACGAAACATTTGATATAGCTAAACAATTCATTAAAAAAAAAAGAAACCAAACATTGCGTAGATTCCGTTTCATACAAGTACTCAATGTCCACGTCTTTGACTGTTAACTAAAAAAAATAATTTAATTATTAACTATTACACAAAGGTTAAAAAAAAAACTATATTCAGAGAATACTGTTTAAACTTTCAACACTTCACTAAACAAAATAAAAAATACTATTTATTGTTCTTCAAATTTAATTTATTAATGAGTCTCCTGATTTTACACATATCTGTTATTCTTCTCTGTTATGCTATTTTAACATTATTTCCATGGTAATAAAGAAATTTGATATACTGCCAACATTAGTCCACTACCTGCCACTACACGACGTAAAAATAAATGATCGGCCATTTTGTTCAATATAGTTTCTCAGCTCGTTTCGTTGTCGAAGAAAATTAGACTTTCAAAAGTAAATATTTAATGTGAGACGTTTAAAATAGCGGTAAGTAAGTTTACTGTTTTATTACCCATACTAGGAAATAACTGTATTGTGCTAATTGTTATAAATATAAAATATTCGTATAACATTTAAATTAATGTGGAAATAAATAGATTTGTAGGTTAGACACGTGCAATTAATTCATATACGTTATTTTATCCATCACTTTTTTCTGTTACGTAACAGATATGAATGATTAGGCGTTATTCACATAGTGTCATATATGAATTAATGATAATAAAATATTATTCAACTTACTGCACCGCAGGTTAGCCAAAACTTTTTTTTTTCTTTTTATTTGAAGTATGTTAAGTTTTCGTATAATGTGCCCTGTATTGCATTGCTGTGCCATGTACTGTCTGTTGATTAAGATCAATGTTAATTATTTATTTTACAAATGTATGCTATTTAAACTTGCCCTAATAATTCCTTTCTGTTATTTTTCTGTTACAATAAAATAATATTCATATTTGTTTCCTATACGTAACTTACAATTATTTTGAATATGACCCAGTTATTATATTCGTTATGTCCCTAATCGGCAGTGGAATGTTATTCCAACATTTGGAGGCTGCGTACGGGCGTACCTAAAACTTCCTCGGAAGGCTGCTGTACGGTGGTGCAGGGTAGCCAATTGTAGAGCACAACGCCTGGCCTTGCGCTGCCTGTGACTGTTTATCCACGCAAGCTTCGAGTACAGATATGGTGGACATTTATACTTGATGAAACCGAAAAGTAGACAGATCAAGTGCAATTTCCGACGACACTTTTTTTTCTTACATGTCTATTATAGTCTAAGTTGGCTCAAGGTTTCGTGTTGGTACCCATAAGTATTAATCAGATAATTTAATTTTTAAAAGGTCGCGAAAGGAAGCAATTAACTATGTCCTAAACCTGAATTAAAACCCACCTGGGGTTGATGTCTATGATATCTAGTAATATCCACAAAATAAGCAAAAACGACACATAACACGTCAGAAACCTGTTATGTGTCACGAATATTACGAAAAAACATTATTTTCCTCAGTTCACAGAACTTCTTACTGTGTAAAAGTTAATTAGGACATGCAGGTGATACATGTTTACCTTTCTAGTATATTAGAATAATAAAATATTAACATTTATGCTCTGTTTCATATGTAAACACTCATTTGTATTACTAGACCTACACAAATTTAAATTAGGAACAGAAAAGTGACATGGCTTAACTTGTAGTACATACTAATCCCATGCATGGCTCTATTAAAAAAAAAAACTTGACCATAAACGACAGCACATTCGTATTGATGGAAATAAAACAATAATTAAAATATTAAAACAAACACATATTAATTAATGAAACATCCATGACTAAGACATTAACACTCGATAAAGGTCATAATTGTTAACCCGAAAAAAAACGCGCGACAAATTGACGCGTCGTGTCGTTTTGTGACAATTGATCGCAATCTTAGGCCGGATACCGATCAATTAGTGTTTTAAGCGCTGTGCACACGCAACTTGCGTCCGAGAGAGAGACCATACAGGTTGGTATCTGTGTCAGGTGGATCGCAGAACGTGTGCGCCATGCTTTACGAAGTTTATGGGTACTTGGTAGTGTGTATGCTTGCCTTAATGTGTATTTTTATGAGATTAAAGCCTCAGGGTGTCATGCAATGGTAGATCTAGATCCTGATTGAACTTGTTCGAACTGGTTTGCAAGTAAAACAGTTGTTATTTGACGATAATTAAGTTATTTACCTTGGATATAGGTAGATACGTCCTCTTCTTGACTTGATCAACTGACGATCTTACTTTGCACAATGATGAGAGATCAGTGACAGCCCTAATTAAACAATCTGCCCAGTCTTTTCCCAAATATGTAGGAGCAGACTTTTAGTCTAGCCGGATGAAGCTGAATTTGACCAGTATTTTACACGGCCTGACTGACGGTCAGACGGGCACTCTGAGCTTCATAACGCACTACCTCAGAATAAGTATTACTTATCTATACTATCCTGTTAATTTTTTTTTGCCTGAAGGCTGATTTTGCGCCTGGCGCTGACGATCGCCGTGAGGTCGTTATTGGTGGAGTCTGACGGCCATCAGCGCTTAGCCGAGCGCCTCAACTAACGACGAGCTCGCGGCGGCCGTCTGCGCCGACGCTGACCGTCGCGACGGTCAGCGTCGGTCAGCGTGACTCTAAAATGGAACTAAACCAGAGAAGACAAAGTTGCTTGATAAATGTTGCTATTACGCATGACACCGTCAAAGACAGTGTTGTGTCAGGATACAATAAGAGCTTCTAACAACAGACTGTAACTTAAACCTTACAAACAATGACTATGCACGCAATAAAAGCAGCTGGGGCCTAGCACACTAACTTAGTAAAATTGATTCATAATCATACAACTTAGAAGAACATCGTTCAAACATGCAAGGGCAATCTTTTTATTAATTTTCTTTATTATATCATCGCGTTGCGTGTCTTGTCATGTCTCGAAGCAGTTTATTACAATATTTGAATTATTATGTTTTATGTTAGACATTCGCTGCATGAGAAACAAGGGCTTGGATGTAAAAATTACAATAGAAAGATAGAATTGTCAAAGCTCCGTACTGACTAGGTTAACATCACTGAGTTCCCATATAGATATTTTGAAGAAAAATACAGGTTGCCCAATCTGTTTCTGGAGGGAAGTAGGCTGGCTGGAGTGACAACCGCCATGGTTTGCGAACAATGATCCTCACTACGGACTAATTGCGGAAGCCAAATCCCAGAAGACGAAGAAGAAGATTAGGTCGAATCGTACGATTGCTGGATCTTTTTGTCTCTTAAATAAGCGAGAAGGGATTCGTGTCAAAATATGAATAGGCTGGTACCGGGTTTCTCAAAATTAATGTGACAATTCATTCAATCAATCACAGTACACACCAATAACAGGCGATTATTCGTATAATCGAGCTTCGAGAAAACGGGACCTAAAGCTGAAGGAACATTACCAGGTTCGTTCATGCATAGGTGCTCAGTGCTTCGGCAAGGGTAATAAACCGTTGCTTGGTCCCGTTTTTCATTTGAAAATCTTTTTCGAGTCGTTATAATTCAGAAGATCTAAAGTTTGACAAGCCAGTCTTGCCAAGGGCTATTAGCTTGATATTAGGTAGTTTATGTTCTGTTTCGAATCATGCAATATTTTAATCACACATAATTTTCAGGAGGTGTTTATCTTCACTGCAGTTTTACCAAAAACCAATCGATACCACAATTCTCTCCCGCGAGTGTGCACCTAACTTAACAAACAGATGCCCACCATCTGCCTGCATCCTAATACGAAGTCCACAGTAGTAGAACAATGCAAGTGTAACGGCCATTATGCTAATAGCAAGAGTTATTGTTATGCTATCGCTATTGCCTTGTACGTACGTAATTAGGCAGGCCGCTGGCTATATGTCATCTTCAAGTATTTTTTCTTAGATAAGTAATTTCTTATTGAATTGGATGTGGGATTCCCTAAATAGGAAGGTATGATTAAAGGAGTGTCTGAGGGTTATTGCCAATTCGATTATGATGTACTAGCTTCTGCCTGTGGCTTTGACTGCGTGTTTTATTATCCCTAGGGAACAAAGTACCGAATTAAAAAGTTTCCTATGTCGTAATCTAGGTTCACCCGCGTGCTCAGTGTTTTACGTGTGTTCGGCCGGCGTGAAGGGGTAACAAATATACAGGCAGATAGATAGATGGACAGACTTAGACTTTCGCATATATATTATTAGTATGAAGCTATGAATAATATGAGTTGTGTTCGAATGCGTTTTGAATAATGGTCGTTTTAACGCTGCCTTATTTGTTTGTTTTAAATTTATTGGCTGTCAATTTTGCAGTTTAGTGTGATCAAATATTTATTCAAGGACTGCATACATCGTGAAGTTGGTACTTTTTCTTTGTTTTAGGTATCTACCTAAAACAAAGAAAAAAAAGACACCCCACATATCTTCCACATATCTATGTGGAATAACTTTGGGGTTCTTATTTGTAGGCAGATTAACTGATGAAGCCATTTATATTGCGGAAACTAGAACTTCTTCATATTGGATATTTATCAGAGGAGCAAGGGTCCAAGCTCTAAAGAAAAGAGTCACGCAAGCAACTTGCCTTTTATTTTCAAAACCGTGTTGTAATTGTATTTGGATTTCATAGAATTTCATTCCAACTTACTAAGGGTCTTACGGTACTACAGTGATGCAGAATAAACACCTCTTATAGATCTTCAAGTATAGTATTTACCTACCAGTACGCTTTCTTATTTCATATGGTGATTTCACACCATCAAGTAAGTCATGTCAAACCAAAGAATTAAAAAAAATATCATTCCGCCAAAAAAGCCTGACCAACACAATCTTCCGACATATCAATATCAAAGTGCCGCAACAAGAATATAAAAACGCGTATATTTTGATTTCAATCGGACTGCCAAGATTTATAGGACACCTCGCGAGCGATCCTGCCCGCCCCCTAGTGGCGGGCCGTGATGATATATCATTGGTAACTATACCCCATAAGATGATAGGTTACTGATCGAATCATTCTGATGGTGGATATGATATGGAGAATAGTAAGAACGGAGGTTTAGAGATTTTATTTTATTTTTTTATTTATTTATTTATTTATCATCATACATCTACCCTTACAGCTAACCAATGCGGTAAATGTGCCTTAACATAATTGTTCCTTATAACTAATACCTATAACTAATAACAAACAAAGCATTCCTTGTGAATTCACTCAGAGAACAACAGAATAGGTCTGTCTCACTCGCTATGAGGTTGAGCGTGCGGAGTGCACGCGTCAGCGGCGCCTCCTTCAGAAGGTTGGTCCTAGCACGCGGTTCCACCAGCAGTCGTGGCTGCCGTCGTCGCCACACGTACCTGTCCGGAACACACAGACTCACCTGGCCTAAAACAACTGCATTATGCACCTTCCCTCTCAGTACTTTAAATATATATGAGGCGAGTGCAAGATCCCTCCTAACCCTTAGCTCGTTGTATCCTACCATACCTAGAATAAATAAGGTTGTAAGATGCCATACAAATCTAAGATTTTAGTCATGGGTGCTTTGAAACTCGAAGTTTTCGGAACCAGACTTTTGAATGTTCGTGGGTAGAGAGATCCTTGAGAAAGGCCTATGTCTAGCAGTTTGCGTGTTAAAACAGAGAGAAGCAGGTATGATGGCAGGTCGTTTCATTTAAAAGCATTTGCCACGCACCTACGGCGATGCGCCATGCGAGTACATAGTGGACATCCCACCCATAAACACAAAACGTTTGGAAAACACTTTTATTATGCGTACAACAAAGGAGTGGATCTCCCTGCCGGAGTCCGTGTTGCCCGACAGCTACAATCTAATAGTCTTTAAGTCAAGAGTAAATAGGTTATGTCTAGGCAAGCGTATTTCGTACATCATCGCTTACTAACAGGTGAGATATTGGTCAAGCACGAGCCTATAAAATACCTATAAAAAATAAAAACGAGATATCTGTTGGTGATTATGCGTATAGTGGTAATCTATGGCCAATAATTGCAAAGTTTGAACAGTACTTGTGGTTTCTAAAACTCATTCATGGTTAATGTCTTAAGAAATCCTATTCTGTGTTAACTCCTAGATTCCGCCACAAAATTCTTTTATATGCAAAGCACTGCAGACGCCTTCCACATTGCAATCTAACACAACATCACTGAAAATATTAGTAGAACTTAACCTCAAATTACTACACAACCCTGAAAAAGATCCGCACTCAAAAATCCAGGCTATATCGTGGCCACCCGACGACAATTAACATGTAAATGTTGGTACGGCTGTAATTACTGGCGTTAGGTGTTAGCTGCCCCCGGGTGCGTTCGTTTATTGTAATTATGTTATTTATATCTTCATTCGCTGATCATATCGGGAGTAAGGTGTTGGTATCTGAGATGGGTGGCTGGATCTTTGAGCTAGGGAATTTAGGGAACCGTAATTTACTGCTCTAGCCCTTACAGTATAAGGAAAAGAGAACCGGAATTTGTGTTGACTGACGCAGAGATAATTGGCATTAATACTAAGATAGTTTTTAGTCACACTACTTTTATAAAGCGACTTCTGAAAAAGGAGGCAGTTCCTCAATTCGAAAAACCTATACATAATTTTTTTATGTGTGTTCGCGGATAACTTCTTCGTTTATGAACCGATTTTGATGATTATTTTTTTTTGTTTGGAAGGAGATATCCCAAGGGTGGTACCACGATAAGGAAACCAGGATCTGAGAAATCGAGGGAACTCCTCAAATATTATACAAGGCATACATTTAGCGATGTAAATAAATTTTATACATGAAAATTGTGCGTAACTTGAAGTATTACTTAGTTTTTGTTTCATCACAATCGGTCCACAGCTCTATCAACAAGTAAAATTTCAAAATTTAAAAAACCCCCGACACATTTATCTTGCGAAAACATCACGATCTATACAGTAAAACGCGCATAACTTTTGAACGGCTGAACCGATTTTATTCAAACTTAGCTAATAACACTCTCGATACAATCACCTTTCAAACAAAAAAACAAAATCGGTTCATCCGTTGAGGCGCTATGATGCCACAGACAGACACACAGATACATAGATACACAGATACACAGATACACAGATACACAGCAACACACCTCAAACTTATAACACCTCTCTTTTTCCGTCGGGGGTTAAAAATTAGACGAATTTAAAGTGTTCAAGAAGTAAAATATCACAACACAAGCAACTCGGACAATTGAACTCCATAATCAATGTGCATTTGACGTAATTTTCTGAATGGCGGTGCTAAATTTCACCGCGAAAGAATGACCCTAGAAAAATAATTGGTGGGTAGGTAGGATAGGTAGGAAGGTACTCGTAAGTATAGGGCAGTCAGTTGACGGGAGCGAAGCTGCGGGAACAGCTAGTAAACAATAATATTCATGACCGCTCAATGTGCGCTCAGCATAAGTTTCGGCTATCGTAGCCATAGTCTGAATTATCCCGGGCCGTCAATTTCTATGAGGATGATGCCTTCTCTAGCAGTGGTTTCCACCAAGGCGTCTCGGTGGTCTGTGGGCATACATTACTTTCATAATAAGGTATCTACATAATAACATAATAGTAAGTCAAATCATCGATTCTGACATCCTTCAATCAAACTCATTTACGAAATCGTATATCTCTCAAATGGCCCCCAGGCTAATATTAAGATATATTTGTGATATCTGTATGAACGTGATCTGGTATATAAATCTGTCACAGATTAATGTTTCCATGAGTTATATCCCTTTACTCAATCGTTTAGATTTTATCCTTTCATGTTCGACAAAACAATATGTAGTAAGTAAACAGAGGATAACAGATATAAATCTAACTAGATGATGCGATTTTATGCACCTCGCGAGTCAAAAAACGGAGAAAAATTACGATCATTGATCGTAATTTTTGAGCATTTCATTTAGCATTATCAGCACCGGAAATCCACCGAAATCTAGAAAAATGCCTTTTCATGCCATGTATAACTGTAAAGATTGTGAAGAAAAAGTTGGCCGAGGCATTGGAAATGTTTTCTTTCATTGGTAAATCCGTGTTCCGTATGGTGCCGGACGTAAAGAATTTCACCATCCCATCTCTTCCCGTGGGTGTCGTAAGAGGCGACTAAGGGACAAACCAGAGAATGGGCAGCAGCGTTCTCTGTGCTTCTATAACAACCATACTGCGATCGCCAACCCGCAATTTTTTATTTGTGCAATGAATAGCACAAATAAAAAATGGCCCCTGGTACCCGGCAGCTTGCCTACCCTCGACTACGGTAGCGGTCGAGGCTACGGCATGGCAAGGGGTGCTAAGAATCTCCGGACGAGATCCGGCTACCCCAAAAATCACCGACGACTGGACCTGGCAACGTACAACACGCGCACACTTCGGACCGACGAGAAGGTCACCGAACTTGAGGAGGAATTGAGCAGGTTGCGATGGAGTATTATAGGGTTATCTGAAGTCCGAAGAGAGGGGGAGGACTCGATAATCCTCAAATCCGGTAACCTGCTCTATTTCCGAGAGGGTGACCGGCAGTCCCAGGGTGGTGTCGGGTTTATCTTCCACAAGTCCCTTGTGAACAACGTGGTGAAGATCGAGAGTGTGTCGACCAGGGTGGCGTACCTTATACTCAGAATATCCTCAAGATATTCGCTGAAGGTCATACAGGTCTACGCCCCAACCTCGGCACACCCCGACGATGGGGTAGAGACCATGTATGAGGATATCTCCAGAGCCATGCATGGTTTCAAAACTCACTTCACCGTTGTCATGGGGGACTTCAACGCGAAACTGGGCAAACGAGACGAGGATGAGCTGCAAGTGGGGCAATTTGGAGTTGGACAACGGAACCACCGGGGTCACCTACTGGCCAGTTTTATGGAGAAGGAGGGCCTCTATATGATGAACTCCTTCTTCAAAAAGCGTGAACACAGGAAGTGGACCTGGCAGAGCCCCGATGGTGCAACAAAAAATGAGATCGACTTCATCATGTCAACCAAGAAGCAAATGTTCAATGATGAATTCTGAATGAATGTTTGATGTTCTGTGATCAATTCGGTAAAAACCGGGAGCGATCACCGCATGGTAAGAGGCACATTGAACATTAATATTAAGCTTGAAAGGTCTCGACTGATGAAGTCCACGCTCCGGCCAGCACAGATCCAGGTCCAAAACCACGAGAGCTTTCAGCTCGAACTCCAGAATCGTTTCGAGTGCCTAGGGAGCTCCGTGGATGAATATAGCAACGGGTTCGTGGAAGCTGTCCATACGGTCGGGTCTAAGTTTTTCAAGACCCGTCGTACAGATAGAAACAAAAAGCTCTCTGATCATACCCTCAAGCTTATGAAGGAGAGGCGTGATATGATCCTGCAGTCTTCAGATGAGGCGTGCAAATACCGGCAGCTCAATAGACAGATCTCTAAATCCTTGAAAAGAGACCTCCGCCGCTTCAATACCGAGCGTATTAAAGACGCGATCGAGCGAAATAAAGGCTCCAAGGTATTTTCAAGGGATCTGGCTATTGGGCAGAGCCAACTCACGAAACTGAAGACCGACGATGGCAGGATCGTATCCGCCAAACCGGAGCTTTTCAGGGAGATCGAGACATTCTATGGGCAGTTGTACACATCGATCAGCAAGCCCGTTGCGAGTCTAGCAAACGACCCAAGAGCTAGATTGACCCGACACTATACCGAAGATATCCCGGACGTCAGCCTGTACGAGATTAGGATGGCTCTGAAACAGCTCAAAAACAACAAGGCGCCGGGTGATGACGGAATTACGGCCGAACTCCTGAAGGCGGGTGGAAAACCGGTCCTTAAGGCCCTTCAGAAGCTGTTTGATTCCGTCATACTCGAGGGCAAAACGCCACAGGCATGGTGCAGGGGTGTGGTGGTACTCTTCTTCAAGAAGGGCGACAATGCCCGGTTGAAGAACTATAGGCCCATCTCACTTCTTAGCCATGTCTACAAGTTGTTTTCAAGAGTCATCACGAATCGTCTCGCGCGCAGGTTAGACGATTTCCAGCCCCCCGAACAAGCCGGATTCCGAAAAGGCTTTAGCACCGTAGACCACATAAATACGCTGCGGCAGGTTATACAGAAGACCGAAGAGTATAACCTGCCTCTCTGTTTAGCGTTTGTGGACTACGAGAAAGCCTTCGATTCGATAGAGACTTGGGCTGTACTGCAGTCTCTCCAACGGTGCCAGATCGACTACCGGTACATTGAGGTGTTGAAGTGTTTGTACAAAAACGCCACCATGTCAGTCCGTCTTCAGGATCAGACCTCGAAACCAATCCTTCTCCAGCGCGGCGTGAGACAGGGAGACGTCATTTCTCCGAAACTGTTCACTGCTGCGCTGGAGGATGTCTTCAAGGTTCTGGACTGGAGGGGGCTGGGCATCAACGTTAATGGCGAGTACATTACTCACCTTCGGTTTGCCGACGACATAGTGGTCATGGCTGAGACCATGGAGAGCCTCAGTAAAATGCTCGATGACCTCAGTAGAGCTTCCGAAAGAGTGGGTCTTAAAATGAACATGGACAAAACCAAGATCATGGTGAATGCCCATGTAACACCCACTCCTATCAAGGTCGGAGACTCTACTCTCGCAGTTGTAGACGATTATGTCTACCTGGGACAAACGGTCCAGTTGGGTAGGTCCAATTTCGAGAAAGAGGTCAACCGTCGAATCCGACTCGGCTGGGCGGCGTTCGGGAAGTTGCGTGGTATCTTCTCGTCCAATTTACCGCAGTGTCTCAAGATAAAAGTCTATGACCAGTGTGTGTTGCCAGTGATCACCTATGGGACCGAGACGTGGTCGCTCACAATGGGCCTTATCAGAAAGCTCAAAGTCACCCAAAGGGCAATGGAGAGGGCTATGCTCGGAATTTCCTTGCGTGATCACGTCAGAAATGATGATATCCGCAGGAGAACCAAAGTTACCGACATAGCCCGAAGAATTGCCAAACTTAAGTGGCAGTGGGCAGGGCACATTGCTCGCAGAACGGATGGCCGATGGGGCCGAAAAGTTCTGGAATGGCGACCGCGAACCGGAAGACGATACGTTGGAAGGCCTCCCACTAGGTGGACTGATGACCTGGTTAAGGTTGCGGGAAGGCGCTGGATGCGAGACGCACGGGATCGGTCAATGTGGCGACGCCTGGGGGAGGCCTATGTCCAGCAGTGGACGTCTTTCGGCTGAAATGATGATGATGATGATGATGATTGGTAAATAAAATTGTTTTTAATTTGTGTGTGAAAAAGTGGCACGCTTGGTGTTCATACAGATGGAGGGAGTTGCGTTATCTATTTAGATT
The DNA here is from genome assembly GCA_964057195.1 of Orthosia cruda. Taxonomy (NCBI): domain Eukaryota; kingdom Metazoa; phylum Arthropoda; class Insecta; order Lepidoptera; family Noctuidae; genus Orthosia; species Orthosia cruda. The sequence goes on from OZ059836.1 coordinate 39,547,526, forward strand.
TATGTCTGTGCAGAGGATTGTTATTACTGGCATGTCATCTTTTATACACAATCCATCCATGATTTCATTGGTCTTCCTCTACCTCTATAACCATTAACTCCTAAATATCCTCAAAAATGCAGGAACTAATTAGAATCAATTAAACTGTCTAGCCTTTTCCCAGCTTCAATTTAATTGGATCCAGCTGAGTACCAGTATTATAATTGGATCCAGCTGAATACCAGTATTTAAAATGGATCCAAATGAGTACCAGTATTTGAATTGGATCTAGCTGAGTACCAGTATTTTATATGGAGCGACGGCCTATCTGACCACTACAACTCAGTAACTGGGTATCACGAATTCACGATACACCGCAAGACATGGTGTCCGATTTTCTTTTTCTGCAGATCTAATTAGTATTTTTTGAAAAAATATCTACATTGACAATGACAAGAGTATTAATAAGATTATTCATATATTTTTTAAATCTTTTTTTTTTTCCTTTTCTTCTCAGAAAACCCTTTCATTTGATACCTTTTTATTTGATACCCATATCATGGCAGTGCACAAAAAATAACTAGCCCGCCATCTTGGGCCGTCCGCCATATTGGATTTAGACGTCACTTAGCTAACCATGCATTGTCATCCAAACTAAACGTGTAGGTATGCAAAATTTCATCTTATTAGATGGAGGATAACTGCTTTCAAATTCAGTTGCAAGATTTGACCCGAGCACTCTTACATGCAGCTTACATTGCAAGTTAAATAAGAGCTTGTAAAAATAAACGGTCGAAGAACAATGACCCATTTACACCCAACATTACACTAAATAACAAATACCCCATACGTCGGCAAAGTCGGCTAAACTCAAACACATTACTCTCACTATATTAACGTCACTTCACCTCACCTTGTCGTCGCGACGGCTGTAGAATTTTTATCACAGCTCAACCCCTTGCGTCAATCTGAATGTAAAAAGTTTAGCAATCCGCGGCTTGAATACTGAATCAATCGTCTGGTTCAGTGATTGTTTGAATCAATATTTGGGCTAGACGAGGTGATTTTTGAAGAGAAAAAATGTGAATAGCTCCCTTGGTTTTTTACCTATTCGTATTTTCGTTCTTGAATTTAGATTTAGAGTTATTTTAGTTAACTATGGTGCAGTTTCTCAAGTGATAAATTTTATTTTCTGTCCAAAAATCAAATCAATCCATTGCTAGGCATATAATTCTTAAGTTGTCTCTCGTTCTCTGCATTCCTCGTTCAGTCCATCTCAGCTCTTTATAAAAATAATTAATCCAAATTATGTTAAAAGGAAGTAAGTCCCATTTTTTGAAAATCTTTTTGAGTAAGTATGGGTATTTACCGCGGTGTAAACTACATATGTATAATTCCTTCTCATAAACAGTTTCTATACTTAAATTTTGTTATTCATTACAAAGCAATATTTCTATCACCTGTTATATTTGCCACCACTGTCCCAGTCCGGTCAAAAATTTATCTTTTACTTGACACCCTCCAGTGTGATCAAACGTTTCTCTTAATACTTCATGAATCTTCTACAATAGGTAGAGGTAACTAACATTTCCAACCAACCAACAAAGTCAGTCACCAGCTACCCCGATTGTCCAGCACAAGCAAAGGGCAATTAAATCAATCTGCCACAGGCACAGCGGCGACATCTCTGGGTAGCAATTAGAACACCATTAATTACCTTCCCTACCTCTCACCCCCTGAGGCTGTGAAGTTATGATGTGTCAGAGGTTATGAGGTCACGGGTGTGAGGGAAAGATTAGGGATGATGACCTTAGTTAGTGTGAATCCCCTGTTGTGCTTGTGACAAGAAAAGTTTAAGGATGGATGAGGATGACTCTAAGAAAAGATGGCAGACCGAAGGAAAGATGTCTGGAAGAACTTAATGTATTTATTTCAACTAAATCTTACCACCGATTACTGAGATTAACGATTAAATTTGTAGTTGAGTATTCGTCTAATTGTACTATACCCTATACCTGTATTTTTTTTGTAGACATTAATGTAGGATTTGAGACGTTCCTAACTCAAAATACTCAATTTATAAATCGGCCCAAAGTCTCTAAAATCTAGTCTAAGAATTAAGTCATTCCTCTACAGGTACTTAGAAATTGTCTAGAAGTAGGTCAGTTAGAGTGAAAATTAAAGCTATTTGTACGTTCCAACAAGTATCTAGAGGAGAAGACTAAGCAGGAGAAAAGAGCTAAGGAGTGGAATTCAATGCCGGAGTGTTTGTTTCCTGATAGCTACAACCTAGGGGTCTTTAAGTCAAGAGTGAATAGGTTACTTCTAGGCAAGCGTGCTTCACCGTCGACCACATGATCACTTAACATCAGGTGAAATAGTGGCCAAACACGAACCTATCAAAAAAAAAGAAAGAAAGTTGTGGCACAAAGACACAGAGACAGACAGAGCAGAGCACTCATGGCAGAGTGTCTTGTATGATTGTGGCTACTAAGGAAGTGAACTCAGAGATAATGGCTAATAGACATACAAGTATGGGAAATAAAAAGGAACTTCGCCAAGCCCAAATAACAAAAACATAAGCCATCACAACAGGATGATGATGTAGGCTTTTTCTAAGTTTTCATTTCTAGAACCGGTCAAATTTCTTAAACTTTGTCTTTGAAAATGTCTTTGTTTGGCGGCCATGCATGTACTAAATACATTTCTCATTCTTGGACAGTATTTATTGGTAGATACTTAACAGTATTTACGTTAAACGGTGAGTATGGTTCTCTAAAAAAAATAGAGTGGACATGACGTAGGTACAACGTGCCTACATATATACGAATTACGAACTTACTATTTATATATTCAGCTCTATCAACTATTGGGCTATGAAAGTAAATATCAATTAAACGTAACAAAATAGTTTTGAAGAATTTGCCCATGAATCAGAAAATCATAACACGTCTTCAAATACAGCCACAAGCTTCAAATGAGCCTAGGTATCGTCCCATTTTGGGGATTCGCCGCTCCACAAGTCTTTAGGAAAAACGGCAGCACAGTGATCACGTGCTGCCGTCCACAGCGAGGTTCAAGGCAGGAGCTTTTTCAGCCTCGCTATGGAGGTGCCCTAGCGTTGCACAGAGGGGGTTCCGGGGTGGTCTTTGAGAAGACGGCTCCATGTGCTGATGGTGATCGCCGGGGTGGTTTAATGAGGTAAAAATCCCACATTCCTTGGTCTTTTCCCTAAAATTCCAGGCGTTGAAGGTTACCCAGTAAACAAAAAAAATAAAGTATATCGTCCGATTACAAGATAGAAGAATTCTACACATTTTCTTTTACTCAAATGCTTCTTTCACCATAAAGGCCCATCCACACGAATCGTACTAACCGCAGCGATTCGCTAATGAAGATATTTGGGGCAGTACGATATCTCTTTGTCAATAAATAAAGTTGGCCGCCCCCGCCCGCGGCGCACTCTTCCGCTCCGGTCGTACACGCCACTTTTGTAACCTCTTTTGTTACGAAATCGATATGAACACACCCCTTTAGCGATTTAAAACGCCAAGATATAATCTGAAACACCTTAATAACGTACAGGTGTTCCGATTGTGGTGTTTAGTCAGTTCAGTTTTGGTGGAAGTGTAATTTACTTATTATTTTCATTGTGCGTACAGCTAAGGAGTGGAATTCCCTGCCGGAGACTGCGTTCCTGATAACAGCGACCAGGGGTCTTTAAGGCGTATATTCCCCAATGTTAACGTTAATATTAATAACTATTGAACATTCTTTTGGACAGTTTTGTTTGCAAAATATTCTTTGATTTACATATGGTATTCCAGTTATGAAGAAATGTTACCCATAAATTTTTCAGTGTAAAAATGTTTTCAACACACTTGCTCATAAAGTGGCTCTAATTTCACCGCAATTAGGCACATAATGACACCTGTTATCAAACTGTGACTCTTGCATTGCTATTATTCACAAGTGAGATAAAGAGTTTTTTTTTTAATTTATTGGTTGAGTTGCTTGTTGAGTTGGTTCTTAAAAGTTTCGATACAAAAAAGATCGTGCTCAATAGTACAAATGCAACACATTTCATGCAACTTCGTATTTAAATAGATAATTTCAACTTGTGTACGTGTTTAATAAATACAACTTTCACTCAAATATAACTTTTGTTTTTGTCTGTAATAAAGAAAATTTGAAATTCCCCATTTTGTACGTGGCTAAAACGCTATCCACGAAAAGCCAAAAAAAATAAAACTCATCCTTTTTAGTCTATGGCAGATCGCCATTTTTAGATGCGCGCGCATAGGAAAACTGGTTAATTTTGCCCGCCTGGGACCTCACCTCACCTAAAGGCTCGGGTCTCAATGGCGCCTCAGCGGTAGACACCAACATTACACACTTGTACTATAATGTATTATTATACATTTAGAATTCATTTTGGAAGAGTATCCTAAAATATTTAACCAATAATAAACGAAAAAATATCGTGTTCTTAATTTTTTTTTAAAGCGAATCTATTATTTACACGGAAAACCATGTTTCACAAAAAAATGTACATTTTTTTTTTTTTTCAAACCTTGCTGTTACTAAGGAGTTTGCTTTAGAAATTAACCGTTTTCGGCACTAAAGCAGAGGTTACTTCTAGGAAAGCGTACTTCACCTTCGACCACATCATCGCTTACCATCAGGTGGTGGCCAAATGCGAGCCTGTAAATAATAAAATAAAAAAAAATTGTTCCAGTATTTTTGTATTTCACTTGTAACGAACAAAAAAACTTGTTACTTAAGCATGTATCCTGCAATTAACATATTTTAAGCAAGATCTAGTACAGTGTAAAACATTCATTGCACAAGAAGGCTTGCATAGTTCCCACAATTTGCATTATGACATTCTCAGAGACTGCTTCGCTAAAAAGGACCTAAGAATGCTTTCTATGCAAACATACGACGGGATAAAGTCATACAAATTTCCGTATGCTATGTTCGAGCTAGATTTTAGATGGAAAAACCTTCTGGGCAGTCGGGTAAAAAAGCTGCAAGAACATATCTCTAGTTTAGTAAAGGCGATGTCCTTTGTGGAAGGACCTTGCACTGCAGTTCTAGCCCTGTCTCAGGCTTTTCATTGTTTTAAACCCCGTCATTTTTATTTCGTCACTGCTCCTCATAATTAGTTCCAATCCAACAGTATCGGTCAATGTAAGTATATGAAATCGAACCAGAGGCCGCGTGCCTCCGTTTTTGCGTCAAACCTTTTCGGTGCGTTGTTTTTGCGTCGGCGAAGTCGGCTCAGTATCTGAAGTCGCAAGTGGATGCAATTTATGACGTATTCCGACGCATCGCGAGAGAGACATTACATTCCTTTAAAGTTATAACTGCGCTCAAGTTTTTTCTTGTTTGTTAGTAGATTTTGCCTTTTTTGCGTTGATTCTGTGCCGCGGATTTTTTAAGGGATTTTTCAAGGAGCTCTCAGGTTTTATATTATTTTCTTATGGCCTTTCCAATATATTTCTATAACTTTGCGTCTGTTTCATATGGAGTATTATTCGTACCTTGTAACACGGATAGCATTCAGCTATAGTGAATGAGCTGTTTTCACGAAAATTATGTTATTTTCTTTCAGAACAAAACTACCTTTAGGCCAATATGAAACTGCAGAATATAGAAGAAATGAGCTGACTTAGGGCGAGTTTCTGAAGTCGACGTCACATCTCAAATCAGCTGACAATTTGTCACAAATTAACCAGCCGTCAGTTGTCAGTGAGTTTCTCAACTCTGCATCATCGAGAAATTACGTAATCGCTTGTTACATTTAATAATTTATTTCGGTTGGCTACCCTAGCTAGTATTCATTCAATTCCTTCACTACTATAACGTAATAGTATTTTATCTTGAGCGGCTGGGTTGGTGTAGCCCGCAAGTTAAGCAAACCTTACCAGGGACGATTTTTGGATGGGTAACCACGTTTTTTTTTGGTAGGTGACCCCACACAGGTTAAGCAACACTTACCAAGGTTTTTTTTTTGGATGGGTGACCGCTTTTTTTTGTTTCGTTTGTTTTGGATGGCTGACCCCGCCAGGGTAAGCAACACTTACCAAGGTCAGTGTTTGGATGGGTGACCACTTTTTTTGGGTTCGCTTGTTTTTGGATGGGTGACCATGCCAGGGTAAGCAACACTTACAAAGGTCAGTGTTTGGATGGGTGACCACTTTTTTTGGGTTCGCTTGTATTTGGATGGGTGACCATGCCAGGGTAAGCAACACTTACCAAGGTCAGTGTTTGGATGGGTGACCACTTTTTTTGGGTTCGCTTGTTTTTGGTTGGGTGACCTTGGTAATGTTAATTAATAATTAAATTTTTGTGGTGATGGTCACCCATCCAAACACTGACCTTGGTTAGTGTTGCTTACCCTGGTGGAGTCACCTATCCATAAACAAGCGATCCAAAAAAAAAGTGGTCACCCATCCCAAGACTGACCTTGGCAAGTGTTGCTTACCCTGGCGCGGTCACCACCCCAGCCGCTTCAAGCTAAACACAAATCTATCCAGAAACTGACCTCGATAAGTACTAAATACAGGGTACAGTTAAAATTAATGCGCGTGAGGAAGTTTCGATTCCCAGGTCAGTAATTTATTTTATTTTTATTTACCTAAATACAAAATAACTATTTTTGATAATTGTGTCAAGTTTTTATAATGTAATTAATTTAAAAAGTTTGTAACATCCTATTTTTTTTTAATCTTGCTAATTAATAATTGATCTAAATTAACATATTTTTTATAACTCAACCCATACCACAGTTTTCGACGACCCCTATTATCTTTTTTATCGTAATATAAGCCTTTAAAATCATAATATCAATTTTAATCTGCGAATAATCGACCAATTTCCAACAATTATAAATTAGGCTCGTTGACAAGAGATTAACATTGAAAATGGTTCTCAGAAACCCAAAACTGCTGTAACATGTGGTTAATTCGAGATTTTTGTCAAATGTGACAAATTGTTAAACGCTTGTCACAGTTGGGTGTTGAGAAACTGAAAGTAGAATTAACAGGCGATTAATCGTCGATTACGTTAACAGCCCGATAATTGAGACGTGGGAAACTGGCAGTAATATCATCTTATGAGGTTTTGGAGATGAAAGGGCAATTATTATAGGCAAGGGCAATATACTAGGCAAGGCAAAGGTGAAAATAGGAAGGGCAATTTATTTGTCTGGTGTCCTTTAGGGGGTTAGAATGTGTTAACATTCTCATGTGTCAATCTGATATTTTTCTGCCTATGAACTCGACAGTGTGATTGTAGCACCTCTCAGTAGGCTTTCACCGCTCCGTTCCACTCGCAGCAAAAACAAGTGTGAATCTAAGATTGAGGGCGAGTTTCTGAAGTCGACGTCACATCTCAAATCAGCTGACAATTTGTCACAAATTAACCAGCCGTCAGTTGTCAGTGAGTTTCTCAACACTGCATCATCGAGAAATTACGTAATCGCTTGTTACATTTAATAATTTATTTCGGTTGGCTACCCTAGCTAGTATTCATTCAATTCCTTCACTACTATAACGTAATAGTATTTTATCTTGAGCGGCTGGGTTGGTGTAGCCCGCAAGTTAAGCAAACCTTACCAGGGACGATTTTTGGATGGGTAACCACGTTTTTTTTTGGTTTACTTTTTTTTGGATAGGTGACCCCACACAGGTTAAGCAACACTTACCAAGATTTTTTTTGGATGGGTGACCGCTTTTTTTTGGTTCGTTTGTTTTGGATGGCTGACCCCGCCAGGGTAAGCAACACTTACCAAGGTCAGTGTTTGGATGGGTGACCACTTTTTTTGGGTTCGCTTGTTTTTGGATGGGTGACCATGCCAGGGTAAGCAACACTTACCAAGGTCAGTGTTTGGATGGGTGACCACTTTTTTTGGGTTCGCTTGTTTTTGGTTGGGTGACCTTGGTAATGTTAATTAATAATTAAATTTTTGTGGTGATGGTCACCCATCCAAACACTGACCTTGGTTAGTGTTGCTTACCCTGGCGGAGTCACCTATCCATAAACAAGCGATCCAAAAAAAAAGTGGTCACCCATCCCAAGACTGACCTTGGCAAGTGTTGCTTACCCTGGCGCGGTCACCACACCAGCCGCTTCAAGCTAAACACAAATCTATCCAGAAACTGACCTCGATAAGTACTAAGTACAGGGTACAGTTAAAATTAATGCGCGTGAGGAAGGTTCGATTCCCAGGTCAGTAATTTATTTTATTTTATTTTTATTTACCTAAATACAAAATAACTATTTTTGATAATTGTGTCAAGTTTTTATAAAGTAATTTATTTAAAAAGTTTGTAACATACTATTTTTTTTAAATCTTGCTAATTAATAATTGATCTAAATTAACATATTTTTTATAACTCAACCCATACCACAGTTTTCGACGACCCCTATTATCTTTTTTATCGTAATATAAGCCTTTAAAATCATAATATTAATTTTAATCTGCGAATAATCGACCAATTTCCAAAAATTATAAATTAGGCTCTTTGACAAGAGATTAACATTGAAAATGGTTCTCAGAAACCCAAAACTGCTGTAACATGTGGTTAATTCGAGATTTTTCTGAAATGTGACAAATTGTTAAACGCTTGTCACAGTTGGGTGTTGAGAAACTGAAAGTAGAATTAACAGGCGATTAATCGTCGATTACGTTAACAGCCCAATAATTGAGACGTGGGAAACTGGCAGTGAAATCGATACAGCAACAATAGCTCACCACCACGAACTGGAGCGCAATCCCACGGTCTTGCACTTTATAATTATTTTCACTACATATAAAGCTGCAATTATCTTCAATCACACTTGGTTAGGAACGAATCTGGTGTTATTAACACTTCGTAGGCTTTTTACCCGCGAACCAATCGCCGCCGCCGCCATTTGCAGTAATTACTCATAAGATGGCGGAACAAGATGGCCGCCTTCATTCACTGGTTTTTGTAGTGATTTTATGGTTTAATTGTAATTAGCTTGTTCGGTGTGCCGGCGTGTAATAGATCATTCATTTGCACGTACTTGCATTTAATGGTGTTGTAAGGTGTATTTTATGGGGATTGGAAAACTGCATGGCATTGAAGTTCTGTGGAATCTTGTTAATTATTTCGCGATGAAGTGGGTTACTTGCGTTTAAAATAATAACGCACAAGTAAGCGTTTGCCTATAGTCAGTACATAAGGCCTAAGCAGCTGTTTTCTTCCTAATTAGTTTGTCACTTGTTTTGTGTGTCTTCCGATTCATGTATTTAGTTACAGTTCCAAATTCTCGTATTTCAGATCAAAGCAGTTTTGTCTCTACCTGAGATTCTAGACAAGTGGCAATCGATGTCAGTGAAGGCGATAGTGGAAATGTAAAAAATAAGGGATTGATCACGCGACTTTTCGATATCACTTGTCAATCTCATACAATTTTGCCTTTTTGACAATCGCTATCGCCACGCTTTCGATGATAGAAGTAATAGCAATTGTCTAAGGTCTGAGGGGTTGGCAATTCGACAGCAATTCCTTTCTCAGAGAAAAATATTGCTTTTAATTTTTTACTGTCTTTTGACTTTTTCTGGTACATAAAACTTTACGACCATCTAATTGAAAATCAAGCCATAAAATCAATAATGGAAATAATTAAATCAACCTATCACCTACTTTCATTAAGCACCAACCATAAAATTAACCTGGATGTCAGAAAAAAGGGTTGGAAACTCGTAAAACACGAATACACATTAACACACATTCCTTTACAGCAATTAATGGGTACCTCAGTAACAACGGTGTCGCGTTTAAACGTAGTTCAGCAGATGCAAGCGTAAAAAGACGGCTTAGCATCCTTGTAGCCCGCGATTATGTCATTACTGGCAAGTAAAAAATTAAAGGGCATTATAGTATGCGATGATATAGTGCAATTAAATATGGCGGCAAAAACCGAAGCGCGTTCGGCCGTCGTCGTCGACTCGCGATCGCATTGCCGAAATGTTCGTGCGCCCGCGCTTCGTAACGATTGACGGGAATTTTCTTTTTCGGGTGCAGTTTTTTAGGGAGTGCGATTTTCTGGATTGATAGAGAGTCTGAGCTGGAAAGGTCATTGCTTTTGAGAAGATTGAGCATCGAAAAGACGATCTAACTTGGTAATAAGGTAGTTTACTGAAAATTTGTTTTTTGTCCGCCAGGTAGATTAGTAACAAGTAAAATTTCAAAATTTAAAAAACCCCCCACATTTATCTTGCGAAAACATCCCGATTCAAACAGTAAAACGGCTGAACCGATTTTATTCAAACATAGCTCTAGCTATATTTGAATACACTCGACACAATCACATTTCAAACAAAAAAAAACTATATCAAAATCGGTTCATCCTTTGAGGCGCTATGATGCCACAGACAGACACACAGATACCTACACTGCAACACACCTCAAACTTATAACACCCCTCTTTTTCCATCAGGGGTTAAAAAAATATTTAATACGTATTTTTCTTTTGACACGTAAACATAAAGTGACGACGATATAATGCGTTGAAATATCGTGTGACGTCACGCCGCTAGTACACTTTATACTGCCTTAGTGACGTCACAAGCCCCACTCCTGAACTTTGATGCGCTTTAACTTTGTAAAGTTTTATTGATTTGGTAAAGCAAAAAATACTTGTTCAATATTATTTGATAATCTCACTGAAACCAGGGAACATCCCTATTGGATTGTTCCTTTCGTTACACGACCACCTCTTTTCTGTAGTATGGGGCAAGCTGTTAAAAACCTTTCTTTTAATAAAAAAATTGTCGTAATTATTTGTAATCCTACTTATCTATAATTCCAGTTCCCCTACCCCACTTATGTCCTAAAGAACCTAAATAAACATAGGCATTCGCGTGACCCTAGTATAAACTCTCGTGACGCTTACTAGTTACTCATCCGCTTAGCTGCTTCGCAAAGTCGCTAAATTAGAGACTATAAAGTAAATGGTTCAGTTAATGGCTACATCTTCGCATTATTATAAGCTCGTAATGATACCGGATAATTAGGGTCAGCTCACACCGAGACCGGTGAAGGAAAATATCGTGAGGAAACCGGCATGACCTAGAACAAAAAAATTAAGACAAGTGACATTTATCAATCCACACTGGGCCTGCGTGGCAGATTACAGCTTGGTCCCTCTTTCAGAGAGGATACTTGTGTCCCTGCAGAGGGAACATCATAGGCTGTTTACACGCGCGTGCCGCGCGCACACTTTTTAAGATAGCGGTACAATATGGAAATTTATTTATTGCACAATAAGAGTACATATTTCAATAGGGAAATTAAAACAACATAAAACACACCTCCCTTGCTTCGCCTCGTGGTATCGCGATGCCTTTAGCTTTAGAAAAAAAAGGGACACCCGTATGGAACGAAGTTTTTTAAGTTAAGTTATATATATCATATGTATATATCAATATATATATTATATATCATATGTATATATCAATATATATATTATATATCATATGTATATATCAATATATATATTATATATCATATATATATAATTTACGGAACGAAAATCTTGCTTGCTTTCTATGAGAGAGAGAGAGACAGAGAAACACGCGCACGCCGCACGGCTTACAACTATAGCAAAAAGTGTCGTTATAACTTTTGGTCTTAATTTTTTCCGGCTAGCCCCCTTTCGCAACGCGCGATAAGGAACTTCGTTCCAACAAAACAAAATTACTGAAGAAACAGGACCAATAGTTTTTGTCAATACCTAATAATTTAAAGAGTATTTGCCATAATCTTCCATGGGGACAAACCCTTTGCCTTGCCAAATTCCCTTAAGCAATTAGGCTGCGGGACGCACAACGCTGCGATTTGCGGTGCCGTATTCGCATGAAGAACGTCTGCGTAGTCTTTTGTACCGTCGCAAAATACAACAGCGGTGACGAGGATTATGTGTTCGGTACTGCATTGCGTTCCGATTAGAGATCAAAGCTTTAAGTAACTTGACGTAGTGGTGCTTCACCGGTGCCGCACCTCGCGGAGTCGCATCGCGTCTCGGTGTGAGCTGACTCTTAAAAGCGAAACCAAAAAAGCCCCAGTTCGGTAGTCGCGCATCGGCCGAATGTTCTCTTTGCAACTGCGCGCGCCGACCAATACAGATTTATCAATCTGGTGAAATTTTATCAATTGATATCGAGATTGGATTGGCGAGAGATCATTATTTTGGTTAAATATGGTTTTAATTAAGAAATATTTGGGATCGTCTGGTTATTTTAAGCTATGTCTTAACTGAACTTCTGATCTTGTGAATTTCATAGTTGGTTTGTGATTCTGTCATAAATATAACCTTATTGATCATGATCCTCACTTCCTCATCATTATGACATTAGATGCATACTATGTTTTTAGTTGAATTAAGTTAAGTGTCTCATGATCTGTTACCAAATTACTGATTTTCTATCTTTCTTCGGATATTTATTTTATTTTTGACTTAACGCACTTACTTAACCGTCTCTTTTTTCTAATACTGACAACTAAACGCACAAGGAGTTCACCGCAAAGTTTTCCGGTTTAATTCAACTTGTGTGGGATGTGGAGCAGCTGAAACAATACGATTACATTTTTATGGTCTAAAAAGTACATCATCATCTCTACAATAATTGTTATTGCAATAGATACGAGTATCTATGTAGACGAGAATCTTTATTATGTCCCATCTTCATCAAATCGTTTTGTTCATATTCTGTTCATTTCATATTTAACTTTGTTTGGTTTGCAATGGAGGCAACAAAGTTTTCAGATACACCATTTCAATTATAATTTCAGTTTTTACGGCAAATAGATCTTTTGAGCCTGTCGTAAATTCCTGCTTTGCATAATCCCACTTAATTTTTAAATAATCTGGCTAGGCAGTTAAGATGGTGTCACAAGTACAAAGTCACTAGCAAAATACATGGCACCGCAAAATAAAAATACTATAAAATCGTAGGGCTAAGCAGGTAAAGCCGCGTGCGAAAAGATAGCCATAACATAAATGAACAAATGAACTTACAATGCAAGGAAATTAATTATAATTAAACCAATTCTGCGAGCGGCCGTAACTTTTATCAGCAAATAAAAATGTTTAGAATGTATTTAATTGACGTTTTATTGCACAAACGTATTAGTTGATATTGTTGTTAATTATTTGAACATCGTATAATCGGCTTGAAAGTAACAAGTAATAACATTTTTACAATCCTTCCTTAAGTATTTTTAAAGAGCTTTTTTGTTCGTTTGCTTGCAAAAAAGAGCTCAGTAAAAATAGCTTAGACCTATTAATATGGATGATCTCGTAAAAATGTAACTGTCGTCTAACTTAAATTAGAAATAGCTTGAAAAACATTATTTGCTTCATCCATTTAAGATAGTATCGAATATTTATGCAAATGATAACTGGGTCGTTTTATTCTGCCGTCCGTCGGCTACTTTGAACTCACTTAACCAAATGGTTAGATAATCAGCAAAGCTTGCAACAACTTAAGGTGATATATACGCCCCAATGAAACGCAGTACTGGCCGTGCGCCCGCTCGATACCAAAATATCAAAATTGAATCTCCTTTTGAACAGTTTTGTTTGCAAAATATTATTTGATTAACATATGCTATGTTAGGTAAAAAGAAATTCTAGCCATCAATTTTTCTGTATAAAATTATTTTTAAACATCCAAGTCCTTTTGGAGGAGTTTCCAAAAGTTGCGAAAAATATCGTGTTGTTAATTATTTTTTTAAAGCAAAACTATTAGTTACACGAAAAAACCTTGTGTTCAAAATTATGTATATGAATCAATAATAAATATATATTTTTTGCAAACCTTTTAACCTAGCCGTTACTGAGGAGTATGCTTTAGAAAGTTACCATTTTACGGCACTAAAGCGTATGTAGGCCCTTAACTTGTATTTGCAAAAAACCAATCGGTACTTATTTATTGAAAAGCGTTGAATAGGAAGCGTTATTTATTGAAATTAATAGTTGTAGTCGATAAATATTGAATAATGTTCAATGTTACACCTTTTTTGCACATAAAACGACCTTTCTATGAGTTTTTCTGAAATAGTGTTAAAAAGCTGCTTAGAATATCTAAGTTTATTTTTTAAACGCATCACTTAACAGACTAGTTGACGACTTAGAGTTACTTTAAATATCTTTTTTTTACTTGAATTCTTCAATGTCACAATTATCAGAATGTTTTCTAGACTATTGATTGATTTATTATAAGTTCACCAATTAAGTAAACTTTAAAAAATATCTAATTAATTAAACACAATTTAAAATATATATAAATAATTTTCTAAATAAAAAATAATATAATTTTATAAATACAAAAGAATAGTAGTTTATGAAACTGTTGCATAATGAGGGGTATTAAAACATGAGTGTGTGTTTAAAAACCGAGCCGTAGGCGAGGTTTTTAATAGTTTTCACACGAATGTTTTAATACCTAGTTATGTGCAGTTTCATACACTACTTTATCTACACTCATAAATTGGGATTGAACCTACAAAATACCTCTTTTTGCATTTTCCATGCCATAAAATCTTGATAGCATTTGTCATATACTTTTCTCGACTTTGCTGGTAATAAATTAAGAGTAATTTCCTTCGCCGCATCTAAAATATCGGGTGAAGTCAAATTTTCTTCACATTCACTGATATCAGACATTTTAAAACAATAATTTAAATAACTCAAGAAATTCAGTACAGCAAAACTTGCAAAACGTATGAATGGCGCCAAAACCCAGCATATCACCACATTAACCGCGCATGCGCTAAGGCTTGCACGCACGCACTGCGATCTTTATTCTCGCGATTTTTTCCGCCCATTCTGTGATCTATGGATTGTATGAAGTTGTTCGCATTGCGGTAAAGAAATCGTGCGGAAATAATACCGCAAGAAATTCGTGTTTTGCCACAGAATCCACCGCACTACGGCGCGAATTTTATTCGCCCGAATATTTTGAGCTCTATGAACAATTAGAAGGAAACAAAATTCGCGCGAAGAAAAATCGCAGTGCGTGCTAAGTCTAAAGCAGGCATTGTCATAGACACCTTAAAATTGGAATCAAATCTTTTTATAATAGGTACTATAAAATGGCATTACAAAAAAAAAATATGGAAACTCCTTATTGATTAACTTCTAGGATTTGTCCTGTATCGTAATAGAAAAAAAATTGTTTTATAGCATTATTTTGTTAGAGAAATAGTGTTATAATAAGATTCTATTTTTAAATTTCGGTATTGTGTTTATAAAGTATGCCAATATAAACTCGTTTTGAATTTTATAATTCGAATATTACGATATGAGAGTAGATAAAACAATTTTATAGCGTTAATTTGTTAGAGACTGACCCTCAGTTTCCCACCTTAAAATTATCTGAGAATTAATGTGACAAATTGTCAAGCACGCGTTATCTGCTGTGATTGGTTGAATGAATTTTCGACAGCCAATCACAGAAGATAACGCGTGTTTGACAATTTGTCACATTAATTCTCCGATAATTTTAAGGTGGGAAACTGAGGGATAGTGTTATAATAATTTTAAATTTCGGTAACTATTGTGTTTATAAAATATGCCAAAATAAATTCGTTTTGAATCTTATAATTCGAATATTACGATATGAGAGTAGATGTCCATTTTACAAACTCGGAAAATTCCAACGTCCAATATTAGTCAACAAAGATATTATTTATCAACCCTCCGCCTGCGACTGGCAATAATAACTTCAATAATACTAAAATAGCCAATAGCCACTCTATTAACCCATATACATCGATACGTTTTTGTTGCCCACAATGCACATAAAAGATAAATTTCACACTCGAAGAGAATCAATTGGAATTCCTTATAACTATAACTGTGAACATTAGTGCGTTTTGTCTCGCTATTTTAATAGGCAACCTGGTTGCCACATTATGCCCAAAAATGGCAAGTTTTATATTCAATGTGCAGGGCTGCCTATCGCATGCCTCGTAATCAGATGGAGGCAAAATATTGTGTGTTTTTAGGGTTCCGTAACCGTCCTTCGGTTAAAGGAAAAAAAAGTGAAAAAATACGTCACACAAAAATCAGGGAAACCACCAAAGCGACGGATGCTCTAACCTACGCTAAAATGGAAGTGGGCTGGGCACGTAGCGAGGCTAAAGGAAGAGAGATGGACCAGCAGGGTAACAACGTGGAAGGGTCCAAACGGCAAGCGTCTTAAAGGTAGACCCCACACGAGATGGGCAGACAAGTTGACAAAAAGCAAATAGCTCAAGATAGAGACAAATGGAGTTCTTTAGAGCAGACCTTCACCTTTACTTGAGGAGGGGTTCTTGCAAACGAACATTTTTCTCATATTATATATATTTAATTATTTTCTAACATAAGTGAAAAATGTCAAAATAACGTATTTTATTTTAATTTTTCTATAAACTGTGTATGTATTCAACTTTGCATTAAATAAAAGGTTTTTTATTTTATTTATTTTATAACCGAAGTATTCAAACGGAGACCTATTTCTGTCACTCACGTGTCTGTTTGTCCGCCGTCTGTCACACAGGTGTTGCAGCCAAACGGTTGGAGCTAAATAGTCTTCAAATTTTCACAATGTTGACGCAAATCCATACGAATTATCAACAAAAAAAAAAGTGTTTTAAGGGGGGCTCCCCATACAGCAAAAGTTGGCCTACCCCATCGAGTGGGGTATCGTTGAGTAAATAAATACATATAATAATATAATAATAATAAAGCCTTTTTATTTCCATGCACATTACATTGGATTTAAACTAACATAATACTACAAAATATATATAAAAGGTGTTTTTAGGGCATGGCTCCTCTTCGGATATAGGCCTCCTCCAACTATTTCCATAGTTATCGATTTGCCGCCGTCGTCATCCAGTTTTCGCCGGCTGTGTTTTTAATTTCATCGACCCATCGATCCTTAGGTCTTCCTCTGTTCCTTTTTCCAGTGGGTCCTTTCCATTTAGTGACTCGTTTAGTCCATCTCTTGTCTGTACTACGGGCGATGTGACCAGCCCATCTCCATTTTAGCTGTTGTGCGTGACGTTCTGCGTCAATTAATTTTGTTTTCTTGCGAATATCTTCGCACTTGATTTTATCGCTAAGCTTTATTCCTAGCATACTTCTTTCTATAGCACGCTGACACGAACGAATTTTATGTTTGGTTCTCTCTTGGAAAATCCAAGTTTGTGCTCCATATGACAGACATGATAACAAACAGATTAAAAAATACATATTACCACTTAATTTTGCGATTTGGTACGGAACCGTAAATATGCGAAGTCCAACACGCACTTGGCCGGTTTTAAATAGCAGTTTTACTATAATAATTATTGTTAGTTTCTGTTTCTGTAATTGCATTATTTTATTTACTTAATTATTAATTGGCAGGCACTTAATTATGATAGTATAAGTTAAATGAAGATAACAGAATTAAAGGAAGTTTGTTTTTTTGCGTTCTTCTGCGTTCTTCTGCGTTAATTTTTGTTTTAAAGAGACTTTTTATGGACTTAAAGATTTTGCCATATAATATTTATCTTCTTAATAAAATAGCACTTAGTAATTACATTATTTTTATAACAATCCTTTCTATTGATTTTAACAGAATATTTTATATTTTAGGGTTCCGTTCCTGAAACCGAGACATTATTACTCAGACTACGCGATCCGTTTGTCTGTCTGTCTGTCCGTCTGTCACCAGGCTGTATCTCATGAACCGTGATAGCTAGACAGTTAAAATTTTCACAGATGATGTATTTCTGTTGCCGCTATAACAAAAATACTAAAAACAGTATAAAAGTAATATTTAAGTGGGGTTCCCATAATACAAACGTATTTCTTATGCCATTTATTGCGATAATGGTACGGAACCCTTCGTGCGCGAGTCCGACTCGCAATTGGCCGGTTTTCCTATTATTCATTTTATTTAAATATTTTATAAATAGTCACTATTGATTTGATAGAAGACGCAGATGCAACATAGAACACAACACACAAAAACTCTAATAATGTCTTTAAAACCGGACTGGCACTATAATTATCCTATCTTCTCTGGCGACTAAAAACACCGCATCCTTCCTCCACGTGAATGCACTATTAAGATTCTTTCAACACACTGGAAAGCCAATAAATCAGGCGACAGACAACGATAGTAGGTAAGTATGTGGCACTTATCTTGCCATCGCGTCTCACATGTTTTCCTACTTACTCTACGTGCCTATTTTCAGTTATTTCCTTTATATGTGTTTTGCATTGCACTGTGAGCAGTTAAGGTTTAACTCTTGTAGGCAACTTCTGGATGATTTAATATGTGTTTAATTATAATTTTTTTCCGCGGTCTCCCGTGGTCTATACCGACCAACGTGCATTTTTGGGGCTACAAAGTAGCATACGAGGGTAGGTCCAATAGTTCGCATAATATTTTCCTTAATAAACTTTTTAAGAAAATATTCCGTGAAATTTTGAGCCAGCCTGTGTACAACATTCAGCTGTCTTCTAGTATCTATGTGATCAGAACTTTCAAAAGAATCAGTGATATCAAATATATATGCGTTGTAAAAAAGAGGTCCTAAATGAGATCCCTGCGGAACACCGCTAGGGATTTCAATAAAGTTGGGACGATAACCTCCTAGTATGCCCGCGTATACCCAGTCTGTATAGCTTACTGTATTTTACCTCTTTATATATATCAAGTTAACAAAAAAATATTTTTTATAAAATATTCAAGGCTTTACGTCCATTTAAAAATGATTAATATCCACTGGTATTGAAATTAGAATATAAATGGAAAACTAACATTTATAAATTGATTATTCAAAACTATTGAGCAAACATTGAGTTATTTATGATCGTAATAAATAAATTATAGACCTATTGCGTTTGTTTAATTAATTTTAATGAAAATGGATTCACATTCTAAAAGCAAATAAATTTGTAATACCTATATTGCAGTAAATATGGTTGGTTGGTTAACCAACTGGGACCACTCATAATTATTATAACATAAGTAAATAATTATGTATTTTTATTGCTTTATGTTTATAGGCCTACACAATGACATAAACCAATTGATCAATTGGATCTCATAACGCGAGGCAATGACGGGTTAAATAGAGGCCACTTCAAACGACTGCTAAACTGAACAGACATCACCACAACTACCGATCATCACATCAAAGTTGCCACCTTATTTCCGACTACTAGAACTCCTGAATCCCAAATTCAGAAATATCGCCGATGCAATGAAGCTCGACACTCACATCTTTCATGGGGTACTGTGTTAAATTCTACAACAAAATACCTTGTGATATATTAAAACTGAATGACAGAAAATTTTAAACTTTTGTTAAAAGCACACTTTGTAAACAAGCATGTTACAAGTTTATACTCGTATCCAAGATAACAATGCATGGAAACACAAGAAAATCTTTAGTATGGACAAAATCAAACTGGTTGATTTTACAAGCTTTTATTTAAATTTCAATGCATGTATGTATTGCGCCGACTCCACGTAACATGAGACAAGGGCAGGAAGATGATGATTATGATGTATGAATGTATTTATATGTATGTGTAAGTGTGTTCGGGTCAAATATTGCAACTGAATTTTAAAGCAGTTTTCCTAAACTGATTAAGACGAAATTTTTCATACCCCTTTGGTTTGGATGATAATGCACGGTAAGCTAAAAAGCTTTATAAAAAGAAAAATATCGTAAAAAATATTTAAATTCATAATAAATTGCTTTTTTGTTTAAGAAATTGACTCACACACTGTTCCAATGTTGTTGAATTAGATATTTTATTTTTTATGTTTCCAATATTTTTAAGTGTGAAGAACATGTTCCTATTGATTAAATGAATGATTTTGCCTGTTAGTGCTTATAAAATTTCACACCTATAGTATATTAGTGTTATACTAGATGCATCGTCCTCACGTATATGAATTAATGTATGTATGTAAATATTGTAAAACATTATTTTTTAAAGAGAACCTTTAGAGTTTCTTGTCCGTTCTTCTCCATAACAAAATACTTTTGCGAATGGACAGTAGAATCAATAATTATTTTTTAAATTAAAATTTTCGACGTTCAAAAAGTGCCGCATAATGGCCTAATTGAAATAAAAAAAAGTACTTGACTTGATGAGTTCCGGAAAAAAGAAACATCTACATATGTTGGCTCCCGCAACAGAATCAATCAGAAAAGTATGAGTTGTAGAAAAGTATAATTTCCGCTGCCCTTCATAAAAAGCAAGCTGCAGACAGAACAGCAGCCTTATTGCGTAATGAATTCGGCAAGGCAAAGATTATGAAAAATCAACCAATCACATAGACGGATTGGTAGATGACTCGCATGTGATTGGTAGATGTTGGATGTATCCAAAATCCCACATACCCAAGAGTGCAAGACCCTAACTCAACAGTTGAGGTAGGGTATGTTGTATTGCATAGACAATACATTTCAAAATGGCATCCACGGCCCCCGTGACCTTACGAGGTCAAATACCTACCAACGGCAGCAACAATTAAAGCTCCTTAATGAATGGGACAACGTATACTTAACCGGTAAGTAGAACAACTTTATCTTCTAATGTAATGTTAATAAACAAAAACTGTAGCTTAGGGTTGCGGGTGGTGTAGGCAGGTAGCGATTAGCGGGTGGTGTAGGCAGGTAGCGGGTTGTGGCGGTTATGTATTAGGGAACCTTGGTAAACCATGTTTGAATGATTTAACGTTAGCTAGCCTCTTGTCTATCCACACTTGAACAAATGCAAAGTACTCGTATAAGAAAAGTTTTATCTTTGAAAACCCAACATTTTTTTGGTAAATACAACGCCAGTTATAAAAGCAATCTGAACGTCTCATAAAGTTATAGTAGCGTAGTTTAGCAAAGTTTTCGAGAGGCCTATTTAAACACCTCTTACTATACCAACTATAAGTGGGAAGACCCTAAAGGCTTCTTGCTGGATTATTCGGCTGTCCCTTATTTTCATAGCTTATACCTATTTTCAACATTATAAAGTAAAAAAACTCGTTTGTCGTTATAGTGGCTATTACTGCAAAAGTAGGGTTCCATCCAACCGATCAACACTTTACATAATTAGTAATCAGCTGATTGTCATGCTATACAACGCTCCCAAACCACAAGCGTACGCGTTCGACGTCCGCTCCGCTCTGCCGCCGCGAACCAAGTGCGACAAAAACTGACCGGACCTGTTGTAACGGCCTGCGCAGGCGCATCGCCCCGCAACACCTATAGAGCTGTTAATGCGAATTTGCATCGCCTTAGATTCAATTAGAGATTAAATTGAACTCAGTTTTTTTTATCGGTTGATCTCTTTGTAACGGGGCGTTAATTTGAAAAGTATTTTTATAAGAGTTGTAGGTTATGAGCTCGTAAGTCAAGTTAAAAGGCGCGGCGGCTTTAGGATTGTTTATCATAATGATATGAATTATTATCTCGGTACAGGTGGTTGCTTAGCTTAACATTAATCATCCCCTCATTAAACCTATAACGGTGGTATGTATTTTTTTTGCGCTGGCAAAAATAGGAAAAGTCAAACCTTTGAAAGGCAAAGAGCCAATAAACGTAGACACAAACTTATTAGTATCTATACTATTGCCGATTTTATATATAACTGGAAATGGAAGTTAAAATATAACATAACGTCACACCACTCACTGTATTCCACGAAATAATAGTTGGCTAGATAAGTTGAAGTTTTATTACAAAAGGGGGCGACCACATTGCCCCGAATTGGGCACAAATCCAGAGAGAGAAATTTTTTGATTGGTGTTTTTACTTGCGGACTCTGACCGCCCACCGAGTGTACTTAGGAAATACCGTGTCACTGTGATCACGTACTGCTTTGCACAGCAAGGCTCACAGGGATGGTCTTTTAAGCGGTAACGGGACTCCTTACATGTGCTGATGGCGATCACCGGGGTGGTTTTAGTGAGATTAAAAGCCCACACTCCCTGGTCTTTTCCCCTCTCAAAACAGTGATGGAAAACATCGTGAGGAAACCGGCATGGCTTAGAATCAAAAATTCGAATATATGTGACATCCACTAACCCGCACTGAGCCCGCGACTTGGATTACGGTCCATTCCCTTTCGCAGAGAAGAGGCCAGCACGCTCAACGGACCAAATGGGAGATTAAGGGCGGAAAAGGGGGTCCACCTACCCTATCCTGGTATTTTTCCCAAAATACAGGGTTTTTTGAAGATTCCCCCAATAAAAAAGTGAAGTCTTTACTTGAAGTACTACTGTTTGAGGGGTATCCAACGCCTCTATACTCATTACCTCGCCAACAAAACTGTTACACTATAGCGATTTTTATGAAAATCAGTAGCAATTAATTAAATAAGCGCTCGCTCGCGGCCGCGTATTAATTGCCGTATTGATGAGTTATGATTGTTAATTAGCGATTACACCGAGCTGGTCGCGCGCCAATGAGCCCCCAGTCATGTGGGTCACACAGATCACTGCCTAGGGATTTGTCGTTTTAGAATTAATAATGACTCTGGACTCAGTGGCCCTACCTTGCAGCCATCCAGAGTGACGGCCTAGGTTTTGGTCACGCGCCAATGAGCCCCCAGTCATGTGGGTCACACAGAACACTGATTGCACTGGTTTGTGGTTGTCGCTTGTTAGAATTGATAGGGTTTACGTAACTCTTCAGAGCGGTGCCGACCAGCAAGACAGAGAAAAGGCCTAGGTTGTTGGTCGCGCGCCAATAAAAGCCCAGTGATGTGGGTCACACAGAAGACTGGGCGAGGTTATAGAAGATTTAGTGTTTCTCGTTGTTTTAGAAATTATAGTATTAGTATAGGAAGCCCACAAGACAGCCGAGGAGACGGCGTGAGACTCTGGTGCCTGGAGCCCCCAGTCAGGTGGGTCACCGTGACGAGAGCATTGTCGTTGGTGTAAAATTGATACAACTAAGGTATTAAACCAGCCAGACAGAGAGGTGGCGTGGGCCATAACGGGCTTCATAGCAAGGCAAGGCGTTCTCTTGTATCATTACTAGAGGTAGCTCAGCGGTGAAAATTTTATGGAGTCAGTAAAGTGCTAGATGATAGGCATTACATTGCAAGCTAGTTTTCTCTGTTACCGGTCTGAAAGGAAATAGGATAGTTCATGTTGTACCACGATATTGGACAGTCAGGACCTATGGTCAGGAGAGTCAGTAAAGTAATAGAGAGGTTAGTTGCCCAGGATGTGTCAGAAGCAGTAATATGCATAGTGGAAGCAATTTCGTTGGCTAGTCGATGGTTGAGACCTCTACTTTGTAGTTTTGTTTACCAAGCTGCTCATAAGTAACTGTTAATATGGAGGCATAGTACTGTGATTACCATGATAATTTGCTTTTTAAATGAGGCCTTATGGCACAATACAATATGGCACTGTGATTTAACTGTTTGTCAATAACTTTTAGACCATGCTGGTGGAATCCCGATACTAAGAAATCATACAAACATAAAACTTGGCTTGAAGGCCTACTTAACAAATATACAGTATAGAATTTGAAAATGAGGAGTATTTTGTCGAAAAAATAGCTGGAATAATGCTAGGAAAGAAGTAGCCGCTTCGCATGAACACTCATTTACATATCTTGTTTACGAGTTCTCTTTCTTTTTTCCTACTTTATAATATTAAAAATAACGATTGTCGAATAGTTCGAAATGTATGGGAGTGATATGTGAATATGCATGTGCTACCAAAGACAATCCCAAATATTTTGATGCCGATATAATATCACGTTGGTCCTCAGGGTAATTTTAGTCACATACCCATAAAACTCTTTGTAGGTTATTGGCAATTGATCTTTTTATTTGTATGTATTATATTAAATATTTATGTATGTTTTGATATGTATTTTAAGTCACTTATTATTTTATTATTCTTAATTTTTTACTTTCGACATGTTAAACTATCCACTTGCCATGATGTCTCTTCACCACCCTTGTTGACAGGTAGAGAATGCCTAATGCATTAAGTCCGCCATTGTATCTTTGTGCATTAAGTTTTAAATAAATCAATAACAGTCGCAGTGATTGAAACGCCCAACAATGATTTTGATGAAAATATTGAGACTGAGGCAATAATTGTTAAAATTAATCTCCAAAGTGATCATGATATGCTTGAAAGTAGAAATAAAAGAGTACAACCACTAAAACCAACAAACGCAATACAGAGTGACATGTGATCGAGTGATACAAAACAACATGCAATCGATCGCGCACGTTACGATAACGATAGCTATCGCACGCGAAATGAAGCGGTCGCACTTTCAGCCGCTGCAGCGATTCAAGCGGAACATTAAGGTTTAAGACATACGAGAGATCGATTTGGGCCAGATTGCTATCTTTGTAACTGTAAAAGCAGACTAATATTTATCAACAAGAATTTGATTTTGCAGAGCTATGTAGCTCGATATCTGAAGGAGTTTTTATACTGGATGGTTCTGAATTTGATTTGGACTATAATTTGATTGCCGCAGCACGGGAAAGTCCATTCGTTTCAATCCGTTCGTATTTGCAGCAGGTTCGTAAGTTGATTCTAAAATTTACCGTTGGTGCTATGACACGGTGTGAAATTTGAATGATTTGAGTACCAAAGTGGCAGCTTTATATTAACACTTCTACAAAACTATGTTATCTTGTTCCAGAGTATCTACTTGTTCTTATTTTTCAAGATCTTTTACTTTTCTCCTTAACCTTCCCTTAGCTTCTGCTTACTCCGAAAGAAAGCGTGGGTGTATACTTTCTAGCTGCCGTATTTCTGTAATACCTGGCGTTTCTATTAATATGCTATTCGTATGAACAACTTACTTAGGTCCGGTAGAAAGGTAGTCGCATGTCCTTTCCAAGATAATTACCTATCCGGCAGCTCGCTCTATGCACACATGAGCATTCTTACAGGATTCCGCACTGTGTAGGGTTGACACTACAAGAATTTGGTGATTGAAATGTCCGATGTATTTGTTGTGCGTTGATATTTTCCACTCTTTGTAGTTCATTTTGTAACTTGATAAGTTTTCTTATTAAATGGTATCGGCTTTTTAGTGACTAGTGATTCTATATATAGCGAGGGACATATATGTCGATAATTTTAGTTTTTGTTAAAAAATTGCTAGATACGAAAATGCCCTACCTAACCTGTTTACTTAACTAAGACTTTAATGTTTGTGTAGGCTTTTCTTTTCTGCTACTTCTTCTTGCTCTTTTCTTCGATCTACTTCCTTACGAAAGACCTGATAAATATCTTGTCTTAGTCCTTCATAGACCTGCAAGATCAAGGATCAAGCTTCACTGAAAACTTTCTTCAAGATGATGAAACATTTTCCAGATTTTACCAGTTTTTTTATTTCATCTTGTTTAACTTTATATTTCAGTCAGGCAAACAGAGTTTAGTATATAATATGTGATATCTAAGATTGGTAAGTTATTCGTCAGCTGTTTTGCGCCAACCCTAGGCCAATAGACTGGCTCTTTAGTATGGAAACTAGATGATGCTTTTTCCATATCATTTGTACAAGTACCCGACAGGGGATAGGCAGAGACTTGTTTTTATTTTGTGCTTGAGCTAATGAATTCTAAAATTGCTGTGCGCTAAATTAAACGACTAGATGCTTCGGTTAGATACGTTCGCTTTCTAATTAGGTTCTAATTAAATAAGAGTTGATAGTTAAATCTTTTTAAACGTTTTCTTGCCAGCTGTGGTGAAAATAAAAATCGGTAGCTTGATTAAATTAAATGATAAAATTCTTTTAATTTGCACAAAGAGGAGAAAGAAAGAAAAAAGAAGTCCTCCTTTTTCCTTTTCAGGATTAAAATAGAAACGAGTTAATTTAAGTTTGTGTAAATTGCCTCTTTCAGATAAAAATAAATAGTATAACGGGATTGATAACGGTTTAGGTAAACTTATGATTTATGAAAGTATAATAACATGAAAATCGAAGGTCTGAAAAAGTACCAATTTGGTCTTTATTTAACTCAGGATAGTAATGATCAGTCTGATTTCACTGGTAGCCACAGCATTTTTTATCGACTTTTTTTTGTCATTTTCAAAAAACTTTGTTCTAAAAAATTAACCGACTTCCAAACAAAAATACAAAAAGAGCTAAATTTATTTTCGTTTTGAAAGTCGGTGTCTTTGGTATCTATATTTTGTCGTTTTGCGACATCGACTTCCGGAACGAAAGTTATTTTAGCTCTTTAAGTGTTTGCTTTGGAAGTCGGTTCACTTTTTGTGGAAAAGTTTTTTTTGACAGCTGGCCCTACCATAATTAGGTATAGAATAAACAGACGATTCATTTCATATTCCTGCTACAGATAACAAAACCCGTTTAGCTCTCCCCCATTCCATTTTCAAAACGTGATCACACTGGCTACTAGCTAATTATACATAACAATTACCTACTTATTACGTTAATGCCTGATTGCAATTAGCTCGATGTACTAATTGCATGCCAATCGTGTTTAGTCTAATTTACTAACATTAAGTATAGTGCTGTTTTATATAATTTACACGTTTTGATGGGTAAAGTATAGGTAAAAGCGACAGTTCGTGGTTTTGAATTTCTTTTCATTTACGTGCTTGTGACTGGTATAGTTATATACTTATACGGTCAGTTTATTAATTAGCCACTGTATTACTATTGCATCACGTGTCCGAGTAGGACATAATTTACACGTCTTTTATTTTACTACACTAAGGATTTATTCCGTTCTAATACCAACAACTAATACCACTGGTATTTGTCTCAACTTATATTTATTTACTATTCCGAACGGATACCATTGTTGAAACTAATACCATAACAAGTTCAAAGATATATAAAAAGGTACAGTCAGTATTATAAATGATTTGTATGATATGTTGAAAAAAAATCTGTAATATAAAAATTGTTTTAGCAAATGTCTAGTTCAATAATAAAATATTACTAAAATCAACTTTTTTATAATTTTAGTTCCTCCTTGTACTTGTATATTTTCTTTTTTGCAAAAACCTCAAGAGTAGGAAAATACTTTAAAAAAATTAAAATTATCTGACGTAGTTATTATTAGATAGATACGTAATTATAAAAATAGTTACATCATAACAAATCGATTTTGAACGAAATTAGTAAATGGCATCTCTTTTTGTTTTATCCACAAACCAATGAATTTACCGGATTTATGTTTTCTATTTCATTTTATGTTTTCTATACCTTTTTGTGTAAAAATGTTGCAATCTTGTTTGTATAAATGAATATTGCGATAAATAAACATAAAACAAGATGTTTTTTTAACAAAAGTAAATTGTTGGGCGTTTCATGGTCAAAAATGCCTTTATTTTGTTTAGATTTGACTGAGCTGACTATACCAAATTCAAGTTGTTGAAATTTTTGCACATTGAATTTAATTATTTAAAGAGTGGTATCCGTTCGGAATAGAAAATAAATATGATATGAAACAAATACCAGTGGTATTAGTTGTTGGTATTAGAACAGAATCCTGTCAAGGGCAAAGTTAAGAAGTTTCATGATGTAACTCTTAAATCAGCATCTGGTCTGAATACAGTCACTGTTGCTTGATAAAATTTAACTTTTTGTCTTAGTATCGGGACACAACCTTATTAGGCAATAGAAAAAACACTCTAGCAGCGATTACGGCTGACAAAGTCAAAAATATTTGAATAGAAAATTTCTGACGTGATATTTCTGTGGCACATGTCAATCCTATTCATTTTGCACAATTTTGACAATGGTTATGGCTGACAGAATTTCAGACATAAGACAGAAGGTCTTCTTGAAGACACAAGACCAAAATGGAATCAGGTAGAGGGAATAAACTCAAAAGGTTACAAATGTAGCAAAAGCTTAGGGAAGATGGCAACTGTATTCCAAGCAGCAACATATGCCATAATAACCTTTGCTCAAGAGAATATAGATAGAGGAACCAGAAATTCTAAGTGACAGTCAGGCTGCAATCAAAGCCTACAAAGTGGACTCCAAACTTGTTCTGGATGCTTTCCAAACCCTAAACAGCCTTGGAAAGCATAACAGAATAAGACTGATGCGGGTCCCTGGGCACAAAGGAATCCATGGTAACGAAGTGGCAGATGAACTGGCAAGAGAGGGCTCAGCAAATGATTTTGTGGGTCCAGAGCCATGTGTACGCATTCATCGACGAGTCTCGTAAAACCCACATTCAGGGAGTTTGCAGATCACAGGCAACAAACACATTGGCTTTCTAATACCGGTCTGGAACACTCCAAGAAATTCCTGGGCTGTACATACAAAGCACGGGAATGCATATGGAACATGAGCAGGGGGCAAATCCACTACTTGCTTGGGGCCTTCATTGGGCACTTTGGAACCAACGACATGCTCATGAAGATGGGTCTAACCACGACACCCATTTGCCGGTTGTGTGGGGAATACGGAACGCATGGAGCACCTTTTGTGTACATGCGATGCACTGGCTGGTAAGCGAATGAGTCTCCTAGGGTTTGGATATCCAAAACCAGAAGACTATAGGCTCATATCTCCTAGTCTCTCGTTGTAAAACTCATTTAGAGAGTTTTCAACGAGGTTGGGGAGGAGAAGGTTATCTAGGAGACCACACTAGATCCCAATGGGTCGAAGTATCCGAGCTATTTCTCGGCCTCTCCACAAGGTAAGATAGAAGACACAACCATTGAGCTGGGCGTCATTCCTCGGATAGAATAAATATCAAGTCCAATTTTAGGAAATCAAACACTGAAAAATTTGCCGCCACTACAACAGTTTATTTGCCAACAGCAAACCAACAGCAATAACTTAATCACGGACCAACAGAACACATTAATCCTGAACCTATTTGTACATAAAACAGCCTAGACAAGCATAAATTACCATACACAACACACATTTTGGCTGCAACAGTCCTAAATCAAAATAATATATGGCTAGCAACAATGTAGTAACGAAATAATAACTTCATCGGTATAAGAGGGAAGCTATCGCGGACACAGTGTAAAAAAGTGCAATACTTAAACATGCGCTAATAAATATCGGTAGTCATTTGCATGCGCTAATTCATGCGACCATGTTTTTGTAATGTACATGCACCAATATTGTGCGTGTTTTGTAGACGAAATTTTTTTGCTGTAGTTTTGGTAAAACGATTTTGACAGCACTTAGTTTGTTTATAGACGTCCTGTGTCGATTAAGTTCGAATGCAATCAGGTAATGTGCATTGCAGTCTCTGTTGATTCTCTACTGGGTTTTTTTAACTATTTATAGGCACATATTTGGACACTATGTCACCTGATGGTAAGTGATGATGTAGTCAACGGTAAAGCACGCTTGCCTAGAAGTAAAATATTCACTCTTGACTTAAATATACCCAGATCGTAGCTATTAAGAAACAAAGATTCTGGTAGAGAATTCCACTCTTTAGCTGTACACGCAATGAAAGTATTCCCAAATCGCTTAGTACGTATGGGTAGGATGTTCAATTGCTGTGTACGCATATATGCTTACCCAACAATTTTTTAATGCTACTCAACTCAAAAATGGTTGAAATTGATTTCACATTGGTTTGCAAAGACAAAATTGAGAGACAATAAGCCATATATAATGATAATTACTAAAAAGACATGCACAATGCATCCTTTCTACATTCACTTATCATGATAACTAATAATATGTCCAAACAAAAAGCTCTCTCCTTCTATCAGGATTAACTCCTACATAAATAATGCCAGTATTTCAACCACTGCTGCTAGTAATAATTCTATAGTAAGAAATAGTGCTGACGATAAAGTAGTAGGCGGCTTAGGCGTTACGGATGACATCGCGCCATATGCATGGATAGTCGTTCATACGACTACGGTTTTTATATGGCCACGTATTGCCACTATTTTGAAAATGTTACAGATTCGGCTTTTCCTCAGTATGATAAGTTTTGTTCAATACCGACGGGCACAATGTCCTCTTTTTTCTAGACAATAGTCTCTGCTTACTGGCTTATATCTTTTTGTTTCGCTTGTGCTAACTAAAATGACTACTATTGTACTCATTCTTTTACTATAAGTTCGATATTACTGCTCAATACTAACAGGGCTATGTGTCTTATTCTTCTTTCTAATGTAAGAGTATATCTGATTATTGTCTTCTGTTTCTCTTTACTTAATCGCTCGATCTCAGTCTACCATTTGATTGTTAGAACTCTTTTTTTTAACCGACTTCAAAAAAGGAGGAGGTTCTCAATTCGACTGTATTTTTTTTTTTTTTATGTGTTATCAGAAATTGTTACTGGGTGAACCGATTTTGATGATTCTTTTTTTATTTGAAAGCTGGTGTTTGTCATGTGGTCCCATTTAATTTTCATCAAGATCTGATAAAGAACTTCGGAGATACACATCAGAACTCTTCAATAAATGAAGGCAAATCACTCGGGATAGCTGCAATCGCATTTATGTTTATTGTTTACACCATTTCATAACATAACATCACACTAGTACGTTCTAAAGGGGTACGCAGGTGTAAACAGTTCACCTTGGTATACCCTTATTCGACCGAATGTGTTTAAGTTTCATGTTATTGGGTAAATCTATTCTGGTTTCACTATGGGCATTATTGGTCCTACCCTATATAAATTGTGTAGCACAACTAAAAAGTGAAAAATAAAAAAACTTTTTACAAAAAATACAACCGACTTCCAAATAAAAAAACAAAAAAGTGAAAAATAACTTCAATTTCGGAAGTCGGTGTCAAAAAACGAAGAAAATAAAACAAGTACACCGACATCCGAAATTGAAGTTATTTTTCACTTTTTTGTTTTTTTATTTGGAAGTCGGTTGTATTTTTTGTAAAAAGTTTTTATTACATATAAACAACATTTGATATATCTTTGTGGCTTTTAAACACGTATCTACATATTTGCATAATTCTATATCTATCTTCCTAACTTCCTTTCAATCCTTTAATTTTCCGTTACCATCGGCAGTAAAGAAAATGGCATAACTGTCTCAGCATGGACACCCTGTCTCACCGTCGTCGGCATCGTATCGACATACGCAACATTATAAAGTTAATTATTGCTAGTGAGGCAACACTCGCCGGAATGTCAGGTGTTAATAGACATTTGCATACTATTGTGATAATCGCTATTAAGAAACTGGTGGAAGGAAACTCGTTAGTTGCTGGGTGGTTGAAACGCGCTAATTGTGCCGTCGTTAGGGAAATTATGGCGTAATTATGTTATTGATCCTTGTTGACCTATAGTGTTATCTTCATTTTGAATTTCACTATTCTTTATGGCTACAAAATAATTAAGGCCTAAAGTGATATTAATAGGCCGAAAAATGGAATGTTTGGTTTCACAATTGGCTTGTCTTGTACCTTCATATATCTAGGTAGTGGTGGGATATTTAAACTAGGAAAGACTAATTCGCGAAATAGTAGAGTCTATATTAACTAATTCTTGTAATTTCCAATTCTATAAATGACTGATTCGACATTTAATAATCGTTTCTAAAATTGACTGATTGTATAAATGAGCGATTCTACAATTGACTGTTTCTACAAAGTACTTATTTTATTTAATGTATGGACAGTAGTATTTTGATTAGAAATACAGTAAATAAAATGCAATGTAAGGAATGGTGAATCATTTATTTCGAACACATAAAAATATCAGTCGTTTGTGGAATCAGTCTATTGTAGAATCGGTAATTTACAGAATCAGTCAATTTTAGAATCGGTCATTTATAGAATTGTACATGCCAAGAATTGGTCAATTATAGACTGTAGTCATTTCACGAATTAGTCATTCCTTGACTAAACCCATCGATCCCAACAAGCTGAAACCATCGAGTTCCATCCTCCCAAGGAGTTGAAACCACAAAGTTATCAATCTAGTGACAAACCTCTTCAGGACCGAGATCCTAGTTAGCAGTCATCCTGCGTGACTAAATCCCGTTTATCCTTCGATCACTAATATAAAACTAGTGATCGAAGCGTTCATCAATAAATCTATCTAGAAAGTAGAAACCACAAGTCTCTTTCGTTATCTGACAATCTTCAGCAAATCCCATCCTGCCTGCATATCATTACCATCGTATCCTTATTTAGATCAGCAGCAACCAGACAGGTGCAACCATATCACTTGGACATTAACCACGCTTTATAAATCTCGCTTTACAAAAGAAATCTGACGATCCATCGATTGAAATTTAAGTCAACCCGTGCTATAGTAGCGGCCGCTAATTCAAGCGTACCCATTTTATTTATGTCTTCATACGAGCCGCCGATAGGCCCTAATTACGCCGCCGACGCAAAAACGCTAATCGCGCATCGTACACGTACGGACGCACCCTTAAAAACGATTTACATCGTCGACAAAATACACCGATCTCAACTCTACATCTTCTGCGACAGATTCCACTTTCAAATGAAGACTCTTGCGCGTAAGGCGTTGTTAAAGTACAGCTATACATGTAAATCGTGGTCGTAAAGCCATATATGAATTTTCTTCACCTGCTCGGATTTGATCTTTAACATCACCGCAAAGAACTCAATTCGCAACTTCAATTACACCAAAGAGAGTTAAACCGTTTTCCTAATTCAAATCTGGAAATCTTTTGATATCGGATTATGGAGTCTGCGAGTGGGGGGTAGGGTTGAGAATTGAATAAGATGGGGTTGTAGATATAGGCTGATTGCACTACGAGATATAGCGATGCGCAAGAGAAGCGTTAATGAGCGCTGGTACCTTCGGATTCCTCGCCAGCAATGTTAGTATATCGGCTTTTGTCGGCACCATGCGACTTTTTGCGATGTCCAATGATAACAATGACCGGCAAGAACGAAACGAGATAACGAGAAATGTGATAATGTTCTCGTTAATTAATTAATGTTTTGCGCTACATTAAGTTATTATTAGAATACGGCGATTTTAACGCCTTTTTAGCTGGTTAGATTAAATGTAAACTTCAGCATCATGCGCTGTAGGTAAAAGCAACTTTAGGAGAAAAGGTTTTTGAAAAAATTGTAACTGTACCTACATGTATCCTTACTATCTAACTCGACATAACATTGAATTCCTTGATAGTATGTCTACTAAAATGTGTCTATGGACTGATACTCTAACTAAGGTTACCCAGATAGATATCTCAGAAGTTAATGCCTAAAACTATACCAGTTATGAATTGGAAGTCACCACAATATCATCCACATAAATTTTCTAAGGATGTCTTTTTAAATTTATATTACATGGTATGGCAGAATTTATGGATGGATAACTCAAATGGATATCAAGGAATTGAAGAAAAAAAAGAGTTGCGTCGACCCCAAGAAACATTGGACAAGCGCAGGAAGATGATGATGACAGAATTTATCGTTATTACAATTTGATATATATACAATATCGCAGTTACACACAATACACTTAATAGCAATAAACAACAGGATTATAATAGTTCCAAGAACGAATGCTAATTAGAAAGTGGGTATGCAGATGTGTGATGCAACGCGCATGCTAAACTGCGGCGAGGAAATAAATCAACTATTGATTAATGAGGATTGTTTTTATAATACTTAGAAGTAGAAGTAAATTGAGTCGTTTCCTAATGGAATGGGTGGGTAGGAGGTGAGCCGAGGTTATAGTGTATGGATTATGCGGGTGGATGGGCCGATTGAGTGGACAGTAAAGATTTCGAATCACATCACTTCACTATTTGAAATTTTCTAAAACTCTCTTTCAAGAAAATCAATTTAAGTTGAGATCAAGAAGGAGTTTTGGTATCTTTGGTCTTACTGTTTGATCTAAGCTTTGGTCATATAAAAATATTACGAGATAATCAAATAAATCATGAAAACCCTCTGTTTTCACTATTTAATGGTTATTTTATCTTAGAAATATCCTATGTAAGCCCCTTCCTACTCTCTTTACTTTGACCATGTTGTGTCCAAGACAGTTTCTGAACTCTTTGGATGCCCTATGTCGATGCAGTTAGCGACGATGGTAAGATTAAAAATTTAAGCACATCGGATATGATAAGACTACAAAGTATACCTACGAGTAAATGCAAGAATCTTTTGCAATAAAGGTGTAATGACGCATATCAAATAATAACTTCCAACCAAACCCTATCACTGCAAGCGTTTATAATTATTTATCGATATCCAGGCGATCGGGTCCAACATCCAAGAGAGGTGAAATGGAGTCATTACACGCAGAACGGGTCCAAGTGACCGGCAGACTCGGACCCTTAATTATGGCACATAAGTCAGTCGCGCCGTGTTTGTTTCACTCTTTGCGCTAATTTGTTTTAATGCTATCTGATCCTGTGGTTTTTGGTAGGGTTGCGAACAGTCTTGTTCATGGAATTGTGATGCGAAGGAGTTAGGAGCATCTGCTAATAATTCTGTTGAGTGTGAATGAAGATATTAGAAAAGAGGCAACAAAACATCAAAAAGATGGATGAACGGAAAGGATGATGGTATGGCAAAGAAGGAAGTGAACAACAAGATGATGGCTGATAGAGATAGGGAGGGTTATGGGAGAAAGAGATGTAACTGCTACCCGGGTACCAAATAAAATGGAATAAGAGCAGGAAGCAGATACGAGACATTTTCAGTGAAATAGGAAATAATCTAACAGAAAGCAGCCAAAATACACTATTGATCCATAATCTTGACAACCCTACCCAGAGTAAGGTAAATAAATACAAATATACACAGTACACACTAAAATATATGTCGCAATCCATTGCACCTTATCAACAACGGAAGCTATCAACGTACAATTGATAACGAGCAATGAAAGGATAACGTTATTAACGGTTTACAAAAAATATTTACTTTTACAAATATTCACGATACATTTTATAATTGACTGTTTATCAGAGATAGTAAAAGATTAATGGATATTCTTTTAACTGAATGCAATGAATACAATTTGAATATGTAATTCAGTGTGGAAATTATTTATTGATGTAAAATCATAGGTATTAAAATTATGTGGAATGAATTCAAGGAATTGAATTTAATTGGCAGTGCTGCTAACTTTGAATATATAAAAAATACAATTGTGGTTTATGATGAACATTTGAATAATAACCATAGCATGAACTTGAAATTGGAAATTCGAAAAAATATAATATGGTGCTTAGCATCATTTAAATAAATGATGAAAACATATATAGATGAAGACCAGAAACCCAGGATTCATTACCATTACCAACAGCCAACAAGAAACTGACAAAGTTTTTTATTTTCCACCCGAGGCAAGGCATCACGCCATACAGCCTATATGATCCGACATTAAAATCGTACACGGCACATCCGGAGATATCATAATTAAGTCTTACGGGCCGTGTTCAAATTAAATTATGTACGAATTAAAGGTAACGGCGCAATAAATCCCTGGTTGCGCAGGCGCCGCCGTTACGCGCCTTGTGATGTATCGCCCGACACACCTATGCGATACCGGCTGGACCGCTGTGTGGTGTAATGTGAGGAAGGGATGAGAATTTTCATGTACGGATTTCTATCAAGCATTTGATTCAATGGATTCTTACAGGAAGTTGAGACCTTTGCCTTAGACGCATTATTTACGTTGGGAATCGCTGGATATATGTTTATTACAACTGCGCCTATATTATGCTTGATGATTTGTAAGGTCTGTGGGAAATCTTAAAACAAACAGAGCAAAAGTGAGGTATGCATATGTATTTACAATAGTTACACTTAAATGTGACCATATTTTAACTTTATTAGCATCCCTAAACAACGTTTATTCAAACTGCGTTAATTCAACGGCTTACATACTCAGCCATTTATCTGGACATTGTATGCACTTTTTTTTACCAAAGGCTTCTTGACTCACAATCGCTGTAAGCTCCTCTTTTATCCCACAACACAAATGAGAATACAACTTAATCTGCGCACCGCGGCTTCCATTTAGCCGTGTTTGTTTTATTTCCAAGAATCAATAAACAGCTCTCAGCTCCGATCATATTGGATGCGGACTATCGCCATACTGAAACAGATCCCTGATACGCTCAGATGCATGCTGCATGTTTTAGGTTCGAGTATGGATGTGGAAGATTACATCCATTTTAATGAGGATAATTTAGTTAAAGACTTTGTTGTTCATATAAAAGAAAACTGTAAGAGAATCAAGTCCAAGGTGTCTATAATAAAGACTTGGCTGAAGTTCAGTAAGTATCTAACTTCCCTTTTTTTCTTCTTTGGTTTTTCGCTTCTTTCCGTGTCGTTTTGACAAAAAATTTGGTAAGACACAAGAATTTGAGATAAAAAATTAAGCCAATGACTGTCCCTGGATAGCACAGTCATTGGCGTCATTTAAATCACAGAAGTTGCATCGAAGACATCAATCACTGTTTCTAGATCTAGTTCTTATTCATAATCTTCTTTTTCATACTCATCTACTCCGGCTGCTCTGGTGGGTCATGCATCTAGCCATATATCATTCATGTACGAAAAAAATTCTTCGATCAAGTAAGGTAATTTTATATATTCTGGTAAAAGACTACTGCGTGACAAATTGTGCATGAATTTTATGAAACACTTCTTCAGAATTCTTAGTTGAGTAAAGTAGGCCTATCTCAAATAAGTTTACAACAAAGGTTACCACTGAATGCTTATAATCGCCAATAAGCAGACTGATCACCGATCAAATTATACTGGCATCGGTAGATAATGTTGGGTTTACCATACATAATAGAGAATAACTACAATTTAATAATTCATCGTTTACGAGCAGGCTATTTCCTACAATTAATTCTAACGATCGGACAATATTATAAAGTTTACTTAAGTACTTAAATAAAAACTAGAAGAAATGAATGTCCTTTAACTTGGAAACCGTTGCGTTATCCACTAAACATGGAACGCTTGACCTTTGAAGTGGCATTGGAAATGAGAATCAAAAACAATGGAAGCACGAAAAATTCTTGAAGGTATTACCCACGGTCAAGCATTGAAAAAGTTTCAATGGTTGTGGCAACATTGGTCCAAGTATAGTCCCTTGAGGAACATCACCATTTTACTACTGATTAGGTGCGAGTTCTCATGAGTGGCTACGAAGTTGTGTTGCAAAAAATACGAGAGACAGTATAAAAACGTTAAAATTATTTAAATTATGTATTGAATATTTTCTCCAGTCTGCTGTTATATTGGATAGGAAACATAGGGAGAGCTGATAGCGGGCGATGAATCCGCTTTGATGAACGATATTTACTTTGCTATGCGAGTATTATATTATCTGTTATTTTGCATAGGTTACTTAATTACCAATTTATTTAGACGTATTGAGATTAAAATGTTCATAGAATTGCGTGTGGTTTTATAAGATTATACTGATGTTTT
This sequence comes from Orthosia cruda, assembly GCA_964057195.1. NCBI lineage: Eukaryota > Metazoa > Arthropoda > Insecta > Lepidoptera > Noctuidae > Orthosia > Orthosia cruda. The sequence continues at coordinate 39,584,923 of OZ059836.1, forward strand.
ATTTTAGATCATTGTAATTGTAGGCCTAAAAAGTCTGTTGCAGTTGGTCTGGAATACTTATTCAAATGCATCCAGGTATACTATAAGCCGACTCTGACGTAGTGGGAAATAGTTACGCAGATGATGCTGATTGTAATTCTAGGCCCACATACTCGTATTTTGTGGTCTTCTTTTAACCTTATTCTTATGTATCTTATATGTATCCTTATTGTTTCTCGGGTAAATGTATAAGAATATGTTTGTGTTTTACGAACAAACTCTACTCCCTTGTTCCTCAAAAGAAATAAAGTGGCTTTATTACTATTACTCCGCTCCTACTTCCACCACATACAAACTGTTCACAGAAGCATATCGTGGGGTCTACGTGCACTCCGTATCTATCGCGTACTATCGACACACAGTCAATGGCAAGAGTTTTTACTAACAGTGTTTTGTTCACCCATTTATCATGAGCGTTTTTGTAAACATGCATGTGTAGATTTTGAAATAAACCCAATGTTTCATATTCGCTTGAATAAAATCAAACGTTAAAGTATCAGTAACGTCACGGCATCATTTGTAGGATTAACTTTTGCGCTATATATAGCAAAAAGTGGTTTTTATTCATTTATATAATGAGTTTATTGATTGAGAACATGGATTGAGAATGTCTGTTTCCCAGATTAATTGAATCAGTTTCAAGTGTGGGTGTGAAGTTAGCATAATCATATTCATAACATAACTCGACTGCGGATATATTGAAGTGGAATGTCAAAGCAGTTATTTCAAGACCATGCATTGTGTAGGCTCTTTGATGAGACGTACAGAGTTGCAGGAATGTTAATATTTACATTTATTTATGTCTGAAGCTTATTTCTATTCTGTGACGTTAATAACTTCAAGTGTTTTGTCTCGGCGCATGCCACGTCTTCATTGTCTATATGTGTTCGTAATTTGCCTTTTCTGGGATTAGTCTCAACATGTTCATCATTGCTCACCAGAGTGTATCGTAGGCATGTCCACCGCATTTTGTAGGCAGTTTCTTGTTGTCAGTAAACTCACTTCTTATCTAATATCTCAGATATATCTTTAAAATATTCTTTATAACCAGTCTCTTAGATATTCTTGCTTCAATATTATTATGATAATTTCAACCAAAGTCTTTAATACAACTCCTACGAGTATTACGCTTACCGCTGTCAATAGAACCATATCTCTTCGCTCCGAGCGTACTCATGTCTGTGGTACTCACCAAGTCTTCGGTATATCGTTCCCAGTTTTTGTTCCACCCACATTATATGCAGATGACATGAAAGTAACACCGCTAACACTGTTCTCTTGCTTTTTGCGCTCTCTTGTTAGCCAATTATGTTGGCAATAGTAATTACAATGTTAGGAAATGTTACCTCTGTGATAATGTTGCCAGCTATTAAAGTTTACAGGGTTTTATTGGAGGTACAGTGATGGATTAGGCTTTTGATAGTGGTTGAGTAGTGTAGCGTGATCGGTATAGTTACTTTTTTTAGTAAAATACCTAGAATGAAACGAGAAATTATTCGGAATAGAGCAAATGAACTAAGTACTGTAGAAATCGAAAATTTTACGTTTTGTGTTTTACTAAAACGTAGTAGAACCAAATCAATCACGTATTCTAAAAGACAAGAACAGTGCCAATGACAAACTAAAATAATGATAAGAGAGGACTTTGAGCTGTAAAAACGGGATTCAGGAAAAAAAAGAAATAAATGCTTTTCGACATGCATTTTACTCAACCGCAGTTGAATTTAAATAATAATAGTTTCAGAAAACTAAATCTGGTAGGTATTACCTAAACTGCATTCGATTGGACTGGATGGCGACCCCAACATAGCTGGGGAACAGGCTAGGCAGATTGATCTGGAAGACGAAAACAACGCCAAAGACAATAAAGAATATCACAACGCAGCTAACAATTAAGCGAACAGTAAAAAACTACAAGCACTCAAATAAAAGACACCTCTATCAATAAAACTCGATCACGATCTCAATACTATGCATATTTATATATTCACTTAATATTCCGTCCTCATCACCGAACAAATTGTCGGTACTACGGACTTTTTGTCGCTTCCATCGATCGACAGCGATTGAGTCTTCGGCCTGTAATTAAGTGACAAAAACTGCAAGCGGAGCCTGGAGGCGGTACATAGCGATTCATGAGGAAATGCGTAAAAACATGCGTCATTACGCTCCAACGAAACGGATCTGCAGCTGAATACTAATGTGAGATGATTATAGTCTGTATATGATTACATTATTTTGTAATTAATTTGGTTGGGAATGGTATTGAGGTGTGGAATGTCTTGCGGTAAGCACTAGACGCTTTGCTCTATTGCGTAGAACCTAAGATTGGTATGTTGGGTGCAGATGCCATGTCATGTTATGTAGGTTATCATTCCACCATTCCAAAAGGTGCCAATAAAGGTTAAGATTTCATTTGCTTAACCCAAATTGACAAGATTGAAAAATCTCGAAAATATGTATGGAAAACATTGCCACAAAATGAACTACCGAGTCCCTTTATAAGACGGGTCATACAAAGTGGCCAGTGAACTGGACAGTTACTTCCAGGTCGTTATCAAGAACATTGAACTTTGTAGGAGGTGTTCTATAAAAGGAATTCTTTCTTATAGTAGTAAGCAACGCTGAAGAGCTCCACTAGTCCACAGTCCTGCCCTGATCCTACATCTCAGGTTATCAACATGAGCAGTGCACCATCTGTCCTGTTAGTCTTTGCACTCTTAGCTCTGTTAGAAGGTGCTACAAAGCAAAAATATCAGATGCGACACACTTCCTCGTAAACTGAATGGTTTATGGTCCTACGCCGGACATACGGTTGTGTAGATAGGGTAACTAATTGAAGATCATTTTTACCCGACTACGGCAAAGGCAAAAGGATGGGTTATGATTTTAGCAGTCTATGTATCTATTTTTGTATTTACGTATGTGCCTCTGTAGTGCCTAAAATATTAAGACGATTTTGATGGATAAGGTGTCAATCGATTCTTTATTATGGCCCGGGTAAGATAAGCCAAAAAATAACCGTAGTCAGGTTACTGTTTTTATTCAACTTTTATTACCATTTTTCTAGGTTGTCTGTGTCTAGCTTAATTTATTTGTCTCTAAATTTATTTATTTATAACTTTATGCACAAAGGTACAATGGTGGACTTAATGCTCAGGTATGCTTAACTTTCATTTTAGTTAGAGAATACTAAGATCATCGAGGGATGTTCTGCAATTTCAGGATCATGGTGGTTGGGATTGTCGCTGTCTGTGAAAACCTGTGCAGTCACAGGTTTTCACAGTCAACGACAATCCCTCTATGAATATGATGTTGACCTCGTTTCTTGATATTCGAGGTTAGTTTTCAGTTTATTACTAAGTTTAACTTTGATGTGTGGTGTCATTAGGTCCTCCAACTTCCTCCAAACTTCAATCCAACAAAATATTTAGGATGTCGTCAATTTTTCATCGATTTACTGAAAATGTTGTGCATCTTTCGTGATTGGCGAAATAGCCAGAGCAAGGCATTTTGCCATGAACCCCTCATACTTTTAGTCATACCCTACGTTGCAAAATAATCTGCACAAACAATTCCACAGTATGTACGCCCCACTAAAGGCTATCGCCTAGTCACGTACGCGGCTAACAATTAACATTTCGAGCTGAAGCGATGCCGGCGTAGATGCGACCGGCTAATATGGACTACCTCTTAATTAAGACGCCGCCTTGCAAGGCGCGTTGCGTGTTCGCCTCGGTTTTGGTGTGCGACATGATTTAGGTGGCATTTAGTGCGAATTTGTTGAGTATAGTGTTCTGTTATTTCGGTTATTAGAGAATGGTCTGGCGAGTCTAATCCTTCTTACTTTGCGAATCGATGGAAAATTCTTTAGATATTTTGGGTATCTTTATGACTAGTCTTCACGCAAATCACAGCGTGAGTGGAGTTCATTAGGTCCAAAGAGCGGGTGTATGGGCACTTGGGTCACGGGAGCTGAGTTCGCTCGCTTTGCATCTCCTTCCAACCTATCCTATCCGCGTCGGGGTGCACTGAGCTCACGAGCTCGCTTCGCTCGCTCTGTCCGTTAAGTAGCAATATTCATAATGACTAGACAATGTGAGAAATATAGAAGTTAGAATCGGTATTCATTACGGGGCACTCCAGCTTGTGTGTCATATTCCGCACAGGGGTGCCGCACTCACATTGTGTATCAGGCTACTAAGAGGTATCGCGTTATCCAGTTATTGGGTTGTGCTGGTCAGATAAGCAGCTAGTAATCAGTTGCATCCGGGAAGACTGGATGGCAACCCAAAACAATTTAGATAAAAGATAGGCAGGTATTGAAAATTGAGGTGTTGAAATATGGTGTCTTAAGCAAGCTTGCCGGGTTGTTGAAATAATGAATCAAAATATTATATCCGAAAGAAAGATAGACAATATATTTATTTGTGACCCACACAGGACAGGAGAGAGAGTTAACCAAAAAATAATAAGTAAAATAAAAACAAAAAAAATAAACCCCGTGCGAGACCAAAAAGGCTCCTACCTCAGCATGTGTAGCAATTTTTTTTTTTAAAGTGGTTTTCTGGTAAGGCCCACTGAAGTGGGTAGTTTTTAAAACTATTAAGAAATCAATTTTGTATGTGTCAGTGATCGTGCTAACCGTAACATGCGCTTCTAATTGACGTGCTAGTGAGACTTCATTTGCCCACGGTGCCCGCCGAACGAGCAGCAGTCGGGCAGTTACTGTTTTCTCTAAACAGAGCACTAACCAGTGGCACGGCCACGCTATCTGATATATGAATTCATATTCCAATCAAAACATAAAACTTCTTTAAACTCTTAATACGACGCAAATACTTATCCCGAATAACCTTCCCATTGTCCGAATAACCTTAAATATGGCACCCCGCGGTTCTCAAATTTATCTTGGCCGGTCCGGTTCGGTCCGGCACCCCAAGCCGTGTGCTTGACGTATATCGGATTGACCGTGAAGGATATTTGCAAAAAATTAAATGACTTTAAATTTAGGGGTGGAAATTGATTGAGACGTTTATAGGGTGGCCGGTAGATTTACTTTTCAAAGTGAAGAGGGAAAGGAAAATATTTTGATTTCTCCTTTTAGTTTTGTCCGAGGGTGATTGGCTGTCCTGTCCGTTTTGCAGTTGTGATAGAGAATAAATTGCTATCGATGAAATGGTTTGACAGACTGGTAATAAGAGTGTTTTGCATAGATGTTCTTTAGCTCATTGCAAGAAGAAACAAAGTTAGGGTTAGGTATTGGTCAGGAAAAAAAGGCTGAGATCCGGATTTCGTATTGAGAATGTTAAGTTGAGAACTTGTCGTACTCTGCTTTAGCGTGCGAACCTATCAAAAATCGCCATTAAGGTTTGACAAGTTCTTAATTTTAAATTCTCCATCAGAAACCGAGTCTAACTTCCTTATTTTGAATTAAGAATTTAAATTCAACAACTTGTCAAACTTTAGCATTGAATAAAATATAGTTTGAGATTTCTCTTTTTGTAACATAAAAGTTTGACAAAGTCATAACTTTAAATTCTCAATTCAGAAACACATTCTTTATATATAGTAGAAATTCAAAGACAGTAATTTTATGATTGATGCTGTTTAGTAGGAGGTACCATACCATGAAATCTTTTCCTCAAAAAACTACCTAAAAAAAACCGAACTCAAACAATTTTCCACCGCAGGTACTTACAAAATATGCTTTTTTCTAAAAAAGTCGATAATTACTGCCAACAGTTATATCAATGTTTCCAATTCGCCATTGTTGCCGACCGTACCGTGGGACCTCTTCTTGTGCACTAATTGTCAAGATTAGCGCTTGCGTTGCTGGCTGTACGCGTTTTGCTAATGTTGTTTATGTTGTAGGTGAAGATAGATTGTGGTTTTGTTTGTTTGTTGTTGATTACTAACATGTTAGTCTTGTGGGCACAACCGGGTTCGATTCTCGATTCGGGAAAAGTTTTACATATTTAACAGCAGTGGTGGCCCAGTGGTATTGGCCGCGACTTACAAGTTGTAGGTCGTGGGTTCGAACCCAGGCAGGCGCTTTATTTTGTGTAAATTATTTCATCATCACTGCTCTAAAAACGTTGAACGCAAACATCGTGAGTAAACCGGCATGTCTTAGAACCAAAAATTCGAAGATATGTGACATCCACCAACCCGCACTGCGCCTGCGTGTTTGATTAAGGACCATTCTCACAGAGAGGAGGCCTGAGTCCCATCAGTGATGAAGTGATGATGAAGGATTTTCGCAGTAGCATTCCAGAGTCTGGGTATGACCGTTTGATTTAAAGCAGTAAGCTCGTTCTCATTACATGGAACTTAACATAAAATGGCGTTATTTGGATAGATTACTGTAACCTGTATTAAAAGTAAACCTCGGCCTTAAACCAGGGGTAAGATACCGGTTTATTTTTCAAAACGGTTTCGTCTTAAATACCTAAGAAACAATTTGTTTCGGTTACGTTCGATCGGAACGTTATAAAAAACGTTTTTGGGCTTGAACAAAATTTGTAATCGTTTTCGATTAATAAAACGTTTTTAAACGTTTTTTTAATCGAAAACGCATGAACTTCATGCGTGTCCTCCGTAGCGCTGACGCCGGCCGCCCGCGCCCGCGAGTCATGGGGGCGTTCTGCGGATTAAACCGGTTTTTTGAAACGTTCTCATTTCGTTTTCGTTCCGATCAAAATATTTCGAACCGAACTAAAAGAACTGTTAGAAACGTTTTGAAAACGTTATTTTAAATAACGTTTCCGAGCCCTGCCTTAAACTGCGGAGAATACAGGCTAACTAGGAACTTGTTGCAAATCTTACAAAAAAATTATAAGAAAACTTTTTTTTAATACTATAGTACATTCATCAGATTCAAGCGGTATGATGATCCCCAAGAACTGAGTAGAAAACACAAAGAAGTTAATTCAAGGATTGGTAACCTGAAACATATTTCAAACCGGTTAACGGCTAAGAACATAGGGATTTTTTTCTTTTAGTTTTCTTCTACCTTCACCTAACCACGATTAAACAGTTTTAGGCAAGAAATTTCTGTAAATATCTTTTTGTGGAATTTACCAGTTATGAACGGTTTTTGTCGCCTACCTTCAATGCGCTACCGTGCTTAAGTACAAAAACGATTCAGTAGTAAACAAACACACAATGGAAAAGGTCGCACATCGTACAAATCTACACAAATAATTATATTTGTGCAGTCAACGTGCAGGAGGACACAAAAATTAGCGTGCGCCCCGCCTAAACCGTTTAGACTCCGAACAAAATAAATGATAACAAACATTTAATAACCGGTTATTTTCAAACCGGTTTCTAGCCTTGGAAGTTATCTTCACCACGATACACAGTTGGAAATGCGTTGTCGAAACATATCCTACGGCAGAAGAAAATATTCAAGCAAAACCAGGTCATAACGCCAGAGTATCATCAGATCCCGTTATAAGAATAGGTATCTGTGACATGGAGACGACAATGGAGTTTTTTATGTGTCGTTTGATTTACTGCTCAATTTCCTATGCTGCTCTGATCTGGGAATGATGGCGGATCGAGTCGACAATTAATCTCTACCATTTGTTCGATCGTAAAAGGAATTAAATGTTAATTAGGTAATTGATTTAATTGCAGTTAACAAGTGATGGAACTGTTGAAGGAAGAAAATGGCCTTATAAGTGGATAATGAGTTGTTGAAAAGAAAGAGCCAATGTAGTTTGATTTATTTTCTAATTAATTGGATTCAGAATTTAGCATGAGGTTCTGGGTTCGGTTCCCGCGCAAGTCGGGCAAAGTGCGTTTTTTTTCTGAGCAAAACGAGATATAACGTTTTTTTTTTAATAAGTTAATTTGTCAAACAGCGAGTGATTAGCGAAACGATTATGTATGACCTACCGTGCCTACACTGTAGATAATCCCCACTTTTATGATATAAAGCGTTTGATCGCGCGATAATTGCTGATTGCTTTTTAGGGTTCCGTATCCTAAGTGTAAAAACGGAACCCTATTACTAAGACTCCACGATCCGTCTGTTTGACGGTTTGTCACCAGTGAACCGTGATATCTAGACAGTTGAAATTTTCATAGATGATGTATTTCTATTGCCGCTATAAAGCTTAACTAAAAACAGGATAAAATAAATATTGAAGTGGGGCTCCCTTACAACAAACGTGATTTTTTTGCCGTTTTTTGCGATAATGGTACGGGACCCTTAGTACGCGAGTCCGATTCGCACTTGGCCATTTTTTCTTACCTAATAAGCCTGCCGGTCAGTCTGGATTAGTGCCTGGTTGATGGCAATTGCATCGCTCAAAAGGCAACTGGTATTTTTTCCAATTTCTGGGTTTTGGAAAAAGAGCGCTGTTATAAGTTTGACGTGTAAGTACGTGTGTGTTTGTGTATCTGTCTGTGGCATCATAGCTCCTAAACGAATTAACCGATTTTTTAAATTCGTTTATTTTGTTTAAAATGTGATTTTATCAAGAATGTTCTTAGCTATGTTTGATGAAAATCGGTTTAGCCGTTCTAAAGATATGGGCGGTTTATTATTTGAATCGGGGTGTTTTCGCAAGATATCGTGTCATAATTACGTGTTCAATAGATTGTCGATCGAAGCGTATCTATTACTAGAAAAAAATTGTATCATGATATAAATGTATCAGCGGTTTTCAAAATTTTACTTTTCCTCTCTTAAAAACCCAAACAAAAGTGGTGGTGGTATAAAAACGACATCATAAGAGTGGATATGAAAAGTGAATGTCTGTCAGTGCGGCGCTGGAATGAAATTTAATTTAGGACTACTCTAGGGAGGGATCGCCCGGCTTAAGTCCGGTAGGGTGTTATTACGTGTTGATGTTGCCTTCATGACTATTGGCATGGGCCAAGAAAGGAATAGAAGACCTTCCAGATTAAAGAGAATGGTTCAAATCATTTCAGTATCTAGCATTGAATTTTATCACAAGCTTTTAATTACCTTGCAATGTATGTATGTATGTATGTATGTGTGTTCGGGTTAAATATTGCAACTGAATTCTAAAGCAGATATCCTCCAACGATTAAGGATGAAATTTTGCATACACGTATAGTTTGGATGACAATGCATGGCTAGCCAAGTGACGTTCTTCTAATTCCAATATGGCGGACGGCCCAAGTTGGCGGACTAGTTATTTTTTGTGCACTGCCATTATATGGGCATCAAATGAAAGGGTTTTACTGAGAAGAATACGAAAAAAGCTTGTTTTAAAAAATATTTTTGTAATGAATAAATTATTTTATTTTTATTTGAGATGGGTTTGCTCTTGACTCTAGTCTAGGTCAGAGGGGACAGAGACAAAGTCGACGTTGGGGTGGGCTTACCCAGAAGAAGCTTGTTCACTCTCACTTTGAAGAGCTTCGGTATGAATGCGTTCGGAAACAGACGCAGGTCATTGTGTGCATTCTGGATGTTTGGAAGTGCTTGTTGCGAATTAGTGGAATGGCAACCAGGTTAGGATGGTAACATGCAGTGAATGTTCGAAGGGCTACCTTAGTCATTGGTATTAACCAATGACTTTTGAAAAGCATTCTGGCAGTAATTGGGAGTCTCTTCATCGTCTCTGAAATCATAGGAATATATCAATAGGTAGAACATCATATCCTGAAGACCTAGATAGACATAATGATAATCTATCAGTAATTGATAGAAAAGAAAGTTAATTCAAAAAATCTAAAAGTCCGACTGCTTAAGAAACGAACTAAAAAGACATAAACAAGAAGAAAATCACGCTGTGCAGTCGGAGGATACCACAGACATAAATCTAAAGAGGATACATATTCGCGAGCAGATAACGTCTTTTATTTATAACCTTTTAGTTATTTTTTTTTCGAATTAGTTACATTTAAACATATAGGGGTTATACATTTTTGAAATCACTTCTAATAAAAATAAATGTTCCCCACAATATATATGGCGACCAAAATCCACCATTTTTCTTTTTTCCAATGACACGAAATAAATGAAGCCAGTGACACTCGCAAAGTTAAGACAAATCGATTGACGTACGAATCATTAAAATCGGCCTACGCGTTTAGCCTCTAGAACGCCACTTAGGAACGAACATACATACATAGACTGATAAACACATTACCCTCCTTCGGCAGTCGGGTAAAAAAATCAATAAAGTAATAGCTTAAGCTACGGAAACTATTGTGAGCCCTATCCTGTTTTAAATCGTTGCAGAACTACGAGAACGCTTCGAAAGAAATTGTCACTTATCTTAATTTCTTTCAGGTTGTTATATAATAATGTTCAAGAACAAAAAGAACATGTTCTTCTTTTTAACCCCCGACGGAAAAGAGGGGTGTTATACGTTTGACGTGTTCACCTTTGTGTATTTGTCTGTGGCACCATATCTCCTGAAAGTTTTATTTTTGTTTGAACGGTGGGTATGGAGAGTGTTCTTAGCTATGTTTGATGAAAATCGATTCAGCCGTTCTAAAGTTATGGGCCTTTTACCATTTGAATCGGGGTGTTTTCGCTAGATATATATACGTTTCATATTTACGTGTTCAATAGATTCTCGATCGAAGCGTGTCTAATAGATAAATAATATAGCACGAAATAAAAAAAACACTTGTTGGAACAATCTTTGTCCTCTTTGTGCCGTTAAATCCTGCAAAATTATAAGCATTGTCGTAGAGCTGAGTGCATCAAATACCCGTTAATCAATTACAAAAGAAATGCAGTAAACTAAGTACTAATTAATTATGATCACAATACAATGTGCTATTATATCTGGAACATGGTTGTTTCTTTTGTTTGGCTTTGTTTAACTGATGGCGAGCTATTACATTACGATAGATCGTCGCGTTAATGGTGTTAAGTAATGTGATCTTGTATATTAGTTTATTGTTATATGGCAGATGTCCCTTAGTTTTATGAGAAACAAGCTGACCTGACGTTGTCACGGCCAAATTTTTGAGTGCATACAAATATCCCATAGAAAAAGCATTTTCAGTTGTACCAGAATTTAACCGATAATATTTTTTAATTTTTCTTTCTCTAAGAACCTTATCTATTTGATATTTTTTTAAATGTTTTGATATAGTCCTTGTAAGATTTTTTTTTTAAATGATCCAGCCACTCTCAATTCAGGAGCATTTGAATTTGGATTGATAAAAATAAAAATGTATGGATGGATTTTTTTCACTGAAAATAACAATTTCCTTCATATAGGCGATAGAAAATAAACACGTAATAGGGTCCGGCCCGGTAAGTCCATCACAAGAAGTATAACAGTGATTTTCGCAACACCTCACTGAATATTCAATTTTGTTTACAAAGACCCCGTGTATAACAAACTGACATACATACAATTTTCATGGGAACCTTCTTTAGACACCTCTTTGTCACACCTGTGTAGCTTAATATAAGTGTGAGAGGGATGGAAAGAGGATGATGCGTCAAAGAAATCCCCGTTCAATCCCGGGATTCAGAGGGGCAGTTGAGTGGACAGCTCTAGTGTACTGTTAATTCGTTGATATTGTGGGATTTGAGCTCTCTTGAATAACTGATGGACTCTCGGAACGCTAATTGCAATGAAATTTTCAAGAAAAGGCAATTAAATCCTTGAGCTGGATTTAAAAGGTGAATTGTGCGAAGAGACGACTGGCTTGTGACGTGGGAATTAGATAAGATAGATTGTAAGTACTACGTGGCTTATCTTTCTGTGCCAGTTATAGGTACTTAAGTAATAGTGTATTGTGTTTATGCACTGATGAGAAGGTGGTTTGTCAACTTGACAGAATTATCTAGGAATAACATGAAGGCCTCTGCATGATTCCCTGCCGGTGTCTTTGTTTCCTGATAGCTACAACCTTGGGGTCTTTAAGTCAAGAGTGAATAGGTTACTTCTAGGCAAGCGTGCTTCGCCGTCGACCACATCATCGCTTATCATCAGGCGAGATAGTGGTCAAAAGCGAGTTTTCCGTAAAAAAATGCAGATAGATACTAGCGTAACATTATTTTTGAAAATGAGAGCATTGTCTGTGAATTAAAAAAATATATAGAACATTGTTGTAATCTAGCGCTGAGTGGTGTCGTAGCTTCTTTCATGTGTTCGTAGCTTCTTTCATGTGGTCGTAGCTTCTTTCATGTGGTCGTAGCTTCTTTCATGTGGTCGGTCTTCTATCTTTCTATCTTCTATATTTAGATGTTTATTGTACTCAATGGATTTGGCTAAAATACGTGAACCACAGCCGGCAACATCTTAGCCTGACTAGGACATTTTTATCCCAGTACATAAGACAATAAAACAAATTATATTTAACATAACATCCCTTATTGTAGTTTGCTACTTTATTGCTAGAATAAAAAACCGATTAAGTGCGAGTCGGACTCGCGCACCGAGGGTTCCGTACATACAGCTACATTCATCAACATAATTAGGTACAACTAGGTCAAAGGGAACTACCATATAGATATTTGATCCAAAACCTATAGGGTACTTCCTGTTGACCTAGAATTGTCAATTTTGGTTAAAAGCAAGGTCTTACAGCACAAGTAATGGTAAAATCCCGAAAAATCAAAAAAAGTTGAAAATTATGGTAAATTTTGGTACTTACAACTTTTCCCGAAAATTTAAATTTGCCCATATCTTTTTATCGTGTTGATTTTTATACACCTAATAGGGACTATAGACCTCAGTATCTGGTATAAATTTCAACTTGCTAGGTCCACCCATTCCTGAGAAAATCGGTGAGACACGGACAGACGGAAAAGAAAGTGATTTTATAAGGGTTCCTTTTTTATCTTTTGAGGTACGGAACCCTAAAAAGTACCCACTTAATAGTGTTAATGCCAATGCCTAACCAGTCCAATTAATAACACCTATAATTGACAAAACGCAACAAAACCCTTCAAAAATTAAACTCGCAGGTCGTATCAGCCCTAACTAGCGACAATTTGAAACAAACGGCCGTTGTGTGGCGCACTAATGCGCTATTGTTTAACAAATACTCTGTGACGTCACCAAACACTAGAAAAAGACAAGACAGTTACAGAATGTCAACATGCTGCGAGGGTGGGTTAGGGTAAGGGGTGATTTGCGCGAGCGTTACTAAGATGGGGCGTTTAAAAGTAGTACTAGTACCTCTATAAGGCAAAAGTATTTTTTAAATGGCTGAATTAGATTAAAATCGGTTCTCTCTTTCATTATTTGATGTATGTATTATTTTTGCCCGCTCCTGATCTCGATTTCGCCTGGTGGAAAACGATGGATGAATTCCCGGGAAGTGGTCGACTGTTCACTCTTGCTTTCAAGGTAGCCGGGACATAGGTAGTAGGAAACACAGATGGAAATGTCCCTTTAAGTTTTACAGAAACACATAGGTGGGTACATATTGAAAACAAGGGTACACATCTGTTTCAGATTGTCTGAACTTAGAAGAAAACTCAGTGCAGAAAACCCTAAAACAAAAAATGCCTAAGTCCTCAATAAACGTAGCTAGACAACCTAGATACTTACCTAATTAATCTTGCGCCATAAGAACCCAGAGTTAGTCGCTAACACAAGGTTAAATAAAATTAAAATGTAACATAACGGGCCCGAGTTCGCTACTAACTCGGAGTTATTAAGATAACCCAGGGTGGCGTAAGCGGGCCTTAATGATTTTATCTTAAAATACATGTCTCACATGCTCGCGTAAAAGGAACCGCGTCCTTATATTGCACAAACGGGGGCAAGCGACAGGGGTGCCATTGTCTTACACGAACACTTCGCTAAATGGAGTGCGTGCGTTTTAATGTAGATGCGCACTTCACGGCCTATGGGGATTCGACGGTTTAGTGCCGATGAGTGGTGTGGTAGTAAATATAGGTGTATATTAATTGATAGGGCTTAAAAGTTTAGAGAAAATATTTACCAGAGAAGAAGAATAGATAAGATGTGGGGGTGGATTTTGACACACGGAGATAATTGGTTTTAGTAGGCCCCAGCCTAAAAATCTAGGATGGTACCCATACCCTCCCAGATTTAACACATAAAAAAAACTTTAGGTAGATATTGTTCGATTAATTGTTGGTCAGTAGGTAACAAATCAGAGTATTTTCTAAAAGGATATGACCTAAGTCTCATGACATAGTATTCGTACCATTCTACCGGCGGGCGATATCGGTTGACGAAAAGTCATAAATAAATGGGATTGGGATGGTTTTTGGTTAGCGTTTGTCACGCTACCCGAAATTTCTCGTGGCCAATCCCGAACATTTTGACATTTCGTCAATCGTTATCGTCGGTAGAATGTTACTCTATCAAGAGCTCCAGGGTTAAAGGACCTGGGGGGTGACCATAAGCTCTTAGAGCAAGGTTATTTTGAGTGTGCGTAAGGGACAGATGTATATAGACACATCTGTCTCTTTTTTACCGTCGAACTATGATAGTTTTGACACTTCAGGTTACGGAGCCAGGAATTAGAAAGATACCTCTATATAAACACATCAACACGGTCTAGGGATATTTTTAAAAAAGCGAATTACTATCAATGTGTTAATTATTTATATGACATGTATATATTTAAAAGATACGTTATTTAATATTCTACCATTTTTTAATAATGGTTAAGGTACTTCGATTAAAATTTCAGGATTTTATGGAAAAAAATGAAGCATAGACGGAAACCGTATATGAATACGAATAAAATATAAACCTGAATGCTCAACAGCCCAAAAATACACGGAGGATTCCTTCCCAGTCTTAAAAAGTGACCACAAAAAAACGAAACCAAATCAGGTGCCTAAACGTAAAATATGTTTCCTTAGTACAGATAACAAAAACGATGTACTGTCAACAGCTCAAACCACTTTTCAAAATAATTACGCAGTATGTCATTATTTAAAATCCCAGGCAAATACGAAATATCTTCTAAGCGGTCTAGATACAAAATTAATAAGTTATACGAAGAACGACTTCTGCATTATTTTGCTCGGGGAAGAAGATTTCAAGAGGACTAATGATTATTATGACATTATTTTTTATATACGAGAGGTACTTCAGGCAGTGCAACACACTAACGTAATAATTTGTATGCCAACATATAAGTATCCATTTGACACTAGTTTATTCAACTGTAGAGTGGAGACATTTAATAATCTTCTATACTTAGACATAATGACGCATGGACATGCATTCCTTTTGGACAGTAACCTAAATCTGGATTATAGCTATAGCATGTTTAATAGATACTCTGGCAAAATAAATAAACTTGGACTTCGTATTGTATTTAATGATCTACTCGATATAGTTACTGACATTATGAAGAACGTTGACATATATCACAATTTGAATGACATTGATAAAACTGGAGATAAGTTTTTCTTGACTAAACATATAAACATCATGCACCAAAACATTGCAGGCTTGCGATCTAAAAGCGATTCTCTTGCAGTTTGTCTCAATGAATTAATTGATAATAACATGGGCGTGGATGTCTTATGCATTACGGAGCACTTTATGATGGAAACTTATGAAAAACACCTGAATCTAAACAATTACTGCTTAGCGGCCTGTTTCAGTCGCAAAGAAAGTAAAAGAGGTGGGGCATGCATACTAGTGAGATCCGATCATCAATGGAAAGAACTGCCAAAAATTGCAAAATTTTCTACAAGTGGTGTCTTTGAATGCTGCGCCATTGAACTGATCACCCACAAAATCATATGCGTTTGTATTTATAGGGTACCTAAGCCCAATAATTTTAACGAATGTATTTGTAAATTAGAACAGATATTACATATTTTGAATAAACAGGATCGTAAAAATATTGTTTTAGCGGGCGATTTTAATATAGATGTACTTAAGAGATCTAATCAATCAATGGAATTCGAAAACATGTTAATAAGCTTTAACTTAAAACTGATGCTTCATCAGCCGACTCGACTTAAGAGCAATACATGCATTGACAATTTTGCGCATAACTTTAACAGATCCTGTAAGGCTTTTGTATTAGAATTAGCGTTGTCGGATCACACAGCCCAATTACTGAAATGCCCAATAAGCACAGTATGTTCTATTAATCGATGGAGTAGGAAAAGACGTGACTATAATAGTGATAACATTAATAAATTTAAGGCCTATCTGCGGAGTCTGACTTTTTCGGAAGTATATGAAGCAAAGGACCCAAATGTAGCTTTCAACGCGTTTTTAGATATCTTCACATTACTGTACAAACAATGCTTTCCTGAAAATATAATTTCGGTAAATGTACATAAAAAACAAAAATGGATATCACGTGGTATAAAAATATGCAGCAAGAGAAAACGGCAATTGCTATGGCAGTTCCGAAAAAAACCTAATCCAAATAATAAAAGGCTATTTAAAAATTATACGAAACGATTTAAAAAGATCATTAATTTAACTCGACGAGCTCAAAACAATCATAAAATACAGACATCTACTAATAAATCCAAAACAACATGGCAAATTATAAATCAAGCGAAGTTGAATATTCCAAAACATAACATTGATAAACTTAGAATAAATAATAATGACATTATCTGTGATCCAAAATGTATATCTAATCTATTTAATAATTATTTTATTGATAAAATTCAGCCTAACCTTAATTCGGGAGACAGAGTCACTAGGCATATTGTAAACAGGAGGGACTCTATGTTTATGGCTCCATGTTTGCCAAACGACGTATTGGGAATCACGTTAGCCTTAAAAAATACAAACAGTGTCGGTTACGATGGAATCTGTACAAAAATTATCAAAGCAGTCGACGAGGAAATTTGTTGCCCTTTATGTTATATCATAAATTTGTGTATTAGCGAAGGTACTTTTCCAGATGCCCTTAAAACGTCTATAATAAAGCCATTATTCAAAAAACTAGATAGAGAATTAATGGAATACTACAGGCCGATTTCATTAATACCAATATTTTCAAAAATAATTGAAAACTATATTTATAAAGAACTAAATCTATATTTGGACAAAAAAAAATATTCTTTGTAACGAACAAAAAGGATTTAGAAAAAATAAAACAATTAGCATGGCTATTTATGACTTTTTATATACAGTAATGTCAAATATGGATACAAATACACCAGTGTGTGCGATATTTTGCGACATGACCCAAGCGTTTGATTACGTGCAACATGATATTTTACTGAAAAAACTTGACGCTTATGGTTTAAGAGGAAATGTCCTTGAACTTTTAAAATCTTACCTAAACGATAGAAAGCAAGTAACAGAAATAAGCAAAATAAATATAGGTACGAAAAGAGAAGAAATGTTTCAATCGGATGAACGTAATGTTGTCTACGGAGTTCCACAAGGAAGTAAACTGGGACCCCCACTTTTTACACTCTACATAAATGACTTCCCTATGGCAATCAAACATCCGATGACACTGTTTGCGGATGACAGTACGATAACAATCCCCTGTAATCAAAGAGATTTATATAAAGAGGACATATGCAATACACTGAAAGAGACTATAGGATGGTTAGATAATAATAATTTGAAAATTAATTTAAATAAGACTATGATTATGCATTTTAGCCAGCGCGCATTGACTTGTCCCAATATTGACATAACGTACAATAATGTAACAATTGACGCAGTAAATACAACTAAGTTTCTAGGATTGACTATAGATAGGAATTTGAACTGGAAGGCGCACATAGAGGCCCTGACTAAAAGAATTAGCAGTAGTGCGTACGCCTTGTACATTCTTTCACGGACGGTTAATATAGATGCGCGATTAACCGCGTACTACGGGCTAACAGATTCAATTCTCAGGTATGGGGTTATCTTTTGGGGTAATTCAACTAATAATGAAGCTGCATTTAAAGCGCAAAAGAGATGCCTCAGGGCCATGTTTAATTTAAAAACCACCGATAGTTGTAAGCCCTACTTCATACGATATGAAATATTAACATTGGCATCCCTTTATATTCTGGAAACTGTAATGTTTGTTAGGCATAATAGTCACTTATTTCCGCAAATGGCGGATACATTTCCTAGAAACAGGCGTGATCCAAGTCAGGTCTGTCTACATAGAAGTAGGACGGCACTTATGCGCAAGAGTGTTTTCTGCATGGCTCCTACTATTTATAATAAGTTACCCAAAAGTTGGAGGGAGCTTAATAACGTTCGATTAAAGAAACAATTAAAAACGTTTCTAAGTAAAAAGGCTTACTATACTGTTGGTGAATTTCTGGCAGAATCATTTATTATAACATAGATTTTTATTGATTTTTGACATTTCATGAATGTTACATGGATTTGACATGAGTTTTCCTTTGCCATTTATTTTTAATCTAACACAGATCTGGCATGTCAATTTCATTTGACATTTGTTTGATATTTTTACATAGATTTGACATACATTTTTATTTGATATTTTACATAGATTTTGTATTATTTTTAATTGACTTTTAGTAATTATTGTGTTTAAATATAATTTTTTTTTGTAATTGCTCAAGACATTAATATTTGATTGATATTTTTACAAAGATTTGACATATATTTTTATTTGACATTTGATTGATATTTTTACATTATTATTATTATTTTTTATTGTTGACATTTTAATTATTGTATTTAGATTCATTTTGTGTTTTTATTTTCAAACTGTTCATGATATTAACTTATAAAATATTTGCATGCCATATTATGTGGCAAACATGTCCGATCTTTTTGTTTTTTTAATGTTATCCTGCATGCACGGATTATTGATTCTTGCATGTATACACCTGTTTTAGCAAATAAATATATCTCTCTCTCTCTGAATTAACTTTTAATTTATGAGTAAAAACTGAAAAAAATAGAAAAATCATTTAATTTGTGTTTATAAACTTGAAGTTAGTAGTCTGAGAAAGCGCCCATGATGTTCATAACACATCGGCAACGATTCGGCATGCTCAGAACAAGGTTGTCAATGTCTTGCTGCGGAATATTGTCCCATGTCCTTCTGAGGTGCGCAAAAAGTTGATCTTCTGTAGCCATATTTTCAGGAACTTCCTTCAGAGCTCTTCTTTGCAGCATATCCCACGCATGCTCAATGGGATTTAGATCTGGCGATTGAGCAGGCCAGTCTAAGGCCCTAACATTGTGTGTATGTAACAAGCTGCTACCGTTCTCGCCGTGTGTGCCCGGGCATTGTCGTGCATGAGCAGGAAATCTCTGCCCCATATGTGTTCTGTGGCGCAAGATTACGGGCCCCAGCACCTGTTGGACGTATCGTTCTGCCGTCATATTGCCCCGCACCCAAACGATATCCGTCCGTCCTCCAAGACGAATTCCTGCCCAAACCATAATTGTTCCTCTTTGGTATGGGTGAACTTCCTGAGGGTTCTGAAGACGGCTCCATCGTCTAGGAACTCGCCAAACACGCGTCCTTCGTGAATCTGGATGGAAGCCGAACCTGGATTCATCCGTGAACAGCACATTGGACCATTGCTCACGGCCCCAGTCCACGTGGTTCCGAACCCATTCTAATCTTCGTCCACGATTGCCTCTCCGTAAAGGTGGGACCCGGAGTGGTCTACGAGAGCGTAGATTGCTTTCATGCAGTCGCCTTCTTACAGTTTGGTCACTCACAAGCACTTGGTGTTCCACTCGCAGCCTTTGGAGCAATTGAGTCGCCGTTGCATTTGGTTGAGCTCGCGCAGTAATTTGCAAAAATCGGTCTTGTCTGGGGGTAGTGATGCGACTTGGCCCCCGGTGCCTCTCCGCTACTTCACCTGTGGCACGATAGCGTGTCCACAATCTTGAAATTACATTTTGGTGGGTCCCTATGGCCTCAGCAACATGACGCTGAACAGACCCAGCTTCCAGCATTCCCACAGCTCGTAACATCTCCGCCCTCGTCAAATGTTGGCGTTGCATGGCTACAATACCTCAATTTTAACTTTATCTTTCGTTTAAAAATGAAAAAAACTGTAACTAAACGTAATTGGTATTGTTCTCTAAATTTCGCACAAATGAAAATTCCCTCTCCTACACATCAAGATATTTTTATGCCACCGAAACAAAAGAATTTTCAAAAATTTGAATTTGGAATTAGTCTGAGATAAATTACAAACAAATCGGTGTATAAAAGATTCCAATGCGGCGAGTACTTTTCGAGTTATTTAATTGAGTATGAGATATCCCTAGACCGTGTTGATGTGTGTATATCTTTATAGAGCTCATTAATAATGTCTCTTTTCAATTGTCATTAAAACCAAACATCATTAAAAACCCCACGTCCTCAACAATATTCATCACCAAAAAGTCCCACGACCTCACCTAACACCAATATAGTGTAAAGTCAACAAACACAGATTCAATCAGCCGTTCAAATTGTACGCCCGCGCTAATCCCTAATCTCGTGTAGTTCCTGATGGGGCAGAGGGCGCCACCCCTGCAGCGCTCAATGGACTGAACCGAACGTTTTCAAATAAAGAATAAAGTGTTGATTGGAGGATGGCTGGAAAGGTTCTTAACTGCCAGTGTTGGTTTTGGATTTAGAATACCGTTCAAAATGATAGCTGTAGATTGACGCAGAGATACGTCATCATATGAAATCTCCTTTAGAGTTTATTTTATAAGGGATTGGATGTTGATACTAGTTGATAGAATAACAGAGTACTAGATTGTTGTTCATTATGTATTAAACCCTCACGCCATACGAATAGAATAAACCATAGGTAAGTTTACCGCAAAAGCTTATGATTAATTAAATAATTTGAGAATACCGTTTGCTTAAAAAAAACGAACAATTTGAGAATACCGTTTGTATTTAAAAAATAGAACGGTATGCCACGACCTTGATTAAAGTATCCATGTTTCTCAATTTGATAAAGAAACTTATGCATAAATTAGAGTTATTTCAAAAGTCTGTAAAAGCAGGCATGGTTCATTGAATCCTTAATCCACGAAGGTGCTTCCTGGTGTCCAAATAGAGGGTGTCTCCCCTGATGTGTACTCTACAGAAGCGCATTTAAACGTTCAATAGAACGAGATTTTATAAGTAAAACATTGTGATCTTGAATCTGTTTTGAGTCTCAACAAGATGACAATGTTAGTTAGAAATAAAATGGGAAATTATTAACCGAGCGAAAAATATACTGAATGGTGACGACTATTTATACTAAGTAAGTAACTATTTACTCAGTTTGAGTAACATCTTTTTGGAGGTTTTTGTGATTTGCGGTTCTAATATTGATACATACTTTAATGGTATTTGGGGATCTATTTTAACATATTATTCTTTCAATAATAGTAGATAACCGACGAGGCGACATCGCTGTGCAGCGCGGGAGTTTCGGGTGTATTCTTGTTTTTGACGAATTAGTCCAATATAAAGCGAAGCGAGCTCGGGAACTTAGGACACCCCGACACGGACAGGTTAGGTTCGAAGGGGATGACGGGAGCTCAAGTGAGCGAGTAAAGCGAGCGAACCCAGCTCCCGTCATCTCCTTTCATGTGAGGTTAATTTAGACCCTGCAGACAGAAAAAGCTCAGTCGATAAACTTTTATTTTTAGTCGCTGTTTTAAACATTTGTATTCGTCCACTTAGTATTTCAGTAAGCCATATTCAGTATTTTTACGCCTTTAATTTTATTTTATATTCGTTCGTTTAAATACTATCCAAATAAATTTATTTCTAATGCAAAAAGTTTGATAATTTCATTGAAAATCTAAAAAAACCGGCCAGTGCGTGTCGGGCTTCACACATTTAGGAGCCGTTTTTTTTGAGCACTTGTATGTACTGTCCTCGATATGCAAATTTCTCTACGCAACTGAGGTTGCTGTTATAAAACTCATTTGTAGGATAAGCTTGCCATTCTATATAAACTGGGCTAAAAGAATTAGAATAATTGTCTCTGTAAGGATGACAATACAGTAATATTTAACCCCATGTCAAGCAAGACGCTGAAAAGGTTTTCTTGTAGGTTGCCGCCAACATTTTTAGTAGCAACATGGTTTAACAATGAAATGAGCAGTAAGTTGCTCCTGCGTCGGTATAACTTCAGAGCTCAGAACGAAACGTTGACTGTCGTTGTGATGAGCATTCATCTCGTGAACGTGCCATAAGACACAAGCTGAAGCGATTTACTGATGACCCGCTGACTGGAGTTATAAAACAAAGAAGAAGAAGTTACGAAATAATAATGATCAACTGCGTCTCTTTCAAAGAACTATAAAATTTCCGAATTGAGGTACCATCATTACGACATGTTTAAATTGTTACAGTAAATTTATGTATAAAACTCTGTCCCACTCATCATTCATCAACATTTCAGCCGAAAGACGTCCACGGCTTAACATTGACCTCCCCCAAATGTCACCACATCGATCAGTAAAAACATACAACCATTCCGTAAAAAATAATTAAGCGTTTAGTCGCGCCCAGTTATGTTCAAATCTGATACTGCAGTAGAAGAAAGAACAAATACAAACAGTATGGGGTTATGGTCTTATCAGAACCTAAATTTATCATTTTATTTGGAAAACTTACAAATAATTTTAAAAACTTGCTTTGTTATTATATTCAAATTAAAGCCAATTAAAAGGTTCCACTTAAATGACAGTGTATGTCATTTTAAAATCGATATTAAAAATTGAAAGACCATCAATCGACAAGACCGCTTTCGCTTATAACTTCCAACCCGAACAGCGATATTAACTGTCACTGCAAGAATCGCCCGTTTGATTAATCGCAACGACAGACAGACAGACACAGGTGAGCTCATTCCGAACTAATTGCAAACACCGACCGTCTTTGTTCGAGCGATTGTTACCTTTGTGCCGAGATTACATTCACTCATTCACTGAAGTCGTTCTCGAATGAGCGAATGACACTAGCCTTCCATTTGTCAAAATCAGATCGAGCTGTCATTGAAATCGTGTTTAAAAATTATAGCGAGTGAAATTGGAGTATAATAAAATGATTATATGTATATTATTGGCGGTTTGATTGGGATTTTTGTGGGTGGTAAGGTTATGATCCGTTGAAATTAGAAGAGAGGCCCTCAAACAAGCGCGACGCGTAGATGCGAGTCGATTTTGCGACTTATTATGTGCGTAAAATAACAGTCTAAGCCCCAGTTTCCCAGCTCAAAATTATCGGAGAAGTAATGTGAATAATTGTCAAGCACGCGTTATCTGCTGTGATTGGCTGTAGAAAATTCATTCAACCAATCACAGCAGATAACGCGTGCTTGACAATTTGTCACATTAATTATCCGATAATTTTGAGCTGAGAAACTGGGGGTAAGGAGAGCAATCAGGATATTGCCAACTATACAAGTCTTCGTAAACTTAGGGCCAAAACAATCTTCATAGTTTTTGGCCCTATTGAAATACCATTATTTTATATTAGCCTAGTACCATAAACATTAAATCTTACCATACAAATAAAATCAGAATCCTCATCTTAAAAAATACAATAATATTATTTGTAGTAATTTGATGTTGTCCTATGATGTTATCTTATGTTATTTAATTTATTTTTATTAAAGCATTTTATTTATTTTTACCTTAAAAACAATTTATTATAATGGTACCTACTTAATCAAATCTCTAATTAATCAAAGAAAAATGTTTATTATTGTTCATTAAAAAATATATCAGTTGTTTATTCAATCAATCAATCTTTTTATCAATGTAATTTTAAAGTTGAGTTAGTTTTAGTTGTTTTTTGTAATGTTATTTTTATGTATAACTTCATAGCTTTGTTATTTTTAATTGGTTCATCTATTTATTGTTAACAATTAATAATGTGTTTTGATAAATTACATACTAATCTAACTTCGTTAAATTTCAATTGTATTGTCTGTGTGGAATAAATAAAGCTTTTTAATTTTTATTTATTACCATAAACAGAATATAATGTGTTGGCCCCTCTTATAAATCAATCAACAACCAATGAGTGGAGTGACATTATTTTTGAGTTCAGAGTGCGACATATCGTTCGTATCATCCTCATATTTTCAGTCAACAGACGTCCTAAAAGTACCAGACAGGGATCGCCACATTGACGGTTTGTTTGTTTAACATACTAAATAGATTATAATCTACAGCTACACTAATATCTATGGTCGTTGCTAATACCCAATTACCACCAATACTTAACTAGACGTAAAATAATCCCAGCTTACGTTCAGATCAAAACGGAATAATTAAATCTAATCTCACTGCATTCACAGCTTCCCAAATGTCAGTATAATAATAGCAAAGCTGAAGTTTGTTTATTTTTTGTTTAAACACGCTAATCTCTGGCACTGCCCGTCGGATTTGAAAAAATCTTATTGCATGTGATAACCCAATTCTTGAGAAAGTTTATAAGCTATATAAGGCCACGCTACAAACTTCAGGAGCCAGGCATAAAAGTAAAAAGAATACGAAGTAACAGCTCGGACGATTAAAACCGCGGGGCATAACTAGCATCAGTATAATCAGATTACTCAGACACCATCGTTTTATTCTTGTTGCTGCTGAATGATATTTGATAGCGGTTGGACCCTGTTAGCGATAAATACGCCTATTCAAATATCAATTATTTGTTCCTCGAATCTACTCGTATGTTTGGCCTAAATTTGTTTCGTGGAGCGTTAGATATTATGTTTTGCTTAATTATGGGTTCAATTCAATTCATTTATTTGGTCTCCCTAAAGAGTTGAGTTGAGCTTCTTAAATTCTGAGTTGAGCTGCTCGGTTATTGACAAACGCGTGCACTGACTGGACAGGTCCACTCAATCTGGCTGGTTCTTTCCTCAAAAGACCATTTCAGACATGGTCTTCACATGATCTAACCAAGATTTTGTCAGGACTTTAAAAGAGACTGTGACCTCTGAGTTTGTTTCGGCCTTTCTTCTCAGAGTAGTCAGATAGGAAACGCCGACCTCATCTAGTTTAAAAAAATATGATCGACCTGTAAAAGTGTTTGTACAAACCAACTTACAGAAATAAAATCATTTATCTCTCTTTACATTAATAGGTTACCTTAAAATTAACAATGTTTTTGGCTAATGTTATATTCCTCCATTGTAAGAGACTGGTACCTGAAGAAGGTTTTTGAAAAAGCCTGTGTTTACAGGTCACCAGGCCCCCCCCACAGCAAAACAATATAGTATAAGGTTTAAAGACAATCTTGTTTGAACATCATTAATGAATAATATCAAAAGGAAAAAAAACCAAACTAAAAACTCAAAATTAGAAAAATAAATGGAGAACTGTTCATACGATACTGGTTATTTGTAGTGTCCTGAATTAATGTATGTTGGAGTGTATGAATGTACGTTGGAGTGTGTGATAGCAAGTATGAGGTGTAAATCAGCCACGGTAGTAAGGAAAGAAGAAAATCTATTTGAGAACTGTCAAAAGATTCTCAGTTTTTTGGTAGTCAAGGGTTTTGAGAAATTCTTGAAAACCCTTGACTACCAAAAAACAAGCTATAGCTAAGCTATCTTTGCTAACAAAGTGTTTATATTTATTTTGTATCTAGTTATTTCTAAAGAAATAAACCATGTTGTGTTGTATTTTCTCTATGTGTTATATTGTTTGAACAAATCACAATTTATATAAACATACTATATTAAAAATATGGAAAGACTAATGTTATGATGTGATTTTCGTTTGAAGGAGGTAATCTCTGTAAGTGCTAGTTAGATTAAGAAAATTTGTAGAAAACTTCACATTGCAACGAGTAAGTGTCGTAGACCTTTTATCCCAAAAAAATGCACAGTGAACGCTTCGAGAACAAGCTACCTAGTACCGGGAGCATTTCGTTTTCATTTGCTGTCTCTTATGGTCTCTATGAGATCATTAGTGGCCCAGTGGTAACGACCGCGATTTACAA
Source organism: Orthosia cruda (assembly GCA_964057195.1). Taxonomy (NCBI): domain Eukaryota; kingdom Metazoa; phylum Arthropoda; class Insecta; order Lepidoptera; family Noctuidae; genus Orthosia; species Orthosia cruda. The sequence continues at coordinate 39,610,798 of OZ059836.1, forward strand.
GTTGTAGATCATGGGTTCGAACCCAGGCAGGCACTTTACTTACTTTAATTTGTGCAGATTATTTCATCACAACTTCTCTCAAAACGGTGAAGGAAAACATCGTGAGGAAACCGGCATGTCCTAGAAACAAAAATTCGAAGACATGTGACATTCACCAACCCGCACTGGGTCCGCGTGATGGGTTACGGCCTATTTCCTCTTACAGACAGGAGTTCTGTGTCCCAGCAGTGGGAACATTAATAGGCTGATGATGATGAGTTCTACGGGTCTGAAACCTGGACCAAAAAAACTGGCCTAAATGGGCCAGTTTTTTCTCTAGGCACATAACTAGTCTTGTCTACATCTGAATAACCCGCTCAAAACTACAAACTTCGACCACATCCTACCAATAAACCCTATTCAAATATAAATTTATTGCGGGTAACACTAAACGCCCCAACAGTCCAACACTCGTACTAATTATTTTGTTTGTGCCACCTTTGTGCTCAGCCTCAATAGCTTGAAAAGGCACAGCATAATGCTCAGGATAATGCACAGCTAATGTGGCCAGATATTCGTACTTAAGACGTAATGTGAGATGCCATTATGGTATGCCAATCTTTTTAAATACGGGGCTTTGTTTCAAGAACTTTGGAAGCTTTGATTAAAAATCTGCGTTGAAATGTGAAACGGGTATTGGATTTACACCTCATTGCTTATTAGAATTTAAACGCTTTGTTTTATGATATAAGTTGTTTTGAGCAATTGTCTTCTGAAGGGTTTTATTAGACTAGTTTGCCATAAAAATAAATTCTCATCCACACTCCCAATGTCTAATTTCGCAAACATTTTGTTTTTGGGTTATTTTCTTCAGACTTTACGCTAGATTGACAAAAAAAAAATTACTATATCTATATTGTCCAATTTCGAAATTCATCATTCTTAATCTTGGAACCAAAGGTTATTTCTACTGTTGTCAGGCTTATTACAAAGATCTTAAGGGACAAACTATGATATCCAAACTAAGGCCAAATAATGGATGCCATTAATTTGATGAGTTTCGCGATACTCGCAAAAAAATTAGGTATACAGATCGCTCTCGAGAACCAAAGGACCAAAACACCCACACGCATGATTCAAATAAAGAATAAACCACAAACAATACACGTCATACCTCAGAGCTGTCATAGAGAAAATACCTTAATATTGGACGCACGAAAACAAACCAATTAATGAGGTCCTATTCATCACGCGTTGTCACCTCCATCGGTCAAGCACAATACTCCAGTTTGTAAGACAGTCCGACACAGGAGGTAGTTCACACGACAGTAATAAGCCTCCTACTGTTTGCTTTAAGAAACTCTATGGATTGCCTTCTTCAAGGGAAACTGAAGGTTGTGTCAATAACGGTAGGGTTGGATTTGGATTAATGGTAGGTTTCGTTGAAAGTGGGTGGAAGTTTACGTTTTGAATTTGTTTGTCGAACAAGTACAGAGTATGGAAATATGATTTGAATGTAGAACAAAGTTGTTTCAGTGTGAAAAGTGGGTGGGATGTCAAGAGCTTTTCAAGAAACAAATAATGTTCACTCAATAGGCTCGGTAGCCACGGGATTCAAAAAGAATAAGACTGGTCGAAGTGGGGACGCTTGGTCACCCAATCGTCGCCACCTATGTTCAGCAGTGCGACCACTCCTGGATCTAGGCCTCAAGCGACTTCTCAATGGCAGAAAACCTCTCTTAAAAGCAGATATGTTCAGTTTCAGTCAGTTGGAAGTCATGATACTCAAGAAGGCTATACAATAAATCACAAAACAGCGAGTTCCATTGATTCCACAAGTACCAAACACCACTTCGAAAACAAAACAGTATCAAATTAGTTCCACTACTAAAGCTTATCACTCTATATTATCACACTCTCTCTACCCCAAATAGTAATAATACATCATTGTCCGACTGTCCGTCTGTGGTAATCGCCCGCTGTTTTTCTAGTTAATTGGACAAGAAATCAAAGGAAAGAACGAAAGTGTCATAGAAATGTTTTTCTTTTCCTTCATTCAATACCATAACGCCATTAATATTGTAGATTGTTTTTGTGTTAGGGTGGGAAGGAAAACATAATCAGATGATAATGTTCTCAAGATTGAGAGTTGGGTTCTTTATTTTGTAATAGACTAAAATTAAACTAATAAAATAGAAGTTACTAGGGAAAAGAGGATCTACTTATTTAGGAGTAGATAGCTACGGCCCTCTTACACCACAAATGAACGAATTTAAAATATTATTATGTCAGTTAGAGCGAGGGCTAACAATTTAAATCATCAATTTTATCATTATTTTTCTGTCAATCATTGAAGATTAAAGATACAGCATGATCTTTTAAATAAGAGTACGTTTAGCGCTGAACGCATTGTGGTGTTCTTGCGATGCAAATGGGCCTAAGTAGTAAAGTCATCAGAATACTTAAGTACTGATTCCTGATGATTAATAAAAGAAAACCCTTTCTCCTTCCAAGTCTCTCTATCTTGAGCAATCCGTGGCCAAGCTGGACCCGCAAATGAGATCAGATCGTTACACTACCTTTGCCGTGTCTAGTGAGTGAAGATCTTCGCCCATACGGCCATACCTGACGCAAATAAATGATTTTTATTTCCCATTTCTCCGGATTCATTAATGCGGCGTGACCAACCCACTCCCACTTCAGCTCATCGATCCTTTAATACCTGTGTGGTAAAATATTTGAAAATAAGTTCCCCTAGTCAACGGCACGAACTATTTTGTGCGCGGGGTTAAAATGCATGCTGTCTCATCCGACAACACTTGCGAAAGAGATTGATGCTGTGATGAGCAGTAAGAAGCTAGTTCTCGTACGAATTAGCACTTTTGCAAATTTGTAGTGAAATGGATGGTGATTTAGGACGAAAACGAGCGCGCGAAAGTTTGTGAACAGACCTTTGGGAGTCAAGATATCATGCAACAACTACAAAACGTATATTTTCAAAATAAAATTATTTGCATTGTTGAATTACTAATCTATCCCTGTATGGAGGCCGTTTTGCAATTTTCCTTCTGCTTATGGTATTTATTTCCACCCAAAGATGCGTTAAAATTAGTGTTGAAATATGGAACTTTCGACGCTCATATCTTTCGAATATTGTAATTTTTTACTTTTATGTTTCCATACAGGGCTAGATAATTATGAGATAAATTGATATCATTTTTTATTTTCAACGTACACCGACAAACAGTGGAGTAATCGCCAGACTACGTTTGTATGGAAGAATTTTCGACCAGTGTAACCTTAAATATTTTTCAATAATAAATTACATTGTTACAACAATATCGTAAAATATGATCGTACGTCGAGAAAACAGAAATAATGAGATAGCTTTCAATAACATCGCCAATGTTTATTTGCTAGCCTCATGAAATAATTATTCTCACAAATAAATTGTAAATTTCAATTTTAAATAACGAACAACGAGACCAGAGACAAGTGTAATTTCTACAAAAGTCATCGCCTTCTAAAATTTCATTTATTCTTGAGAACAAAAGTTGTAAACTTTATGTCAGTGTTCCTTTAATGTTACTGGCATGCAATTGTTGCCATGCCGTGGTGCTAGACTCATCTATGGCCTACTAGCTCGCCAATGATCGTGTGCACTTATGGCCTGTGTCGACATCAAACGATGCCGCCCTTTCGCGCGCTCGCGTTGACTTGAAATAAGAGGTATATCTGCAAGTATGATATTACTGTTGCACATGTGACTACAGATTAACTATAATTCTTAGCGAATTCCTTTTTAACCCCCGATGGAAAAATAGAGGTGTTATAAGTTTGACGTGTGTTGCTGTGTATCTGTGTATGGCATCAAAGCTCCTAAACGGATGAACCGATTTTTATTAAGTTTTTTTTTTGAAAGGTGATTTTGTCGAGAGTGTTCTTAGCTATGTTTGAAAAAAATCGGTTCAGCCGTTTAAAAGTTATAGGCGTTTTACTGTTTGAAACGGGGTGTTTTCGCAAGACATAATTTCATAATTATGTGTTCAATAGATTGTCGATCGAAACGTATCTACTATGTACTAGATAATTTAGATAAATTATGTAGCATGAAAAAAAATGGGCTGGGAGATTTTTAAATCTTGAAATTTTACTTGTTAGTTTACAGTCTCATTTTATAAATTTTATTTTGTAGTTAAATAGTTTTATTTCTTGCAATTAAATCTTCCTTATTGCGAAGATGATTAGAAATGAAATACAAGCATCTAATAACTTTATTATAGTATTTGCCCGCGGCTTTGCTTTCGATTTATCCCACAGAAACCTTACATTATTTTCTGGTTAAAAAGTAGCTTTACAAAAGCTACTTTTTCTACTCGGGGTCAGTGTAGCGTTTTATCAGTAACATAATTTTGAAGTTGGATGTGTAGTAGATCACCTAACCTACCTCCGTCACCCAAAATATTATCTTTTTAAAATATGAATGTGAAGAAAGAGCACAGTCCTTTTATAAAAAAAAACACTCTATTTATTATTGCTACTGTGAAAGCTCCTTTTTAATTTGGCAAACCTATTCGCAAAAAAATCCGCGGCTAACTTAACCCTGCAGCGGCTGCGGTGTGCCACACGCGCAGCACCCACTACGTTGTAACGAAACGCTGCGTTTTTTCTAAGCGCAGTGCGTGTTACCAACGAGCGGCTAATAAATCATCTGGCGGCCGCCCCTTGATTTAATATTGTCATAATAATAAAAACGCGCGTTAACGTACGGAGAAGTTTGTCAGCTGATGGCGGAGATGCGATGTTGGAGTTGTGTAGGTAGAATGATAGACACATGCAAATGTTTCGAGCTGTCCCAGCCACCCTTTTTTGTTGGTTTATGTAGCAAATCTAGTATGTCTTAGATTAAATATTATTAGTTTTTCCTTGGTTAGTGTAGAATTTACCGTTTAGTAATCATAGCCAAGATCCTGAGAGAGATCTTTCTGACTGCCTCTCTAATGAAGAAAAATCCCTGTGGCCTCTACATACAGTACCGCCTCAAAGAATTCTTTATTTTCTGAACATAGTCGCTATCTTATTTTAAAGAACTACAATTTAACTAATCACGCAGAGGACTAGTTGAAATATTCAATTTTAAAGTCATCGTTTATAATCTAACACGTATTTATGTAAATTATTACAGATACGAGAAGGAGACTTTGAAAATAATAATAATAATTTTATAATAATTTATTTATTCAATTCAATTAATTAAGGTACATAGAATGTGCAACAATTTTTATGATCTTAAGCTAAACAAAATTCCACAAGACGTCTGAGTCTGAACTAGATAACTTAATATCTGTATCCCAGACAACAGTGCTCTTCCGTTATACATTTAAAAGCTTACGAGTTCAATCCTGCTTATAAATGTCTCATCTACATCCAAGTCTTTGTCCGCAATCCGTCTCCGCGTTTTATAGCTGATGACCTTTTTTGCCCCACTTCGGCAAAGCTTTTGACACCTGCGCGATAGCTACTTTAATTTGCCCCGGGTCGGTTAATGCGGTAGAAACATCAATAACACTTAGCACCGCGGCGGTCTTGCGGACCGGCCGCCCGTAATTAGGGGTTAAAATTGACACGTTAGCAAAGTGATGGGATATGAGGAATACATTATATTTTATTTTGTATTTTTAATTTATACATTTTTGATGGTTTCATTTTGAGGGTCAATTTATTAAATGATTGTGGTTTGAACGGTTTTGATATTGATGCTGGTGTAGTGTCGTAGACTTTTTTTGAAAATGATTCATAGAGGCAAATTGGTGGCAATCGTTGGTAGTTTTTTAATCGGGGGTAAGAAAATCAAATTACCTACATTTAATTTATTGAGTATTATTTTATTTGATTAAAAAAGTATTGAAAACCTTTTTACATTTATCTCTACCGAAAGCTGTTTCCACCCGTTCAGGGTCCATTTGCTTATGGAAGTTTCATTATTACTTCTGAATATTAGCTTATCAGCAGCAAACCAGGTTGTGTTGCTGATAACATCGTATCGCGATCATTAATCTGCCTGGATCCTGAGAATGTCTCCCCGCAATAATTAAACGCACCACCTGCCAATGTATGGCACCTTCTTTCGCTTGTGAGGTAGGCCAAAAAGTCAGAAGACAGTATGCCGAATATTGGAGAATGCCTATATTCAATCAACTTCAGGTGTTACGGTTAATTGTTACTGGATATGAAGAAATAAAGACATACGTACATTTACAAATTCAAATTAAATTTATTGCATCCATAATATACATACAGGTGGTAAATATAAGTTACAGAAACAATTATGGACCTTGTCGGGCTCAGAAACATTCTAGATACAGTCAGTGTCTAGGAGAGAGGAACATAAGCCAGAAGGCAGTAGGTATGCCAAATAGTGTAGAATGCAAACTGCTTGTCGCATTCCTTAGAAGCTACTGGATTTAGCCGGAATAAAGACATAAAGAGCAGTGGTGGTCCAGTGGTATTGGCCGTGACTGTGAATTACAAGTTGTGGGTCGTGGGTTTGAACCCAGGCAGCGCTCGTCTCTGTGTAAATTATTTCATCACCATTGCTCCCAAAACGGTGAAAGAGAACATCGTGAGGAAACCGGCATGTCTTAGAAACAAAAAATCGAAGACATGTGACATCCACCAACCCGTACTTTGCCCGCGTGGTGGATTACGGCCCATTCCCTCTAACAGAGTCGAGGCCCGTGTCCCAGCTGTGGGAACATTAATAGGCTGATGCTGATGAAAGATATAATGCTGATTCACAATGCTCGTCCAAGTTTTTCACGTTGCTTCCTAAGGGCTATTCCCAAACATGTTTTTACAGACCAAGTCTTACAATCCGCATTTCGATTTACAAGTTCTTGCTGGCCACATTGACAAAAACCTCAAAAATACAAGTCCCCCAAATGAAAAGTAATAATTTAACATTCCCGTTGGCAACATCAATCAGTAGGTAAAAAAGTCAGATATCATCTATAAAAATTATCCGTGGTACATTTAGCTGCGGCGGCCGCGGTATGGCGGGAATGTCCACGCGCATGCGTCGAATTTGTTACACGCCCTCGTTATACGCTGAGGTAAAAACTGTGGGATTTGACGGATTTTTGGGGATTGGGACAAGGGAAAGGCGATATTGATTGATTTATCTGACCGCTGAAGTTTTCAGTTGCATACCTGGCAGAATGTCAAGTGACTCGAGAGGAACTCTACATGTATACACCAGCGCCAGCTCCATATTCTTTAATTCTATATTGTATACCAAAAAACAACAATAAATACAGGGTGATAGTAAACTACATGTACAAAGGCGAGCTTAACTCAATGTTGAGATTGAGACCTCTTATATCAAATTATAGACTGACAGAGCAAGATGACAATAGAGGACAATATTCATATTGTGACATTTGAAACTGGTACCTTGGGCTCTCGAAAAACCAGCATCATATCAGTGATCTCTCTCTTAGTCGGTCCCTCAGCAGGAGGGTTACATCTGGAGCGGATGATCTGCCTCCACCGGTTTCTGTCCAGCGCGTCCCTTACAACCGTGTAAATATTTGGAGGACGACGAGTCTTTCACTTAATCGGTCCATCTTGTTGGTGAACGACCGCGCGATCTCTTGCCTTCGGTGTTCCCAACCACAATCAGTCTTTCCAAATTCTCGTCGCTTCTGCGCATTGTGTGGCTGAAATATGTAAGAATGCGTTGCATGTATGTAATATGGTGGACAAGCGAGTTTGTAGTCAGAGTCAGTTACATGTCTTCGATTTTTTAACCAAAAATTCGAAGGCATGTAACATCCATCAACCCGCACTGGGCCCGCGTGGTGGATTAAGACCCGTTACATCTCTCACAGAGAGGATGCCTGTGTCCCAGCAGTAGGAAAGTTATAAGACTGATGATGATGTGCTGTTAAAGTGTCAAAAAATCGTGACAGTCTAAGAAGTCCGATATCTCATTTTACATGCCGCAATAACTTTGTATGAACGTCTACGAAAAATCAAATACATAATCCTAATTAATTCCCTTTTACTCGTACACATACACTATAACAACGAATATCATTCGCAAGCATCCAGTTTAACTTATATAACGTATTTTTATAGCTGTCAAATCCTAGACTTCTTCGATTGTCACGACTCTAGGTCCTCTCCTCCACGCCTACCACCACAAGGTTTTAAACTATATCTAAGCAGCGGATGAAAATCGCAGAATCTTTTCCAAAATTAGCAGATTAAATGAAACCTTGTCAGGTTTTATTTTAACTATGTCCTTAATAAATCAATTTTATATCCTCCAAATCGCTGATCATCTCATACTTGTACCACACCGCCTCACTAATGACGACTTTGGGAAAAACGTTTAAGTCGGAGATTGCGCAGGAGTCATTCGTTACGGCGCGCGGCGACACTCGCTATAATCATCTAACACCACATATGTACGCTACACTGTGTCTAGTTGAATTTTTGATAGTTTTTACAAGTGGTTTAATAGGATTTGCGAAAGATGGAGCCACTGGAACCACACACAGGGGAAGAAAACTCGTTGGCATTAAAAAGGCTGAAAGCAAATTCATTTTTAAAAGAAAAGTTCGTGACCAATATTTCAGTCAGACTAAATAGCTTTCATCTAGAGTCAGAAGTCTAGTCATTATAATTATTATTAGGTTTCTCATTTTTTTGTTGGTATTTATTAGTCTATTTTATTTTTATATGTATTTTATTAATATATATGTAAGTATATACATTTTAGTATACAATTTGTTTAAATATTATTTTGTACCCGTTCACAACGTTGTCCTTTTTAACCGAAAGGTTGACTGATAGAGAATGCCTTGTGGCATTAAGTCCGCCTATGTACCACTATTCTACATAAAGTTTAAATAAAATAAAATAAAATAAATGTCTATCAATATAATGATCTTTCACCACATAGGCCATAGGCCATACTACACTGTTTCTGTGTGTAATGTTGTTTTTGGTAGTGTTTAGGAGGTGGTTTGTAAGGGATTGGGAAATACGGAGCCACTTTTATTAACAAAGAGGCAACGAAAATTTGTTTTGTGTTTCCAATTTTAGTCACTGGCAATCTTTAGGGGGGACATTTCTGCTAGTAGTGCTAAATTAGCAAAAGGTCATAATGGGTTATATGAGGTCCTAAACTGCTACCTAAGTAATTCTAATAGATATATTGCTAGGTATTTGATTTGAATGTGGTGATTTTCTGACCAAGGTCCTCTACATCGGTCCGAAAACCGGTCTTGTTTATAGTTCAAATAATAATCTTTAATTTACATGTGCAGTTACAGTGTGTTAGTGCATATCTATGCACTGACACACTGTGTCTCTAGCTGGAAAACGAATAACATGACGCACTTGGTAATGAGTTCTAAATGCGCAGGAGATGACGGAGCCGAGTCTCACGGCCTCGCGATTAGCGGTCAGCTAATATCTGGCATTATCTGGACATTATGACCAGTGTGTTTCGAGGTCATAGGTATGTGTCTCCGTCTGAGCATTTTGTAATGGTCTGGCAAACTCGGAAAACCTCACGCGGAAGGCTAAAGGTCGTAGCTCACTTACACGACCCCACTCCAACACCGTTCCGGCACAACCCCGCCTCAAACGGAGCTGACTGCTCGCAGTCCACGCGCCGACAGCTAGCATGCAATCAGCTATCCCCGCGCTTATAGTTAGCAGTCAACTACACTGGCACTGGTTATAATTAATGTTATCGTAATTCATATTTATACGCCGTTAAGGTAAAACATGACTGTGATCCTTTCTGCAGTGTACATCTTGCATGCTTTGTGTGTGTCTTGTATCTTGCACTCATGTTTCGGACAAATGAATGATCTCTATGTCTCTATCTCTAACGTGCTTCAAGCCAGCATTCGACGTGCGTACACCGTATGGGCCGCCCGCTTGAAGTGCGTGGTAAGCATGCGGCAAGAGACGTCACCTGTCGAGTGGTACGATTGCTGTACGCTCACTTACAGCGAGCGGTCTGCTAATTTGTTTTGTCAATGTAAAGTATGTACTACAGAGGACGCCCTGAACCTCATATTTCAATGAACATTATTTTTCCGGTTGGAAGCGGTGTCGTATAAGTAGGCTTACGACCTTTATGCTACTTAGTTTTAGTTTTTCTGACTTGACGGTAAACAAAATACTCGTGAATTAACAACTTTTGGTATAGGACCAAACCTCAAAACGCGAAAATAACTTTTGCAGTTCCCTGCGTTTTGCAAAGTTATGTAATCTGATTTACAACCCAACTACAAAGGAACTCAACATAAGGGTAATGATTTGTATTCATATAATCAGAGTTGATTCCATATCAATATTAATGAATATTTTGGCCCCTGAAAGATTGGCAATCCCACCGCACTATTCCCAAACCACTGCAGCTCCTGAAAGCCAGAATCAACAGTGGCGACCATCAGAAAAGCGCCGAGGCAATGAAGCTCGATGAAGTCCCGGAGAAAAAAATTAACTGTCTTGGATTCCGCAACGAAATTAATCAGAAAAGAATAAAGGAGGAGTAGGAAAAATAAATTATTGGCAGTGAATTAAAAGCCACCCTGTGCACCTAGTGCGTTACCATCATTTTATTTTTATGGTTGGTAAGTCATCCAATGACTTCTACCGCTTTACTTTACTGACTAAAACCCACCCGTATTCCTTCAGTTGCTTGTGCCAGAGTTGCGGTAACTCTCTTTCAAATTTATCGGCGACCGAGTGCGTTACCATCCTGGACACAAAGCGACAGCTTAATTTCTTTAGCCCCCTGTTTCACATGACCCCCAGATCACTGAATAACTACTTTACCAGTTACCATCAGAAGTAACTGAGAGGTTAACTTCGGGTTAATTACGACCAAACGTAACACTAAAAGATACGTTTATTAATTGCTAAACATTTATTAAGTTTTTACATCTGTCTGTCTAATGTCTGGGAACTTCTGACTATTAAATAGCATTAATGCCTTCTCATAAAGAAACATCTTGTTTTGATATTGAGTGCCTACTGATTTTGGTATTTTCTTATTTCATTTCATATTGGTAAATTTAGCTGTTCACGAGTCCGCTGGAGGCTACCTGAGTGTTAACTGGTATCTTGATATCTACGAGGTGGGATTGTTTCGTGTTTACCCGTATACAATGTGTAACGGAATAAACGCAAGATCTGAAAAGGTGTACCTAATTCTAATCATCATTATGAACAACTTTCACTATGGGACCAACCCTGAGATCGGCTGCCCCTCAAAGGATTGTGACGTGTGTAGATATGAAAGTGTGTATCTGTGTGTTTGTGGTGTCTAGTGTAGTGTTTACCCGACTGCAAGGAAAGGGTATGTTTTTCGCGCGTATCTTGTATGTATGTAATATTCTTCATTACCTCATATCTTTCAAACCGCTAGAAGGATTTATATAATTAAGACTTGGTTAGATACATCTTACTCCTAGATAAGTGAAGTTAAAAAAGGCCGGCTTTTGACGCCATATTGTACGGATATTTTTATGTATGTCTACGAGGGATTTGATACGTGTAGGCGAGTTATTACGATGGATTTATAGGAACAGAATCGGGAGAGATTCACTGCGCCGCGTGCACAATCTTGATTTATGTTTGCATAACTCGACAAAATGTACTAAACAGCTGATGTTTTTCAGGACTGAACAGCAGGTTTTGCTTATATTCTGTTACACGTAAATATATTGGCAGCAATGTAGCTTGGAGGCAGACCAAACTGGTAGTTTTCCGGAAAAACTTTTACAAATAGCAGTTATTCTTTTATTTTATATCGCCTTTAAACTTAACTTTTAATAATTAAGAACAACTCAATGAATTAACACTCATTTGAAAGTAAGAAAAAGCTAGATGGGCACCTCAATACTAATGCAGTTCGTCGACCGACCTCACAACCTACCTAATTACTAATATTTGTTTACAATCAACAATCATAGAGATAATTAAACTTAATTATATTCTCTTTTCTCTCAGAAGCCACATAACACCGGGTGGTGTCTCGCCAAAGAATAGATTGAGTACAGAAGGCCGGCTCTACACTAGATCTAGAACCGACGACATTAAACAGTTGATGATAAAGGCTTGAAGGAGAATTAGAATAGAATAGAATAAACTTTATACAAAAAAAATACTGTGATAGGCTATGTTAATATTGGGAGCATAAAGTCAAATTCACAATCAAAACTATTAATTTCAATTAGGCCAATAAGTGGCATTTTTGAACGACAACAATTAAAATTTACAAGTAATATCAAATCAATTAGATTCTACCTTGTTATGCAGAAAGGCGAAAACACATAGATGCAAAAGATCTGATCTGAAACAATCCAACCGAATGTCAATCTCAAAAGAGTGGAGCGCAGTTTTTGTATTCGCTTCATGAAAGGTTTGGTCGCGATTTTGTTTTCGAATGTATAGACTACATGTTTTTGAAAAAAATACTTTGCAACCACAGCAAATACTGTTCAGTTTACGCAACAATTTCCAACATTTTTAAGACAGCAGCAGCAGGCAGCCAGTCATTCTGAAATCATTTTATTTCACTCTTATGTATAAGGTTGATATTTTTTTAGAGGAAATAACTATACTTAACAGGTTCACTGTCGCATTAGCGAACAGAATACAGCAGAGCATATGTGGCTCAAGAAACTGTGAACCTGTTAAAATACCTACAAAAGAAAACGGAATAGATGATCATTGTTTGGAGCTGACCTTCTGTACCCATCTACTCTGTGTCCTCTCGGCGGGCGCTCGCTTCATTAATTAAGAGATGTCTTCATCTGAGCGGCGCGGGCGCACAGAGGTTCTTAACAATGCTATCGGGTTACTACATAAGATGTGGTGCACAATAGTGCGACGTTTTGTTTTCATTTCGCCGATGTTTCTGGGGTTCGGGTAAAGGTGGTTCTTTTGAAGTTCTGGTTCTGGCTGATTGGCAGGCGTTGTGTTGCCGAGACTTCCTTATTTACTGAAATATCACGCCTGTAGATACTGCCCAAGAGGGTAGGTAGAGCTGTAACACATTATGTCAGATATGTATGTTTCAGTCTGCCTTAATTATAGCCGTCAACTGGGTATTAATTTTGTATGCAGGGCATACAAAATATCATGAAAATTGTTGGAGCCGTTTCCGAGATTTTGATTATACAATATATACAAATGGCTCCAAAGATTTTCATGAAATTAAGTATTCAGGGGTTTCTGGGGTGATAAATCGATCTAGCTAGGTTTAATTTTTAGAAAACGTCGATTTCTCTATTTTCACCCGAGCAGAGGGGTGACCACAAGCTCTTAGAGTAAGGTTATTTTGAGATCGAGTAAGTGACAGATGTATACACGTCATATACATCTGTCCCTTACTCGATCTCAAAACAACCTTACTCTAAGAGCTTGTGGTCACCCCCCAGAGCTCGGTCGCCCAAGTACTATTAATTAATACACGCATCGATATCACGTTCGATAACTTTAAATTAACTAAGCCATAAACAGTAATAGCCATAAACAGAAACGTTTATGAATTAGCGAAATGCTGAGTATTTGCCACCTGCGTAGTTTACGCGAAAATTAAAAATTCACGACAAAGTTATCGTAATTTTCTAACTTCTGTCGTGTTAAAAAGGCTTTATCGTTAAAATATTTTTTTAATAACATAATCATATATTTTCTATAGATTATAATTTGCTTGGTACCCAAGTATTCTACCGTAGTTTAACTACTAGATATTATACTAAATGAAAAATTTAATTAACCATCCAGAAATAATGATTGTAAAATTTAATTTACTTGAAAACAATATCAAAAATTGCGACCTATAATTATGAAATTCATTTACTGAACAACTTTTAATTAAAGCGGCGTTTACACTGTAGTTTTCGTGTCGCTTGTCAATCGTCAATCATGTGCCCTGCGCTTTATAACAAAACTGTCGGCGGTCTGTGTATTAGACCGATGGATCTCAAAATTAAGGTCGAGTATAGATAGATAGATGTATTTGGTAATTTGCACTAATTGTGTGAGTTATTTATCTTGTGGTCTACCTACTGCGATCGCTAATTTTGGTTTTTATGCGTAAAAAAGGCTGTGTTTCTTTACTGTTATTTTTGCATTGAGGTTTATTCACAACTAATCTATTTTTCTATGGGCAATTGAATATCTTAATCTTAAGCCTAGAATGCCACTAAAAGCAAAGTAGGTAATTGTTTTATGTAAGTTTTTAGACTGGCTCAAAATCGTTTAATAATCTTGTTCGAAATTGGTTAAAGTCGTACCCGGCTTTTGGAAAGCTTTGACGATGTTACTGACGAGTTGCTTCCATGGCCTCTTCGGGTATCTTTACCTCTTCGGGTATCTTCGGCTCTTCTCGTGACATGTTACGCAAATAAGGGAGACAATACACATGCCTATCTTGCACAAAAGTGTGCAAATTACTTGCATGCATTTGTGACAAACATCAATCAGAAGTTACCACACCACATACCACTTTTATGCAAGTTACGCCGATGTGTACTCGTATTAACACCCTGAGATTGTAAACAAATTTTGAAAATTAAATGCAAATATTTGAATATATTTTTCCCCACAAACTTTGAGACTCACCACAAAATGTTCCTTCTATTATACTTTACTCCACACGTAATTTTCCTTTATTGTTAATTATTAATTATCTGCATTACAGTAATTACACTTTACACCTGTTCTGAATGAAATATCATAATGACGCGGCTCTTGCCGTAAACACTATTGCACGGTTATAGGCGGGAGCCACGCAAAAGGCCCGAGACGTGTTGTTAGGAAAAAAGTATTTAGAATCATTCCGGATTAAAGTTAACATAATAATAATAATAAGTTAACGCCGGTAGCTTGGACCCTGTCCCCGATAACGGTGGGCCTCTATTTTTTTATTTTAAATGATTTTGCTTTTTAATTCATTTTATAAAAATATTTAAAAATGTAAATAATAAGAAAACAGATAAATAAAGGACATAACAAGTAACCTAATTGGTCATTACAGTTTTGAGCCGTTTGGGGTTGAAACGCTTGGGTCATGGGGCCCGAGTGCATGTCTCCTTTTTAAGGAGATCTCTCGCCGACTGATCGACACTGTGCGTGACCATAGAGCTAGCTCGTTCTTTGCGCAATGAATCAGCATTGCCGTTCAACGTTGCAATGCTGCCAGTCTTCTAGGCACTTTCCCGGATGACAGCGATATGGCGTACTTCGAAGCCTAAACCTTTCTTTTGTATATAGTGTAAGTATTTAGGTTTAGTATAATTTTGGATAGTTTACTTTTATTTAGTGTTTTAGTATGTGCATATTTATACCTTTGTTTTACAAATGAAATTCAAATACTAAAAGAAAACAATAATTAAATGCCACCAAAGTTTACAACGTAATTGTTTTTTTTTTGTTAAATACACAATCATCATCATCATTATATCAGTCGAAATATGTCCACTGCTGAAAATAGGCCTCCCCCAAGAGTCCCTTACTAGGTGGACTGATGAACAAGAAGTTGCGGGGATCCGCTGGAAAATAGTCAATATTCATTTTTATTTATCCTCCAAAAAGGGGTATGATACTAATGTAAAGAGTGTCCGTGGAGTTTCTTGCACATTGTTATCCATAGAGATCTACTGACGCTAGCGAATGTGAAACTAGATTCATATCTTGTTTGACAATTCAAAAGTACTTAGATAAGGTTTAGTTGAATCAAAAATAATTCGTGTTTATTTTTTATTTAAAAGAACAACTTTTACTACAGGAATCGGAAATCAGCTGTATCATTTCTTTCAATAAAATCGATAAAATGTAGGTACCTATCATAGGTGATATTTTTGGGGTAGTATTATTGCCTCTTATTAATTTAAATAAAATGCCTCCCTTAACGGCTTGGTAGCCAAAAGGGTTTGGCTACCAAGTTGTATAATAAAGTCGTATCAGATAGCTAGGTCTAAACGGAGGAGACATTGTAGGTAAGGTGAAGAAGTACCTCATTTTAACACCCTATATAACTTTTTTCCATGTTTAAATCTAATAAAAAAAGTCTGTAATCCAATCATGAAAAACAATGTTTTTTAGCCATAAAAGCGTTGCATAAAAGCAACATAGTCGAAATAATACAAACATTTCACACTCTTACAATGTAGTGTGGCATTTATATAATTAGATGCAAGCTGCTATTCTGCCTTGCACCATATAAATACATCGTAAAGTTAGATATTTTTATTACAGAACAAACAAGTTGATTGTTCTTTCAAATAGTGAAAGGACAATCAACTTAATTGTCTTGAAATCCTTTTCAATTCAAATGATTTTTTCTTTGAATAATTGAAAAAGAAGTATAAAACCGGCTAAGTGCGAATCGGACTCGCGCACGAAGGGTTCCGTACCATTATCGCAAAAAAACGGCAAAAGATCACGTTTGTTGTATGGGAGCCCCACTTAAATATTTATTTTTAGTATTTCTTGTTATAGCGGCAACAAACATAAATCATCTGTGAAAATTTCAGCTGTCTAGCTATCACGGTTCATGAGATACAGCCTGGTGACAGACGGACAGACAGACAGACGGACCGCGGAGTCTTAGTAATAAGGTCCCGTTTTTACACTGTGGGTACGGAATCCTAAAAAACGATAAAATTATCATTAAAATGTTATTAGTTTTATTTTATGACAATATTGACAATCGACTGTTGGTATTAATATTTATAAGCATACATTAATACTTTATTGACAAGGATAGGCCTCCCACAAAGATGGCTATGATATTTCAAATAGTATATATTGTAAGGATATGGCTGCCTTATGCAAATTTTATTATTACCTATTTATTTATTTAAGTGTACATGTAAAACTTTACTTTACTTACGTACTTCCCTCTCGCGGAGAGGAAGCCTGTGTCCCAGCAGTGGGAACATTAATATGTTGATAATGACGATGTATAACTTTACAGGTCACACCCTCAGATCAAATAAAAAGTCAAGATGGAACGTTGCAAACAACAAAGTGAAGCCGGTTCAAACTAAGCCTTGCCGTACAAATACACACTTATAACGAAACTACCCTTTAGCTTGTCAGTTGAGCTTTATTATTTGATCTGTAAGCTCGAAGGACAAGCTAAGGACTAATTTCGTTGTACGTGAGTGCGTGTAATTGTGTATTTGTACGGCAAGGCTTAGTTTGAACCGGCTTCACTTTGTTGTTTGCAACGTTCCATCTTGACTTTTTATTTGATCTGAGGTCACACCGTGACACACGTCTTCGTCTCTAGACAAGACATTAAATTATCTGCGATAACGATTTTATAACTTACCGAAATGCCAAAATGTTTGGATTGACCTCGGGGATAAAAGCATATACCAAGTGCCTCTTTCTCTCCTACAGTCACGCATAACATATGACCACTTCTAAACTCTACTATACGATAGCAAAGTGACATTCCTTTTTAACCCCCGACGGAAAAAGAGGGGTGTTATAAGTTTGAAGTGTGTGCCTATGTGTTTGTATATTGTGGCATCAAAGCTCCTAAACGGATGAACCGATTCGATGTAGTTTTTTTTTGTTTGAAAGGCGACTTTATAGGAAGTGTTCTTAGCTATGTTTGATGAAAATCAATTCAGCCGTTCAAAAGATATGGGTGATTTACTGTTTGTATCGGGGTATATGCGGCAGATATCGTGTCGGGGGCGGTAAATTTTTAAATGTTACGTGTTAAATGTTTCTAAAACCTGTTATTTTCCCTTTCTTCTCTTCCGTTTTTGTGGTGGTTATTCCACGTATGAAGCTCAGTGAAGGGAAACTATTCGGCTTTGTCCACTGGTATAATATAATCTTTAAAATAAAAAAATACTAAACGATTACATTAAAGTAACCCAACACTATTCTGCACCGACCCCCGTAAAAGATAGCGCAAATATCGGTTGGCGAAACGGTAGAGTTTCACAGCCAGGTGGTCGCTCTTGACGCCATGATGCGTAAGCGCAAAATATTGTGTTACATATTAGGTCGTTACCTGCTTCTGCGACACGGCCTATAGACCTATATCGTGGGCGATCGGGTTTAGACCAGTAACCAGTAGCTGGATAGGTTCGTGGAGGAACCGGTTAATAGGTGGACAGGTGATTGGTCTATTATAAATTGGTGAGATTTGAGAATATGCGCGAGGTTAGCGGTCACCTCTTGATTTTGTGACTATCGAGCCTAAGTGCCTGCGACCACACGGCCTATAGAACTAAATCGTGAAAGATCAGGTTAAGACCAGTAACCAGTAGCTAGACAGGGTCAGGCATCATTAACAGGTGGGAAGATCATTAGTCTATTATGATTAGATTAGATTAGATTAAGACGGGCTGGTGTCCGCAACTCCACGTCTAAGCGCGTATTTTGCGTAGTATATATATTTAAGAGATTTGAGAAAAAGTAAAAAAAAATGAATTATGATGTCATTTAGTTCAGTTCCGATTGATTCATGACTATCGATTATATATATTATTTTGTGAGTTGTGCGTTCGCGTTTTTTTAGTCACGTATTTTCCGCTGTATTCGTTTTCATACAATAAAAAACTTTTTAACAAAAAATCAAACCGACTTCCAGAACAAAAAACTACAAAGCAAAAAATAACTTTCTTTTCCGAAGTCGGTGTCTTTTGTACCCATTTTTTCCAGTTTTTCGACACCGACTTCGGAAAAGAAAGTTATTTTTTGCTTTGTAGTTTTTTGTTCTGGAAGTCGGTTTGATTTTTTGTTAAAAAGTTTTTTATTTTTCTCTATTTAGTTTTGGTAGGTACCTCCAATTAACACGATTATTATTTACAGCCAAAGTACATCTCATTGCGATTCCAATAAGCCCAAACACGACTAGGATACATTGTTTTATATTAGAGTTCCAGTGCCTACCTTCCGGCTTCATCATCAGATCAGTTCGATGGTGCCATTTTCATCAGTACCATTTATTTATAAGTATTTGCTTCATTATAGTCGGTTTACTATTCGAGATATCTTATGCCCGTGACATATTTAGCATTTAGGAGTTCCAGTGGCCATCTGTGGCCTTCTTCATCAGTTCGACTCCACCAAATGGTACTTTCCGAGTGCAAATGATTGCATTGTTGATGAAAATACCAAAATCGCTATATGTTTGCCTATAATATTTGAGGAGTTCCCTTGATTTCTCTAGGATTCCATCATCAGATCCTGACCTGATGATTATGGGACCAACTAGGAAGTATACCCTTTCAAACAAAAGAAGAATTTTTGAAATCGGTCCAGGGGTCTTTGAGTAATCGGGGAACATACATAAAAAAAAAAAAAAAAAGATGCCGACGAATTGAGAACCTCCTCCTTTTTTTGAAGTCGGTTAAAACCAGTGTTTTTCTACACGGCGCCACAAAATAAGTTAAATGTATTAGTTGAATGTGAATTACACGACTCTAATCTCACATAATTACGTCCGTTTGGCTTTTGTGTCTATCAGTGTGCTATCGTAATTCCCAATTAGTCTTTACTTTACATTCAAAATATCCATCGGGCATACCTATATGATCTACTGTTTGAAATCGCGTAAGATGTATTTAACCTATAACACAATCCGATTTTTTTTGCAACCATTCTACGACGAATCTCAATGAATCCTCAATCATTTCAAATGACTGGCACAAGACCATACCCAAGTAATTCACTCCAAATTTTTTCGTCCATTCACTAATAAAGTTCTTGATATTCGCTATCCGGTTTCAGGTTAATTCCAAGTACGTCGGAGGTGGCTATCGGCATTCATCCAATTGATCGGATTATAAAACTGCGAGGGAGCGGGCGGTGTCGCGTTTCCGAATCTGTATGTGACCACAATGAGCATGCCGTTTCGCGGTAAAACGTGTTAATAATGTGGTGGACGCGCAAGTTATAGGTGGACAGCGGGAGGAGACAATAAGGATAGGTAAATAATTTATTTGGAGCAGTAACTGTGTAACATTAATATTAACATTATAAGCGGGATATTCACCAGTTTACTGTTTGTAGCGAGTAAACATGGTATATATCCCGCTTATAATGTTAATATTAGTGTTAGTGACCATGCCTGTTTAAAAACTTATACTGTGTAACATGTCACTCAGATAAAGAATATAAAACATTAATATAAAATCGCCTGTCACTAGTTGCTAAAGAGTTACGCAGAGGTGCACTACTATTTAACTATTTATCTGGTTTGAGTAATACCTTTCAGGAGGTTTTTGTGAGCTGTGGAAATAATATTGTTACAGACTATAATTGTATTTGAGGTTCTATTTTTTTCTATTTCAGCATAATTATTATTCTTTTGAAAATAGCTGAACAACCATCGACAGCAGCGCGGGAGTTCGGGTGTATTCGTGTGTTCAACGAATTAGTCCAAGAGCGAGCGAAGCGAGCTCGGGAGCTATGATAACCCTGACATTATCTATGTCAGGGTTATGTTAGGTTCGAAGAGGATGACGGGAGCTCTGAAGTGAGCGAGCAAAGCAAGCGAACTTAGCTCCCGTCATCTCCTTTATGTTAGGTTAATTTAGACCCTGCAGACAGTAAAAGGAGACGTGCATCGACAAACTTTTATTTTAAAGTCGCTGTTTTAAACATTTGTATTCGCCCACTGTTTGTCGCCCACTTAGTATTTCAGTAAGCCATATTCAGTATGTTTTACACCTTTAATTTGAATTTATTTTCGTTCGTTTAAATACTATCCCTTTGTAAATAAACAATATACCTACTGCTACTGAGGCATTTTCGATGTAAAACGACACAAACAAAATTCGCAAAATTACCTAATAAAGAATCAATATTAGACCTAATTGTTTTTTTCTTATGTACAGACCCACATCTTGTATTCATATTTTAAACAACTCGTAATTGTCTAGAAAAAGAAACTTTCTTAAATAAAACATATCATTACACGATATGTCAAATTGTCAAAAAACGGACGGCGTAGCTGCTACGACGTAGCATTATCGCTACGACAACTACGCTACGCAATCGTAGCCGAAAAGCAAACCGCTACGCGACACATTTCGTATAGGATGAATTTTTGATTTCGTCGCCATTTTATAGGCCTACAAAAGTTCACTCGCTATCGCTTCCACCTTAACCAGTAGTAACACGATACTAGTTCCCGCGGCTTTACATCCCGACCCTAATTTTATGGCTCATTAGCACTTTTGCTCATCTTTTTTTGCAATAGCCCGATGTGTCTTGGAGCATCGCTGATTTTTCGTGTACCAGCCTTTATGCAGAACCACCGTACCACCAGTATACCTTGGGTATCGGTTACGGAGTAATTATAAAAGCATTGGCCTGTTTAAACGAGCTATTATTTAGTGTGTATTGGATGTCAGAAAATTGCTTTTGTTAAGCTGTTGTGTTTTATTGAGGCGGAAGATTTTTAACTGTTGGTCTTTTTGGATTACGTTGTGCATTGTTTGCTGTGGTCTATTTGCTTGTAATGTAATACATTTATTATTTATTCTAAAGCAGCAGGAGCAAACAAACTTTGTGGACTTCAAAAAACGGCATTTTTTAAGCGAAACGCCAAATATTGAAACATGATTTGAATCATTTATTTTCATAGTTTTAGGATATAACGATCCCACAGGGACACGGGC
This sequence comes from Orthosia cruda, assembly GCA_964057195.1. NCBI lineage: Eukaryota > Metazoa > Arthropoda > Insecta > Lepidoptera > Noctuidae > Orthosia > Orthosia cruda. The sequence goes on from OZ059836.1 coordinate 39,632,472, forward strand.
CTGATTTAGATTATATATATACAAGAATTATAGAAAATTCTTTAAAAAAGGTGATAAAGGCGTTATGTCATGTTACAGGCCAATTTCCCTAATACCGGTATACTCCAAAGTTCTCGAAAAAATAATTTATAATAGCTTATACCAGTTCCTAGAAAAGTTTAATATTTTAGTCGATGAACAAATGGGTTTTAAGAAAAAAAAAATATTAATAAAGCAATTTATAACTTTCTTGAAAAAGTGACCAGAAGTGTTGATAGGGGGCTACCAGTTTGTGTATTATACATGGATTTAACCAAAGCGTTCGACTATGTGGACCATAAAACACTAAAAAACAAGCTTTATGCGTATGGCATACGTGGCAGCGCCTTAGATCTAATTATGTCATATTTAAGTAATAGGAAACAAGCCACGTTAGTAACGAAATTTTGCTCTATAAAAAAGGCAAGAAATTGACCATGCTTCAGACTACGTAGAAGTGATATATGGCGTGGCACAGGGCAGTGTCCTCGGGCCCATATTGTTCTTAATTTCCATTAATGATTTTCCGAAAACTGTGGACTTTCCGATGATTCTTTTTGCGGATGATAGTACAGCCATATTTTGTAACAAAGACTATGCTTCATTGGAAAATGACATTAACACCACATTGGTTCGCATTGTCGATTGGTTAAAGACAAACAACCTTCTAATTAATTTACAGATAACTAATTTAATGATGTTCAGAAACACGACTAAACCACCACACTTAAACATACATTATGCTGGAAAAAAAATTATGAAGTTGATGTAACAAAATTCATAGGTTTGATTGTAGATTGTAATTTAAATTAGAAATCACATGTAGAATCTGTCTGCTTAAAATTGAATAGATATGCCTATATGTCATACATGCTCACAAAAATTGTAAATATATCCACGGTAATGACAGCCTACCATGCATATGTGGTATCCACGCTGAGATATGGTTTAATTTTCTGGGGGAACTCAACAGAATGGGAGTCTGTTTTTAAAGCCCAAAAAAAAGCGTACGTTCAATTTGTAGACTTAAGAACACAGATAGCTGTGAACCATATTTCAGAAAACTTAAGATTCTAACTTTACCTAGCCTCTTCATTTATGAGATATCACTCTTTGTCAAAAGTAATATGCATATGTATGATAAATTCCGAAGTTTTAGATATAAAAATAAAATTCAGATTGCACCATGCAGAACTTACTTAATGGGCTCCAGTGTTTATTGTATGACATCCAAGATTTTTAATAAATTGCCATGTTGTATTACAGATATTGACAACTTGCACATATTTAAGCGGAAGCTAAAGGAATTTCTAACTGATAAGGCTTATTACAGTGTGAAGGAGTATTTAAACGGGAATCCTTATGGCAGATAATATTTATGACAATATTGATGACATACGTACTTTGCTCTCAATTATTATTTAGCTATATAGGACTTTTATTTATTTTATCGACATTAATTTAATTATCTACTCTGACATTTAATAAATTTTTGGCTACTGGATACTCCTTGACATTAAAAATTAAATGGTTTAATGATTTTGTAATATTTATTGTTATTTGGCTTGATATTAAATATTTATTGTATCTTGATACTAGGTTGTAATTTATGTGTAAGATTTTACATGCCCTTATGACGGCAGAGCATAGAGAACATAAAAATAAAACTTGTATAACATCTTTACCTATGCTGGTAAATAAATAAATTTGATTTGATTTGATTTGAAGAATTGCTCGTTTAAAGGTATTAAGTTGGATAGATAGATAGATTAGTAGAATGGAATTTAACGCCGAAAACATTTTACACACATAACTTCAACGCATAGGTTAGCTATGCCTTTTGCAATGTAGGTGGATGTACACATAAGCCTGCCCTATAGTACCAATCGTCCCCTCATTCCCTATATTAAAGTAAACCCACAATTCGGTAGTTACTGCAGGAATAGAGAATAATCCATAAACAATTTGACACTTACCTTCTACGTTTAGGTTAGCTATGCCTTTTGCAATGCAGATGTTTAACACATAAGCCTGGCCTATAGCCCTAATCGTCCCTTGATCGGGCCGCGTCGGGCCGTCGGGTCAGTCCTCGTTAACATTTCTGCGCACAATTAGTGCGGGTTGCGCAGGCGCCGCTGTGCCGTTAGAGTATGCCCTGATTATTGTCAACACTATTATCTTGTTTACTTCGTTAAGCCTTTACATCTTGTAGGTTTTGTTTGTGCAAAACGACAGGCCTGATTACATGTTATATAGTAGATAGGCAAAAAAAAAACATGTATTTTTGAAACTAGCGGCAGGTCCCCGATTCCGCACGGGGACAAAACCATGCACGTTCATTTCTCTCTCTATTAGTAAAAACAATATCAAAATCTGTTGCGTGGTTTGGAAGTAGGAAATGGAGAAACGGAGAGAGACAGACAGCGCCTTTGTTTTATACTATTTAGAGATTGGACTGGGAGAATCACGCAAAAAAAAAACATTAAAAAATATTTTTTTTAAACAAACTTTTTTTTGCATTCTTCTCAGCAAAACCTTTCATTTGGTACCCATATCATGGCAGTGCACAAAAAATAACTAGCCCGACATCTTGGGCCGTCCGCCATATTGGATTTAGAATGAAGTCATCCAAACTAAACGTGTATGAAAAATTTCATCTTAATCGGTGGACGATAACTGCATTAAAATTCAGTTGCAAGATTTGCCCCGAACACACTTACAAACATACATTCATATATACATACTTACAAACATACATAGATACATTGCAAGTTAATTAAAAGCTTGTAAAAAACCTGACAAACGCGACGTATTTGGCTTTGAATCAAGTTACAACTCAGTAAATATAATAATTATGTTTGAGATGGTCTCTTTCAATCAGTTTCAAGATTTCGCATAACAGAAAAGCTCGTTTGATTCTAAATTGTCTTTCTTCCATCACTACAATACCACTGCAGAGCACTGTGGTCCACAAAAGTGAAAGTTACAATTTTGGGTAATATTTGCTTGGTTGCAGGTCCAGGTGGGCTGCGACGCAATGGGGTGGAACGAGAAGCCACCGATACCCGACACTCAGTATTGATCACTTGGACTGTCACCGTCAGTGATGTCTTGTGGGGAACACAGTTTTTTGGTAGCACCTTTTAGAATACTTTTTTTAATGCATACATATAGAACCGCCATTGACTTGAAACATAGATTCACGCCTTTTATCCATTATAATTTCTCCTCAAGCTGAACAGACTTATGTATTTGAATTTCGCTTACAGCTTTCTAGTCCTAACATTTACTTATACAAGTATTTTTTTGAAATAACATAACCATAATTATTCACAAACACAATATCTACATATTTCGGCTTTAATTGCCCGCTATTTTGCCACAGACTGTACTTTGCCACAGATTAAGTAAAATAAAAAGTTCGCAAATCCCCGCGGATACGCGCGTAGCCAGATCGCGTTACACGCTAATGGAGCGTGCACGCGATCCAGCTCTCAATCGTGTGCCTAGCTCAAGTATCGATGCTGTTTTTTGGAAATTAAAAAAAGCCTTCGGAGGTAAGTAGATACGCTTGGTAGGTGATCTGCAAAGACATAAATAGCTTTAAGTAAGTAGCTTGCTGTATAGATATTTTGTGTTTTTCTGAATCTTGTGTCAAACTTATACATGAGCCGACTGTTAATTTCTAACTTAGGTATACTGTTACATTTTGTTGTTATTTCCAATGAACTTTCTTTTTTAATCTAGCTTTATTTACCCTTACAGTAACAAAAACAAAAAGAGGCTCTTAATATTCCAGGTTTTTCATACGCCTCACTGATCATCCCTCATTTGTGCTGAATGGAGACAAAAGGATTTAAAGACTCAAAATTTGCACATTACAACCGTATCTAATCCTCCAAATCCACCTGTTCCAACCCACCCCATCAAATGAAAAGCAACTTAACAAAGAGTCCTATCAGCGTTGTGATTAGTAAAACGTGTGGCGTATGTAAACAGACAAACAGACAGTGTTTGTGCTGATGAGATCTGGCGAGTGGGCGACGTCGCGCGCAATTACTTGTCAATTGAACTGGAGGCGCGGGCACACGCGACTGTGACCGGCAGGCAGTGGGCAGAAGTATAAGAAGATGGTAGCTCTCTTAGGGTCGAGTTTTCAATAGACTGAAAACTTTCAATTGAGGAATTAAAATGGCCGTTTGACATATTTTCTATATAAAATCTGTCAAACCGACATTTTTATTCTTCAATTAAAAGTTATCAGACTATTGTAAAATCGCGCCTTAGACAAAATAAAGTTATTGGAGGCACAATTTACAAAAGATAAGCAGGAGAAATAAACCAAAAACCGACTACTTCGGCAAAAATTACAAATAATGTTTGTCCAATGTTTGTCATTATTTATTTTTTTATTTGCCGTCGTGATGGCCAGTAGCTAAGACCTCGCCTCTCGTTCTTGAGGCGGTGGGTTCATATCCGGGCAAGTACCAATGTGACGTTTTCAAATTCATATGTACTTTCAATTTTATCTTGGACATCACAAGCAACGGTGAAGGAAAACATCGTGACTTCGTGAGGTAACCTGGACTTATATTGTTAATGTAAGTCTGAAATAGCCAAGCCAGAGGCCTGTGGGGTTCCCAGAGGCGGCTTAATTAACTCTGACACCAGAGGTGGTCACGATGCTGATAAGTCGGCATGGATTTCATTTCCTGCATTAAGGTACAATAACTAATAATAGATATTGAAATTGGTCCGGTAATTTTAGTTGCAGGTATGAGGACACAACTTGTCTGACATCGTTTAAAGGCGACTAGAATGATATCTGTCCGTATACATACGGATATACGGACATACGGACACATAAAGTACTCCAGATTGCTTCGTAAACCGTATGAACTGTGACAAGAGATTTAAACTATGATTAACAAAAGATTTACTCAAGCTCATACGCGAAACTTTCAAGAATTCGTCATAGATTTGATGAACAAACGGAGATGGAGGAAAAGGTGACAAAAGCTGCACAACACTTTTAATAAAACCTCAGGGTAACTAAAACTTTCGTCCAAACTTAAACTACTGCTTTCTCTAAACACAGCGCCTCCCGCACAGTCGCTGTCGCCTCGGACAAACTAATTAAACGTCAAGCATCGGGAGCCGAAACACAAACAAGCGTGTATGCCCACAGATCGAGACGACCCTGTCGTTGATATTTTAAACTGGCAACATTTAGCGCGCCCTCATTGGACGACAGCGGTGGCGTGAAGCGCTTGTCATTTATTTTAATTTGTCATTTGATTTGACAGCTGATGTCAACTTGATGTAAATTGAAGTTAGAGATTACTGTTTTGAGGGGCACTGACCAATTGCTGCTGTTGTACTGATTGGAGGCAGTAGCGGATTGAATGGAGCTAGAAGTGGGAATGTCAATATTCATGTCTTCATGATTGGTTGTTTTTGTTTTTATTAGATACAAGAGGCACGGTAGCTAGCATTGCGTGGCTTGAGCCTGTTAGTATACTACACTGGAAATTGACAAGATTTTGTAGACGACAGGATTTTGAGATATAAACACAAACTTTACTTAATTTATACTTGAACTTACATCCAAAAAAACGGCTGACAAAAAAATTGCACCATTCCTCCACACCCTTTCCAAAAACCAAACCTTATGACTTCAAGCGTAACTGCAGCAAAAGCACAATAGGCTGGAACCCAACACGACTGGCGGTTAAAACGGCGTGAACAGCTAAAAGCCTGCTTACCCCCGCAGTACTGGGGCGCGTACCCGTCGGTACGAGTTACGCACGGATGGGTGCGCGTATGAGGGCTCATCGTGTTTGTTTGTGGTCGGTAATGGTTTTAATTCGATGTTCTTTTTGATGGGAAGATAGGTACGTGATCTGATTTATTTGTTTGTTGATGCTGGTTGGTGAAATAGGTGATTTTGGGGAAAGTTGTTTGTAAATTTCATAAAGTTGTAAGCTCCTTATAAATTGTAAAGAAAAATCAAAATATAACAAGGTCTACTTTTTCTTCATCGTATTGATGATTCTAAAATTATATATATTTTGACCAGAATTCAGCCACTCATTTGCCTCACAAAGGTCTTTTAGGGTGCAGGTGTTGTTGTTAAGAGACCATGACAAAGCCAACACTTTTGAACGTTATCAATAAAAAATTACAAGTTTTAATAATTGCTTCCACCGTTCATTTGGAAAAGTTGCTTGTTATGCAGAAGAACGAAATAGAAACGCCTCAAATACTCTTTATATTTTTTTACTATATTTACATACTTATTAATTAATATACGAGGACGATGCACCCAGAATAGCACTAAATACTATACTACGTATAGGTATAAAGTATTAAAAGCATTGACAGGTAAATTCATTCATTTGATAAATAGGAACATGGTTCTCACATAGTTACAAATGTTGCAAACACAGGTAAAATACGTAATTCAACAACAACGGAACTATTGTGATTCAATTAAACTATTTTGTTTCATGAGGTCCGGAAATCTCCTTGATCGACACAATTGCTAATTATGAAAGCTAAATAGGGAAAAAAAGGAAGAAAAGGGACAAAAGGTGAGGCATTGTTTGGAACGTGGCTCCGCAATCGCATTATTGCACTGTGGGTCATTGGAATAACCCCATCTAACTAAGTTGTGCCTGCGGCGACCCACCTGATAACCTAGTCGGTTTAGAGATTTCCAGATGGGTCAAGGCAGTTGGTGACCCGCAGGGAGCTTAAAAGCTGGGGTGTCTAAGAAGCCAAAGATTTTATTTTTTTCACTTTACCCGTTGCCGTTAATAGGTTTAGTGAACAACAGGAAGCTGTTTCGACTTTTCAATCTGCCCCTTGGATTCTCCATGTTATATAAAGGACATATTTTATCTATCTCATGCTTGTGCCTTCTCTTCGAACATCCGGAGGGGCTACTCCTGTGGGTATAATGCAGCAAGTGGGGTTGGTTTTAGACTCCACGGGTTGCCTAAAATCATTACGGAATGATCCTAAACGTCTCATTGAGAGCTACATCTACTTGTCTGGCATGGGCGGACCGATGCCACACTGGGCATGCCAATTCCCCAGCCGAAAAGCATAGAACTAAACCCGATGCACGAAGGACATTTGGAGAGGCACCCCAGGTAGTAGATGTTAGACGAAGGAGTAGATTATTGCGGGTACTGACTGTGAGCTTTGTTTTCAAACAGTGGTGTTTGTAAGTCAGACTTTGTGGTGTGTTGCATTTTTTATAAAATTAACATTTTTGTATATCGAATTGACGAGCTATCAAAATTGAAAACCTTATAAAAACTCTTAGAACCTTACCGCCAGTTTTTCCGCAACAAAATTTGAAAATCGAACAATAACTCTTTTTGATTCGCTGCGTTCTATAACATTATTTTATCCAATCTCGCATTGTGAGTCGTTGAATGCACTATGTTTAGTTATTCCGCGCATCATAAATCAATGAAAAGCACGGCATATGACTCAGTTGGCATAAAAAGCCACCGTCTTTTGTGCCTTTGTGCCTTACGGAGTTTCAAGTGCATTTAAAAGGGTTCGAGAGCTTAATGACTGCGTTCACAATAAACCGAAACATATTGATGTTTCGTCATTCAGTATTTTGTTACAAATATAATAATGTTTTATATCAATATGATTTGTTTTTATATCTTTTGCGGTCCTCTGTACGTGAAGTAGCGTATTCTATTCATATAATTTTTAAAGGAGTATTTTTAAAGGCGAAGGAGCTTACAGTTCAGTTGGTAATGATTGAGAAGAAATGATGATGTGAGGATCTCAATGAGTCACAAGTACCTGCTTTTATGAATAAATCTTTTAATTTATACAATATTTTAATATATTTTTTTTTATGCTCGCGGGTGACCACTATCTCACCTGTTGGTAAGCGATGATGTGGTCGACGGTGAGACACGCTTGCCTGGAAATAACCTATTCACTCTTGACTTAAAGACTCCTAGATTGTAGTTGTCGGGAAACAGCCTCCGGCAGGGAATTCCACTCCTTAGCTGTACGCATACTAAAAGTGTTTCCAAAACGTTTTGTGCGTATGGGTGAGATGTCCACCATGTACCGATGGTGCATCGTCGTACGTCTGGTAGTCCGATGTTGAAACGGGATAGGTAGAATTAGATCGTGCAATCCCATCGCACATTCCCCGAAATGTAACCGATAAAAAACCGACAAGCTGGCAACTCGGCGACAGAACTCAAGGCTCTGGAGCTTTGACTTGACCAGTGCCTCATCACCAATGAGCATCTTGGCTCGCTTTTCGATCGACTCTAGTGCGTCAAGCTGGTATTTGGCAGATCCGTCCCAGAGATGGGAACAGTACTCCATGCATAATCGAAATTGCGCTTGATACAAATTGAGGAGCTGTTCCGGCGTGATATACCTTCTCAACTTTGCAAGGAGCCCCAACTTTTTGGCAGCCAGCTGAGCCTTCGCAATCTAACGCTTTATATCACAATTTACGTAGACGAAACTTTAATAAATTACAACCATATGTTTCAATATAATTTTGAAGTGTCAAATTGATTTGACACAAAGAAAGTAGCCAACTATTAATTATAATAAGGTGTAAGGTATAATTAATCATAGTTTAGCCTCAGGGTGAGCAATAATGTAGGCAGGACTGTTTGCCGACGGCTTTATACTTCACCTGCTTTACCAATTTATGAAAACTCTTGCTGGTTTTGACATCTTCATGGCACACGCTTGTAATTTTTTAGCTCGCTCGTACAATCTACTTATTACCTTCCGTAAGTTATCTCTAATTAGTTTCAGTAATTTATAGATTCCTCATGTCCTTTGTGCACCTGGAAAGGAAGATATTCTTTATAGGTATTATTTCAATAGGAAGAACTCGTGGATCACACTAATATTATAAAGGCGAAAGTTTCTGAGTGTATGTGTGATACTTCTTCACGCTCAAACGGCTGGACGGCTATGGATGAAATTTGGCACAGAGGAGATAGATTATAGTCTGGAATAGCACATAGGATATATCCTGACTGGTTTTTTGGAACAATCCCACAGCACTATTGCCAAACCAATGCTACTCCTTAAAGCCAGCCAGCTAGCCTGCTTCGTGTGTTGTAGCACATATTGCGCAAGATTTTTGAGAGTCGTTGGTGCGATTCTTGTCTGTGTTGGTGCACAGACCCCTGATATGTTGTAGCATGTGTGGCGGCAGATATGTAAAGAATTGTTGATGCGATTCTGGTTTGTGTTGGAACTAAGACATCGTAGAATCACTGTCGGCTCGTAATATTTGTGAGCAGAGATTGTAACTGTGTCTATTTGAATAAACCATCAATAGCCTACCCTTGATGCGAAAAGGGAAAGGGAATGCGTATGCGTATAACTTGTAACATTATGTCACATTCTCACTCGTTAGTTTGAAAAAGTCACATTGGTACTTGCCCAGATTTGAACCCACGACCTCAAGCACGAGAGGCGAGGTCTTAGCCACTGAGCCACTACGACATTATGTAGGTGATAATTAAACTATTGTGTGTTTCACACACTGCGCGTCACAAGAAAGGCACAGCCTGTACTATTTCAATAATTTCCCAAAACTTGACTCAACCAGACACCATTTAAGAATAGCGTAACGATAAACGGACATTTGAATTAAGAATTCGAAACAATTAACATATTTTTACAACAACAAACTTAATGTTATGTATGGCAAAGTGCAAATTCGATTGCAATCCTTCCTTTTTTTGGGCCTTTTTATATAAATGGTCATTCAAAATTAAATTAAAATACAGAACGCTAAAGTCGAAACTTCATTTATGGTGGAGTTAGATAGAAATTCTCGAATTATTAATACAAGTATAGTTACATTTAGTGAATATTCAAACGCCATGCATAAATTAAAAACATTAACACGGCCAGGATCGACCATAGATTATATAGAGTGCGATAACGATCTCACATTCTCACCGGCAGCTTTATGGTCTATTTGCGATACACTTTGACAAATGAGATGGTAGGCGTATAGAGAAATTATCATAGAAACGTACGCAAATTATTTACTATTTTTGCTAATTATTTTGTTTTTGTACGGCTTTATGCCCATGTTCTCAGCTATGGAAAAATAGCTTAAAGGTTTTACCATGCATATTAAAAAGGGGTTTATTTTATTAAGGGTAGATGTGTTGTAATAAAAAATATTTGTCAAGAATTATGTAGGTATATTCATGTAATATTGAGGTTTAGAAGTAAACAATGCATTGACGTCTGTCCGAACTGCGTGACGAGACCCCAATTAATTTTAGATAAAGAAAATACATTGTTGATTCAGTATCTATTTATGTAGGAGCCCTAATTGGAACTGACAGACTGAATGACAAAAAAAGATACGATTTCTTATTTCGCACTTTTTGAATTCACGCACTATTTACAGTACCTTAAATAAAAGACACAAACGCGTTGAAATATTTTTTCAATTTCACTCAATTATTATTTTGAGTGAAATTGAAAAAATATTTCAACCAAATTTGTATTCGCACTTTTAAAATTCACGCACTATTTGCAGTACCTTAAATAAAAGACACAAACGGGTTGAAATATTTTTTCAATTTCACTCAAAATAATAATACCAATTTTTTTTCGCACTTTTACAATTCACGCACTATTTGCAGTACCTTAAATAAAAGACACAAACGGGTTGAAATATTTTTTCAATTTCACTCAAAATAATAATACCAATTTTTGTTCGCACTTTTACAATTCACGCACTATTTGCAGTACCTTAAATAAAAGAGAAACGAGTTGAAATATATTTTTAAATTTCACTCAAAATGAAAATACAGAACCAGAAACCATTGAAAATACAGAAAGCCCACAAGAACAAGCCAGACACACCGTAGAACAATCAAGAAGTTAAAAACTTTCACGCTACACTAAATAAGGTAACAGCAGTAATAAATAAAACAAACATAGAATACTGAATAAATAATACATGCAGTTTATCTTTTGAACGACAAGTGTAAACAAATGGCAGAGAATTATTGCTATATTGGAACGATGCACGATGTAGCCAAGTTTTTGTTCTCTGCCCACCCTTCTGATGAACTTAACGATAGCTAGGAAATCTATAAATAATTAATGGGGAAGGGAATATTTAAATGTGGGTAGTTCAACGGTGGGTGTTTGGATTTTAGACGTTTTGTGGAAACATGAGCGGAATTGGCAAATTTTTGTATTTTTCGATATTTTCTTTGGTGCTGTGACAGACAGATGCTTAAGGGCCGAGCTGCCAACTATGCTCCAGCTTCTATCGCGCTCTTTGTGCCCAAAGACATTCAGCCAAAGTGACCTCTACACTGTCTTCAATGATGTCATGAAAGTGGCAAAGTTTTGGCCCACACAATTATAAACCTATAAATAAACTTATTAGTCATCAATTTAATGGGCTTTTTGTTAAAGCTTTATTCCTATTAAGAATTCTATGAAAAGGAAAGTAACACCACTTAATATTTTTGCTCTTTGCTCACCAATCATTATAAAATACAAGCGTCTATTTTGAAATTCGAAATTATGAAGCCATTAGGTAGTTATCATATTACTTATAAAATATAAACAACATCTCAACCTGTCGAAAGGAAACCATTTTATTCTATTTAGTTTTAAAATAATCGTCCCGACGGATGCTCGAATGCTTTCGATCCGAATCCTGCAAGTCACCGCCGACATGTGGCGACTTTAAAATTGGAACGCACCTCGCGAGCGCGCGTATTTACTTTTTAATTCTTTTTTTTTTATTAATCGAAGGAGTCATTAGATTGTAACTCATAACGGTCAGCGTTTTTTTACCGTCTGACCCAAAGACTTGTCAGGTGCCTTTTTAATATTTCGACGTAACTTATTTGGTGCAAAAACTTACAGAGACATTAAGGTTTGCAACTGTCTGTCTTTTACTTTAATCGTTTGCTCGAAAAAGGCTGCATTAACGTTAATATATTATTGTCTAGAAATGCCAACCTTACAACATGAATAATAGATTCAAATCGATACTTTGCATAAAAATATTTTAAATTAACAGTGGACACAGGACAGTGGTAAGAAATTGTGATACAAATAGAAACCAGTTCGTTAGAAATGCTTTGTACAATGTACATTTATAATCTCAAGGATAGAAAACGAATAAGAATCTATTTACTTGTAATTAATAAGCAGTTGAGCACTTAGCCAATGGATGTAATACAATTCTAATTAAGATAGCTATAATAAAACTTGTAATATGATAGGTTAAAAAAAATACAATCTTATTTTGAGAAGAACATTAGCGACGGGGATTACCCTGCAAATAAGACCTACATTTCATTAAAATTATGTTTCAATTAGTGCCCAAATCAAGGCTTAGATTGTGAATATCTAACACTGGAGGTGTATAGTGCTGATGAAATGGTTTTATTTAAGATCATTTCATCAGCTCTATACATCTCGCAGTGTTGAATAAAACTGCTTACAAAATTAGTTTCACACAAACTTATTACAGTCACCTTTATCAATCCTATAATGATTGATCATCTTATTCTAAACAAAAGAATCGATCGGAAGATCCCACAAATCGCGCCAAAACTTCGCGTTCCATTTTATTAATTCAAAAATCGTACCGTCAGTTTTTAATATCAGATCGAAGCGCTCGATCTATCGGCCTAATATTTCATAACAAATTACAAAGACGTCTCAATACATGACACGGATTCATCGGGCGCCCGCCGTGTCCGACTCTTAAACAAAAACAAGCCGTCATCTCACAATGGACCAACAAAAAAACCAGTATATCGGTAACACAATCTATACATATTAAACACACAATACAAACAATGCGATGCTGATTGAAACGTCAAGCAAATGACGTCCCGATTGATTCAGATCGCTCCATTGTACTTATTAACAACGTAATTACGGCACGCTGAGATATAACTATTTATTTTGTGTCCAAATTTATTATTGAGACGTCGAAAAAAACAGATCACGATGCAATGATTCGTGATTTTTGTACGCCGTCCCTTTCTATCGAGTTTTATATCGATTTCCATATTGAGATCAGTGATGTATCGACAAAAAGTTGTTTGTTCTTTTTTTGAATCGAAATTGTTTTATGATGTTGGCATTTTGTGCGTGGTTTAAAATGCGTTGTAACAAAAGTTGCCAGTGCGTGAGGTTTTCAACGGGTCTATGGACAATGAGTTTGTAATGGAGAATTTGATACTTACATGATAGAGTATTGTAATATGTTTTTTGATAGATAGAACACAATGTAGATCATTACGGTATCATAAACAGTTTAAAAACTTCCATTTGAGAACGATTTTTTCCTTTTTGTACCCGCCTAAAACAGCTGCCTCGATTTTTCGGCCAGCAATATTCTTGAATCGCTTGTTATGACACTATGGACCAACTCTTACCGCGGATAACATTGAGATGCTGATCTTTCATGTCTGCAAATCGACATGGGCGTGTTCTGCGTGTCTCGGCTGACGTTGTCGATGTACTCGTAATGCTGATCAACCGATACGTTATTAGAAATCAAGCTCGCTCCGTGAGACTTGGTGTGGTGATATGATGTTGCCATCTCTTTCACCATAGAAATTGATTTAGTTTTAAAAGTCGCGGCCGTCACATTATTCACTGTTACATACAGCATTATGTAGTTTACAAGATAAGTGCTTTGCTCCTAAATCATCTGCTTCTTTTAAGAACGAAGACATAAAGGTTTGCTCTCTTTAAAAGTTCTCAATTACCTAGGCGCCTATCAATAAGTTGTTATAAAGTTTGTTATGTTCAAAATAAGAACAAATATGGATGGCGCCACTTGATAGGGTTACCAATTGAGGCAACGGAACTCAAGGAACTGACCGCGAGAAAAATATTATAAAAAACTACAAAAACATAATATCATAGTGGACTAATATATATATAGAAGGATAGTCCGTCTAAGCCCAGCGAAGAAGAAACTTTGTTTTGCCATAAAAACACCAAACATTCACCTACCCTACCCTACCCTAACCTACCTACCCTACCCTACTCTACCCTACCTAACCTACCCTACCCTACCCTATCCTACCTAACCTACCCTACCCTACCCTACCCTACCCTACCGGGTCTAAGGGGTATGAAAAATAGATGTTGGCCGATTCTCAGACCTACTCAATATGCTCACAAAATTTCATGAGAATCGGTCAAGCCGTTTCGGAGGAGTACGGGAACGAACATTGTGACACGAGAATTTTATATATAAGATATCATTTTGATAACCCTAAGCCGAACCTGTTAATTGAAAACTCAATGTTGTCATGTCGGCTGTCACACGAGATGTGTCTTACAGTAAACGCTGCCATTACAAGATGTCTGCTGTACAGTACGATATGAACTTATAAACTTGTACCTTGTATCAGCTTGTTCGAGATGGATGAAAGCGATTTTTTACGAAGACTTAATTGAATTGTAGAAGGGTACTAACGACTATGTGTTTTATATAAAAAAGGCATATGCCCTGAGGTACAACTAGATACAGGTGGGTCTATGATTAAGATCAATGTTTACTTGGAAGATAAATTTCATTAATATTCTAATTTTAGATCAAGATTCAAGAAAAATATTTGTGCTATTTGGTGCATGTTGTGTGACATTACCTAACTAATTAATTACTTTTTAATTTTCAAAATGACTACACATACCGAGTTTTCTTGGCCTTAGAGTCATTGAAATTCTTAAAAAATGCCCTAATTTTGCTTCTAGATACGCTAAGCATTCCTTCTTGAAGTTGCTCAAGAACTCCACGACCTCATCCCACCGGTCCATTGGACATCTAGACGCACTGCAAGTTACCATCCTTACCTAGTTGCCATTCCACCAATTCGCACCATGAAGCGCTTCCTAACATCCTTCATAATGCGCACAGCGAAAGAGTGGCACTCACTGCTTGCGTCTGTATTTCCGAACGCATTCAACCCAAACCTCTTCAAAGTTAGAGTGAACAGGCTTCTTCTGGGTAAGCTCACTCCATCGTCGACTTTGTCTCTGTCACCTCTGACCTAGACTAGAGTCAAGAGCAAACACAAACTTAATAAAAAAAATAAGTTACATGTCCTGTATAACTCTTACTCTTTAAGTCTTTTCTCTGATATCAGTTTACTTATTTCACTACGTCTCCATTTTATAAACTTTCTTACCATTCACCAAATCGTTGAAAATCTTGTTGCTAATTAAAACACTGTCAGTCGGTGTGCGCGAGCGCCGATAAGATCAGATCTGTCAATATATTCGCGGCGCTCCAGTCCGAATGCTGCCCAGCGTGAGACTGAGATTTACTGGGAACTGAAGATATCGTGGAGATTTGTGGTTGATACCTACGTGTAGATTCATACCAATTCCTGTTGCCTAAAGTATGGATTAGGGTTCCAAAATCATTATAAAAAAATCAAAATCATCCTTTTTATTTCACATAGGCCTACATGGGCACTTATAAAACGTCGAATCAGGTGCATGGTTCGCGTTGGTCGTTTCCTATGGAGAAGAACCGGCAAGAAACTCCATGGTTACTGTTTTAAAAATATGGTTTGGTTTTACAATATTTCCATGTTACAGCATTAGTACTTAGATATGGGGGGACAACGTAGGCCCAACAATAAGTCGGGAGAAACAAAAAAAAAAAGATTATATAATATATAAAAAAGTTAACAAATGTTAACTAACATCTAGAAGGCCCACAATGGTCACACATTCACAAAACAATCGGTAAAAGAATCTATACAAAGGTAAAAAAAAACTTACATATCCCAATATCTAGAGCAGGTTAGGAAGAAACTAACTAATACTTATGGAAAAATTCAAGAATACTAGAAGGACTGTTGCAATCTTGAGTTATACGTGATAATCCCACAATATGTAATTTAGAGATTACCATGTCTAAAGGATTGCTCGAAGCAATCATTGCAATCGACCACGTTTTGCTGACCTAGCGATACAATACGGTCGCACTAAATGCGCCGCGAGCTAGCTCAGTGCATTACGGACAGCAAGCGGTGCTGTCATTTTCATCATTTTACCTTGTTAGCTCTGAGCAATAAATCTTTGAAAGTTATTTGAATGTAGCGTAGTAGCGCTTAGTAGCGTAGCTAATCCCATCAGGTACCACTTAGGTCGCACCCCTACAAGGATACAAATAAAAAATTTCATCATTATCGCTTATCATCAGGCGAAATGGTGGTCAAACGCGAGCATATATATCGATAAAAAAAAGAATATACTGCATCCACCAGTCTGCTCCGAAAGTGTAAACGGTAGTTTTGGCAGCATACCAAGGTTATAGGATATTTATTACACACAAATGTTGAGGCCTATAGGTATCAACTGTTTGCAAATAAATTGATTTAGTGAATTGGTTGCATTTTGCTTATTTTATGTATCTATTTCTTTTTTTTTTTGCTGTTCAACAGAAATACTGTAATACTGTTCAGTTCGAAATAAATAAAAAGAAGAAAGAAAAACCGGTCAAGTTCGTGTCGGAATTCGCACATTTAGGGTTCCGCACCCAAGAAAAAATAGATTTTTCAATATCTTGGTTTTTTTTACTAAGATATACGTAATAATAAATATTATCACCAAATATCAAGTTCATAAATCAATGGGAAATTAAAATTTCCTCGGAACAAAATTTTGTGACAGACGACGGACAGACCGGCAGACAGACACGTGAGTGACGGCAATAAGGCTCCGTTTGGACACCTCATGTACGGAACCCTCAAAAAGTACCTATTGATTACCACAGAAGCAACATACACAGTGTCACAGTTTACACCAAAGCGTATCTATATAAGCAAGCCAGCAATTACCGGCCTTTGCAAAGGCCTATGCTCATTTTTTAGCTGTAAACAAACTCCAATCAACTTTTGAAAAGTCCATACCTACTTAGAGCCATATTTTCTTACCTCCCATATCATACCTTACTTGCACCAATTTGTATCATACTTACGGCTCCTCAGAATAGGTAGAATTCCTCGTGGGCCTCTATTAGTGTCGTCTGGTCTTGTGTCGTAATGACGTCGAGCTAGCGGCGCCGGCGCAGACTGCTGCGTCATCGTCTGGTGCTGTGGCAGAACAGCAGTAGGTCAGGTGGAAGGGTAAAGAGGAATAGTTATGAATATTTAGAAAGGTTACTGTGGAAACTATGTTCATTTGATTAAAAATCCCCAATTATGAGGATTATTGTTCAAAATAAGAGAAAACTTTTACGGAAACCCTATAAAAAATATCGTAGCAAATAACTGGACCGCTGAAAATATTTAGGTACCTAAGTCTTAAGCGACGTGGGGTTCGAGGATATGTACTTGTAGTTTTATTTCAGTTCCACTACTTTAAGAAACTCTTGGTTTTCTTATTTCAATCAGAGTTAGACCGAAAAATGCGGTAAAACGGATAGTTCTAACAATGTAAAATATGTTTTCTTTATTCTCTAAGTAGGGTACCTAACTAAAGAGACTGCTTTACAACTTTATCATTATGACTTATTATTACTTCAGCGCAAAGACCTTCCTACACTCTTTACACTTTTCCCGCAGACTTATTGCGTAATGAATTCGGAAAGAGCAAAGGGCAAAGAGTATGAAAAATCACCAGTCACATAGATGGAAAGCCACATCGCGTCATTCATCTTGCACGTGATTGGTCGATTTTTCATACTCTTTGCCCTTTGCTCTTTCCGAATTCATTACGCAATAAGGCTGCAGGTCTTCTAGAATTTTGACCCAACATTTTACAACTTTATAATTTTTTTATTTAATATTCCTGTTCAACATTGACTTGTTCCACTGCCCTGAGTTGTGCTGTGTCATAACCCTCGATCACTCACTTCACATGTCCGTTGTTTCCCACATGCCACGGTTTGACAGCACAAATATGACGTCACGATGCGCCAGGCGCCACCTCGGACCGGAGGATCTGCCCTTCTAACCCGCGGTAAGTGTTGCACGGCTTAACAAGGTGTAATTGACATCTTTGGAATCCTTCCAGGTAGGTATTGGAAGCGTTTCCTTTGGGACCAATTCTAGAACACTTAATATCATGATAGAAAAAAAACACTGTATACGTTTTAGTTTATAAAGACATAGTTTTCTTTTTTATATAGAAGTAATTAAGATTGCCCTAGTAGACGGCACGAACTATTTTGTGCGCGAAGTTAAAATGCATGCTATCTCATCCGACAACACGTGCGAAAGAGATAGATGCTGTGATGAGCAGTAAGAAGCTAGTTCGCGTACGAATTAGCACTTTTGCAAGTTTGTAGCGAAATGGATGATGATTTAGGACGAAAACCGGCGCGCGAAATTTTATAAACAGACCTTTGGGCGTCTAGATAATATAAAAAAACGACTTAATGTATATTTTCAAAATAAAATTATTTGCCTTGTTGAACTACTAATCTATCCGTGTATGGTGGCTGTTTTGCAATTTTCCTTCTTCTTGTGGTATTTATTTCAGCCCAAAGATGCGTTAACATTTGTGTTGAAATATGGAACTTTCGACGCTCATAACTTTCTATTTTTTTTTTTTTTGTTTTCATACAGGGCTAGATAATGATGAGACAAATTGATATAATTTTTTTATTTTGAACTTACATCCTCAAACAGAGGACTAATCGCCAGACTACGTTTGTATGGAAGAATGATCGACTAGTGTAACCTTAAGTGTCTAACTTGGCCTCATATAGGCTATCTTGGTCAGTGCCGGAAACAAGGCAATGTTTCTACATTTGGCAAAGTGGAGTAAAATATATTTACTTACACAAACTTATAGGTACATATACAGGTTACTTGTATTTCTAACAGTAGGAGTATATTTACATGTCAGCAAAACTGTCGAGGTCCACTAGGGCCGAAGCCTGTCTGGGCCGCGGATAAATTTTAAAGAGAGTTACCGCGGCCCCGGCACAAGCAACTGAAGGAACACGGACGAGATTTAGTCAGTAAAAGTCTGACACGCCCTACCGCTTCACCCAGGGCGGGAGAAGTCATTGGATGATTTCCAAAACAAAAAAAAGGAGTATATTAGCAAAAAGAACTTAAATATTGATCTAACTTATTCTGAACCTAACTACTTACGTACCTATACAAAAACATATTATTATATGCAGAAATATGTATCTACCTGCCAATCCTCTCGACCTAAAATAATTCTAAGACTTTGCCCCACTGACTTCTATACAAGTACGCTGGACTAAACATACTATATGAAATGACAGTTGATTTTTGTGCTGATTCAAAGCGCCCCGCTCGAGCGTATTAGGAACTAAAATTGACACATTTAGAGATAGGATACTACCGATATTTCAAAAAATTAGGTAATACTAATATGACT
The DNA here is from genome assembly GCA_964057195.1 of Orthosia cruda. Taxonomy (NCBI): domain Eukaryota; kingdom Metazoa; phylum Arthropoda; class Insecta; order Lepidoptera; family Noctuidae; genus Orthosia; species Orthosia cruda. The sequence goes on from OZ059836.1 coordinate 39,651,903, forward strand.
GGAAATATTATAATATTGTAACTAATATATCAGTATTAGTGATATTTTTAAATTACACTAATATCAAAATAGTAGTCTTGGCAAGGCGTATCACTCATTTACTGTATTGACTTCTCGTAGTATGTTGGAACTAAATATCTCATATTGGTATTGGTGATGAATGTTAGGTATATGAATGCCTAATAATCAGTAATAATATGTTCAAAAGCGATGTGTAATACTAAATTCTGGAATCATCATCATGATCATCCACAGCCCGACTTCGCTCACTGCTGAGCACAGGCCTCTCTCTTGTACCAATCACCACGTTCCTGAGCCTGGAATTAATTCTGGAATAATATCATGATAGTTATAATTATAATTATATTAACAAATGTTTTGAAGTCAAATAATTTATTATCTGCATCTGAAACAGAGTTAAAGTCTTCATCTTGCTGGAATGCGATACCACTCTTATTTGCACCTTAACGCTACAGAGACAGGATCTCAGCGATGATAGCGAGAAATACGTCCGTTGTAAATGATTATCCATCTCATTTATTATTATTATTGTATAAATGGAGTTCCCTTCACGAACCCGATGGGCGTCAACCGAGTGAATCCGAACGATTGTAAGTATTAACTAACTAGTGTGCGAGGAGATACTTGCTCAAATATACTGGTTTTAAGGATAAGTTGTTAGCCTATCCCCGGTATTTAAATCTCACTGATCTGACAGTAATGTGCTATAACTTTACTAGCACGCTATCCACTAGTTTATAGCTTGCAATCTGACTGAAAATATTTTTCAGTTAACCTTTACAGCAATTATTCTATTACTTAAAAATTAATTAATAGTAAATTAATAAGTAGTAAATTAATTAATATAATTTTTTTTTCTCTTACGTATTAAATTATTCTCACGATCGATAAAACCCATAAAAGTATTTTACCGAAAGCTGTGTCCCATCTCTAATATTAGTTCCATGCGACTCTCACGTTAATTCACGTTGCTATCAGCGCCAAAATGGCGATAATCAAATGTCTTCATTTTGTCATCGATAATATGAAGTCCAGTGTACAATGTATGATAGAGGTCAGTGCTTTGCCCATACTTTTTCAGAGCGACCATTTGAAAAAATTAATTCAATATGTCTGACTGCCCACTTTTCATTTCACTTATAATTCTTGAGGGAGACAGTGACAAGCAGCTGATACAAGCTTTTTCTTCTTCCATTATCTATAAGGTTAGCATAGATTATATAGACTTACATTATAACGCAACCTGAATGCAACAAAGTTATGGCGGAACTCTACTCAGGAAGTATGAACCTAAGCCCCAGTTTCCGAAAATAAATGTCAAGTGATGCGAAAGTAAACGGCTATTGAAAATGATTTCAAAAATCAAAAAAGCTAATATGCCTTTGTTAATAATCAAATAATACTTACAAAAAATTGACAAAAACATTTGTCTATACTTTTCGTTACAGAATCTGGGCCAAAGTAAGACATGTGTAAATAGCATGTTATCAGCCAACACGGTTATTTTTTATTGCTAAGTTAAAATAACCATGAGTAATTGGGTATTAGTCAAAGCTTATTCAATAATTCGATTTTCATATAAACTACAATTTAATCATATATTACTTATTTGTATAAAAAGTTTGACATTGATCAATCGTGTCAATGACAGACAACTTTTTTTGTTTATGGTTTTTCCAATACGGCAATTAAATATATACTGACTACACATAGATTGAATATTAATTTGAGTCAGTTTAGGCCATTATCTATCAAGGCTGATTCTAAACGTCATTCTTACGCTTTTCCATACAGCTCACTAGTTTATAGTAACTTCAAGAAAAATTGTTCAGGTATTTGAGGTTATTTATTCATGTTTCAGAATTCCATAACTGTAGAGGTAAAAACTCCATCTAAAATGCAGGGACAAGAGACTCATAGAGCTTATTTGCAGAACATAGTGTTTCTTGGCATAAGATACAATCTAAATAGAATTTTACTAACACAACAGAATCCTGATATTGCTTAAAAGATTTGTCCACTACACAAACAACTTAAACATCCCCTGAAATCTCCAAAAATCCGATATTAAAACAAAACAAAACACAACCGCCAACTGTCATCTTCACACAGTTTTTACAATCCGCGGAGGGGAACGTTGCAAAAACTAAGGGAGCCTGATTACAAACATTATTATAAAATGACATTGGATTAATCGGGGGCCACCTTGCGGCATTCATTAACACAAATGGATTCACGACTCGTTCGCGGACAATAAAAATCGCATTTACACACAAAAAAACGAATTGATTAATGACATCAGTAACTTTACTATAATATACAGCCAAGCTGCCGTGATACACTGTCATGGCGGCCGACACGCGACGCGTCCCACGCTTTACATTTTTTGGAAAAAAAAATATGTTTCTTTAAAATTAATCGGTGCATGTTTCATGTTTACATAATTCACTGAAGATCGCCATTAATTTCAATAAACTGATTTGAATTTGGAATTCGCGTCTATGACTTATTGTTGACAGGTTTATTGGCGCGAAATTGCTTTAATGGTTTTCCAGTTATATATTCCGTTAAATATGGCCGAAATATTGGCTTGCCGATTTAATTCATAATAAATAGTTACTGGAAAGCATGACCGATTCGCATGCTAGTGAAAACGTAGACATTTAGATGTTTATCTTGGACTTAAGAATAGAAAAAAGTTGCATTTTATTTATTATTGCTTTGCGCACGAATCCTGGCTAACATTACACTCTCACCTGTCATTTTGAATTAATCTTTACATTAGTGTGATCGTTATTTTACAAGTATATGATATGAAATATACTTTTTACTTGTCTGAATTTACAATCTATGGGGATATATTGTAACTTCAAGGATGAGGGGATTTAAAAAGGTCAACTATGTTTTTTTGTCTTCTGCTACAGCAAATTATTTAAGATTCCTTTATAATTTTTCAATTACATATTGAGGATGGAAATAATACAAATCTTCAAGCTTTAGTATGCAGCATTTACATAGAGCTTTACAATTATTCAGCCATTGAGGTCCACACAACACAAAATAACGATAATACGTAATCTTTTGCCTTCGGTATCGATGGAGAAATAATAAAATCTATTTAGCAACAGTTCACAAAATTATCCCAGCCAGCCATCTGATCCAACAACTCAACTACAAACCATAAATTAGACCTCTCATCAAACAGAATACATTAGCAATTTGTCATGTGACTAGTTCGCCCGTGTGTCACGCAACAATCAGTCGCACAGCCAGGCACAAATGCACCGTACATTTTGTACGACCAACTCGCTTTTGATGTAACTACACCGATAAATATGTATTTTGCTGCTTCCGATATATAAAAACTATGTTTTGTTGCTAGTATAACCTAAATTGCTCGAGTAACGACGCGCTCTCGATTTACGAGTTTGTCGTGCTCTGTATAATGTATAAAGGTGGTTTTTTTGTGGTTTTTTTTCGTGTCATAATACAGTGTGCAGTCGTTTGAGTTATTCTACAATTATTTTACTGCATTTTGAATGGTTACAGTGTATATTTTATCATCTTGAGTTAGTTTACAAAGCGTAGACGCAGGTTGGCTTACATTGTTCTAAAGCCGTCGGTTAAGAGTAGAAGAAACATACAAATTACAACTTGCCACAAGAGTATCTTAATAATATTATAAATGTGATAGTTTGGATCGATGTGTGTGTGTTAACTCAATCACGCCAGAACGGCTGCAAGGATCTGGATGAATTTTGTCAAAGAGGCAGATAATAGTCTCGCATGGCACATCACATCCCCGTATAATGTACCCTTGGGCAATTTTCACGCGGGCGAAGCCGCTGGCAGAAGCTAGTAGATTTATATACGGTTTAGTGAGTTTGCGCGTGGTTTAGGCCTTTTCGCTCTGGAAGGTTTCATCTTTCTGCCTTTATTCCGTCCCTTGAGATTTCGATTCCGTTCCGTACCACGTTGTCTTCTTCGTTCTTCTTCTTCTTCATCCTGTTAACCGTCACACTATAACTAACTCCATTTTCTATCATTTCATTCTTCACACTATCCATCCGTCTTTTCTTGGACTAAATCTCCTTCTCCAGCCATCTGTACTTGTTTACAATTGAATGTACGTTACGAACCACCTAACCTAGACTACATCCAAATTCTTATTTAGAATGTGTGAACTTGTGAAGAGAAAGCTAGGTACAATTTACTTTCTATCTTCTCCTATAAAAAAACGCTACATGGCTTAAAAAATAAACAACATTGATATAATAAATTTAATGATGTTTAAAAAACTACCCAGAAGTGATTAAAGAGTTTTTGCCACGATCACAAAAACGCTACCAGTTCGGTAGCTTATCTATGAATCTCCTCTCACCAAAACACTAAGTAGCCGTGAACGAATTAGATTCAATAAAAATAAGTCTAGGTTCAAAAATTTAATGTAACTTACCTACCTCACGCAACAGGAGATTGCTCCTTATGTCTTAAGTTCATTACCCGACTACGACGAAGCCAAATGGAAGGGTTATGATTTTAGCAGTATATGTATGTATGTATGTTTTTATTTACGTTTGTTCCTCCGTAGCGCCTAAACTATTCATCCGATTTTGTTGAATAAGGTGTCAATTGACTCGTTATTATATGGCCCGGGATAGATAAAAAAAGTAAGTAAGGTTAAGTAAAGGGTTATAGCTTTTTTTATTTTTTTTGCGTATTTTTAAAGCATAAATTCAAATAAGCCTTGGATCTATAAAAGGCTTGATGCACGATTAGGTAAGTATTGATCGCCAAATTAATTTTTTGTCGACTTTTTAGTGTTATTTTTATCACCATAAATAAACCCTAGACTTATCTAAATTTTTTCTTCAAATTTAAAGTTATTTTTTTCATTTTGTGCTCATAGGGTAAAAAACAATTGTTGTTATAAATAAATAAATGTTGGTCCATACTATGTCTCGCTAGAAGGCATACAAAATATTGGGTATATAGGGGAAATCTAATGTCACATTAACAAAAATAAAGTCAAGTAGATGGTAAGTAGATGGCACAATTCCAAGTCAAGCAATAATATTTAATAATTATGTATTTAATAGATAGTAACTAGTGTCAATTTCATAATACAATAATAATTTAAATAAATATGTCAAATCAGAATAGATGTAACATTTTAATTATACAGACATATAGAATAATTAAATATTATTTTCTTAGGTCTGTGCATTGTCATTGTGGTTTATGTATAGTATTTATTATAGTAATATAATCTTGTATATATTTATGTTTTTATCTAATAGCAGTACACCGCAGACTACCCCCTTTTTTTATTTTAAGTTTTTTTTCAGTCCATCCAAAGGTTGTCTGGTAGATATCGCTGTCAGCGATAAGACCGCCTTTGTACCCGTTTTTATATGTTTTTCTTGTAATTGTTTATAATTTTATGGTCTACAATAAAGTATATTCTATTCTATTCTATTCAATTGTCTTACATCCTGTAAAATCAATATGCATAAAATCTGGATCTGGGGTTCTTTAGGTAACGTGACAATCTATCAGCCAATTGATTTTTATTAAAAAGTCATACATTATAATATGAGATTGATAATCACTATCGAAATTTCACATAATTAAACCTTTGCATTATGGTATTTCGACCTTCTTTATCGGTTATAGCAGGGCTTCCCAATCGTTATTATACTGTGAGTCTTCTTACATAGTGCATTTTTTTGCGACGCCCTTTTACCTTACTATGGATTATTAATGGTTTTTTCAAATTTCTTGAAACAAAATCTAAAAAAGCTTCTCGCCTTTAGTTTTCTCGATTGTTATGTAATTTATTATCACCATCATCATCAGCGTATAACAGTCTACTGCTGGCTTGTAATCTGTACTACGACTTAATTACTGCAACTGTAGAACTGTGAGTTTCGCATAAATAGGTGCGACGCGATGTATCCAGCGGTACTAGGAATTCTACAGTAATCCAGAGTTGGATAATCTTGGGATACATTAATCTAAAATTGAATTACATTGTATTTATTGGGTAGTACTTATTTGTATTTATCGAGTAGTATTTTGTAGTTGCAGGCATGTATTACATAATTATATCTCATAGTTCCAACAGTTGTTCTTTCTCATTTGCGACGCCCGCGATGCCCCAGGGCGTCGCGACGCACTGTTTGGGAACCACTGGGTTATAGAATACCATTTTGTCCAATCTGGACCCTCTTATTGCATTATATATTAAACCTCCGTATCACAAAATGATGGGACTTTTTTTTAACCGCTTCTTATGAGTTTCCTACTTATTCTAATAAGTCCATAATTCGTTTGTTTAAACCTTTAAAAATAAAAGCCCATTCGAGAATATAATCTTTCAATCCTACGGTCTCCCAATTACACCATAATCTTCTAAAAAACAGCTCTTAACTTAAATCGTCAGTGGGAGGATACAGGCATCAGGCTGTGCGCAGGCGCATCCCATCCACTTAATGAGGATCACTCGACTTCCGTAAAATGGCGTAAATATTATAATTTTCTCTCTTAGCTTAAAGGTTAGATTTTATAAACTTAAGGGATGGAGTGGTTTAAAAAGATGAACTGTATTTACATAGTTTTCAAATATTATTTGCTTTTTGAAGATCATCCTTCCACCAAATCCTCCAAAAGTGTGAAGATCTTAAACGTACGTAAGTACGTAAGTACCTACTGTATCCTGTACAGATAATTGTTTAATGTCTCCAAACTTTTCCATTTGCCATCCTTTCCTTCAGAATGTATAAGAAAAGAATACAATTTATTTGGCAACGTCAGTGGGAGGAAACAGGCAGCCGGCTGGTGCGCAGGCGCATCTGAACAACTTAATGAGGATCACTCGACTTCCGTAAAATGGCCATTTTTTGTTCTAAACCACAACGTCTTAATATACTCTGAGTTCTGACCTTGTCTACGTTATATCAGGCAAAAACTTAGTTTTTTTTGTCAGATTTGCAGTAGTAGCAAATCTTAACGATATAAGGTGTTAATGTCCTATACTAGCATTATGTGATCAATCAATCTGCCTAGCCTTTTCCCAACTATGTTGGATTCAGCTGAGTATCAGTGTTTTACATGCAGTGACTGCCTATCTGACCTCCACAACCCAGTACCTGGGTAAAACGGTACCCCTTGTCTAGCCTGGTGTCAGATCTCAAGCTTCTGACTACTCGTAACGACTGTCAAAGATCTTCAAATGACAGCCGGGACCAACGGCTTAACGTGCTTTCCGAGGCACGGAGGAAACTCGGTATGTTGAAATGGTCACCCATCCACAGACCGACCTCATCAAGCGTTGCTTAACCTTGAAGATCGACCCGTGCGGCTGTTATTATTTAGCCACGAGCTCCTCACTAGCATTATGTGATAAAACACAAAAAAAAACTCTTAATAAGATAACTTATGTTTAAATAGACGAACGTATAATGCATTCATAATCACAACTTATGTTGTAACTAGCTTCTGCCAGCGGCTTCGCCCGCGTCTAAAGTGTTTTCTTATCCCAAGGGAAAATTATACCAGGATGAAAAGCCAATGTGCTATTCCAGACTATAATCTAACTCTGTGCCAAAATTCTTCCAGATCACTTCAGCCCTTCTGGCGTGATTGAGTAACAAACATACATCCACACTTCCATCCAAACTTTCACATCTTACTAATATTATAAATGCGAAAGTTTGGATGGATGGATGGATGTTTGTTAACCGCTGGTAGAAATCTAGTTTATAATATTAGTATGATGATGAATGCATTATTATGATCGTCAATAGACACCCTCTTATCCATATCCCATATTGGAATCGGCGCAGTATCTTCGCAGTATTTTTTATTTCTCCCAAACCTCTTTAGGTTAGATTTGGTCTCAGTTTTCACCATTGCCTCTTTCTACCCATTATAAAATAAAATTCCTTTATATTTGAGACTATTGTCAATCCATGTTTAGCTCATAATAAATGTTACTTTTACCTCAGGTCACTGTTAAAAATATCAAGGAGATCATAAGCACGATCATATTTTTTATACCTTCCGTATAAAAAATATGATCATCCTTTGAAAAACAATATATCACGGGAATTTAACGCGATGAAATTTCGATTGTTTATTTACCTATTTCACCCGACGTTTTGGCCGTGTTGCGACGACCGTGGTCCCGGGTAGACTGGTGTCTCGGTGTACTCGCTCCGTTGGGGCAGAAAATACTTCTTCTACCCTCACATTTCTACACACAACACTAACCGTGTCCTTATTCTGTAAGTTCGCCGACTGCAGAAAACGAGGTAATGTTTTTTCAAAACCACCGGTCCACGTCCGGTCCGTGTTGCACGTACTGGGACCACGGTCGTTGCAACACGGCCGTAACGTCGGGTGAAATAGGTAAATAAACAATCGAAATTTCATCGCGTTAAATTCCCGTGATATATTTTGTTTTTCAATTATGAAACGCGAAAGTTTTAAAGTTATCATCATCCTTCATAGCTTTATCCTCTTCATAAGGCTTTAAAACACATTTCTTTATTTATTTTTATTCCGATTACAGAAACCATCTCGAGACTCGTACATATAATAATAATCATCTAAAATAGCAACACCACGTTTTATTCAATCTCCGAGTCACTTATCAAAACGCCGACAAAAGAAACGGCGACAAAGAAAAGAATTTGATAAGCAAATAACCATCAATTCTGATACAATATAACATCTATATTGAATCCGCTAAATCCAATCAATATACTGGGGAGGGTTGGGTCCCACTGCAAGCAGGTAGCGGGATAGATGATTGCCTCTGTTAAAAATCTTATGGGGAAACAAACAATATAAAACACTATTATTCAGATTATTAAAAAAATAAATACGGTACGGTATAACTGGGTTTAGAGTTGATAAAACTTTAGTATTCATGTGTTTGTTTGCTAAAAAATCAAACACATTTGTTAGATACTCAAAATTATTTCATTTTTCAGGATGTGGACAAAGCTACTATACCGAACATTCAGCGGAAGGGATCAGAACATGAGCCACACATTGCAGTGCCCCTATTGCCCATTGGATACACGTGTACTCTGGAGGACTTCATTAATGCAACCGATACTGCAACTACCGAGACCACTGACCGCTCCCGGTACCTAACTATCCAAAGAGTTAACCATCGATTAGAAAATAATAAGAAGGAGTATGTTAAATCTAAAAAGCCATCACAGTCTGCTCCAGCAAGGATTTAAAGCTATGATGCTATAGATTTTTAAGAGGTTAAACAAAACCTACATTATGTCCCGCCCGCTAATCGCTGCCACTGCGACCACCGCCTGGGGCGCAAGACGCGTAGCTCCCTGGGGACGTCACTCCTCAGAGCTCAGCCCCTGTTATTGTTTCAATCTCTCGCAACTCCAAGTGAAATGAAAAAGTTGCCGCAACCATCAAACGGTGAATACTTTGACAAGCACGCGTTTTCGACAAGTTTTGATCGAAAGCTTCAGGAGTTGAAAAGTTGGTAAAGATGTGTGTTTTCTTTTGATTTTGCGTGTTTCTTTTGTTTTAACAACTGTTACTCTGGATCAAGTATAAATAATTTTTGTCCGTTGAATTTGTGAGTAGGTATTACAACTTTACTTTTAAGTTCACAGTTTTGGGATCCTGCCGTTTTGCCGAAAAATTTTGTCAAAAATTTTCACTACCTAAACAAATTTTAGCAACCTTTTCAAATCATTCCAAATATTGCATTGGTATAACCAATGCAATATTTGGAATGATTTTAGTACGCACATTTTAATTTGGTATTTTTTTCCTGGCAGAGTATTACCAAAGATAGTGTCATTAAGGCATTTGATTTATTACTGCAAACATAGGCAAAAATAGATATACCAACTGAAATATTTGACTACATAAAAATTGATATCAACTTTTTTACCAACTAGTACTAGTTTTTTACTAGTTGGTAAAAAAGTTATTATTTAAACGTTCACTTGCACACATACACATCAGCTTTGCGTTACAATTATTTGTGAAAAATTTTTTGCTAAGAAATAATTTGGAAAATGAAATTATGCGGAAAATTGTTTGGGAAGTAATAATTTGTCAATTTCTTTTCGATGAAACAAGGTTTGATTCAAACCCCACAGTTTGATTGTATAGTCTGCTAAATATTTAAAATACTGCCATTCCAGGTAAGGTAACGTATCATCATTTATGCCGAAAGGCCACAAATGGTCGTAGGCCACTTAGGGTCGCCACATCGATCGGTCTTGCACCTACTTCTTATTTAGCAAGTTCATTAGTGTGAAAACTGCTCTACTTTTTCATAATAGCAAATTTTTCATTTGCGATTAAACTCTTACAACTTATACCAAGAGGCTTATTGATCGCAAAGTTATATTAAACTATTTGGTAGTTACTTGGTAGATCACCACTAATCACTACAAACCACTTCAAGAACACATTCCCATAATTTAATATCACTTTACTTAAAAACCTTGACATAATTGCAGTCCCAGCGATTCGTACATTAAACTAAACGTTCCTATATTACTTATGTGCTAATATCAAAAATATTATCGTCATCCTACCTAATGCTACCGCTAATATGATCATTATGTTCGACCTTGTGTTGTACCTACTGTAAAAACTTTTATGTATGTAGTTTATATCTTTGTAGCTGTATGGTGCAAGCTATATATGACTTTTTCTCAAACATGCATGGAAATATTGTCATTATTTTAGAAAAAAACCGGCCAAGTGCGAGTCGGACTCGCGCATGAAGGGTTCCGTACCATTACCACAGATAAATCACGTTTGTTGTATGGGAGCCCTACTTAATTATTTATTTTATTCTGTTTTTAGTATTTGTTGTTATAGCGGCAACAGAAATACATCTTCTGTGAAAATTTCAACTGTCTAGCTATCACGGTTCATGAGATACAGCCTGGTGACAGACAGACAGACGGACCGCGGAGTCTTAGTAATAGGGTCCCGTTTTTACCCTTTGGGTACGAAACCCTAAAAAGAACACGCGAGGTACCGAATTTACGGACAAAGAAAATCAAATCCATTGCTAGAGCGTTATTTGAATTTGGAACTTTCAACGCTCCAACAATGTTGATAGAATCCATTGCAGGAGCTTTTTTTGAATTTGGAACATTACAACGCTCCAGCAATGTTGTTGTAACTTCAATATTAATTAAATTAAATGTATAATATAAAAAGTATGTTTTATTTTCCTGCATTCTTTTGAGATAAGCACTATATATGCCTCGGCGGAAACGGCAATTGCCTGTCTCGTATTAGTGAAGTCCATACTAGACCTGCAATTGCCTATTTCCCGACCTTTGCAATAATGTACTAATATGAAACTGAAGCTGCTCGTGGCACTCGAAAACTAAGTTGGCTCACTCGTTAATTGCCACATAAATACTTACGAACATTATAACTATAGAGGAGGAATTATAATTATTATGCCTGGGGAAGATATATGTCCAGCAGTGGACGTCTTTCGGCTGAAATGATGATGATGATTATTATAACTATGAATACAGGTAACATAATTACTACACTTGTAGGTTATTCTCCCAGAGGCTTCAGATGTTCAGCTGTACACGTAATTTGATAACATAAAGTATTCGATTAGATTAGATAACTTTATTTGCTCAAACATGTGTGTACATACAATATTATAAGAAACAAAAATGCATGCAAGGTGATATAAAAACATTGGGTTGTTCTAACATGTTTACCATATTGTCATGGTGTGCAAATATTAATACAAACTTGCAATTAAATAATAACACAATTCATTAACATTGACAATGATGACATAAATAAATAAATAAATCGAATTTGATTCATTGGTTACATAATTAGTTTATATGGAAATAGATGGCAGTTACATACAAAATCGTCAAATATTCAATTATTAAAATAAAAAATACAATATAATGTCAACGTAGGTCAAAAATAATCAATAAAACAACAAATAAAAAAGCATTATCTAAAACATTACATAAATTCTAGATTAAATTATTTTTTGAAAATCGCATGTCAATTTAAAATGATTCCATTAAAAACTCATTCACATCATAATATGCTTTACTAGCTAAAAAAGATTTCATGTTCCTTTTAAATGCTGCTATGCTTAGCTCTTTCCAACTATTGGGAAGATGATTGTAAATAATGGGAGCCATACAAAAAACACTCTTGCGCATAAGTGCTGTACGTGAGCTATGTTGACAGAGTTGACTGTTATCACGTCTATTTCTAGGAAACTGGTCTGCCATGCGGGAAAATAGATAAGGATTTGTTTTAACAAATATCGCGATTTCAAAAATATAAATTGAAGGTAAAGTCAAGATGTTGTGTAAGTACCTACTGACACGTGATTTGACACGCGTGTACTACAATTTGATAGATTACTGTACACAGGTAAACTGTTTAGGTCATAGGTAATTATTAGGAACTGTCAGGTACAATTGAATCCCAATCGTGTATCTATCAAAAGTTATACACGTTATACATAGAGTGCCTGATATTGCTAACAGGTAGTAGGCGTATAATACTCGTAAAACAATATCATCATCAATCAATACATATAATAAATATGTAGAAAAGTCGTTTTTGTACATCGAAAATATTTCCAGAAATACAAGTAAAATTTCAAAATCTAAAAAACCCCCGTCACATTTATCTTGCGAAAACATCCCGATTCAAACAATAAAACGCCCATAACTTTTGAACGGCTCTACCGATTTTTTTTCAAACATAGCTAAGAACACTCTCGACACAATCATCTTTCCAACAAAAAAAAACTAAATCAAAATCGATTCATCCGTTGAGGCGCTATGATGCCACAGACAGACACACAGATACACAGCAACACACCTCAAACTTATAACACCCCTCTTTTTCCGTCGGGGGTTAAAATTGCCAGGGTGTTAAAGAATAACCAACAGTACCCATTACCAGCATTTTTGTCTATTTGTCTGTTTAGTTGTGCACGCATCACGTAAAATTTACGAACCCAATGTAGAAAAATTGTATACGTAAAAATTGTGCGTAACTGGAAGTATTACTTAATTTTTGTTTCATCGTAATCGGTTCATTCTATCAAATTTTAGATGAATTAAAAGTGTTCAAGAAGTAAACATGCAATTCAGATACTCGGTTGTGCATTTGACGCCATTTTCTGAATGGCGGTGTTAAGATTCGACGCGAAAGAACGACCCTAGAAAATAAATTGGTAGGTACTTAGGGTAGATAGTAAGGCAAGTAGGGTAGGTAGGTAGGTAAAAAGTATTTATTTATTTATTTATTCAAAAATTATGTAAGTAACACCTTAACAGCTATATCGCCAATGCGATGTTACTACCACAAAGATATTAGGACTTATAGAAATACAATTAAAAATACAATAAAATATTACAGTATAGGTAGTTAGGGTAGGCAGTTGACGGGAGAGAAAGTTATCCAGGAGAATTCTGTTGGCAATACATGTGACAGTAAAGTTGTCATCAGCTGATCAGATGATATAGCTGTATGGAAGATACACTTTTTTTTTGAGATTCGACTGTGATATTCTTGGCGAAAGTTGCATTTTATGTAAGTTAAATTACATGGGCAGAAGCAGTTTTAAAATATAATCACACGTTTAATTTTACTAACACTAAGACAAGCTTAATTGAACTAAGTATTAGGTACCTAAACATTATTAAACTTAGTATTTTATCTAAGTATACTAAATTGTTAAACCTTGGTGTTGAGTAGATCCAACAATTCGCTTAATTTAGATGTCACCTAGTATTAATGAGAACCGACAGTAGAGATGCTATAAAAAGGTTCAGCGCAATATTATGTAAACCAGTGACAATCGCAATAAAATAAACTAATTTTTGCAGACATTCTAAACAAACGACAATCAAATCCAACATCCATCTATTGCACACCACACATCTCCTACAACTTTAAGAAGTAAATTATTCGCGCATCGCCATTCTTATATATAGCTTCACAGAGCACGGAATATCGCGCCGGCAACGACTACAGAGGCCATCCTATTTCCTACTATCCTATACTATCCAATATGCCCGATGCCATTTAAATTTAAAAATAGTATAGCTCGTTTGTCATAACAATATAAAGGCTATAATGTACAAAGATATTTAGGATAATATCCGATATTCAGAAAAAGCTAGTTGCTGATGAGTTCGCTCTTGATCTCGATCTCGATCTTGACTGATGGTAAGCGACGGCTGAGGTCTACGAAGGAGCGAGTAAGCCCATTAGATCACTCATGCTCTAAAGACCGAGGGATCATGCAAAAACGAAGTTCCAACAATGTTGCCAAAGTGTTATGCACTTTGACAAATCCCCATAATAAATAAACTATAAGAAAAAAATACTTTCCACATAAACCAAGCATGTCAATGTGTGTGTGTGTATGCGAAATACGCTACAAAATCCCACAATGTCCATTATTGAAAGGGGAAGATCCTCTGACCAGACGGATGTTGGGTCTGGTTGGCAACTGCCCGATAATGTGCCCTGGCTTTTTTATATGTCCAAACCGCGCAGATAACTTTGATTTGCCCGATGTTGGAATCGTGTGACGTCAGGTTTTTATCTGTGCCAATAAATGATTATGATTATGTTTATTTCAAGTTCATACGTGGCGGTGCAGATGCTACAAATGTCCACTGACACGCTAGGTTTAGAAGCAGTGGTGGCCCAGTGGTATCGACCGCGATTTGCAAGTTGTAGATCGTAGGTTCGAACCCCAGGCGCTTTTGCTTTGTGTAAATTATTTCAAGGAAGACACCGTGAGGAAACCGGCAAGTCCTAGAACCAATAATTCGAAGACATTTGACAACTAACAACCCGTATTGGGCCCGCGTCGTGGATTACGGCCTATTCCCTCTCACAGAGAGGAAGCCTGTATCCCAGCAGTGGGAACATTAAAAAAAAAGGTTGACGATAATAATGATGATGCTTGGTCTGTATAAAAAACAAACCTAGCGTGACCACTAACAACGCCGTCTCTAGCAGTACTCTGTACCACAGTTCTTAAATCTCCAACATGTTGGCGAACATATCCGCCGTGTCGGCTCGTTTCCGCGCCGCCGGAAGTTGAGTCCCGTCACCGGAAATCCATGAGATTGGACAAAAATTGGCAGCGCTCGCGCCTCTGTGATCGAATAACACGCTGTGATTGGCGCGCGATGATGTGTTAACGATATTCTGGAGTTTTCTGCTTATTTCCTTTGGCAGATAGTGCGTGGTGGAGGAAAATGGATGGGTGACGTAGTTATTTTTATATGAATGATTGAGTGTTTGAAAGATGATGTTACAGCCAACAGATTGGCGTCATCGGTTAAGCAAATTGTTGGTTGGTTGGCGTGAGATAATTTTTTACGTAAGATAATTTTATACACGACTTAGCCGCGACTTACAAGTTGTGGGTCGTGGATTCGAACCCAGGCAGCTGATTTACTTTATGTACATTATTTCATCACCACTGCTCTCAAAACGGTGAAGGAAACACGGTATATCTGAGAACCAAAAATTCGAAGACATGTGACATCCACCACGAGCACTGGGTCTGCGTGATGGATTACGGCCCATTCCCTCTCACAGAGAGGTCGAGGCCTGAGTCCCAGCAGTGGGAACATTAATAGGCTGATGATGCGCGATGTGATGTGAATTTTATACTTATATTACATACAATTAATTCACTATTTGCTATGATTAAAATATAAAGAGGAAAGATTTGTATTTTTGTATGTAACGAATAAACTTAAAACTACTGAACCGATTTCAAAAATTCTTTCACCGTTAGGAAGCTAGATTATCCCCGGGTGAGATAGGCTACTTTTTATCCCTGTATTCCCACGGGAACGGGAACTACGTGGGTGAAACCGCGAGGCGTCCAGTAGTATATATAATGTTTTGTACTTATGATAGCTCCCCAGAGGCTTTAGACATGCATGTGTCATTCGCTGTCAGTGATGGCGACGGCGACGGTCGAAATGCCAAAATATAATGGGTTGACCACGTGACATTTCGATAATGTTTGACATTCCCGTACACTTTTGAAATTTTTCCAATCGCTATGGTAGAATGTCATAAGTTGCTTCAACTTATTCTATCCGTTTTCCCAAAAAAAAAACAATATTATAAATGTTTCAGAGGAAAAAGTTCTAACTCGACTACAAACCTACCGCCACACATTTTATTCAAAACACTTACATTCCTTCAAGCAAAACATTATTTTATATCTACTCCACTTTCCATATAGAAAACAACACAATACACTAATATATTAAACAACGAAAAAACATTAAAAAAATTACGCCGTTGAATACAAACCTGAACTCCAAATATGTACACTTTCTTCTCGAAAAAACCCATAAGATGTTAAAAACCAACAGAATCCGTTTAAAAACCATAGGAAACATTGTCACATTAATGGTAGCGGTTTTTGCCAACCCCATAATGATGTTTTATGGGAGAATTATACGGTAAAAGGTCTCAAATAGGTCCAGAATATAAATACGGGTTGTTCCATTCAATTTAATATACTTTTTTGATGTAACTCGAAGGGAAGAGGGTATATTTATGAAGTGTACAGTAATTTCAGTTGAAACATAAGTGTCTGGTTAATAAACTCTTTGTGGCTAGTTTGTATGGTTTATTGCTCTATCTACACTACATTGCAACATTGGCAATATTGGTAAATGATGTGAGCAGTATCTGGGGCGGTTTACCCTTAAGGTTACACTAGTCGATCATTCTTCCATACAGTCTGGCGATTACTCCACTGTTTGACGATGTACATTCAAAATAAAAAAAATATATCAATTTGTCTTATCATTATCTAGCCCTGTATGGAATCAAAAAAGTAAAAAAAAAGATAGTTATGAGCGTCGTTAGTTCAATATTTCAACACTAATTTTAACATATCTTTGGGCGGAAATAAATATCATAAGAAAATGGAAATTGCAAAACGGCCGCCATACAGAGATAGATTAGTAGTTCAACAATGCAAATAATTTTATTTTGAAAATATACATTCAGTCGTTTTTTCATGATATATAGACTCCCAAAGGTCTGTTTCGCTCGTTTTAGCCTAAATCATCATCCATTTCGCTACAAACTTGCAAAAGTGCTAATTCGTACGTGAACTAGCTTCTTACTGTTCATCATAGCATATATCTCTTTCGCTCGTGTTGTCGGATGAGATAGCATGCATTTTAACACCGCGCACAAAATAGTTTGTGCCTCGACGGCAGGCTCTAGGGCAACCTTAAGTGGATAGATTTAGTGTCGAGTTACTTCATTATTGTAATACGCAATATTTTAAATTTAAATTCAATGAAAGACTGAATGTAACATAGTTTCGCTCTCTTTTCAGAAACATAAAAATAAAAGCAATATCTTTAAATTTGTACGTTCTTGTATTGGCAAATAAACACTCTTTCTTTCTTTCTTCTTCTAAAAATACTGCTTTGTTTGATTGATTAAATAACTGTCTAATAATGTAATAGATACTTATTGCCTTTAAAGGCACAAACATACCTTCTTTACTAATGAATTTCTTCACATCTAACTTCATCTAAAGATATGCAAAGGTTTATCCACATTTACTATTTAGTTCTAGTTGTTATCTATACTAATATTATAATTTTATTTAATATTTAATTTTATAATTATTTGTTTGAACGCGCTAATCTCAGGAACTACTGGTTGGAATTGAAAAAATCTTTTTGAGTTAGATATATCATCACGCTACGACCAATAGGAGCGCAGCATAAATGAAAAATTTTGCAAAAACGGGCAATATTATTCCTTT
Organism: Orthosia cruda; assembly: GCA_964057195.1. Classification (NCBI taxonomy): domain Eukaryota; kingdom Metazoa; phylum Arthropoda; class Insecta; order Lepidoptera; family Noctuidae; genus Orthosia; species Orthosia cruda. Next base: position 39,669,790 of record OZ059836.1, read on the forward strand.
TTAACCGACTGCCCAAAATGGAGGAAGTTTTCAATTCAGCTGTTTTATTTTTATTTTTTTATGTGCCTCAGAACTTGTTACTGGTTGAACCGATCTTGATGATTCTTTTTTTTATTTGAAAGCTGGTGCTTGTCATGTGGTCCCATTTAATTTTCATCAAGATCTGATGAAGAACTTCGGAGATACATAACTCTTCAATAAATGACGGCAAATCACTCGAGATAGCTGCAATCGCATTTCTGTTTATTGTTTATACCATTTCATAACATAACATCACACTAGTACGCTCTAAAGGGGTACGCAGGTGTAAAAAGTTCACCTTGGTATACTCTTATTCCACCGGTTTTGTTTGAGTTTCATGTTATTGCCGGGTTAATCTATTCTGGCTTCACTTTGGGCATTATTGGTACCTAGCCTATATAACTGGTCCATTATATACCAAAACTAAAAGGTGAAAAATAAAAAAATAAACGTTTTACAAAAAATACAACCGACTTCCAAATAAAAACACTACAAAGTGAAAAATAACTTCAATTTCGGAAGTCGGTGTCAAAAAACGAAGAAACGAAAACAAGAACAGCGACTTCCGAAATTGAAGTTATTTTTCACTTTATAGTGTTTTTTTTTTTTTATGTCGGTTGTATTTTTTTAGAGCTTCCGTTGCAAGCGTTGCATAAGCGGTGAAAGTTACGCAACATTCATGTATATAGGGTAGGTAGGGTAGGGTAGATGGGTAGGTAGGTAGCCAGTTGACGGGAGCGAAGCCGCGTGGGACAGCTAGTTATTAAATATACCTTCTCCTTGCCTATCAGCTATGGTAGTTATGATAACATCTAAATAATATAAGATCTGACAACTTTTAAAAGGTATTCATTCTACGGTGTATTCAACTAATTTTAAGTTTACACAAACAATAAATTATTTGACATAGCAACAGATTAATGCTGCAATTTCATCCAATTTTATTATATAGAAAGCATTTTATATTAGTATTATCCAAAGACGTGTACAGACGCTACTTCTAAATGTGACGCGATAAAAATTTTACATTACAAAAGCAATAATTTAGTCCTTATCGTGTTACAGAATCATGTTGGATTGTAATTAAATAATCTTTTAAATAAGTAGACTTATGTATTGCGTGTTTACCTGCACTTTCGACCTAAATCCTCCGCATTGTAACAATATATCTATCTTAGTATAATTTAACCAATTTGGTAACTAGGTTTTTCCCGAGGCAGCACGCCCGCGCCCGCGTGCCCGTAACCTTTTCCATTGCACACATGCATTTTTTGGAATATGAAGTAGCCTTTGATACTAAGTTAGTAGTTTTCTATCAGTAAAAGAATCATAAAGAAAACAGGACTGACAGAGAATTACCTTTTACAAAGATATTTAAAACATCATTGCAACCGAAACACCTTCGATGCTGGACAAAGGCCTCCCCCAAGCGTCGCATCATCGACCGACTCTATGCTTTAAAAGAAAACTTACAAACAATTTTGTGGTTTAGTGTTGAGAGTAGTTTGAAATAGCCGCCTTCTCAACTGTCAAACTAACTGGTGTTTACCTGTCTGTGCTGTGCTGTGACAAATGTCACTATTTCTCTCTGATACTAATGTATGGTGATTTTTATTAACAAAAACTCCGCTAAACCTAAGTAATCCGTTTTAATTACAACATTTAGAAATACGAAAGTGGATACAACCAGAACCAAAATTGTCCATTTAAAAGGCGACATAAATGCAGATCAAATTCATACTAACGGTTAGCAATTAAACACTAAATTACACTACAACACTTACAATTACACTAGGTTAGCAATTAGTGGTTTGTTGATTACCAACAAATTGTCGTCGTGTCCGTCATTAGAAAACAGTCCTCGTGTCTGAGCCCGCACTTACCAATCATCTTGACACCTGTTATAGTTTATTTTTTACCAGTGAAAAGAATTTCGTTATGAGATGAGAACTTACAAAGACAAACTTTTATAAAAACATAATTAACCAACACTTCTAAAAGACGTGAAAGACTGCTGAACATCTTTCGGCTCTCCCAGGCGTCGCCACATTGACCGGTAAACAAACTTACTTCTGTAAAACCTATATTAGTTTAGATAGATCTTGCTTTACATGGGATAGACATCGTTTTCCAAAAAGAACTATCCACAACAAAAAGTTAAATCATGTTTCTCGTTCTGCAATTAAAAGGCGACATAAATGCAAATCAATTTCATACTCACTGATGACCAACAAAATGTCGTCGTGCCTTTCATCAGCAAACAGTCCTCGTGTCTGAGCCCGCACTTACCAATCATCTTAACACTCAGTTATAGTGTATTTCTTATCAGTGAAAGAATATTCACGTTATCAGAAAAACTTAACAAAAATATATTCATCAGTATTTCAGCTAAAAATCTTCCACTGCTGCACAGAGACCAAGCATAGCATCATCGACCGGTCCCATGCTTAAGCAAGCAAAATTTTACCATTTTATTATAAGTATTAGTTAAGTTAGGTCTCGCCTTGACTACGAAAGACACCGTTATCTTGTAAGAAACATCCACAACAAGAAGAGAAATGCTTATTACTTCTACTTTGCGTTCAATTAAAAGGCTACAAAAATGCAAATCAAATTCATATTCAGTGATTACCAACAAATTGTCGTCGTGTCCCTCATCAACAAACAGACCTCGCGTCTGAGCCCGCACTTACCAATCATCTTTTTGTTACAACGTCAATAAAGGAATATAATTGCATTAACAAAGACGGCCCATCAGTTCGTTGAATTTATTGGCCCAATAAAATTTGAACCTCTCGATATATCAGCATTGTTTTTGTTTAAGACGATTTAGTGGGTGTAGGGAGCTTATTATGGAGTAATAATATAATTATGAAGAGTAGGTGAATGCAGAAGGTGAATAAAATTGAGTGTATGTGTGTTTGTGTTAATTAAGTGTGTGTGTGTTTATTATTTGTTATGTTAATTGTTTTATTATGATAACTGCTATGAGAAAGGGGCCGAGCTGTAAATCAGCTTTGACAGCGTAGTAGCCATGCTGTACACTGCTCAACAATGCTCTGCTTAGCCCGCTCCTTTTGCCACACTGTTTTAGTTTGCAATAAATGTTTTTTTTTTAACCGACTTCAAAAAAGGAGGAGGGTCTCAATTCGACAGTATGTTTATTTTTTTTTTATGTGTTTTACCTCAGAACTTGTTACTGGGTGAACCGATTTTGATGATTCTTTTTTTATTTGAAAGCTGGTGTTTGTCATGTGGTCCCATTTAATTTTCATCACAATCTTATAAAGAACTTCGGAGATACACATCAGAACTCTTCAATAAATGACGGCAAATCACTCGGGATAGCTGCAATCGCATTTATGTTTATTGTTTACACCATTTCATAACATAACATCACACTAGTACGCTCTAAAGGGGTACACAGGTGTAAACAGTTCACCTTGGTGTACCCTTATTCAACCGGTTTTGTTGAAGGTTCATGTTATTGGGTAAATCTATTCTGGTTTCACTTTAGGCATTATTGGTACCTAGCCTATATAAATTATGTAGCACAATTAAAAAGTGAAAAATAAAAATACTTTTTACAAAAAATACAACTGACTTCCATAGAAAAACAAAAAAGTGAAAAATAACTTCGTCAAAAAACGAAGAAAATAAAACAAGAACACCGACTTCCGAAATAGAAGTTATTTTTCACTTTTTTGTTTTTCTATGGAAGTCGGTTGTATTTTTTATAAAAAGTATTTTTTTAAATAGTGTCTCTGTTCGAAACTGTAGGTTACAGACAACATGTAACCTATATACAGGTTGGAGACGACGATACGACAATACTGCCAATACTAGTTAGTGCATACGAGAAGTTGGAGTACTTAGTACACTTACTCAGCTGAAAATAAATCTCGTAGAGACCACTAATGTCCTTCCAATGACCAGAGGCGATTACATATATGCCGATGACAAGATTACATTAAACAGCTTTACCTTTTTTTTTTTTGACTATTTCCACCAACAACATAGGCGCCTAATCTATATCTATTCCTCATCCATACCAGTTCTCGCTTTCCATGCCCCTCGTAATTTCATGCTTCATACTTTGTCTTTCTTATATCCTTCACAATTTACAGCTTTATCTTTGCACGAAACTTTAGCTTATAGTCATGTAACTCTACATTGCTAGGACCTCTTCGTCTCTTCATTATTATCATCATTTCGCTCATTGACGCCCACTGCAGAACAATACGCGTCTGTGCGTCACAGTTAGAGAGAACAGGCTTCTTCTGGGTAAGCTCACTCCATCGTCGAATCTGTTTCTATCACCTCTGACCTAGACTAGAGTCAAGAGCAAACCCAACACAAATAAAAAAAAATAAGCCTAGGCTGATTTTACTTTTTACGGCGCTGCCGGTCGCCGTGAGCTCGTCATTGGTCGAGTATGACGGCTGTCAGCGCTAAGCCGAGTGACTTGACCGATGGACGAGCTCGCGGCGACCGTCAGCGCCGACGATCAGCGTGACTCTAAAATCAACCAAGTGTCGCTACATTGACCGCACCTGTGTGTCTCACATCCAGCAGATTAATCATGGTCATCGATCCCTTCGTCTGCTAAGACCACAAACCTGTAATGTACTATGGTCACCAAAGGCCTTGCAAAGGCCAGGCCTGGGTTATCTTATCTTATCTTGTGGAGGGGCCGAGAAATACCTCGGCACACTTCAACCCATTGGGATCTTTTGTGGTCCCCTAGATACTCAATTCCTCCCCAACCTCGTTGAAAACTTTCTTCATGAGTTTTACAACGAGACTAGGAGGTATGAGCCTATAGTCTTCTGGTCTCGCATATCCTACCCCTAGGAGACTCATTCGCTTACCAGCCAGTGCATTGCATGTGCACAGAAGGTGGTCCATGTGTTCCATATGTTCCCCACACAACCTGCACATGGGTGTCGCTGTTAGACCCATCTTCATGAGCATGTCGCTGATTCTAAAGTGCCCAGTAAAGGCCCCAAGCAGGTAGCGGATTTGCCCCCCTGCTCATATTCACACGGGAATGTATTTGACATTACCGTGATTTCAACGTAGAGCCCAGGAATTTCTTGGAGTTCCAGGCCTGGGTTGGCAACAGGACTTATAAATCAGCTTTCCATCATAACAGGGTAAGAAGTGGGCCTTCTTTTCCACCTGTGTAGTGTCAATCCGCCAGTGTCACATCAACGATAACATTGTATGTCTTTTGAAACATGTACCGGTGGAATGACAAAGTAATGGCGAGTTAATATTTCATGTAAAACTATAGATTATAGAAGGGCTATGGCGGGTTATGAATGCTGATCCCAATTGGCATCGATGTTAACATGCCCCCCGTGAGCTGTCTGGCTAATGGCTGAAATATTGATGATTCTGATCGCATCCTTATTGCTAAATTGTAAAAAACTACACAATATGCATTATGAAAAAAAACTTACATGTCGGGTACCTATTTTCTTTGTGATGACACAAAGAAAATAGGTACCCGACATGTAAGTTTCTTAGTTTAGTAGTTCTAAGTTTGTAAGTCGAAGAATCAATAAAATTCTCGCGTTTGCAACTCCCGGCCATGCCTAGACATCCTGAAGATATATGACTTAGTGGTAACTAACATAATAGTGGTGTTATCAACATAGGCCAGGTAAAGCAACCATTTTCAGCTTCCTAATACCTACCACATCCTAATCCCTTACCTCATGCAAAAAAATCACCGAGCATTTCTTATTCAAACCTAACATCTGACACTAATTTTTACGAAGCCAAAAGTGCAACAGGCCAGTTCAGTTGAGTCAACTAGGTACCATGTCAACAAAACACACAGTAAGTCTCAATAATCAAATGGACAGTTTAGATATAATATCAAATACCGTCAAGCAAAAAGCTCAGAACTATTCGCCAGGCTATCAGCACACTATCAGACTCAAATATCCGCAATATAATGAGAATGGCGAATTAATACATTATGATCGACATCGAGTTGTCGCCCGTCGCAATATCCTGCCTCCGGGACTAGGCCACTAGGGGAACACCCACCCATCTGAAAACCAACCTTACCTTAATCCTACTAAAGTTGATATCAGAATAACAGATCATATCAATTAAGTTGTATCAAAAAGGTTCGGTGAGCGTATAGGAAGCATGATTAGATACTTTTGAAATTAATAAGGCTATGTTTTTTGTTGATATTGTTGTGTAAGTTGTAAAAACAGTAATTTAAATACTAATTGAAATGTTATGAGATGATGGGAAAGCAAGGTGGAGAAGGATGGGTCAAAATTAGAATCGCCGAGAAACAAGAGGCCACTTTTATAGAGGAGATTTCATAACTTTTTAACAAGGAGATCTACGTCGTTTGCCCTATTCAATGTTGGTAAAAGGCAAAAGACAAGAAAGCCTAGACAACGTCGGGGACGGATCTGCCAGATACCAGTTTGATGCACTTGAGTCTATTGACAGAAGGGCCAACAAGAGGCTTATTGGCAACGATGCACTGGTCGCATCAAAGCTCCAGAGCCTCGAACATCGACGCCGAGTTGCCAGCCTGTCGGGTTTTTAATCGGTTACATTTCGGGCAGTGTGCGATGGAACTGCACAATTTGATTCCGTCTAGCCCTTTCCATCATCGGACTACAAGAAGTAAGGCAATGCGCCATCGGTACATGGTGGACATCCCACCCATACGCACAAAGCGTTTTGCGAATACTTTCATTGTGCGCACAGCTAAGGAGTGGAATTCCCTATAGTTAATTCTTGATAGCTACAACCTTGGGATATTTAAATCAAGAGTGAACAGGTTACTTCAGCGTTCTTCACCATCGACCACAACATCGCCATCAAGCGTGGTCTAAAAAAAAAACAAAAATAAACATACCATTCTATCAGCGATCTTGATTGACAAAAAGTTCAATATATATATGTTGCATTGACAAGCATTAGGAAAATGTTATATCGTTGACAGTCATTATCGGTGTTAAAATGTCAAATTGCTGCTTTCTCTAGAGCCGAAGGATATCACTGACTTACAGGAAAAACACAAAAGGATTTCTGAATTAAGTATTTTCAGTTAAGAACGCCAAAGTTTGACAGGATTTCAGGCTAAAGGAGAGTTTGACAAATCCTTAACTGCAAATGATTCAGAAATCGGAGCTTTGTCTAGAACTCAAAGACTTAACCGACTTACAGTAAAAGAAAACGTCTTATGTAAACAAGTTAAAACTCTTTTCCTACGCCAACAAATCGATTTCTTCCGCCCAACTTTGAAACAAAGAAATCTGAATTGTCATTAAAATGAAGCTCAAGTCTGTATCTTCAAGCCAGTCGACAGAGGGTGGACAGCAATCAAGTTTATTGAGTTTGCAGCCAGCCCTGCAAATCATTTCACTATAATGCGATGCGAGGGTGAGTAGGGGACTCTGAGTGGGACACAAATTGTATTTTTTAAGGTCACTTCGTTTATTTAAAGTGATGTGTGTTCTTTTGTTTTTGATAGATCGTAGTTTTTTGGATTGCATGATAGCATGCTAGTCTATCGTATAAGAATACATATTTTCTCATTTGGGAGGATTCTTCTAAAAACGTTTGAATATATCTATATATGTACGTAACTACTAAGGCATTTTTAGGATAGCATTTATATACATATTTATCAATGTTCAAAGAGAGTGGATGTCTTTCGGCTAAAATGGTGATACTTAATTATCATTTTATATCAGACAGACAGCAGTTAACTTATCTTGTGGAGGGGCCGAGAAATAACTCGGACACTTCGACCCACTGGGATCTATTGTGGTCCCCAAGATAAACTACTCCTCCCCAATCTCGTTGAAAACTCTTTTCATGAGTTTTACAACGAGACTAGGAGATAAGAGCCTATAGTTTTCTGGTTTTGGATATCCAACCCATAGGAGACTCATTCGCTTACCAGCCAGTGCATCGCATGTGCACAGAAGGTGCTCCATGCGTTCCGTATGTTCCCCACACAACCTGCACATGGGTGTCGCGGTTAGACCCATTTTCATAAGCATGTCGTTGATTCCAAAGTGGCTAGAAAAGGCCTCAAGCAGGTAGCGGATTTGCCCCCTGCTCATATTCCAAATGCATTCCCGTGCTTTGAATGTAGAGTCCAGGAATTTCTTCAATTTAGCAGTTGGTATCAGTCTTTCGTCAGCATCGTAATAATGGAACATTCACTGATTGTTAAAAAATGTACAGTGTCAAAATGTGATTCTTAATTTACCTAACTTCTCTATCATAATCGTCTTCTACTAACTCTATGTAGCCATAACTACACAGTACAAAACTATTCCACCGAACACAATAGCAGACCACCTTGTCACCCATCCACCAATATTGACCGTAACGTAACCCCTGCTAATATTCGCCACCACAAATATGCCGCAGAACAAGAAACCAATAAGCAGCACAAATCCCTCAGGACACGGCGTTGAGTGTCGACACTAAACGTCGGTGTCTGAGTGTCTGACACTCGGCCGGCTTGACAAATAACGGGTAATTGAAAATGGACCCTCTGGCTGTGGTGCAAGGGAGGAACTGATTGATAAGGGTGGAAACTATAGAAACGAAATTTGATGTTTTTTTATCGTTAGACAGAAGAAGAAATATAAAATGTTTTTAACTTTCAAACATTTACTTTTCCTGATGCGTGTTGAAAATATTCGTGTGGAGAGTACTGAAGAAACCATGCCGCTCGCCTATGGCTTATTGTATTTGTAGTACCCAGTCATCTGACCAGATTCTATTAGAGACATTTACGTTGTGTGCAGAAGTTCCAGCTTCTTACTGAGCGAAATACTATATTGATGATATTATTATCTTTGATAACTTCTAGGTTAGGTTAGCGTAAGCTTCTGGAGCGCCAAGCAAAGGGTTCAATGGTTACCTTTTATTGTAAAGTTGTGAAAAGACACCACAGCGGGGCAAGCACGGCCTACTGTGACAGGCTTGAGTCACACATTTTTATCACAGTTCAGGAGCAAAAACCGTGGTAAAATGCGTGATACGCGTGTGTGTGATGCATGCGTGTGCTCGCCCGGCAGCAAGTATTATCTGGCTCTTAAGAACCTTACCCATATCTCACGCCACCTCTCTTGCCTTACTCCACACCTCATCAGCAAAACCGCCGGGTACACGAGTGTTGTCAGAAACAACAGCATTACGACAGCAACCCCGCGAACTCAGCCTTTTACAACCACGGCTAAATAGGCCTCGTCGAGGCGATATAGCCTCTTCGCGTCAATGCAGGCGGTAACGAAAAGGTGCGATTATACATGTATTTCAAAGATTGCAACTGTCTATGTACATGAACATCTTCCTCCAAGGAAGTTATTGACAATTAGGAAAAAAACATATCTCCTATACAAATTTTGATACATCCTATGTTATCCTAGCATACAGAAAATCAAAAACTGTTTGGTTTAATTGAGCTACGCTTGGGGTAGGCCTATGTTCAGCAGTGGAAGTCTTTCGGCTGAAGTGATGTTGATGATCAGCTCTTTCCTTAAGGTTGAGGTATGAAATTACTTCCCAGAATTTGATCCTTATTAGCGACACTATTGAATGGTGTATTGTTCGATTCCTAGGTACGAATATTGATTTTTCAAAAATCCAATTTTTCAGTTTTAGTTTTCATCAAAATCGAGCTCGAGACACCTGAGAGTGTTTTTCGCTATACCACATAGTTTGGGATTTGGCCATCTACGTCCGCTTGAAAATTTCCGCTTCATTTCGTATAGCCCCATCGCGGCTAAATGTAGCCCTCCTCCGCTGTTGTTGTTCGGGGGACTTATGCCTGGATAAACAAATGTCAAGTGTTTGGGCATTTTAATGTAATACCCTTGTTAATGGGAGGACGGTTGGGTGAATTAAATCTACGACGATTTTACACAGTTATTAAGAAGACAAGAATGTTAAATTCTCAGTTGTTTTTAGGTGTAAATTTCAAACCCTTGCGCCCCTAGCCACCGCAGGAGACGCCCCGGGCGTCGGGAGTCGCAAGCCTATTCCCGGCCACTGTAGGCACGGGCTTGCGGACGGCAAGTAATGGGTAGCTCGCCGTCCGATAAGGACCAGGCCCGAGTTTACGGCGCGTAGTGTTCCACGCGCGCCTCAAAAAGATGTCAGCAAAATTGACGGAGCCTGATAGGGCCGATGCCTGTCTGGGTCGCGGATAAATTTGGAAGTGAGTTACCGCGGCCCTGGCACAACCAACTAAAGGAACACGGGTGAGTTTTAGTCAGTAAAAGTCTGACACGCCCTCCCGCTTCGCTCAGAGCGGGAGAAGTCATTGGATGATTTCCCATCCAAAACAAAAGGTGTAAATTTCAAATAAAGTTACTTATCTTACGTAGACTGAATACTGACCCTTTTGTATTAGGTACGTACCTAAGCAAAAAAAAATCTAAATCTATGGGTACGTACAATGCAAATTTATCCAGCCTTAGTGACTGAGTGCAGATAGAACCGTGTACTTACGTGGAGGATTATTATCAAAATCAAAATCATTTTTTTTATTTCACATAGGCCTACATGGACACTTATAAAACGTCGACAAAAGGTGCACGGTTCGGGTTGGTCGTTTCCTATGGAGAAGAACCGGCAAGAAACTCCATGGTTACTCTTTTAAAAATGGTTTGGTTTTACAATTATCATAGAGGGTGTAAGATTTTTCAAAACTCAACCCGACGGAGATCAAACGGGGATTGAATATTGTTTGGGAATGTAATAATAATCTAATAATTCATTTATTTTCAGACACCTTAGGCCATAATATTACATAAGCATTACTTAAAAAATTCTCCATTAGAAATAAAAAGAAAATAATTAAAAATAATAAAAATATTTTTCTTACCACTTGCTCAAAAAAGTGACATTCTATGCCACAAAAAGCGAACATAACAATAGTCATTTTTAATCTGTTAAAAACAGGGAAAGAAAATTGTACTGAATTTCATTCATCCTCTAGGAGGAGAATGTGATTTAAATTTGGAATACTTACCGAAATTTATACTGAACTATTCTGTGTTTACACCATTGAGTTTGTATATAAAGCACTAGCACTCCGCCCGCGACTTCGTTCGCATGATTTCGTATTTTATTCAACTAAATTATGTGCAGTTAGTGAAGGCGAACAAAAATAAGCTATTGTTAAAACAAAATAATAAATGGGATAATAATATAAGGAATCGTAGATATCTACGGTTCAAGTTATGATTTAGAGGACATAGAACCTCCTTCTTTTTGGAAAGTCGGTTAAAAATCTTATTCCTTGGGCAATAATAAATTGCCATCATTAGTTTTTCAGAATTACCCCCAGAAGATGTTTTAGGTGTGTCAACGGTTTTTTGAAGAATCTTACGGCACTAAGACGACCACTTCCTCGATTTGGAACTACAAACACAGTGTTGTTTGACGGAGATATCGGCGAACATACACAAAAAACAATTAAGTGCCAAAAGGCAAATTGCCTATTAGGTACACCTAAAAAGTGAAAAACACTACAAACACTACCGACACTGAAATCCAACTAAAAACACTACAAAGTGAAAAATAACTTTCTTTTTCGAAGTCGGTGTCCATAACGAAAAAAAATTGTACTTACCAAAGACACCGACTTCGAAAAAGAAATTTATTTTTCACTTTGTAGTGTTTTTAGTTGGAAATCTGTAATATTTTTTCTAAAAATGTTTTTATACAAATAAATGTCTCTTTAAAGGTTGAGTTTCCAAAAAACCCTCCTTAGTGCTCCCCTACATCATAAAAAGAAGCTATGTGCAATAAAATACTTCAAAAATCTTGAACACCCTCTAAATGGTATTTTGGGAATAGTTCCGAAAAACTAATAACAACCTAGATTTTTTACAAATTTCAAGTTTATTAACCCAAGATCTTCAACACCCCCCTAATCATCTTTAAGGGGTAGTTTCGAAAAACTAATAATGATATCCTTTATTATTTACTTAGGTTAGTATTTGTCCCAAGTTTCAAGTTAATTCATCCAAGAAATGAGATTTTCCAAACAAACTTTAACATCCCTTAAATCGTCTTTTGGGGGTAGTTCCGAAAAATTAACGTTACCTTTATTATTTTGCCCAAGGAATTAGAATTCATTCCAAAAAATATCTCTCGTTTGCTTTCCTACATCAAAAAAAGAAGCCTTGTGCAATAAAATTCTAGTAGGGAGTAGTTTTGAAAAACTTGTAATGACAACCTTTACTTTAAAAACAATAAAACAATATAAAATATCAGCTGTTAGTATTTATGCCAAGTTTCAAATATTTAAATATATAAAATTTCATGTGCCCAACTTACAAACTGTAGAAATTACATACAAACTTTCAACCCCCTTTTTACCTCCCCTTAGGGGACGAATTACCAAAAACCAATAAATATATTTTTTTTTATGAACCAAAAGCGTGAATCTAAAATTTCACGTGCCCAACTTACAAACTGTAGAAATTACATACAAACTTTCAACCCTCTTTTTACCCCATTAGGGGTGGAATTTTCAAAAACCAATGAATACATTATTTCTTTTTATCAACCAAGAGCGTAATGTAAAACTTCATGTGTCCAATTTACAAACTGTAAAAATTTCATACAAATTTTCAACCCCCTTTTTACCCTCTTGGGGGACGAATTACCAAAAACCAATAAATATATTTTTTTTTTTATGAACCTGAAGCGTAAATCTAAAATTTCACGTGTCCAACTTACAAACTGAAGAAATTACATACAAACTTTCAACCCTCTTTTTACCCCCTTAGGGGTGTAATTTCCATAAACCAACAAATACATTAATTCTTTTTATGAAACAAAAGCGTAAATCTAAAATATCACGTATCCAACTTACAAACTGAAAAATTTCATACAAACTTTCTACCCCCTTTTTACCCCCTTAGGGTTGGAATTTAGAAAAACCAATAAAGACATTAATTATTTTTATCAACCAAGAGCGCAATGTAAAATTTCATGTGTCCAATTTGCAAACTTCATACAAACTTTCAACCCCCTTTTTACCCCCTTAGGGGACGAATATCCAAAAACAAATAAATACATTAATTCTTTTTATCAACCAAGAGCGTAAATCTAAAATTTCACGTGCCCAACTTACAAACTGTAGAAATTACATACAAACTTTCAACCCCCTTTTTACCCCCTTTGGGGTGGAATTTCCAAAAATCCTTTCTTAGTGCTCACTTACGCGACATGAGGAACTTTTCTGCCAAATTTCATTCTTCTAGGCCTAGCGGTTTAGGCTGTGCGTTGATCGATCAGTCAATCAGTCAGTCAGTCAGTCAGTCAGTCAGTTTCTTCTTTTATATATATAGATTATACATCTTTTTTAAAAAGGAATACGCTTTTATTATGCAGTTATGATTATTAAATAAAATTACGAAAACCGACGAGGCAGTATGAGCTTGATGCCTTTGCTTTTCCGACAAAAAAATATTAGTCTAGGAATTTGCCGCGTTTTTGTTTTCTTCAAATACATAAACGTTAATGCTTATCTCATATTATTATTGTGTTAATTTTTTCGCAAATGGTACGAAAAGTAGAGTATTTTCCTCGGTGATAAAGCTGTCTTAGTCTTGGGTGAACTTAAATCCCTCGTTACACTCAGAAACCCTCGCTACGCTCGGGAGTAAACCTCGAGTCCTTCGTTACGCTCGCGATTTAAATCGTCACCCGCGACAGAAGACACTGCTTTATCCCCTTAGTTAATAATCTACTAATTCATTAAAATAAGAAACATCCAAGCTAAAATGTATTAAAAGCAAAATCTATTATAGGAAATAAGAACATGATAATGGGCTAGTATAGTACCTACCCACTTAAAATAATGGTCTGACACAATTGGGATTGCTATATAAGAGGAGAGCTGTGGTGGGCCAGTGGTAGTGGCCGCGACTTACAAGTTGTAGGTCGTGGGTTCGAACCCAGGCAAACGCTTTACTTCGTGTAAATTATTTCATCACCACTGCTCTCAAAACAACTTGAGGAAACCGACATGTCCTAGAATCAAAAATTAGAAGACATAATTATGATACTCACCAACCCGCACAGGGCCCGCGCGGATTACGGCTCGTGCTCTCTCACAGAGAGGAGGCCTGTGTCCCAGCAGTGGGAACATTAAAAGGCTGACGATGATAATAAGAAATTTATTTTCAGACTAGCTTCTACCCGCGGATTCGCCCGCGTGAATAGTGTTTTATCACCCCAAGGGAATACAATGGGAATACTGCACTATATCCTTCCAGGGTCCCTAACTATTTCCATGCCGAATTTCATCTAAATCGGTTCAGTAGATCCAGAGATTACCCCCTACAAACTCACAAACTTTACCTTAGTATAGATTAGTGCTCATAGTCAGTAGTAAAGAAATTGCATTCACACATACAACAGCCATTGTTAGACACCGAAGTACACGAAAACGAAAACTCATTTCACATATTTAAATGACGCTCTATGAGTCGTCATCCAGTGCCTCATCATTGGGCTGTCCAATCTGTCGGCCACAACAACTACCAGATGTCCTAGACAAGTGGCATACTATCATCGATAGCGTGGCGAGAGCGATTGTCAATAAATAATTTAAAAAAAAACAAAAATACATGCTTTAATAGAAAACCAAACTAAAAAGTAGAAAATAATTTTCAATAATTTTAAATTAATAATAGCGTGACAAACAAAATAATATTGTGAAAAAGCGTCGGGTGCTTGATGTCAATTGTTATAATATTTTATTTACAGATTTTGGTAAAAGTAAAGTCATTTTGAAAATATCTTCAAAAGACTCACACTTTTGAATAATAAAATATTGTTTTATTAATCACACTATTCTTAATTTTAATTTATTGAAAATTATTTTCTACTTTCTAGTTTGGTTTTCTCTTAAAGCGTGTTTTTTAGTTTTTTTTATAAACTATTATTTATTTTTACTTTTTAGTTCAATCGATAATCCTGAAGATCCTGGTAAGAGTAATGGGACAAACTATTTTAATTATTGAATTGTCATAAGTCTATGCCAAGTAAGTATTAAGAATTACTTGGCATAGACGGGCGAGAGATAGAGTGAAATGGATGGAAATGGAGAAGGCTTTCACCGTCAGAGCGGTCTTTACAACAAAACACATAGAAATCAATTAATAAGTTATACTAACAAACTTAAATATTTATTTAGAATTGAAATGAATTATTTATTTAGAATTGAATTGATTTATATACTGTGAGTTGATTTTAATTATTTATTCGGAATTTAATTGAATTAATTATTTAAAAAAATGTATAGTTGCATGTTTTTCTATGAAAATTACTGTAACTTATGGAATAAAAGGCTTTTTTATTTTATTTTTATTTTATTTATTTATTACTAACAAACTAGATTAATCAAAATACTAACACAATAGTACATTATGGTACAAGTGTGTTACGTTGGTGATTACCGCTGAGGCGCCATTGAGACCCGAACCGTTAGGTGAGGGTCTTAAGAGAGCCGAGGACGGTAATCATCAATACACACGTGTATCATACGACGTTTTTCAACACACTTGTGAAGAAAATAATACAAAAAAATCATTTCCAACAGTGAAAACGAGTTGTGAAATCTTTTTCGCAATGGCGCGCAAAATTAATCAGTTTTCCTATGCGCGCGCATCTAACATTGGCGATCGGCCATAGACTAAAAATAATGAGTTATCTTTTTTTTGGCTTTTCGCGGTTAGCGTTTTAGCCAGGTACTAAATGGGGTATTTCAAGTTTTCTTTATTACAGACAAAAACAAAAGTTATATTTAAGTGAAAGTTTTATTTATTAAACACGTAAAAGTTGAAATTATTTATTTAAATACGAAGTTGCATGAAATGCGTTGCATTTGTACTATTGAGCACGATCTTTTTATATCGAAACTTTTTTAAGAACAAAGCAACTGAACCAATAAATTAAAAAAAATAACTTTATCTCACTTGTGAATAATAGTAATGAAAAAGTCACAGTTTGATAACAGGTGTCATTATGTGCCTAATTGCGGTGAAATTAGAGCCACTTTATGAGCAAGTGTGTTGAAAACAATATTGTATAGAAATGTAAAACTGTAAGGAATAAATAAAGCTATATTATTATTATTATTGTCATAGGTCCTTGATAACTGTGCAAAGTTTCAAAATAATCCGACGTTTTGAATGGGGTGAAAATCACGTTCAAAGATTCCGTTACATATATACATACATAGCAAGCTAATAAAAGCGTGTTAAAAAAGCAAAATTGTATGCGATTGACAAGCGATATCGAAAAATCACGTGATCAATCTCTTACATTTTGACATTTCGACTATCGGCTTCGCTGACATTCTGTCGCGCACTCGCCACATCAGGGATGCTATGACACGCTAGGAAGTACGTAGACCAATTTATTTTCCCGTTGATAAGTTTTATAGAGACCAATTAATAGATCCAAACCCTGCTATAAACAAGTTTATCAAAATTCGGTCAAGTTGTATAGCAAGACAACATACTGGGACTGGACTTACAAGCTCGCTTTACGCCGGTCCCCTAATAGGGTTATCTAAACTCCTGGTATTGTCCATATCGGAAACTGTCGGCGAGGTTCAAAGACACATGATTGCGATTGGCTTATATTTTAGGCGCTTATAATTATCTTCGTTAAGGTATGTAGGCAGAGAGATAACTTGTAACTGCTTTCAAAGTAGGAAATTGGATATGTGCGAATTTAGATAGGTAAGATTTCTGCCAAAGAAGGCAGGAGACAAAGTTGGATCGCAGCATGTGAGGGAGGCGTTTGTCCAACAGTGGGACAACATAGGCAAAATAAAAACTCTATATCGACTTCATGTACAAAAGGTACAAAGACAGACTTAATAACTTAGGCATTCTCTACCAGTCAACCAATGGTAGTAAAAAGACAACAGAAAGTAAAGAGACAACATGGCAGGTGCACTGTTAAATATTAAAAAAACTAGTTATTAACATACTAAAATAGGTAAAATAAACGTACAAATATATCGAATTTACCTGCCTTCCTACTTATATTAAAGTTATGATTGTCTGAAACGTGGAAATGCCAAAACCTTTGTGCGTTTTACGAATCTAACTGTAGTTGCGTCCGCGACATATCTTCATTTTTACATTACCTCAAAATAGCTGTTCTGTAATTTTTTAACAGGCATTGCAGGTACTAGCTTTCCCCCCAGCATCGCTTGTTCACTATCACTCAGGAACAGTGCAATTTCGTGTCATAAAATGTAGCCTATCATGGCCATCAGCGACGGTGTAACTCTCTATCATTGCAAGAATTCTCGTAATCGAATTAGGACTGCCAGAGATAATGTACATAGCACTTACCTCATTAAAACAAACAAATCATTTTATAGTTCTCGCCAAACTTCTTGGCCCTCCTGAAGTTGGCTACAATGGCTGCGCAGTAGTAAATATCATACAAAAACTGATTCGTGCCTTGCGCATAGGAAAGCCAACTTCAGGGCAGCCAAGAAGTTGGGCGAGCACTATAATATACCTTTTTTATTGGTTTACATGAGTAATCATCATGCGGTTCATATAACATTTTGTGCTGGAAACTACAAAACTTCACGTTAGCCAAGATGAAGAACCTGTTAACTTTTTTTTTCATTCACGATGCATCTTCGCCAATAACCACGCGTCATAAACACGCTATTTAGTTGGCAGCGTGACAGGTCAAAGCAATGTATTCGTGGTGTGACCACCGGGATAGACGTGTGGTCAGCGAAGTCATATTTTATGTGTTACTGTTTAAAGAACAAATTAATGGTGTGACGATTACTCTGCTTATAATAAGGAACACTTTGGTGGAGCAAAGCTACCAAAGGGCCTGAAAATTACACGATGGTGTAACCCAGGGCTTCCCAATCTTGTTTATACTGTGACTCCCTTTACATAGTGTATTTTTTTGCGACGCCCTTGTACATTAACACCTTAAAACTGCCAGACAATGAGACACAGTAGAAAATGTATTGTTTGTTGGTCATCTGACAGTTAAGGTATTAATAGTTCCAAAGTCAGTTATAGAACTGACCGATGGAAAGTTCAAATACTACATCAAACGTATCCTTATTAGAAAAGCATATTATAAAATCAAGGACTACGTTGAAGATAAAAACATTTGGCCTTAGCTCCTTCTGCGCATGCTTCCCTGGTAACTTGTAAACGGCACAAATGTCTCTAACTATTCTCAATCTCATTTTTTCTTTCCTTCTTTTAATTAGACTTTTTACAATGGTTTTCAATCATCTTTATAGCCCTTTGCTAAGAATAGTTACAGCACTGATAACAACATTTGTGCCACATGTTAAATATAGTCTTGTTATACTTATTTTTTTTTTTACCTTTGTATAGATTCTTTTACCGATTGTTTTGTGAATGTGTGAACATTGTAGGCCTTCTAGATGCTAGTTAACATTTGTTAACTTTTTTATAAAATATATAATCTTTTTATTTTATTTTTTTAGTTTCTTACGACTTATTGTCATAAGTCGGGCCTACGTTGTCCCCCCATATCTAAGTACTAATGCTGTAACATGGAAATATTGTAAAAATAAACCATTTTTAAAAGATCCCATGGAGTTTCTTGCCGGTTCTTCTCCATAGGAAACGACCAACACGAACCGTGCACCTTTTTTCGACGTTTTATAAGCCCATAGTGAAATAGGCCTATGTGAAATAAAAAAATTGATTTTGATTTTAAATAACTTGTTTCTTCAAAAATATTGCTTAATAGGAACAAATGAGCTCGCTTTTCTGTGCAAAAGCCAAATCGGAGCTAAACTTTTTCTATGTTACTAATACTCTATAGATTTTGCGTCCGAAATAAAGATATTCTATTCTAAAGTTTTGAAATACTCTCCAATAATTTTCTCAATTGATTTGTAATCTGTACTACGACTTTAATATTGCAATTGCAGAATAGCCAGTTAACATATGTAGAACGACGCCTGTGAGAGAGCACCACGACGCCTCGAGGCGTCGCGGCGCTTAGTTTGGCAACCCCTGGTATAACCTATTGCATAGCTACTCTTGGCAGGAGACAAATTAAGACCATAGTGCATCTCACCTACACATCTCACTGGATACAGAAGCAACAGTTAGTGTATTTATTTAATTGCTGCGTAGAACAGATTTACCATGATCAGCACCATCAGTATTCAATGTGGATTAGACTAGAAGCCGTTCAAGAAAACAGTTCAAGCTTACACCGATGTGTAATTCTAACCACAACACTTTCCAATCTTGTATAACCGCTATAGTTAATTAATTATTTAAAAAACACAAATGAGCACATTACACGTTATACATATTATGCTCAGTGGGTATGCTCGTCACGTGTTCCAACTAATTCGCGTGTCACGGACGGACGGACGAACATATTAATCTTAACACGGCCTCCGGTTAATTGCACGGGGTGCAACGCATTTGTTGCGGTTTTTATAACACCGCTGATTGCTAGCACTCAATATATTTTTTTAGGTAAATTTTTAATGTGGTCGTGTTGTTATCTGGATTAGTTTGGCTGTTGTTAGATAGATTAACATTTTTTTATAAATGATATGACTACAGAACCACTAGCTGATGAGGCGAGCCTTCACGTCGGGACGACTCGGGGAAGCCTACGCTGTGTGCGAAAAATAGCAAAGTTCTTCGGAACGATAGATACACAAATTCGCGTGTAAAATAAAAATTGCTGACATAGTTTCGGCTTGATATAAGTTTATATATAAAGACCTAACTACTACTACTACATACTAATAATCAGGGTGAAAGTAATACAGGGATGAATGGGAACAAAACTTTGATAAGGATTTTTTTTTGATGCCCCTTTATGGTTTCAAACAAAGCGTAGTTTTTTTTTATAATGATTTAATATTTGAAGTACCCACTAAAATGCAGCAAACAACTTTTAAATTACGTGAAAGTCTCTTCAGTTTTGTTTTTATTTACCTTGATTGACGGTACCCACTACTTAGAGGTATTAAATCTGAAATCATGTACCTCTGACTACTTACTTAAAAAATCTTAGAGGATAGTATTTTTGGAAAATTAGATATAATACAAACAGTTACTAGCCATACCAATTTTTTTATTTTGCAGATAGTGTTCACAGATCGAGGAAGAAGAAATTGTTGTTTAGAGGAATGGCAATAATCATATGGGAGTGTACAATCAAATTCAATGCTTTTCTAATATTAACTCAAAGCGGATATTATACCTCACTAACGCTATTTCTAGCATTGTGTGCATCTTCTAAGTCCACCATCTTGATTCGAATGGTCGTCATTATGCATAAAGTGACAGTCGCTATTCCATTGTCTACGGGAACCACAATACGTCATTTCCGCCGCGTTTGTTTTACAACTTGCGTAGGATTTTACAATGATCTGTGTAGGTATTATATGTTCCAGATAATAATAGACTGTATATTTGTCTTTTATTATAGAGGATAGTAAAACTAAATATGGAAGATGCCTTTGCGGCAGTTTGTCCGATGAATTACAACGCGCAATCCAGAAAAGTTTTGTTTCGGAAAATATTTTTATTTTATGTTTAATTTATGTACCAATTTTTCAACCATTGTCTGTATAAAAAAATCAGATTGTTTACATATAAATTGCTGTCCGGCTTTGTAAAATATTCATAAGTAGGTACGATCCGCTTTTTATGCAACAAACAAATAAATACCTTAATGAATCCAGGCACATTTTCAAACTAACACATAAAATCAAACTTCATGTGTGTTGGAATTTTCCTGTAAGTATTTGAACTACAAACTTTGGTACCGATCACGGATGGAATGCGTTTATAAGAAAAGTTTACTTTCGTAGAGCTACAGAGTATCTACGGGAAAAAGTTTCATATATCGCAAAAGCTGTTAACAAAATCAAGCTTGTTTATGTAGATATCTATACCTATTACCCGATATTGAGTTAACTAGGAATTAAGTTATAAGAAGATTAACTTCATAGAATAAAAAAACCCACAAATATAAAGACGTACACAAAAATAACTATCAGCTATTCAATACCAAACAGAACTTTGTAAACACAAACCTTTTAATCACTCATCTTTCAACCGTTAAAGTCTTAATGACGCCACAACAAAACATTAGAAAGAACAACTTAACACCAGACATCTGAATAAATCCCAAATCAACATCCAAATCTCTAAAATGTTTTGTCACCAAATAAAAATAAAACTTGGCTGAATAGAGTTGTGTCTTGTGTCTAAAGCCAAAACTAAAAAAGTTACGAGCTGTCAGTTTGACACCGCCGGCGCCGGGAATCCGATACGGCCGACATGTCAGTAGGCCTAGCCAGTAAATAAATAAATCAATTCATCTAAACGTTGTTTAATTTGAAGGGAAACATCTTTTTGTTACTAATTGCTGATGATTAATAAGTTTGTTTGAGTTCAAGAAATCGATAGCGGCTGAAAAACAAACGGTTGCAGGTGCGTGAATTATTCAACGTTTTTACCTCGTAACCTACGCATGTTTACTGAAATATCTGTTTTTCAATATTTGTCACTGATATGTAAAAGCCAAATCTGTTACTAATTAAACAATAAAACTACAAGTTTCTTTTTCACCGAAAGAAAATCCTTGAAAATTTTACGTTAGTCCACCGTGCACTTTCAAATATTATTTGTATTTGCATGATCTGTCAAGCCCATTCGATTTCTTAATTCGTCAGCCATGTAAGCATTTAAAAATAAATCAGTTGTCTCTAAGGTTGTCTCATTATTTGCAATAGGTGGCTTACAAACTACACTCAAAAAATCAAGTAGCGAAATATTTGCATTTACATACAGATACGACCACTACATACTTCGTACAATACGTTGTACTAGAATATCGACTAAGTATTTAGACATTACTTGGCTGGTTCATTAGCCAGCGATATGTCCGTTAATTTGTTTGAGTTGCAATTAACATGTCGGGTCGACGCCCGGCTTTACATTTTGTTGACTAAGTCTTAGAAAAAAAGTATTATAAAAAGAAAACTTAACGACTGCGTTCATATTTGACAGCTCCTCCGCTTACTGATTCGTTCTTAAGAACAGACCTTAAACAAACATTAACAAACTCAATCTCTGTATCGCGACGTAATAAGGTTGAATTTTGGATTAGGAACTGTTAAATGATGCTTAATTTAAATTTGTCGGTGAGCAATAATCGGTTGGGCAACGTCAATACAAACTATTTAATCCATTGTTACGATAATGTTACAATTAATCAGTTGTGAGCTGTTTATAGTTGTTTGTGTATCACGACTGATGACTGGTTGTGAAATGAAGCCTGTTGCTTAATGTATCATTTAACGAGCATTAGTTGCACTGCATTGACATTGAAAAATGTTATAATGTCAGCTGTAATTTATTTTGCGGATGAACAGCGAAACAACCGAACCGGTCGTGATGCAAAACTACTATTACTACTACAGGTTTGGCAAACGTTTTGAACCTTTTCAGAAATGCTAGGGAATCCTGATCTTGTTCCTTATTTGAAACCGACGAAAAATAAAGAGTACCTAAACGATTTCAGAACCATTGCCAAGTTATATACAAAAGGCGTTGATCAAAGCCTACAACTTCATAAATAATTCTTAGTTCAAGCAAATTAAGCATAAGCTTTTTGACGTACGATAATAACCCGAAAAAATTTTGTTATACTAACTTTGTAACCGTTCCTTTGCAGTCAATATAAAAACCACTACTATTTATTAAAATGTCGATGGCCAGAAGGCAACTGAACCTGTTAGGCTACGTAATGAGGTATTTTAAACAATTTGACACTGAGATTAGAATGCGAACTTATTGAAACGACGGGAATTGCTCATCTTGGGCACTAGCTACAAAGTCATCAGCATCATCATCTTCCTGCCCTTATCCCATGTTACTTGGGGTCAGCGCAACACGTTTTCTTCTTCCATACCGTCCTGTCCCCTATCACACTATCGCTGACTCCCTTTTCTTTCATATCACTTCTCACACAGTCCATCCATCTTTTCTTTGGCCTTCCTCTCCCTCTCCATCCGTCCACATTTATACTCATAACTCTTATAGTAACATGCGTTTCGGCTCTACCTACAAAGTGGCAGAAATAAAAAAATCGGATTATCCACGTGAAATTACGATTGCTCATGCCAATCCACTACATTTTGGATTTCTTGTCAATTCTTACCGCTGATATAATGTCACTTTGTCTAAGGCCTAGGCTCTAGCCGATAGCGCCTCAGTGAATTAAACTAAAAGCAGAGCTTTGTCTGACTCTTTTAGATCACTAATTAACGAATGTATTATAATACTCAAGCGAAAAACATAATTATTGCCAATAATGATGATTTTCGCTGGAGTATTAAAACCTCGTAATAATTTATTTAAAAAAAACTTCACAGACTTCCAAATAAAAGCACTACAAAGTGAAGAATAATTATCTTCTTGGATGTCGGTGTCTTTAGTCAGTGCTTGTATTTGGAAGTCCGTAGTATTTTTTTGTAAAAATATTATTTTTATTTTACACTTTTTAGTTGTACGTAAAAGGCAACTTGCCTTTAGTAAGATACCTATAATGCCAGAATAGATTACCCGAATACCATGAATCTTGAATATAACCGGTGAAATGAGAGTGTACCAAGGTGAACTGTACACATCTGCTTACCCTTTTAGAGTGTACTGGCAGATTCGTTTTCGGGAAATTAAAATGCCTTTTGGCACAGAAATGCTTATATACTTAGTATCAACTACTCAAACTACTTACGTACTTTGAAATTCAAATGGAATTTCGCGTTAGATTTTTTTCTTAGCGCACTTGCAATTCACGCTTATCTCATAAATTCTAATCATCAGTTCTAGTAGATAGCAGGCACAGTTACAACCAGCGGCAATAAATTACATATAAATTACCCACAGTTTTATGCAACTGACATACTTTGATACCATAGACACTAATAAATAATAAGCCATAGACTAGCGAACGTATGACACAACTCCGCGAACTCAAGAAAAGGCGCCGCATACGACCAAATGTGACTGAATTAATATCAGCTTTTAATTAACGACAGTTAAATATGTTTTGCACTTTAATATATGGCCGTCCCACTTAATTACGCAATTATTAGCGTTATTTCATCTAATTAAGTGCTAACTGTACGACGTTTACGAACACTTATCTACCTCGCCAACACAGCCTAAACGTTCCTGCCTCGCAAAAAATATCTTCAATTCAATTTTGCCATATATAAATCCCATAAATAAGTTGACATTTAAAAAACCCGGAAGATTTTGTACGCTTAATTAATTTCTATCGAGTGTTGTCATTCATGAAATTTTATATGGCCATAAAAGTTATCACTGATTAAGTAATTAAAGCATTCTGATGCTATAATTGATCGTTGAGTGTTGCCATTTATTGAGCCGTTGTCTATGAATTGTGGAAGGAATTCGAGGTTAATGAATGCCCGCGGCGAGTGTGCATAGTTACTCTCAAGAGGGGTTGCCATACATGTCGTTAGACGGATAGGGAAGCTTGGAAAAAAATTGTATGGCGGGTTTTGTTCAGTCGGGCACGGGACGGTAAGCAAATTTTGCAGGCTTCTAGAATAGACTGCTGTTCCTAGACATACACTTCTTAGGCTGTTCATCACTCCCAACATATGGATATACTGGACCAGCATCACCATCTCCGTCAACTGGTGTCAGATTATCAGCAGTGCCATGACACTCATGACCAGGCACTGAAGCGTATATCTATACTAGAAGCAGAATTGTGCAAGGCTCATAACACCATTACCTCCATCAACTCGCTGAAAGTCAGCAAAGAGGTTTCTAACACCAGTAACCTGTACAATGAGCTGATGGATGCATCCAAACTGGAGTGTGAGCCGCCCACCATTACCATAGACCTTACAGGGGATGATGCCATTGCTAAATGTCCAATTATAAGTAGTCATAATAAAATTAAGAAATATATTAAAATCAATAAAAGTATTAAGAAATATAGGAAACTTATAAAAACTCATAGTGTTTGCAAATATAATGTTAACCTTAGGAAAGATTTAAGAAACTTAAAAAACCAATTAAATATATGTGATAGTAAATTAGAAACTAGTACACAAATGTATGATGTTGAAATTCAGAACCTTGAAAGGGAATTATTGAGTAGGGAAAATACACTTAAGGAAATATTTTGTAAATATGAATGTAGTCAACAGATGTTGAGTGAACGCATGCAGGAGGCCTGTGAGTTGGTGGACCTGGTGAAGTATAATGCAGAGAGGTGTGAATCATTGACTAACAACCTCACCTGTAGTTGTGCTGCCGCTCTGCCACCTCTCATGTCACAACATGTTGCTACTACAACTTTACCCATTGATCATTCTGCAACAACTTTGAACCCCACCAAAAGTAATGTCTTAGTATTTTCTGATAGATTAGGAACAGGTTTTGGATCTTTGTTAAATAACCGTTCTAAACATACAATAGTGAACCATTGTTATCATAAACTGCAATTTAATGAGCTTATCCATAAAATTCAACAGACACAATTGAATGAGCAAACTACCGTAGTACTTCTTATTGGAAATAGCCTTAGTATAACAAAAAGGGACATAGTTAATGGTATTGACACCCTACTTAAGTTAAGATTAGGCAAATTAATATTATGTGCATTGCCCTATTCTGGCAAGTTACTTGTTCATGAAAATGAATACATTTCTAGTTTGAATAACCTGATGCATATATTATCTTGTCGTCATAGTGACCGTTTATTGTTTTTTGACACCAACAATTTTGTTAGTGATTTTGTTTTGATTGGGAACCATATGTTTCTTCCCAAAAATAGTCGACATTTATTAGCTACATTGTTAGCTTTTAATATACACGCAGTTATTGATAATTTAACTGAGACTAGGTTTAGTGATTTAACAGTATTATCCAGTTTTTCTGATAATACTTTAAACAATGATTTTTTAAACGATTAGAGCCGACAAAAGAGAAGTCGAATAGTAATATTTTACTATATCATCAAAATATAAATCGCTTCTCCGGCAAAATTTTAGACGTGGAATTGTTAGTAGATAAATACCACATGGATATCTTATGTTTTTGTGAAACTTGGTTAAAACCAGATAGGATGTTGTTTAATGTAAATAATTTCTCAGTTGCCAGCGCGTACAACAGATCCACAGTGGGTGGTGGTACCCTGATACTTTGTAATAGTCATTTAAAATATAAGGAAAGGAAGGATATCACTGCTTACTCTGTTGATCGCTTGTGTGAGGTAGCATGTGCAGAGGTCGAGGGGCATACTGTCTTGTGCGTTTACAGACCACCAGCATCAAACTTGTCATTGTTTTTGATTACAATGGAAGAATTATTAAGTAAACTTTTCAGAGATAATAAATTAGTTTTTGTTTGTGGTGACTTAAATATAGATCTGTTAGTCAACTCGCCTGAAAAATGTAAGCTCATTTCATTATTTAAATCATTTAACCTAAAATATTTATTTAATGAACCAACAAGAATAACAGCGACTTCAGCTTCTTGCATAGATAATGTATTCACTAATTGTAAAGTAAAAGATTCGTTTTTAATTAGTGGCGTTAGGTCAGACCATACTGGTCAACTAGTATCTTTTGAGTCAAATAAAAAAAATAACCTAGCTAAATCAATTCGATTAAGACCACTTACTAAAAATAAATTAATCTCTTTTAATAATAATGTTTTTAGCAACCTTTGTAACGCCAGTTTTGATTCAAACGACCCCAATATAAATTACGGCAAGTTGTTTTCAACAGTTTGCCAAGAATTCAATAAAACGTGTCCTGTAAAAACAGTTAAAGTCAACAATTCCAAATCGAAATTTAGTGAATGGGCCACTGTGGGCATAAGAAAAAGCCGAGATATCTTATATAATTTATATTACGAAAAATCTTTGACTTCCGATCAAGTTTTTCACACTTATGTTAGAAACTATTCCAAAATATTCAAAAGAGTCTGCGCTCAAGCAAAATCTCAAATAATAATTAACAAAATTGGTGCTTCTAATAATAAAATAAAAACTGTGTGGCAATTAATTAATAGAGAAACTGGAAAGATACAACAACGCGATCAGAATGAGTTGTCTTTGAAAATAACTAATCAAACCATTTCTGATAGGCAAGAAGTCGCTGAGACATTAGAAAATTTCTTTACCAACATTCCGTTAGAGGTTACGAAGTCTCTTCCTTCCTCATCTAAATTAGCTGAAGCTCTTCTTAAAGAAAACTTTACTGAAGACATACCAATCTTTAAATTTAAACCAATATGTATTGATACAATTAAAAACGCGTTCAAAAGTCTCAATATAAAGAATACTGAAGACTTGTGGGGGATATCCGTTAGGGTTCTTGGAGATATTATTGACTCAATTGCTCCTATCCTAACAGGCATATTCAATCAATGTTTGGACAGCGGCACTTTTCCTGACTTAATGAAACACAGTAAAGTAGTACCAATTTTCAAATCAGGCTGTAAGAGTGATCCTTCTAATTATAGACCTATATCCGTGCTTCCAGCATTGAGTAAAATCTATGAAAAAATCATGCTGGAACAGATGTTGTCTCACTTCAATTCAAATGGGATCCTGCATAGTCAACAGTTTGGTTTCACAAAAGGTAGGTCGACAACGGACGCGGGAGTAAAACTCATCAGCCACATCTTGGAGGCTTGGGAGAGGTCCCAGGATGCCATTGGCATTTTCTGTGATCTCTCAAAGGCTTTCGACTGCGTCGACCACAACACACTGATCTGTAAATTACATCACTACGGAATTCGTGGAAAATCTGCTGATCTCGTGCTTTCCTATTTATCAAACAGACAGCAAAAAGTAAATGTTAATGGGGCGACGTCCTCCGGGTCTCTAGTCAAGATGGGCGTGCCCCAAGGTTCAATTCTCGGCCCTTTCCTTTTTCTTGTTTACATTAATGATCTCCCTTTTATGATGGCCAAATTATCGGATATAATTCTATTTGCTGATGATACTTCGCTAATTTTTAAAATAGATAGGCAAGATACGGATGTTTTAAATGTCAACGAAAGTCTAATTGTTCTCTCAAAATGGTTCGCAGCTAACAATCTTTTACTGAATGCGAAAAAAACAAAATGTCTAAAGTTCTCTTTACCAAATGTACCACAACATGACCTAAACTTAAATCTTGACGGCAAAAATCTTGAAGTTATAACGGAAACTGTATTCTTGGGGATTACTATCGATTCAAAATTGCAGTGGGGCGCGCACATTAGAACTCTTTCGGGTAGGTTAAGTTCGGCTGCATATGCAGTAAGGAAAATAAGGCAGCTAACCGATGTAGCTACAGCTAGGTTAGTATACTATGCTTATTTCCACAGTATTATGTCTTATGGCATTCTGCTGTGGGGATCAGCAGCAGACGTTGACTCAATTTTCATCCTACAAAAGAGGGCAATCCGCGCAATCTATAAAATGGGTCCTCGCGAGTCCCTCAGAGAAAAATTTAAAGAGATCGATATACTGACTCTACCTTCACTTTATATTTTGGAATGTATTTTGTATGTCCGTAAAAATCGGGGGCTGTTCAAAACTAGAAGCGACTTCCATAATTTAAATACACGCAGTAAGCACGAAATTGTAATACCCAAATTCAGATTAACGAAAACTAGCAAGTCTTTTCTTATAAACAGTATACGCTTTTATAACAAGTTGCCAAAGTCAGTTATAGAACTGACCGATGGAAGGTTCAAAAACTACATCAAACGTATCCTTATTAAAAAAGCATATTATAAAATCAAGGACTACGTTGAAGATAAAAACATTTGGCCTTAGCTCCTTCTGCGCATGCAGCTTCCCTGGTAACTTGTAAACGGCACAAATATGTGGATGTCTCTAACTATTCTCAATCTCATTTTTCTTTCCTTCTTTTAATTAGACTTTTTACAATGGTTTTCAAACATCTTTATAGCCCTTTGCTAAGAATAGTTACAGCACTGATAACAAAATTTGTGCCACATGTTAAATTTAGTCTTGTTATACTTATTTTTATTTACAATGTATAGATTCTTTTACCGATTGTTTTGTGAATGTGTGAACATTGTAGGCCTTCTAGATGCTAGTTAACATTTGTTAACTTTTTTATAAAATATATAGTTAATCCTTTTATTTTATTTTTTTAGTTTCTTAAGACTTATTGTCATAAGTCAGGCCTATGTTGTCCCCCCATGTCTAAGTACTAATGCTGTAACATGGAAATATTGTAAAACCAAACCATTTTTAAAAGAGTAACCATGGAGTTTCTTGCCGGTTCTTCTCCATAGGAAACAACCAACCCGAACCGTGCACCTTTTGTCGACGTTTTATAAGTGCCCATGTAGGCCTATGTGAAATAAAAATATTGATTTTGATTTTGATTTTGATAAAAAAAACAGGTCTATGGTGTATTTCTAAGAGCGAGGTGCCTTCTTGGTCAATTAAGAAGACTAGAGTCCATAACACTGCATACATTGTTAGGACTTGTTGTTGTTCCTTGGCAGTCATCATCATGATTTTAGTCGAAAGACGTCCACTGCTGGATATAGGCCTCCCCCAAGCGTCGCCACACTGATCGGTTCTGTGCGTTTCGCATCCAAAGTTAGTTAGAGTGACCCTATTAAATAAACCTCAACAAGCAAGCAGTAATTTCGCTCTCTAGAAACTGCTTTACATCTGGTTTTTTTATTTTATTTGTCTTGTTATATGGACCGAAGTCAAAAATTTAGGGAACATTATATTTATATTCCAAAAGCTTCGGTTTTCCCGCGTAGGGAACTCTAAAAAATTATAAAAATAATATGAAACTGATATAAGGTGTAATATTCCGTGTCCTCTGGATACTTCTTATTAAAATAAGATTTTGCTGATAAACGTGGTCTTTCCATTAAGTGAGTGGACTTAACGAAGTTTGTCATGAGACATGTGTCGCTTAAAGGTTAAATATCTTTACCATATCTAGAGAACAATATCTATAGCCGAGACCGACCGTCTGTCCGTAAGACATTAGTTAAAATTAAATTACTTAGGCCTAAATTCTCTTCAGACAAATTGACTTGAAAATATATCTAAATAGTAACTGCAATAGTTTTTCTACATTATTGCATAACCTTTCAAATTTGACAAAAAGTTTAATCTTATATATTTTCTAATTTAAGTATATTTAATAACTGTCTTAAGTGTCATTTTATGCACTTAAATAATGACTAACACAAGGATTGCTGCAGAAAAATAAAAAGCCGATGCCAGGCGCGTAGATACAAATAGTGGGCTGCACCTGCGTTTTGTCCTTCAGAACATTCAATTACAGAGAAATACCCGGCGCACTATAATATAAAGTTAATTAGCAACTATATAAATTGAGTCGCTCGTAACGAATTACTAAAAATTACACATTATTAATCTATGGTATGATATGCTAACCTTTTTGTTGGGTGCGTTCGTTTTCCCGCTAAAAACGTTTGTAATTCAAATCAATTTAAATTAGGAATACGGAGTCCATTAGAAGATTTTTTTTTTAGATTGCCCTCTCGCATAAAAGTTGGCATCGAAAGGTAATTGATATAACTCTGGCGATTAACGACTTTTGCACGGTCGAATGGACAAGCTCTCTATTCAAACATGAAACTTAAACTGCCACGATGTAAGAAATAGGTGCTCCACTGCACACTAAGTGTAACTTTTTGTCATCATTATGGGACAATGAAGAAGCTTTTGCCCTATTATTTGGTATTCTGTGTAATTATTACCACAAGGTAAAATATCAAATGTAGATACAAGTCCACACACCATCAACGGACTTATGCTATGCGGTATGCATTATTGAAATTATTTTCTAACTTCAAAGGTATAAGATGTTTGTCAGCTTTAGACAAATCGTTGGCCTTCTGCTTTCTTAATAATAAAGGAAAACTCTTTGTCGATGCTTTTTAAAGTCGTCAGAGTGTGTAAGTAAAAGGTTATATCGGTGATAAAAATAATACAAAGATGAATTGTTTACGAATATAATTTTATTAACAATTTTAATTTAATGACTGTAATGTAAGTCGATATCATATTTACAATTTGCATTTTTGTTTATTCATATAATACATTTATACAAAGTTCTCTCGTTGAGTCTACCGCTAACTAGCCTATCGCTTCCCGCGTGTCGTTTGCGCGGGTAATTTACAAAAAAATACAACCGTAAAATGTTGCAAGTTGAAAAATGTAAAAACGGTTTTTTCGATATACGGGTAGTGTAGAAATGCTGTAAGAGAGTTGTTACACAAAATTACATTAATTATAAGTTAATAGAATACATTTGTCTTGGGTGTCATGGTTATAAATACTTTAGGTATGCCTACACTTTATATCCGAATTTATTACTTAATTTAAAAAGTATTTTTCCACGCCAATAACAGAAAATTCGTCCAACTATCCAATCACAGAAAAAAATATTTACATTATAATATAATACAATACGTGATAATTTCATATGGATGAAAATCTTCGCGTCAAAGAACAAATGGACCTGAACAATACGTATTTACAAAATAATAGCGTAATAATTTAACACACAGGCTTTTAAGCCGTTAATTGAGGAATTTAGCAAAGTTATAGGAAAACAAGCTCCACGAAGCTATCCAAAACCATATGATAATGTATTTTACGGCGAAGACAGATGCGTTTAAGCGGTAATCGGCTGGACTATGAATTGTTTCGAATATTTGTGACTGTTTTATCGCTTACCTAATTTGTTACCAGTAGGTAATACAAATGACTTGCCCATAGCAGTGGTGTCTCATCCCATACAAAGAAACTGTCTCGACATACTGTACTGATTATACTGATTATTTTTTGTACATCGATCGCGTTCGGTTCCGTTCCACGGATATAGATGGTGATGTATCTATTGCCGTGGAACGGAACCGAACGCGATAGATTTACAAAAAAAATCGGTATAATCTGATGAAAAACGCTAGTTACGGGGGCACGGTTTCTTTATATGTGATGAGACATGTATGTATGTATGCTAGTATTATATTATCTGTGCCCATAGTCAACCTTGCACCGTAAAAACTTTAAAATCGACCCTTTAAGTTTGGGATGATGAAAAAGAAGCATTCTGACACGACAAAACTGTAATCTTATAAAATACAAAATTTAAATACTTAATATCGATAGATTTTTTGCAAAACGGTGAACAATAACTTTTCCATGTTCACCTTCATAAAAAAAACACAATCAATTATTTTACTTTGTCAATCCATCTGCGGTCTAAACTCATAATTATTTGCCATCTCTTCAAAATTTCAAATCCATTGTTAGTGAAAACAGTCCAGTAACACTCCGTCCAGTTCTATTCTATTTTCAAATCCATATTGACCATAACCCTTACTTTTTTTATTCTAGATTTAAAATCAGGTCGCGCTAAATAAATCAGTATTCGATTACAAGTGAACGTGACTGTAGTTACATTCCTTTGCCCGTTTAGCATAGATACGATGTAGAACAAAGGCTTGATTGACACTATGACAGCTCAACAATGCCTAAGTGCAATTAATGTGCCACGATTTTATTGCAACATTCTCTTTAACGATAACTAGATACCTAACTTATTCTTGTGAGGTCGATTAGACAGTTTTGATTTTTGAATTAGCTACGCCACTTATCTTTAAAGAAAGAAATTCAGACAACGGTAGGCTTAAATTTTTTTTTAAGTGTTGATGGCACCTGGCTCAAAATGACTCATCAATTGTCTAGAGTCTAATCCGACTGCCAATTTTGATGGCTTTTGTAGCAAACAAAAAACTTTATCTCACATATTTAAGATACGTAGTTAGTTAAAATAATTTTTGGGTGCAACTAGAAAGAGTTAGAAACTACATTTTCTATACCGATAGTAGATAGGATAGAAATAATTATGTTAGGATGATTCAAGGTCTTGTCTCTTTTTATTATAACCTAATACAAAAGAAAATATGTTTTAATTTAGCTTAGATTTTTGTCAAAGCTGTCCAAAATTAACTTTAGTAATTACTCCATATTTCTTCTTTTGAAATGTTCAACATAAATCAATGATTTTTTTCCTTTTACAAATAATAATAATATTCTGATTGAAATAAATTATTTCCTTTGAAGAGAAAGATTGTTCGTGAATTAGATACGCCAATTCCACCAAAAACGAAAGGTTTTAATTTCTTACACCCGTTCATAGTGCCCAAGTTACAGAATATCAATCATATCGTCTAAAGATTTATTACCGATATTATAACACCGACTGACATGTGAATGCAACAAATGATGGATTAAGGACCGCGGACATAATAGAGACAGGTTCGATCGATACTTGATTATTTAAAAAATGTTAAAACAAAGGAATATTCAAGGAGGTATCTTTTGATTAATAGCCGATTTCTGAATAAACTGTCGCGACACCTAAATCTGGTGTTTGTCTATTGCTTTAATAATTATTTTTGCTAAATTTGCAGATTTCGACAAACTGTCAAATTAATATGCACAATTAATAAACCGGAGACAGAACAACAGACAATGACAGAAAATGTTTGTTATAAGTACCAGTAAAACTGAAAGAGGCAATTTGTGACACAAAATAACGGGCAACACCGCCTTTGTACAAAGTTTTTTACTTGTGCATAAGGTTTTTATAAATTAATAAAGATCTTGAAAACAAGAGTTTAAAATCCAGCTAAAACTCTTATATTGTTAAATTAGAGATGGTGAAGATAGAACGAGTTTTCTATGAAAAAAGGTTCCAAAACATCCATAATGTTTAATAGCAAGCTTAAATCCATGTAAAACGAAATCAAAACTATTCTTTCTTTCTAACTATAACCCCAAAAGCATTTCGTCATGTAGAAGCTATCATGTCATTTAGATATAACAACCAAATGATGGACTTCATTTTTGCATACAAAAAATTGTAAACTGTATTTTTTGTTACATTTTTTTGTCTATGTTTAAAAACTGTATTTGATAATAAATTAAATAGATAATGAAAACATTTATTGATCCCTGTAAAACATAGTCAAGGTATTTTTTCATAAAACTTTGAACCCCAATAAAATAGAAAATATAGTTGAACAATTTTTTTTGAAACTAATAGGCAGTGTATACGAGTAAGTATCAAAAAGTTTCAAATGTATATCCACTAGGCACAAAAACCTTACCAGAACCAATTTGGATATTAAGAAACAAAAAGAAAAAAGGTTGGAGGATGGGCGATTTAGCACGGTTGCTTTTATAAATCAATGAGCAATTTATAGAACGTGATAGAAAATCGGCTACTATTTGCTTCTTATGTAAATTAAACAAAAATACCTATAATGGGACCTAAAATTAGCAAATAATACGTAATCCAAGGTTGCCTTTTTAGTTTTTCCGAAACATAAATATATATACCTATAAGATATTATGCAATGACAATTTATTCCTTTTGAACATTTTAATGATTAAAACATTTTTTTAAAGCTTAATTAATTAAAGAACTTGAAACTGACTTTTAAAGATCCTTGAATAGAATATTGGTTCCAATATTCCCAATTTCAAAAAAAACAAAATATCTTTGCCCAAAATAATAAAAGGAAAAAAATTAACCTATTTAAAAATCTTGATCCTTGGAATTAATATTAGTTAGTAAATTCAACGATTTCCTTTTTATTTTACGGTTTACTTTTAATTGCTAAGACAAATGCACTAAGTACTGCTGTCGTACTTAGGCCTATATCTTTCAAAAGATTTGTTTACTTAAGATAGTAAAGAACTTCTCCTACAGCATTTCTATTAACTTATAAACAAAAGATTGCGGCCTATACATAATAAATAATTTATGATATATATATTTAATTATAATTATACGAAACAACATCATTTCACAACGGGGAGTCGCGGAGTGATCGTGCTCAGGTACGAACCTTCAATCATAGCGTTATTTTACATCTACATGAACGTAATTATCTACATCTTTATATTTACTATAACATACAACTAAAAGCTGATATGATAAATAAAATCTATATTTACTGGTAAAAATAGTTAGGATGTATAAATATTTAGATAAGTAAATGCTTCTCACGGAAACGCATCCATATCTACCGCAGCCGCGCGAAGAATCAAATAAATTAGCTAACGTTCGGATTGGAAGTATAGACACGAAATTATACGTAAAATTAACCCTGTCAAACCTTAACAACGAGTAACTTATCAGTGCAGTCGAGTTACAGCTACTAGTCGGAGGCTTAGGCCTGGTACATACCTGAGATACGCCAATACGGATACTTCGAGCACTCGCTTACACTTTAACGATACAAATACGCCCTAATAACTGGTTTACAATGCCTGAACATCACATACATCACGGATCTGCGCTCTAACTAAGATAATAGATAACTGTGGTCTATATTGCATCGTCAGTCACTGAGCGTCCACGCCCGACGGCGCCGCTATTTAACACTATAGTCTGTAACTTTATTCTTCGTCCACGTTGATCTCCGAGTCCACGGAATCCTCGTCGTACGTGGAGGAGGAGGCGAAGCCCTGGCCGAGCAGTGCCGAGCGGTTTTTGGCGGCGGCGGCTCTGTCTCTCTGCCGCCGGTTCTTGAACCAGTTGCCGACCTGCGTCGGTGTCAGGCCTGTCGCAGCTGCCAGCTCGCGCTTCTTGGTCGGGTTTGGGTAGGGGTCCTGCAGATACCACTCTCGAAGCAGTGATCGCGTGCGCTCTTTGAAACAGTGCGTTTTTTGCTCTCCATCCCAGATGGTTCGGGGCAGTGGGAACTTCTTGCGGACACGGTACTTGTCGACGGGCCCGAGCGGTCGTCCACGTAGCCGCTCAGCTTCTTGATAGTGGGCCTCGAGCCATAAAGCCTGCAGCTTTGCGTGGCTTGAACGTTGAAACCGGTGACGTTCCAGGATCGCATAAAGTTCACGATGTCTGCCAGCATGGAAGGCGACCACAGCTCGCGCTCGCAGTACAGCTTCACAACGTTCCAGCTCAGCAACATTGGGGTGGGCCACCGGCAGTGACCAGAGGAATCGCGCCAGCCGCTCCACGTCGCCACTCTCCTCGAGCGTCTCACACACGGTAGCAACTTGTGCGGCGCTGAAGGAGAGGGTGGGCAGCGGCAGCAGAGGTGTAGGCGCCGCCAGTTCCACGCTGAGCTGCTGAGGAGCCGGTTCCGCACAAGCAGCAGGCTCAGCCGCGCGCTCGGGCGCGGCGGGCCCGCGGTGCGCTTCCAGGATGCGCGCGTGCAGCGCCGCCGTCGCGGCCTCGTCCCACGAGCCGCGCATCGGAGCGAGTGTGCGCGCCGCGGCCGAGCAGCCCGAGTCGCGCCCGGCAGGGGCGGGCCGGCCGTGCTCCGCGATTGGCTATCGCTTACGGCTCGGGCGGCGCGCGGGCCAATCGCGCGCCTTGCCGCCCGGGGGGGCCGGATAGCTTTCAACCGCGGCGCGGCGCGTATCCGGCGGGCGCGTTTAACTGTGGCGGCGGGGCGCGCGCCCCCCGCGCCGCCATGATCCGTCACGCACACCGCCGCGCCGCCAGCGCTCGGACCGCGCCTCGTGATCCGCGCTCGCCGCTCGCCCACCACCTCTATCGATTACCTGCAAACCTGCAATTAATAGCCTCCATACAACAATCCGGGTGGATTACATGCTAGTGTTTGTCCTGTGTGTCGCGCCTGATCGATAAAATAATAATTTAGCGCGTAATTTGCATACTTATCTGCCCATAAATCATGGCAAGGACACGGATGATAAATCACTGCTGTTACATAAAGGCTTCAACGACACATCATTGGGCACAATGATTTCACGACACCCTTACAATTAGGTATTTGTCAGAGCTCGTTAGTTAGGTAGATTTTGTTTCGACATAACAAACATTATTTTAATATTTCTTGCTATGTAGGGACAGCAATCTTTAGAGCTATTTTATCGCTTTCCTTTTAATGGGGTTTTTGCCGCCTAAATTTGGTCATAATTTCTTACACCTCTTTTTCGAATAAAAAAGTATTCGATAAATATCTACAAATAAAAAAGTAGAAAATTCGCATGAAAGATGAACTGAAAAATGTTTACTGCTGCTCTCATTTTTGCCACAAACAAAATCCTGCATCAAGTATCAAGGCGACTTGGTCGCAGTCGAGTCGAGCGAGATTTCAGCGTGAAAGCCTTCCGAGTGTATTAAGTTATTGAACGGCAAACCACACCCCACTGTAACGGTACACAGGTGCCTCCCACCCTTTCACCCCCACTCGCCCAACCCCAGCGCTGGAGAGGGCTAGCCCACGCACATTACGTATTGTCATCATGTCGCCTTTTTATCTACCACTATTAATATTATTCTGATTTTTTTCTGTTTTGTTTTCGCTTGTTATTTTTGCGGCGTGTGCAGAAGTTGTGGTTGAAGTGCCCACTTATGAGAGATGACACGAGGCATTGACATCTATCAATAGAATTTTAATATAGACACCATCACGAAAAAAATACACAACTGTGAGAGCTGGGCTTTGTTACTCCTTAACAAAATAGTCTACAATAGGCATCTAAATTGAGTAGCACAAAATCGCTACCTAACGTATTTTATAAAAGATTTTATACATGGCCCTTATTTTTTTAAATTCTCTGAGGTTTTGCAACTGCTTAGCAGATTCTAAATTCAAATACACAAAAAAAATGAATATGGAATGTGCCAGATAGCAATCGCCAAAGAGTGTCGATAATTGTCTATGGGTGATGTAATATTACCATGGTTTGCCTACATTAAAAAGTTACGACTTCTGTCTCGTACGAATCCTAGCTGTAACGCTGTATCTTTTATGTGTGTAGTTCGTATGTTTGTACGCTTTGTAGATGTCGAGTTCCGTCGGCGACTGCTCGGTGACGTTTAAATACTGGTAAGTGTTGATTATAAACTTGCTAATGTATAGGATCTCTTTTTAGTAGTGTTCATAATACTTTGTACTAATACACTATGTATTTTAGACAGTTGGTTGATTTTAGAAATAAGTGCGTTGATTTATATGTGAGTTTTAACACAATGAATTGTTACTTATCATTTTATATTTGTTTTATCATAGACAAAATAAGCAACTAGTTATTTATTTCACTGCACTTCTCGGTAGCATCACTAGAACTGTTTAAACTCAAAGTATTTAATTTCAACTCGACTTTTAAACTGTCAAGGCCCAAGGAGTTGGTATGTCAGAAAATTAAGCCGTTCCAGAACTACAGGCCGCTCATAGCTTTTCTACATTTTTAACCGACTTTACAAAAAAGGAGGAGGTTCTCAATTCGACTGTATTTTTTTTTTTTTTTTATATGTTTGTTACCTCAGAACTTGTTACTGGGTGAACCGATTTTGATGATTCTTTTTTTAATTGAAACCTGGTGCATGTCATGTGGTCCCATTAAAATTGGTCAAGATCTGATGAAGAACTTCGGAGATATACATCAGAACTCTTCAATAAATGACAGCAGATCACTCGTGATAGCTGCAATCGGATGTCTGTTTATTGATTACATCATTTCATAACATAACATTACACTAGCACGCTTTAAAGGGGTACGCAGGTGTCAACAGTTCACCCTGGTATACTCTAAATCCACCGTTTTTGTTTAAGTTTCATGTTTCTGTTAATCTATTCTGGCTTCACTTTGGAGAATTGGTCCGTTATGTACACACAACTAAAAAGTGAAAAATAAAAAACTTTTCAACAAAAAATACAACCGTCTTCCAAATAAAAACACTACAAAGTGAAAAATAACTTCAATTTCGGAAGTCGGTGTCAAAAAACGAAGATCCCAAAACAGGAACACCGACTTCCGAAATTGAAGTTATTTTTCACTTTGTAGTGTTTTTATTTGGAAGTCGGTTGTATTTTTTGTTGAAAAGTTTTTTCTGGCAACACAAGAAGACCAAGGTGTCTCACCTAACGTCTTCTGTTGATATGCTTTCAAAATAATTATCATCCCACCTATTTAAAACTCATATCATGAGAGTTCTATTTTCGCAGTTACACGAAAGTATTGGGGTCATAATATAGCAGCGCGTCCGGTGTGCCGCCGCACTGTCTTGGCCGGCAGATGGCAGCGGTCACCGATATCTGTGCCCATCGCATTTTTTTTTATTTATCATCTGTTTGGTTAGCCTCTCGGCATAAGAAAAACGCAAATGGATCAGCTGTTTATGGCCCTGCACTATTTTTATAGGTGGCCTTTCAAGAGTAAAACTGAATGGTTCCTGAAATATTTAGGTAGTCAAATTAAAATCAAATTAAAATATTTTTATTTTAACTAAACCTTATAAAGGTAATTTTTAATTAATTTAAAAATATGAATCTAGTTGCACATTCGCAAGCTTCAGTAAGTCTCTATGGAAAGGAATGTGCAAGGAACTCCACGGACACTCCTTTCCATCAGTTTTGATTACGATTAATTGGTTACATCATTCATGTTGAAAAAATACATATATGTGCAAACGATGTAAAAAGACGCGCACGTAAAAGCGTCTAGAGTAAAACAAACAATTCAAAAATACAATTAGTACGTTATTAAAAACAGGCCGAGGCAGCTCAGTTATGAACAATCGCAACTGATGGCGCCCGTTCACGAACATGACGTATGGATTGGCACCACTCAGCTCAACCATCATGA
Source organism: Orthosia cruda (assembly GCA_964057195.1). Classification (NCBI taxonomy): domain Eukaryota; kingdom Metazoa; phylum Arthropoda; class Insecta; order Lepidoptera; family Noctuidae; genus Orthosia; species Orthosia cruda. Next base: position 39,709,591 of record OZ059836.1, read on the forward strand.
AATGAACGGAATGATCCAACACATGTTCCACCATCAGAGACACACACACACTTTAAAGAGAGCATGACACACTCAACTGCCAGGGCATACACAATTCAACGAATGACATATAGGAACAGTAAATGATGGATACCAATCCGCAGATATTTTAGGTTTTTCCTTTAGACCAATCGAATAGATAGGAAATGCTCACCGCGATTACAAGTTTACAACACTGCTAATTGCAGAATAATCAAATTGATTTTAGAGTACAAGGTGTTATTATCATGTAGGAACCAACCGAGAAAATATGTCCAAACACTTGCTTTTTATGGTGCTTAAGACTTACTGATTTTGGTATTAGTAGAAAAAACATTTTGGTGGTATGGGCGGCTGAAAGAATCGTATACATTGAACCTACAGGGCTGAACAAGATCGGGTGTCTATATCCTTTTTTTCCTTGTTAATAAAGAATAAAAAACAGACACGTTTTGTTTTTATACTCCGGCCTTGTTCAGCCCTGTAGGTCCAAATACAGTCATTAGTGACAATATGCACACCTCTGCTGACCCTTCGAAGCGCCAACCGTGGCGAAAGGTAATATTATTGCGTACAAATAATTTTAATTTATTTTCTACTAATGGCCTGAGAAGTGGTTCTTATAGTTTTTGCAATAATTTATCGTAATGACCATTTTTGGTGCTGCTATGCAAATCTACAACTGCAGAGGGCGTAACTGCCATTGAGCTGAATTTACCACGTAATTGCTTGTGGACAAAAATTTATAAAATGAGGAAATGGTGTCTTTGAAGACTTGCTGTATCTGGCTACGAATACTAAGATAACACCATTAATGAAAAATGTCTAAAGACACCACTTTTAAAACGGCTTTTCAAAAAGAAGGAGGTTCTATTTTTGCATGTTCACCGATATCTCCGTCAATTGAGGACCGATTTTGAAAATTCGTTTTTCGTTTGATAGAGCATATGTTCCCAAATTTGTATAATTTTTATTGGTGAAGATCTGATAAAGAACTTCGGAGATATACACCAGAACTCTTCAATAAATAATGGCAAATCTCTCGGGATTGCTGCAATCGCATGTCTTAAACAGACGTTATACCATTTCATAACATAACATCACGCCAGTACGTTCTAAAGGGGTATGCAGATGTGTACATTTCACCTTGGTACACTCTCATTTCACCGGTTATGTTCAAGTTTCATGGTGTTCGGGTAATCGATTCTGGCATTATACGTACCTTACTAAAGCATGTTGCCTATTAGGTACAGCTAAAATGTGAAAAATAAAAAAACATTTTTACAAAAAAATACCTTAACTTTTTTATTTATCACTTTTTTTAGATTCAAGAGAAAATATAAATTCAAATGACTAAGCGGTTTTGTCTATAGATAGCCGGCACATGATATTATAAATAACCTATATCTTTGCATAACTACAAACAAAATAAGATTCTCAGTAAACATCTTATCAAAAAAATATCAACTTGGGATATTTTTTTTTAAGAAAACACGTCAAAGGGCTATTGTAGCCCGGTGTATGGCCAGTAGGCCAACGTGTAATACCTACCTAGACAAATTAACATTATATCGACATTTACGACAGTTGAAATAAAATGTTTACCTGACATGGGAGCGCATGTAAATCCCATTAATTTTTTATTTTAAGAAAATCGTTATAATAGAATGTCACTCTGTTTGTTTAGCTAGAGGCTCTATTGCAATTTGGGTAATGCAAAGTTTTTAATAAATCCTCTTCCCTTCACAATAACCATAGCAAGAGCAACACGTAATACAGACAACAGTTAATTCGCCAACAATTTGCATTTTTGTTCCGTCCGCGTCTCTCCGGATCGCGGGCTTTCCGCAATTCCGCTTGATTACAACAACGCGCTAATCCGCTTACGAACACGGATTTATTTAAACTAAGAACTCGCTGCGAAGCTCTTTTAGATTTGACAAATAGAAATTGTTGTACAAGTCATGTTCCTATTAGTCAGTTTTATGCTAATTTTAAATGAAATCTATGTAATTTTAAATCGAGTTTTATTCTGAAGAGATCATGTTTGGAGAACTTTTGCATGCCTGCCCATAATTTTTTTTAAATTTATTCCTTTAACCTCGCACTGGATCGCCTTGTAGCAATTATAAACTTATACTAAGTATAAGTCCAGGATGATTTTCCTTTACCGTTGTCAGTGATGTCCAAGATAAACTTAGGAAGTAGATACATATGAATTCAAAAAGTCACATTAGTAAATGACGGATTTAAATCAACAACCTCAACCACTAGAGGCGAGGTTTTAGTTTTAGCTATTGGGCCACCACGACACCATGAATTTCTTATTGACCTGGCCCTGGAACAGTTTCATCATCATCATATCAGCCGAAAGACGTCCACTGCTGGACACAGGCCTCCCCCAAGCGTCGCCACATTGATCGATCCCGTGCGTCCCGCATCCAGCGGATCTCCGCAACCTGCACCAGGTCATCGGTCCACCTGGTGGGAGGCCTTCCAACGCAACGTCTTCCGGTTCGCGGTCGCCACTCCAGAACCTTTCTGCCCCATCGGCCATCCGTTCTGCGAGCAATGTGCCCTGCCCACTGCCACTTAAGTTTGGCAATTCTTCGGGCTATGTCGGTAACCCTGGTTCTCTTGTGGATCTCTACATTTCTGAGTGATCGACTGACGACGGAAACTCCGAGCATAGCCCTCTCCATTGCCCTTTGGGTGACTGTAAGCTTTCTGCTAAGGCCCATTGTGAGCGACCACGTCTCAGAGCCATAGGTCATAACTGGCATCACACACTGTTCGTAGACTTTCGTCTTGAGACACTGTTTACCACAGTTGGACGTGAAGATACCGCGCAACTTCCCGAACGCTGCCCAGCCGAGTCGGATTCGACGGTTGACCTCTTTCTCGAAGTTGGCCCTACCCAACTGGATCGTTGATGATGGAAGAGTTTACGGCAACAGATTAAAACCCTATTTCATGGGACTTAACTATCTGGCAAGGTCTGCCTATACCTATACGTTACCTGCATATAATCCTTCGGCAGTGCAAATGGGATCTTACGTTGGTATTAACCAGTCCAATTTGATGCACTGAAAAACATGTACTTTACCAAATAAAGTTAACTGAACTTTAAGTTCAAGAACCTCCGCGGTTTTTGGTACCTACGGTGGTTTAAGAAACCGGCCAAGTGCGAGTCGGACTCGCGCACGAAGGGTTCCGTCGTACCATTATCGCAAAAAACGGCAAAAACATCACGTTTGTTGTATGGGAGCCCCACTTAAATATTTATTTTATTCTGTTTTTAGAATTTTTTTTTATAGCGGCAACAGAAATACATCATCTGTGAAATTTTCAACTGTTCTTGAGATACAGCCTGGTGACAGACGGACCGCGGAGTCTTAGTAATAGGGTCCCGTTTTTAGCCTTTGAGTACGGAACCCTAAACGACACCAGGATAGTATACCGACAGTCAACACGTTTTGATGAAGAGCCAAGACTTGCCATAAAGGTAGGGTTTTGACCCTAGGAGTTTCTCGGTCTCACTTTAAAAGACGAGATAGTGGCCAAGCGCGAGTAGATAAAAAACAAATTTCTCCTAACCACGTGCTATTTTCAAACATAAACAACACCTGAACTCTACAAATATTGATAAGAAAAAATCTCAAATACAGCCTGGTGACAGACAGATGGATCGTGGAGTCTTAGTAGTAGGGTCCCGTTTTTACACTTAAGTAATCTGCAAAGTGCAATTCATATTTATGTCACTAGGTACCTAAATACATATCCAGTGAAAAGTAGATTCATAGACCTACTTAATATATGTAACAGTGCAAATTGGTTTTAGTCCCATTTAACACAATGCCGAAAACATTCCTCAAATCTTCATCTTCGCCTCGCTACTAGAACATTAAGTCCGAAATTCACCCATCTATTAAACCAATTAGTCAAGTCAAGTCATACGTCTGAGCTAAAATGGTGTACTAATGATACAGCTCTTAAATTAGCTGCCTACATAAATGACGGGCAAGTATTTGAAACACATTAGTTACAAAAACACATCCATGTAATTTTATGTTCAGAAGCAATTGTCTTAACAGTGCCTGTAAGTACGTTTTTTAACCGACTTTCAAAAAAGGAGGAGGTTCTATTTTCGACTTTATGTTGTTTTTTTTTATGTTGATTATGAAAATGCTTTTTTTGTTTGAAAATGTATGTGCCGAAATTCCCATTTCAAAGTGAAAATAACTTTATTTTTGTAAGTCGGTGTCCATAACGCGAAAAATTTGTACGTACGAAAGACACCGACTTCCAAAAATAATGTTATTTTTCACTTTGTAGTTTTTTATTTGGAAGTCGGTAGTTTTTATTTGGAAGTCGGTAGATTTTTTTTATTTTATCACTACATGATGACAGTTCAGACTGGCAGTTTTATAGGGCAGTTCATATTCATGAGTTATTTCATCCTCTAAAAGATTTCCATTGAATTAAAACTCAATCCGTATATTTGGCACCTTGATAGCTTTGCATGCAGCTTTGTTTACGTTGTTTTTTAGGGTTCCGTACCTCGAAATAAAAAACGGAACCCTTATAGGATCACTTTGTTGTCCGTCCGTCTGTCTGTCCTCTGTCAAGACCCTTTTTCTCAGGAACGAACTTATATGAAATACCCAGGTCTAATTTCCCTTATAGCTGTGAAAAAATCAAACTTCTGCTTAGAAGTTTGATTTTTTACTTCAACGCTTTTTTTTTCTTCTTTTTTTTGCTTCCTCGCAATCAAAAGATACAGCCATTTATGTCGCAAATTGCCGCAAATTTTCGACACTCGCAAGGGAATCAAAACCTACAGGGTACTTCCCGTGAGCTCAGAATCTTGAAATTTGGTACGAAGCAACGTCTTGTAGTCCCCCCATGTCTAAGTACTAATGCTGTAACATGGAAATATTGTAAAACCAAACCATTTTTAAAAGAGTAACCATGGAGTTTCTTGCCGGTTCTTCTCCATAGGAAACGACCAACCCGAACCGTGCACCTTTTGTCGACGTTTTATAAGTGCCCATGTAGGCCTATGTGAAATAAAAAATATTGATTTTGATTTTGTAGCACAGATAAAGGAATAATTGCGAAAACCGTAAATTTTTAGTTACATCATATAATAAAAATATTTTTAGTAATTTTAAACTTACTACCCCTTTCCTCATGAACGCGTAGAGGTATTAAATTGAAATTCATATCAAATACTCAGGTCTATAATACATTTAAGCTGAGGTTTGTACGGAACTCTCGGTGCGCGAGTCCGACTCGCACTTGGCTGGTTTTTTTTTTATAATTTATCGGGAAAACAAGATTACCAGGTAAAAATCTAAATTGCCATAAAAATTAGTTCTGTCGTTTAGGGCTGAAAATTTGTGCAATAAAACTAGGCCAATTTTGGAACATAATACTAATATAGATACTTAAACCATATTTAAAAAATCATTTACAACTCAATCAACTCCTACGCAGGTCGTGTTGAAAACGGAACCATTTATTTTTAACGACCGATTGCGTCATGCCCTGAGCGATATTAGACAGACGTTTGATGTCCTCGGTTCGATGCCCGGACGGGTTACAATGTGTTTCGGTAACCTTACACGCTAAATGTATCGTTACATTTAAATGGTACAAGAATATCTTGGTGGTAAAGTAACCCTGGCTTGTGGCCAAGTTGGAAGAGTCACCCTTTTGGAAGCAGCTGAATCGTAAGTTGTATTTTGCTACACATTCTTGCCAACAAAACTAAATAAGTCTGTTTTATTACGAGCACATGCCTCTTTTCAACTGTCTCTGGCCAAGACAACCAAGAACCTATCTTTGTTAAAGGAGTCCAGCTCATTCCGATGAAATAAACAAACTACATTGAAAAAAAAAGAAAAAAAAATGTGTGTGGTTCGTCTACATAAAATTACAAATAATTACAATAAGACAGATAGGATAAGATTTTTGGTGATGGGCACATGTAGATTTTGTAACATATTGATGTGCACAAAAATCCACTCAAGAGCATGTCCCTTCTAAACAGCCATTTCTTTTAATAAATAGAGTTTTTCCTCATATCTCGCGCTATTTATTTTACCGCCCTCAAATAAACATGTAGTGAAATTAATGTTATTACAAAGTACCTAGATGAAACTTAGTAATAATTAACGGATAATATGTAAACGAGTGAAAATAAAGTCAAATTAAAGGTGTCAAAAATACTGAAAAAGCGACTTCAAAATAAAAATCTGGGCTTCTTCTTCTGTCTGCAGGGTCTAAAGCAATCTAATTTGAAGAAGATGCGAACCTAACCTATCCGTGTCGGGGTGTCCTAAGTGCCCGAGCTCGCTTCGCTCGCTCTTGGACTAATACCGAACTCCCGCGTCATGTCGGCTCATCGGTTGTCCGGCTTTTTTTTTAAAGAATAATATGCTAAAATAGAACCCCAAACACAATAACAGTATGTAACAATATTAGTACCGCAGCTCACACAAATCCTCCTCAAAGGTATTAAACTCAAACCTCAAACCGGATAAATAGTTACTTGGTATAATAGTCGCTCATTCAGTGTATTTTTAACCCCCGACGGAAAAAGAGGGGTTGTAATAAGGTTGACGTGTGTTGCTGTGTAACTGTGTATCTGTGTGTCTGTCTGTGGCATCATAGCGCCTCAACGGATTAACCGATTTTGATTTAGTTTTGAAAGGTGATTGTGTCGAGAGTGTTCTTAGCTATGTTTGAATAAAATCGGTTCAGCCGTTCAAACGTTATGGGCGTTTTACTGTTTGAATCAGGATGTTTTCGCAAGATAAATGTGTCGGGGGGGTTTTTAAAATTTTGAAATTTTACTTGTTCGCCCTGTTATTAATTTCCCATAATTAACACACACTTCTTATTTATAACATACATCTAAATTGACAAAACTTAGGCCAAATCAAAAACTCATAGGCACTGTGTCTTTTTCCGTCGGCCCTTACTTGAAATCATATTTTTCTCTTGCGTTTTTCTTTCCGTTTAACTAATCTTTTCACCACGGCAAGGGCTCGTGTTACCCGTGCCGACACGAGAGGAGAATGTATATCTTAATACTTAGCAAGAGGGTGTCGGAGGGTAGTTCATCGTAATCCTTGTAAATGGAGTTCTGAAGCACCCCTTGATTGAAAAGTTTCGCACTCAAAATTTTAGATACAAGTACCTACCTAAGTAGCTCTTTTGCTGTGTGGTTAGGTATTAGGTATGGTTTGGACTTTAAGTACAGTAGGTACACAGATTTTTTTAAGCTGGTTACTCTTTTGATTAACAAAAGATCATTCAACTGAACTTGGCAATGAACACCGTCGCTCACGTCCGTACTTTGTGGCAATATGTTATAGATACCTACCCTGCCGAGCTAAACGTAACTGCAGTAAGAATGTTATTTTTTTCATTTCATCTCTCAAGTTTGTTAGTTAGTCACTCCTAAGGGCCGTCCAACGCTTTAGTGCCGTACAACGGTTTATTTCTAAACCATACTCCTTAGTAACGGCTAGGTTTAAAAAAAAACATTTATTATTGACTCATGTATATTATTTGTGAAATATATTTTATCGTTTAAACAATAGTTTTGCTATTTGATATTTTTTTGCTGCTTGTGGGAGTATCCAAAACTCCAAAACAACTTGGATGTTTAAAAATATTTTTTGACAGAAAAAATTATGGCTAGAATTTCTTCACTGAAATAGCATAAGTAAATCAAACAATATTTTGCAAACAAAACTGTCCAAAAGGAGATTCAAAATTGATCTTCTGGCTCCGAGCGGACGCACGGCAAGTACTGCGTTAACATTGGGGAATATATACGCCTTAACACCTTTGCGCTTATTCCTACCTATACATAAGAATAAGCCATATAAGGTCCACTTTTAATATCAAACTATTCCATCAATTCAATTCCATCATCTTTCACAAAAAAAAATCATTTGCAGAGTGCAGGTGGAGCCATAGACTAAAAAGGTATAGTGGTGGAGAGGCAAAGGTAGAGAGGTATAGAGCCAGTGATAAATCATAGTAATGGACGACGGTACAATCACAAGATGTGTCCCGAACTATGACCACACTTTCTAGGACATACTTTGAAGCATTAAAATTTATTTGTCTTTAAAGTTTTCTAATATTCTTTTAATCTATTATTTATACAAATAAACTTCTAGACAATATAGTTATCTCTGTCAAGAATACTCCCTCCACATGTACCAACAAATTTATCTAAGACACTGGAAGGTAAACGACTCAAAACGGTATCAAAAATAAGGAATAGTATCAAAACCAGTGTCTCTTCAGAATCCTCTTTTTAAACACAGCACGGTCTATTGCCTATTAAGGCTAAGCTTTCCCTTTATCACTTTGTCACAATCAGAAACTTTTATTGTTACTGTGGACTTCTCATCAAAAGTACATAAGTACCACACGAAAGACGTTTGAATAGAATCTGCTAATAGCAAAGGCATAATAGGGATAATTTCTGGGTCGCAAAAATATAATTCTGTTTAGTCCGTCAGTGAGATTATCAAATAATATTGGACACTTATTTTTTGCTACATTTACAAATACACCTCTGCCAAACTTTTTTTTTGTTTATAAAATTAACTTGTGTGACAAAATGTATTAAGGAGGTAGGAGGGGAGGCTTGTGTATTTTATTTTTATAGGTTGCTTTTGTGATACAACTGTTTATATCTAAAGGAAGGTCATTAAAAATAGTTGGAACTAAAAAAATTCTACACTGTCTTCCATAATAATTATTAAAGTGGGCACTACAAATCGTCCCATATTATTATTCCTTTGAGATCTTGTGTGTACAATATTGGTTTTAAATTCATTGCTACAATACTGTTCTAAAGCTACTGACAATACGAGTACTACCCTCTCATGGACCGGCAGCATTTTACATTCCAAAAATAAGTCTTCGTAATCACTACTTTTACAACGGTTTTTTGTTTTTTTTTACTAGTGGCGTGACGTCACACGATATTTCAACGCATTATATCGTCATCACTTTATGTTGACGTGTCAAAAGAAAAACAAGTGTCCAATATTTTCTATTAATCTACCTGACGGACAAAAAAATAATTTTCAGTAAATATGTAGCTCCAAAATATAGTTACATAACCTTTCTAAGATATTTACACCATAACTTTAAACGTAAATTCAGCTCAGTCTCCAATACCTCCAAATCCATGGCCCTCATACTTTCAGACCACACCCCCTGAAGATTTTATATGATCCAAACAAAGGCTCCGCTGAAAGGGGCCCGCGCGGTATCGATCTACCCCCTCCCCCCTCTACCGGGAGCCGGTAGCTCGATACCAATACCACGGTGATACGATGTACTTAACGGAGCACCTCTAGTAGTGATATCGATGTTTTATGTCTGTAGTTGTGACCTTAGTTTAGTACGATGTTGAGTGTTATTAATTAACAATGTGTTGGTAATTTAGTTTAATTGGTTAAAAAGTGGTTTTGTAAAGCCTATTTTCAGTTAGAAATGTGTCAATCGTCTTTACTGGTAAAATTTGACAAGTTTTCAAGCTAAAGTCGAGTTTGTCAAATACCAAATTCAAATTATAATTTTAGAATCCAGGGGTGTTTGAATATTGGGGTAGTGATATTTTTTATTATGATATAATATGTGCTTCACGAAAATATGCTATAAACTACCCAACATACAATAGTAAGAAATCTTTGACTTACAGATTTCCTGATGAGATTTCCTGATGATGCAATAGTACTTACACAATCTCTCACAGATTCACGTCACCGTCTAATGACACCAAGTTTCTTAACCTTACAAAATTCTACTTCCCCAAAATAAACGCACAATATACTATTCCATAATCAAATGCAAGAAGAATAGGCCCAAAAGATATTGCCCAAAGCAATCATCATTCGGCAGACAAGAGCGAGAGACATCCACCAAACATACAGTCACAATGCCCTATTCGAAAAGGTAATGCGTCAAAAATCCCACATCCCAATGAAGAGTTCAATCGTCTAACAGCACTGCTGCAACGAAATAATAAAATATACATCAGCTACCTCCACGAATACAATATGCTATTTTGCATTTGTAAATTTGAAAGTAAAATGTTTCCGAGCTACTGTCTCGCAACATAGTAGACAGAATATTCTTATAAAAAACTAAAATCCACACAAAAATCAACCTTATGTCTTGACAGTTAACCGTGCAAATGCAGCCAGTGGGTCATATTGACCCGCAAGTGTACTTTTGTTCGTCAGACAATACATAATACGTCATGAAGCACTGTTTACGGTCGCGAGGTATCGCTAGCGGTTTGACACATCGCTTAGCGAAGATGATTTGTGAAGGGTTAAAATCCTTGGGTGTGAGTGATCACACTGTGTGGTGTACCGAGAGTCCGAGAGGTACTATTCCTAGAAATTCTAGAAAATAAAGCGTTAAGAAAACACCTATGTAGTTTTATGATCATGCAAATATCGCAGTTATATGACGGAAACTTATAAGCTAATTGAAAAGAAACAAAAAAAAACAATTGCTTGTGGTTTTATGTTGAGACATTAACTTTATTCCATTCAGTTATATTTTATACATGCAAACATTTCCTGTCATAACTACCTATTCAAATTGCCAACAAAAAAATACAACATCAAGAGGGAAATTCCTTTTAAAATTAATTCCTCAACAGATCAATGTCTGCGTATATTTTCCGCGTCAACTATCTAACCCCCTCGTGCTATAATCCGCGAAATAGCCGCACCGCATCACCGCATAACAAGAATACCAAAAATGAAACTAGTGTGATCACAGAGACCGCAACCCTTGGCCACGGGGCCCACGGTTAGTTAGGCGGGCACAGGGTTAAGCGTAATGGCACATGAAATCGCACGAATGCAGTTAAATGCTTTGCAATGGCTACATCAAAGGTGGAGTTATGATCGTAATAGAGTTTTTGATGAGTTTTGATATTGAAGATATGAATATGGAATTGTTTGTTTCAAATATCACAATAAGTAAAGCGTCCGTTTCCTTGCTCCATAACTTTGAAGTTGTAGACAATAGATAGGTCTAGTCACAAAAGGTATTGTTTGGCTTAGCTAATGATATGTTTCTGTATATATCGGATCGTTACATGAATGCCACACTTGAAGAAAATTATGTAATAATCAATAGGCTCTTTACGTTTTAGTATAGTTCTTCTTTCTTCCTTGGTCCCCATTATATGGAGTAGGGTATCCTTACTTTCCTGCGCCGAGTTGTTCTGTCTTGGGCTGTCTGTTCTGGAAATTAGGCTTGCTTGAGGTCTATTTCTAAATTGAACCACCAGGAATAGTAGCATTAAACCAACAAAAAAATAAGTCGATGATCTGAGGGTCTAGACAAGTTGTCTAGATCCCCTGTCCATCCCTGCAAATCAAACCTCCCAAATGAATTGTCCAAAGCTCTTCAAGTTCAGGGACAGACCAGCGCAGTCCATGACAGACACAGAGCATATTTATTAGCATGACAATGTAAGTCGGCAGGCACGACTCGCGAATAGAATACGGCGAGCAGTGCCGGAACACCCACAAAGGGACGTTCGGCTGATGGCGATGCGGACCAGCCTTCCGTCGTTACGCACTGTTTTGTTATCGGCTGGGATGTGGCCTGGAGTAAAGGATGAAGCGAGCGAGGAATAGGAAAACAGGCGGGTGTAAACAGTTGATCATTTCACGGAAAAATAATATACACATTAAAATTATTTTCGTTGCGGGATCCAAGACAGTTAAATTCATTCTCCGGGACTTCGTCGAGCTCCTCGACGAAGTTCATTGCCTCGGCGCTTTTCTGGTGGTCGCCACTGTCAATTCTGGCTTTCAGGAGTTGCAGTGGTTTGGGAATAGTGCGGTGGGGTATATATGCATTAATACTATGAAGTAAGACATATTTAAGAGACCTCGGCATTTGTCGTTCAATTTGGAGTTTGAGTCCATGCTACATACCGGCAAAGAACTCCTGCCTCTCGATCGTAAATTGTAGTGGCTTATATGGAAAGCATTGAATCGTTTGCGGAGGTATTCAAGTAGGCTGCTGAAAATATGATTTGTCGAAATGAGGGATTATTCATCCATCAAACACCCAGTGTCAGTTCGGTGCTCCTGTTCAGACTATGTCCCTTTTGTTGGAATGCCCTACATGTCCGTTTACCTGCACTCTAGATGTCCTTAGCAACGCTTGCGACACTGCAATAAACGTGGCCGCGTACGGTGCACAAATACTACTGTTATCCTTCTATGTGTTGGCTGTATCTTTTCAGTTACCTCTTATTTTCTCGAAATACCACTCAGCTTATGCTATGGCTATCAAATCGCTTACTCCCCTGCTTTAGAGAACCGCTCAAGCCCATACATTCCGCAAGCATCCTTTGTTCAAGCTGCAGTTTAGCGAAAGCAATTTCGTGTTTTATGCGCAACCAGCAGATACAACGCGCGACATACGAGATGTGAATACCTGGTACAACACTGAACTAGGAAACCTAGAAGAGTGCAAGTTTTATAAGGAAAAGGTTGATATAAACACCTAAGTAAATGAAATGCCTATCTGCAATGCGTATGGTATATATGAGAATTTTCTCTGCAATTCTGCAGACATAACAGGACTACCAAGCTTATATTGAAATGAAAATGTGGAAGCCCTGTTTCTTATTGGTTCATCATATTGCTTGCCAACATCTACAGGTTAAAACCCTTAAGGCGCAGATACCCCTCACTAGCTGATTTTACAATCGCACCAAAATCTCTGGGCGTCTTTTAATGAAATTATCACCATCTCAAAGGCAATTTAATTATCTACATTTTGTACTAAGGCTTTTTTTTAAAGTCCTAGAATAATAAGGAAAGTACAAAAAGATACTACATTCTAGGTCGCGCGGGTGCGAAACGAGTGCATGTTTTGTTCCCTCAAGGTCGTTGGCGTTAGTCGTCGTCTTAATTGCTTCTTTGTCATCACTCAGTAGCCTTTCAAAATGGTAAAGCGGCAAAATGAAAATATTCAAAACTATTTACTAATCAATGATTATTTTTGTATGCCAGTCTACCACTAATGATGGGTATATTTATGCGATCATCCGCCCCCGAACAAAGGGTGATTTAGGTGCGCTCGCGCCGCCGCACCTATTAGAGAAGCGTCGTCGTATTTCAGCGCGTGATTAGTTTATGTGACGTTGTAACTCGTGAGCCGGTGCGCAAGAGTTGCGGTTTTGGACTTATTACGTGTTGTGAAAAAGTTGGAGGATTGTAAGTGATGGCAGGATGAAGGTAGTATCGACGACATTGTCTGCACTTAGACTGCCATTCGGTTTGCTGTGCGTGGTAGTCCTGCCTTACATAGCCAGCTTAGCTGAAGAGTGTAGTGAAAAAAGGTGGTTAAAATATTGTAATGCTTAGGTTAGCTGGAATGGACAATGTTTAGTTTGTGATTTTCATCTTCTTTTTGTTCGTCGTACATCTAAGAATAGCTCCTGTTTTGGTGAGCAAACCAGTAGAGAATATAGTAAAAGCGTTGGGTTGACGCTATCGTTAAAGTCGCCCGAAGCACCTCGATAAGGGGCGCACGGTACGGGGAAGTATGGCAGAAGAAAGCGAGATGTCTATAACCAGCAGTGCGTGATTCTGTGTCGAAATGATGATGATTCTGACAAGCTCCAATATCCACCACTCCAATGTCCATCAACCATAACTCTTAGCCACTATCTGCCGTGATACGTAATAAGCTCCTCAAACGTTAAGCACAAAGATAGCCTTCATTCCCTCATGAATCACCCGCTAAGTCTGCGGTGGCGATCAGGCTTGCGGTCACTCTCGTCTCGCGTCTCGCGACACTCCCCGGGTTATTGCCCACTGTCAATTCTCTCATTGAAGGTGCTGGAGTTATTATATTTTTCCAAGAAGTCAATACTTACTTACTTATAAATTTTAAACGTTGTAGTCATATCTCGAAATGACTCGAGCAGTGGTCTAGATGTGCCATGAATCTTGATCTTCCTGCATTCAATCACAAAGATAATTCTGAACTTCACTATCGATCTTTATGGCATTTGCTATACTGGCTGTCAGAAACTCGAATACACGTAAAAGGAAAAATAGTCACCAATATAAAAGTCACCCTGCTGATACCTATCAATCATATTACTGCTTATAGCAACTTCCATTATTGGAAACTAACTTCTGCCAGTGACTTCACCCTCGTGCAAGTCAAAAATTGCCTATCCCAAAAGAAAGCACTGCCAAGTTCAACAGTTATATAATCTAGGACCACATGTTGACCACCGTTGTTGACCATCAGGACTTGTTCTACCCATGCGTTAGGTTACCTTCATCCAAATCCGTTGAGATATGGTGGATTAATAAATGTTCAGGACTTTCATAATTATAATAGGTAGGACCTTATGGCTGCGTCAGTGAATGGTGCTGCCGTAGCTGAATACTGGTAATATAATATAATATTTACCAACTATATTTACCATCCGCTTCCTTCAGCACGAAAAGTCATCACTTCACCTAACCTGAAAGTATCTCACTAGATATTTACCGTTCGGTAACTTCACCCATCAGCTACAAGCGTTAGAACAGTGATTACATGTTGTATTCTTCTGGGTGATCGCATTAGCTAAGTGCATTAGCATGCGAAAAATAAACCAACGCACATACTGCTTGACGCTCGCTTGGTTAATCCCGAGAGTGCGTGTGCATTGTTTCAGGAGTTTCGATACGGGATAAGGTTACGAAAGTACTAGCTTACAAAGCTGTTTTGCGATTATCAAAAGTCTACATAGTGGGTTGAAGTTTTTTTATATATATAATCTATAGGCTCACGTTTGACCACTACCTCGCCTGATGTTAAGCGATGGTGTGGTCTACGGTTAAGCACGCTTGCCTAGAAGAAACCTATTCACTCTTGACTTAAAGACCCCAAGGTAACAGCTATCAGAGAACAAAGACTCCGGAAGGGAGTTTCACTCCTTAGCTGTGCGCAGAATGAAAGTTTAACATTTGGAGATTAACATTTTGGCAACGTTCAAGTCCAGAAGTCCATATTGCATTCATTCGCTTATAGTAAACATAAATAAATCATATTATATAATCAACAATCAACATTCAGAGAGCCGAAGCCCGAAAGACTGACAATCATTCTTATCATGGCGCTTCGTAACTGTATTAAAGTAGAAGAAATACTGATACTTATACCAGATTAGGCTGGAAGGTATTCACCACCCCAATGTTAGGAAAAGGCAAGGCAGATGATGATGATCATAAAAAAAAGTTAATGCAAAAGATCAGAAAACCCGACTAGGTCAGTCAGTTCGCGATTATGTATCCTCCAACCGCACAGCATGATTTTCTTTTGATTACGCTTCCTAAGTAGTCTGGTTATTTATATATTTTTTAAACAATTTTAATGTCACTCGCAAGGTTACCTACGCGTTTGGTCTCTAAAACGCCACATAGGAACAAACATACTTATACAAACTGATGAATGCTTTCTTCTCGTGCCGCAGATAACAATGCACACGCACCCCCACGATAATTTCCCGCGCAGATCCGGGCCCCGTTCGCATTAACATTCAATAAGCCATAATGCCTTGCAACAACACCGCATAAGGAACATAACATCAACAGCGTAGAATTAACTCTCATGGAGGAATATCTTGGGGATGTGCATGAATATTTGGTGGTAAAGGAGTTGGTTGAAACAGCTTTTGATGTCCCAAGGAAGGGTGGTGTGGTTGTAATCTCGGTTTATCATGGCTTTGGTTGGTTAACACATTTCAATAAATCTACAACAGGAATGTGAGACAGATTTTCATGCTAGTTTCCCATTTTTAATACATAGATGTGCCTGTGCTGTTCCAAACTTAACTGACTTATTCTAGACTTAGGATTCCATTAAAATACACCAGCAGAGGTTCCCGTATTTTTGGAACGATCGCATTCTAATCTCTTTCGCAATCTGTTGAAAATGCTTTTAGTATATTTTTTTGTTAAGTTTTCATATTGATTGTTGCTGAGACGATAACATCAGAAATGAGGATATCCGCAGGAGAACCAAAGTTACCGACATAGCCCGAAGAATTGCGGAAACTTAATTGGCAGTGGGCAGGGCACATGACCGATGGGGCCGAAAAGTTCTGGAATGGCGATGCGTTGGAAGGCCTCGCACTAGGTGGACCGATGACTGTGATAAAAATGAGTGACTCAAGGCTATCACGGAGGCCGTGCTCGTTCGCCTGGTTAAGCTTGCAGGAATGCGCTGGATGCGTGGCGCACGGTATCAGTCAATGTGGCGATGCCTGGGGGAAGCCTATGGCCAGCAGTGTACTTTCGGCTGAAATGATGAGATGATAACGCAACTACATTTCGGACTTTTAAAATTCCGTTGTGGAAAGCATTTTATAAAGGAGAACTGAAGGAACTCAGTGGTGCACAGGGTCGGTCTGGGTCCAGGGAATATTAGAAGTTTTCTTGGTGGGCTGCTCCCTCTGTAAGCCGGTCCGGTCCACCAGCCTGGCCGGACCGGCCCACGCAGGGACACGGAGCCGGACTCCAGCTCCGTGTCCCTGCATAGCTTTCAAAAAAAGAAGAGTGGGCCATAGTATCAAATTAAACCGGTAGTTTTTTGGGTTACAAACCGACTGGTTTTGCGTGAGTCACATCATACTTTTAGGGTTTTCATTACAAGAATCGGGGGAGCATTCATGACTTCAAATTCACACCATCGGTTTGCAATATGTATAATGTTATACTCAAAGCTAGCTACTAACCCAACAATATAATATAATATGGTAGGCCCACAGTCGCCCGTCGTCGTTGTCAGCTGTCACTCATACCAGTAAGCGGATTTGTACTCCACCTCCTTGTGTGGTGCAAGTTATAAGAGTATAGCAGTTAGAGAAACGATTCCAGTTTAAAGCCGTGTACCAAATTCAGTTCATACATTTGCAACTACATAACCTAACTTACAA
Organism: Orthosia cruda; assembly: GCA_964057195.1. NCBI lineage: Eukaryota > Metazoa > Arthropoda > Insecta > Lepidoptera > Noctuidae > Orthosia > Orthosia cruda. Next base: position 39,726,635 of record OZ059836.1, read on the forward strand.
TTAGTTTTGCTCTTCGTCTGCAAACATAGGTTTTCAATACTTGCAATATAATGTGTGTGGGCAAAATCCGGTAGAATCAATTATGTAACAATACATTTTAATTTTGAAGTACAAAAGAGCCGTTTAATGGCCTAATTGAAATAAATAATTTTATCTTTGACTTTATGATGATGCAGTAAAACCAATGATGCTTGTAAAATTGCGAAAAGCATACTGCTTGGTTTGTTTTTTGGACAGTTGGTTTTTTTAGACTCCTATGTTATTCATCTAGGTTACAAGATGGCGTTGCTTGGTCTCTGCAACTGTTAGACAGAGAGAAAAGGTGATAAAGGATAGCTTGCTTGTTCATGAAATCATTGAAGATTTACACCTATCAGGTTTATCCTCGTATAATTGTCTCCCAACTATCCTTCAGCTTCCCACTCCCCGCTGCCCCTTATAACTTACCCCTCACCATAAACATATCACAATAGTAGTTTGTCGTTATGTTTTGCAGACTTTCTTTGTATGTCGGGCACACAATTACTTTCACTGCTGTGTTGCTACTGACAATTTTCTGGTGATGTCACTGTGTAATTACTGTGGCAACACTAAAATAGTAGAGCGAAGTGAAAAACATGACATTTTTGTTCTTTTTACATTTAGAACCGTGACGATATTAAAAGAGTATAAGAACATTACGGTTTGTGTTATTTCGTGATACTTACACATTCATTACATGGTGTATTAATGTTCGAATATTGTTGTTATTTTTAGATATTATTTTATACCCTTGCACAACGTTGTCCTATTTAACCCAAAGGTTGGCTGGTAGAGAATGCCTTGTGGCATTAAGTCCGCCTATGAGTCTATTGTACATGAAATTTAAATAAATAGAAATAGTTAAGAATTTTGGGCACTGGGCAGTTAGCTTCGGTATCATCTTGCAGGCTGTTTGCTATTTTACCACGTCATAATGGACTCTAATATATTTGGGCAAACGTATAGCCGGTTTCGAAATTGGGTAGAACGAATCAAACCCTACTTAAATGCAAAAATTGATAGGTTTTCAAATAAAGTAGAAAAATTATAAATTAAGTATTTGTAATAGTTAATTTGGTAAACCAGGCAATAGTATCGCGATTCGCGAATAATATGCACCATTTTTTTGTAATATAGTTTTCTTTAATACTAGTGACACGCCCCGGCATCGTAAGGGTAAAGAAAAAAAGAAAACTAGTTTATTTGGCATATAGCCCTCGCCAAACATAATGGCCGCCCTAAAGTTGGTTTACCAGATGCGCGAGGCGCGAAACGGTGCTGTTTTTGTATGAGATTTCCTACTGCGCAGCCATTGTAGCCAACTTCAGGGCGGCCAATAAGTTTGGCGAGAACTATACACAGAGTCACACACTGTAGGTACAATTTTACAAAAAAAAAAAAACTTTTTCCGAAATATACTACCGACTTCCAAATAAGAAAACTACAAAGTGTAACATTTGTATAACTTTATTTTTGGAAGTCAGTGGCTTTGGTAGGTACCAATATTTATATAAAAATAACCTCCTTCTTTTTGGTAAGTCAGTTAATAAAAGGGAACTTAATTTTAAAACAATTACATAGCTTTCCCCGCGGTTGCGCCAAATAGGTTCAATTCAGCAAAATGCCAAGAACGTTTCAAGTTTTCCGATGACCTCATGTATCTATTATGTGTGTCAACACATAATAGATACATGAGGTCATCGGAAAACTTGGGACTAGAGATGCATTCCACCAGCTTTTACGACAAATCTTTTACGGTTCAAGCGGTGCGATTGTGGAATGCTTTGCCTGTGTCAATAAGGCGTGCTCAATCTCTGCCCATTTTTAAAACTATGGTAAAGAATCACTACCTCTCTCTTTAGTAGTTGTTTTCTTGATTTCTATGTTTTTGTTCCATACTTATAACGGTATATATTTTTATATATAGTATATTTATATATATGTATTTATTTTATATATAAATAGTACACCAATAGACTACCTACAGTACTTTCTTTCCTTTCTTTTTTAAAATCCATCCAAAGGTTGTCTTGAAAAGATCGCTTTTAGCGATAAGGCCGCCCATTGTGTCACCCAGTGTTTTTTTTTTCTTCATCTATACTTTCTGTAACTTATATGGTGTACATAATAAAGAGTATTCTATTCTATTCTATGCCAGACAACAGAGCAGATGATATAGTAAGCCTATCATTAATAGATAGACCAACGCGATCGCAGACATTTCTGTAGACCTATAAAAGAGGCACAATTCCACCATACATTGTATTGTTATATCTCAGAGAGCCTTCCCAGGCGGCTTGCTTTTTGGCGACATTTTCTACAATTATCTTCATATTTCAACCAATTTACACAAATCTTAACAAATTATACACCTATAAACGTTTCTTATGTATCACTATTTCTATTGGTGGAAACCGCATGAAATTCCATTTAGTAGTTTTTGAGTTTATGGCGAGCATGCAGAAAGACAGACGCGGCGGGAGACTTTGTTTTAAAATTAGTGATAGTGCTTTAAAAAAAGATTGCATAACCCATGCTCTAGCTAGGATAAAAAAGCCTAAAATATTTTTCTCTATGATCCATTGGGATGGGATGAGAATCCCGAAATGAATATGCCCCACATTACCCAGTAGCTAAATAATGCAGAGAGTATTGTTAACAATCGATTTACTAATCACCACAAGTTTTTACAAATTAATAAAGAGATTGTACTGTATATCAAAACGAGGGTGGCTTTCCTAGTGATAAGCACATACACTACTTAACTATTCACTCTAAATTAAACCCTAATTATTGAAAAATAAGATTGGTTTTACATTATCCTACAACTTATCACAAATCATCCAAAATTCAACTGATTTTAAATGCTAGAGGAATCTAAACTCTATTTCGTTGCAAAACCAATCTAGTGCATTTTACTATTCACAAAAATAAACGTGCATAATTAAAACTATATGCAAAAACTTTATTGCTATAACCACAAGGGCTAAAATCGTTCAAAAGTTTGTAAATCCAAGGGTAAAAGCAGTAGTTTCCCAGAATTAAAAACACGGGGTGCCAGCTAATCGGTTGTGGGACTTTACTAAGCTCATCGGGTTACTAAAATAATGTTTATGTTTACTCTAAGCTTATATTTGCCATAGGGTCGCCATTAAAACCATAAACCCATACGATTCACATACAACCCCATGGAAACTCCCCTAGCGAACAGCTCAACGCAAATCCATTTTGGTGAACTTTACTAATAGATTCTGTGAAATTAAAATGGACGTAAATAAAATATAAGCCTTGTGTTAGAAATGTTTTTATTGCATAGAATAAATAACTAACAATTCATATGGCTTTTTTCAAAGGCTCTGAAAATTTTATGATTTCTGATTACATAGCTACTTACAAGAAAGATTGTGTCATCGGTCCATAATACTATTCAGAATTAAAATGTAGAATAAAAGCAACAAATAAGAGGTAGCATATTTTAGCAGAAAACTTACAAGTTTAGGCCGCTAAGACCAAAAATTTCATAAACATTAGTATCTGGGCGACCGAGCTCTGCTCGGGTGAAAATTTCTCTATTTTCGACTATTAACGACGTTTTCTAAAAATGCAACCTAGCTAGATCGATTTATCGCCCCCGAAACCCCCTGCATACTAAATTTCATGAAAACCTTTGGAGCCGTTTTCGAGAGGTTGGAGTTTCTTGTGCGTTCTTCTCCATAACAAGCTACTTTGCCGAATGCACGGTAGAATTAATTTTTATTACTTGTAAATTTTAATTATTAATTGTTTTACGTTCAAAAGTGCTGCTTATTGGCCTAATTGAATAAATATATTTGACTTTGACTTTATATATATATACAAGAATTTCTCGTTTAAACTTATTAGATAAATGAAACCGAGCTAGATCAATTTATCGCCCCCGAAACCCCCTGCATACTAAATTTCATGCAAACCTTTGGAGCCTATGTAAAATTGCTCGTTTAAAGGTATTAGATAAAGAAAATTATTCATATTAAATGACATATAATAAATTGGGATAGCGGCAAGAGAATAATAATCATGAATGTAAAATTTATAAACCACACTCCGACTTACTTAGACAAACATAATAAGAGCAAAATTTACACCCAAAAAAACACAGAGCAGTTTCTTAAATCTTTCTTCTCAGTATCCTTTATGCTAAAATGCGTTTATCAACAATGCTTATACGCGGATAAACTTAAATGCGGATAATCCGGCGAAATGTGTCAAACATCGCAGGTATCTGTGTCGACAACAATGGCGGACTGTCCACCGCGCATTATGTGGGATTACTGGGATGTTTAGCAGGATACGCGTTGAAGCGTGATGGTGGAAGATAAAATATTAAACAAAGCATGTCTAAGAGTTAGGTATTGATAGATTTGAATAGGATTTGAGTTGCAAATGTCAATGATGGCTGAGATTTTTTAGAATTGTGGCATTTCTACCTACATCTATATCAAACTCTGATCAACATCTCGTAGCGTAGTTCGACAATCGGCATCGTGCATAGTTTTCCTGGCATCATAATATAATATATTAGATGGCAATATTAAACTGGCTATGTGTAGGAAATTGGAATTGATAGGTTTCAATAGGATTTTGGGACAAAATGTTAATGTTGGGCTGTGATTTTTATGGATTTGTTGAAGGTCTACTCTATGTCAAAGACTGATCATCGTCTAGTAGCGTAGTTCAATCGTCGATTTGAAATTAGAATTATGATAATGGCCAACTGTCAGCATAGCATTACATGGGATTTCTGTTATGTTTCGACGAATACGCGTTGAAGCTTAGTGGTGGAAGATAAAATATTAAGATAGACATAAGTAGGAGTTAGAAATGGACAGAATTTATTAGAGTTTTAGAAGGATAAAGCAAAGATGGCTAGGATATTTATGGATTCAGTAGAGGCTCCATCTCAGCCTGATTAGCATCTTATAGCGCAGAGCAACTGCTGATTTTGAGGCCTGGAAATATATAACAAATTAAAAATATGACAACAGGTTTCCAGTTTCACTACGGGATTGGCTCCCTCGTAATGGTCTAAAGAACAAAATCATCTGTTCCTAACGGGTTAGGTTATGCGACCTAACAGTACCATCTCCTGTTTAGCAGTCGTCAACGAATTCTACAAACGGGTTTATTCCGTCTCTTTTCCAGCACATGCCTGTTATTTAAAATCACTACAATATGTATAACATATCAGTAGCTTAACCCTCCGCTGCGTGGGTGCGGACATTATCCGCACTAAGCCTGTCTGCTGTCCATTATCCGATGCCCGACGCCACTATTGTTGGACCCTGTTCATATCGATATTATACTCGTGCGTGGTTGACGCACCTGGCTAACTGGTATTTAATTTATGTTCTAACTAAACATTTACGTATTTTATGTTTAAAACAACAAATCATTCCGACTAGCCTATTTGGCGAGCGAAAGCCTGCTTTGAATTGACGGTATGCTGCTCTGCTTACCCTCAGTTTCCCACCTTAAAATTATCGCAGAATTAATGTGACAAATTGTCAAGCACGCGTTAGCTGCTGTGATTGGTTGTCGAAAATCCATTCATCCAATCACAGCAGCTAACGCGTGTTTGACAATTTGTCACATTAATTCTGCGATAATTTTAAGGTGGGAAACTGAGGGTAAGACTTGGTTATATTATTTTTTCGACTTTCAATGTCAAAACGAACAATATAATAAAACAAACGTAACTAAGTTTTTTTTGATGTACAATAAAGTATATTCTATTATATTCTAACGTTTATTGCAAATTACGAGGCATATTCATAAAACTCTCGACGCTGTTTAGTAATTGATTAGTGGAATCTTAGTTTTTTTTCTTTTTTTATTCTATTTGTATGTAGAAGCTTTTGAGCAGTGTTAAACAGTAACACAAAATGCAGAATAGTAACAGTACCGAGATTATAAAAAATAACAGTGTAATGTGCTACTCAAGACTTGCAGTTATATCAAAAAAAATGCATACATTTTTGTTTTGATAAACTAGAAAAATTAAACATAGGAAAATATGCCTTTCCTAATGCAGGACCACTGGGAAAGGCATAATCTCTAACAGCTTATATTCACAAAAGCTTGTCACTAAGTTGACTTTTACTTACAAAACTAAACAATTGTATATTTCCTGAGCACATCGTAAAATATTGTATGAGGTATACAAATGCATACGACAATCGGAAATGGCTCTCGTCCTATCCATTGTGAACACAAAAGTGTTCATAAAATAACTTGTTCGAGGATATCGTTCATAATATTTTCTTACATTTCAGTTTTCTTCCTTTATCGCTTTTAGACAACATTTATCTAGGTATACTATTTAGAATGTCGTGTTTCCTTCTCTTTGTTTTGTAATTTTAGAGCAGTAGAGGGTTGACTTTTTGTCAATCCTGAAATTTCGGTCGTTAACTAGAAGTTCTTTTTATTGTCTTTGCTCGCACTTGACCACTATCTCACCTGGTGGTAAGAAAGAAGTTGTAAGTTGTTGAAACATGTAGTAATTGGTAATAACTAGAGACCGTTTATATGCATTTGCATATTTGCATATGAAATTGCATATTTGCCCCATTGTCAGCGGAAATTGCATATTATATCTAATATCCATTGATGATGCATATTTTCGCAAAATTTCTTATATTTTTCTGATTTTATAAGTGTAATAATAAACTCTACTTATAACCAAAATTTTGTCCATATACACTAATAATATTCACTTACAAAAATATGTTGATTGATTGAAGACATTTAGAATATCTATCTAACTACCTATCTTGTTTACGTTTACAAAAGCGATCCTTAAAAAAAAATAGTTTTAGTGCATTATTATCGTCTACAAAGTTGTTACATTTTGGTATTTATAATTTATGATTGAATAATTCACGAATGTATGCTGATTTAGAAATAAAAATTAAAACCTAACACTTTTTTTGCGTTTTCTAAAACTTTAATGTTGCATATTTTACACATTTGTATGCATGTTTTACACATTTTTCGTGCATATTTTAAGCTTTTTATGTTGCATATAATCCGTTCCTTAGTAATAACATTTTCACTTTCATCGACCATTTCTCTGAAACCGTTTCAGTTTTCTTTTCTTTTTACGATATCATTCTTAAGGTATTTTACAGTGCCCTGAATTTCATAATCACTAATTTACATACATAAAAAATAATTATTATTCAAAATATCATCATTATCCTCAATGTGGCGACGTTTGGGTGCAGTATATTATATCTAGCATTAGATATTTGTCGTTCTACTGAAACGATTTTCTGAAATATTATACAAAAATGAGGTCTAGATCTTAACAACAATAGCAATATCACAACAGCCATTGTTCAAAGCCAGCAACTAGTAGACAAGTAACCGGAGAACCTGTAGGCACCGGCTCGTACCGGAATTATCCGGTAATAGCGATTAATTGGGCGGAATAACCACGTTAAACTGTAACCAGACCCACGCCTTGTTTAGCTAACCATCGGGCATCGATTTACAATCATAAATTACCATGTGGGTGGACTGTTTTAACGAAAAACATGGAAACAATGGTGTTTAGTAGTTAATTTAATTTTAGTCATCTGTTTAATCATTTTTTTTAGCATCTAAATGACAATATAAATACAAACGAATGGTATGGCAGAACAATGTAGGAGCTCGTGGCTAAATAATAACAGCCGCACGGGTCGATCTTCAAGGTTAAGCAACGCTTGCCGAGGTCGGTCCGTGGATGGGTGACCATTTCAACATACCTAGTTTCCTCCGTGCCTCGGAAAGCACGTTAAGCCGTTGGTCCCGGCTGTCATTTGAAGATCTTTGATAGTCATTACGAGTAGTCAGAAGCTTGAGATCAATGAGATCTGACACCAGTCTAGCCAAGGGGTACCGTGTTACCCAGTTACTGGGTTGTGGAGGCCAGATAGGCAGTCGCTCCACACACACACAGGTACTGAACTAAATCCAGTTAGACTGGAACATAGTTGGGAAAAGGCTAGGCAGATTGATTGGTAGGGCTGAACAATGGACTAAAAAGAAACATGGGTTTTTACCCGACTGCCGAACTATATAAGTTTTACTGTATTGTACTTACCATCTTGTAAACCTGTGGTCCGTTCTAAACAGTGTCTAAAACACCAAACATGTTTTCGGTTTTGCCGTATATTTTTTTAGTATTTATGTGTGCAAATCAAAGCTGGCTTGTATTGAACACCCCTACGGATTGACTCCTTTCTAACTCCATAAAAATCATGGCAACATTTCAAATTCGTACCCTCTTAAAAAAACATAACACCAGTAGCAAAACCTACTCCATAAAATAATAATAGCACAACGAATCGCATTACAAAAATCATATTTAACAAGTAACTTTCACACCCCATCGGGCACAATATGGCCGCCTCCCCTCCATGGTACATGGCTACATAATTACGCGTCCACACAATGGGCCAGCACAATGGAGGCATTGAGATGTCACCGTCGGCTTTGGGGTCCCGGTGTTAGTTGAAAAGTAAATATGGCGAATGTATCTTTTGATACCTATACAGTCATATTTGGTTTAGGTAGACTGTGTCTGGATCGGTTTTCGAAGAAAAATATTTTTGCTTTTCCAACCTTAAAAAAAAACCTAGAAAAAATGGTTCCGATAACCTACTTTTTGGTCCCAAAGAAAATAAAACAGCAAAATATAATTTACATTAGTAAAACATTTAAAAAAAACGTTACTTTAAAAAACCAAAAAGCAGTCGCTTAAGAAGTGAACTAAAAAGACGTAAACAAGAACTATTTTTATAACCTTTTTGTTAGAATTTGTTTCAAATTATTTTTAAACATTTAGGTGTTATATATTTTTGTAATCACCTCATAAAACGCTTCATTTTGATAACCCACACGATGGGTTTGGGAGGAAAAGAATTGGGATCCCAAAAGCCACCATTTTTAGGGTTCCGTACCCAAAGGGTAAAAACGGGACCCTATTAGTGAGACTCCGCGGTCCGTCTGTCTGTCTATCTGTCTGTCTGTCTGTCTATCTGTCTGTCTGTCTGTCTGTCACCAGGCTGTATCTCACGATCCGTGATAGCTAGACAGTTGAATTTTTCACAGATTTCTGTATACTAAAAACAGAATAAAATAAATATTTAAGTGGAAAAAACTTACATACATACATTCCTAAATAGAATTGACACATTACCCTGTTTCGGCAGTCGGGTAAAAATCCGTTCATTGCAAGCGTAAATAATATCTTACATTTTATTGTTATCGCCTATCCCAAAAAAAGTAAAAAGTACCAATCTAAAGCTTACTAATAATAAAAAGTATCTAACTTATTGCCCCATATAATTTTCTCTGTATACCTAATCCCCATAACACATATGGACATCTGCCATGCGTAACATACGTAACAACTATAATAATAATTTAATTAATCAATTATTATCCCCATGAGGCCCCGGCACGAACACTTTTCACTCATAGTTCGCGCTATGCCTGCTGAGACGCCATTGTTGCGGCACTTCGAGGAGTTTCCCGCCAAATGTTACCATCGACAATAGGGAAAGTTAGATAAAATATAAAATTATGTTATATCAAAGTTGATTCGACCGTCGTAACCGTCGTAATGTAAGCCTATGGAAAAATAATGAAAAGCTTTACGGCGTATTTGTGTTCCAAGGAAATTATTTGTAATTTTAACCGTTTACCGGCTAAGTACATTTTTCAGAAACAAATATTTTGATAAACAATCAACCACAATTTAGATGGCGGTCAATGGCGTTGGCTAAAAAAATGCAAACATGATAACCCATGGTAACCCATACCAAACTCATAGCATAGCGCAAATCTTGCAAATGATCCTACACAGTTTAGGATAATAAACCCACAGCAACAAAAAAAAAACAATCAGCATTCCAAACTCAAATTATACAAAAACCTCTAAACGTCAAATTAAAACTATAAATTCGACAAAGCAATGAAACCATACACCGTGCGGCCGCGCATGGCCACAGATAATTGAGCATTTTTGTACAGATCCTCAAATTTTGGATGTGTCGTGTTACGAGTAACCCATAGACTATAGAGTAACCAGACACTACCGGGTGCTGTTGATTCGTTTACAATAGGACATGTCTAGAGGAATTACAGAATATTGGAAATCTGATAAAAGTTTTAAAAGATTTTGGTGTAAAATATCTGGGTGGAGGATCCGAATAATAGAACAAGAATGATTTTTATAATAGCTTTTATGAGATTGGTGATAAGATAAACCAAATTAATTTTAATTATAACATTACAATATTGAAGGGCGTTTTTTTTCATTCGCTTCAGCATCTTCAGGTCACCCTTGAACTAAAGATTAATAATTAAGACGGCTATTAGCTCGGTAATTTTGATATTTCATCAATTCATCATTAAATCATTAATCAGTGAAGGCTGAAGTAAGTGAAGCTGAAATGAATATGACCGTCATGCCATAGAATCGCATTAGACAGGCACGTGTAAGTATACTTTAGTTACCGATGAAGCACTTGCAAAAGCGACGGCATCTACAACTTCAATCCTTGCATTTGATTATTCATGATAATATACATAGGTACGTGCAATAAACTGTTTTCTTTTATGCAGCCATATTCCAAAACATATATTACTACACATTACATGTTTATTTAATTAAAAAATATTTGTTCATAAATCTGAAATAATCAGTAATTATAACTACTAGATTGCAGCAATCAAATTAACAACTACTTAATGTAGTTTGATTACTGTAGTTAAGTTACATGTAATCATAACTACATATAGTTAACTACTTTTAATCGTAATTAGTAATCGGATTACAAAATTGTAGTTAACTACGCCCTACACTGCCGCTGGTAAAATTCACTTTGTCTAGCTAGGGCCTCTCATAGCTTTTATTTCGCTCTGAAAGCCCGTATCAAACACTGACCCTGAATATCCGTCTACATTGTTCACGATATTATATATCCGGATGTAATTTACCGATCTCGCTTAGTCACCGTGGCTTGATGAGAGCATTTGTAATGATACATAATGTTAATACTGCGATGTGAACCGCTGAACACCTATTGTGGGGGCAATTATTGTTTAAAATACCTATGCATGGAGGCTGATTACAACTTGGATATACGAAACGGATATTGAAGTATAAATGTTATTATTTTATGGAGGATACTGGCTTTTTCCGTGGCCTAATACCACAGAACCGTACATTTGCCGGTATAAAAAGTAGCCACGCGTAGTAGTAGTACACGCTTTCAATCATAACTGTATCAGCTGGTCTCATTTGAAATTATTAGTCAGCTTTATTTAGCTTTAAGTCGAGGAATCGTCCATACTAAAAAAAGTCAGTACTTCTAGAGATTATCTTTACAAACATTATAGGTAAACTAGCTTCGCCCGCGTGAAAAGTGTTTTTAACCGACTTCCCAAAAAGGAGGAGGTTCTATGTTTGACTTTATGATTGTTTTTTTTTTTGTGTATGTTCTCCGATATCTCCGTCAATTGTGGACTGATTTAAAAAAAAAATATTTGTTTGAAAAAGTATGTTCCGAAATTGGTCCCATTTTAATTTGGTGAAGATCTGATAAAGAACTTCGGCGATATACAACAGAACTCTTCAATAAATAAAGGCAAATCTCTCGGGATTGCTGCAATCGCATGTCTGTTTGTTGTTTATAACATTTCATAACATAACATCACGCCAGTTCGCTCTTAAGGGATGACTAAAAGGCTTAGTAGAAGGACTTTATTGAGTTTGAAGTTTGTATTTAAATTATCTACCTATTTATATTGATTGGCATCCCAAAAACAACAGAGCCGTGTCCCCAAATGAAGTAAATCCTCTATATTTGATTGCCTACTTCGGTAAACAAACTCTACATAAAATAATCATAGAAAAATATGTAAAGTAATTAAACAAGAATTATTATATTCTAATCTACGGAAATAAGAACCCATCGCCCTCGTAAATCATCCGCCATGACGGAATGAAATCATTACTGTATTTATGTAAGTATTCTATGTTGTATCTACAATATCCACTTCTTTTAACACTTCGAATATTACCTCCGTTCGTAATCAGTGGGATACATCTGCAGAACATGAGCCTTTTTGTGTTTCTTCCATTTTTGAAATGTGTAAAAAAAAGCAATCGTTCTAATTTTAAATCTTTGGGCTTGTTCATTTTACGAGCCCGTATGTTAGGTATTGCTTCGCGTTCTGTAAAGACTTGTTTATGAAAATAACATGCATTGGCTATATTAATGGCCAGTATCATTTTCATTTGATTTATTACAGGAGTACCTACCTAAATATTTATCGATCGTATTTGTGGTTCCAAATTTTAAATTCTAGATCTTAGCACCCGGTCTATTATGTAAAAAAAAATCCGTGAAACTTAGGTGAAGTCTAGCTTCTAGGCAGCTTTGAGAACGGAACTTATCAATATTTTCAGTGTATTTTTCATTCAGGTTTTGGAAACAGACATTTAAAAAGTTAAACGTAACAATCAAAACCACATTTGCAAGGGATATTTATATAAAATTGAAGATGATTATTCTGACAGATTCTGACAGATCATATTATTTGGGGGCCGCGAAATATATGCGCATATTTATAGACCTAAATGTGCGTTAATCGACTGTTATATTTGAGGGAAATGAATATTTTAATATTGTGGTGAGTGACAATAGTTGCAAGTTGATCTTCAATTTTGTTGGTAAATGTCAGCTCTTGAATGCTTTTAAAAATTCATACACGTGTTATTTATCACAAAGGGAATTGTGATTTTATTATACCTGCTTATTTAAGAATTATATTTTTTTTTTCTGTCTCTGATGTCCTCGATTCTACGATCGACATACTTATTGAAAAAAATAATTAATTCATTGCTATGATGTCCGGAGTAAGTGTGTCTACGTATAATATTTCAGGAAAACCATTACGAATGAAGATAGAGAGGTAGGTAGTACTGCAGCCTTATTGCGTAACATAATATTCATGTAATCGATCGCGAACTCTTTCATTTTGACAATTCAACAGTATTCACTGCGCGATTCAATTTGGGTACAGTCTTCGATCACTAATGGTGCTGTAGAGAAAAAATGCGTGGGTTTATGTCCCAACCTATGTTTGTATTTATTTGAAATTAATTTACTTCAAAATTAACGGAACTTATACCATATCATGCCTAGATACATTTCTACAGTATAACAGTTAAACAAATTTGAGATAATTGCGGCTTGGGAACCGCAACGTCTGTTCTCATTTCCTAACATTTTATTTACCTCATGTAAATTGTACTTACATTTAGTTAATTAAAACTAAGATCTGATAAATATGTAATGTTATAGCGCTGTCGAGTGCTTGTCGTTATCAGATAATAGAATTTTCGAGAGTATTTTATATTGTTTCAACCATCTGATAATGTTTCTACAAGATTCATATCTAGCGTGAAAAATTGTTGAGCTTTCGCGAGTTTTTTATCCATTTTTCCTTGTAAACCGTCTTGGAGAAATTTAAAGTAACTTGTAACTATTTCTAAGTTAACTAGATAAATGAACCAGATATAATAATACGTAATTGTATATAGATACACATAATGTCCCTAAGTATTTATTTGCAATAATTATCTACTTAATACCGTTTAATTTACACAGTGAAATTATAAAAAAAGTTTTTTTATCATTGCTGAATTAATTCATATTCTATCAAGGCATAGAACTATATATCATCTGAAAAATGTGGAGGAAAAAACCAAACGAAGTTTAAATTTCGAAAACAGTTCAACTGTCATCCCGGCAGGAAAGAAACATAGATATAAAATAAAACCTCCTTTCGGCGTCGGAAATAGAATCATGATCTAATAGTAAAACTGCCACCTGTCTTATCTGTTCCAAGCTCAATAAACACCTCGGCTATTAAGATAAGAAAACTATGTACTTTCTACTAGGATACTTTAGATAAAGAACTAGACAGGTGAACTTCTGAGTTGAGGCTTGAACTTGTAACCTCCGTTAGTGCTTGTACAAAAAAATAAACCACAAGGTTCTAATTTTGAAATGCATAGAGTGAATAGTTAAGACATTTTTAGTAATGGGTGTTCGATTTTTGAAATCATGACCGAATGACGCAGGTTTAGAGCATGAAGATTAGTAAAAAAAAAGTGTAGTAAGTAAGTTATAGATGATGAAAAACACATCCTCAAGAGTGCATTAACACGGGCCACTACAGAAGCCATTAAAACTAAATTCAAACAAGTTACCGGACTTCTCCCTTCATCCACATATTGACACAAGCGTATAATAGGTGCAATCGCGAGCATCCCGACATGATAGCAACACCAAGTGTCCCGCAAATATTTGTCACCAGCAATCATCGATCCGATTTGTTCCTAATCCGATGCGACGCGACAGACACCATAAAAACATTATCGCAAACCCCATACAATGATGGGACAATGGCGAAGGGACAAAGCCATTCATCCCTACACTCTGGCACTATATTTATTTACAGTGAATAATATACAGATAATAAATAGTGTTTTTTTATTCGTGAACGCAGCCGTTGGTGTCAAAATTGACGCCTATCCTGTGGGTTAGTGTCCCCAAATCCGAAGGTATTTTAACAGGATAAAAGATCATTTATTTTTAATAGAGTTTAACGTTTTGAAAGATATATTATTTTGCATTTAATTTAAGTCTTGACTTGAGTAAGGATAATTATGAAATAATTTAAATGTAATGCTGTAATTTGCATTAATTAAACATACAACATTAATCTTAATTACCATAACTACTATCTTCTTACGGTGGTAATTAAAATAAGTAAGAATGTACCTAATCTATATATTAAAATTCTATTTATCGGCAAGATCTTGAGCAATGTTAACAAAACGTTAAAGTTAATATATGCAGCATCCAATAATGAGTTCTACCATTCTACTTTTGCTCCTCTCAGTCATTGTAGAGTTAAGGTAACTTTTAAATCCTTCAGTTTGTCCCAAAAATCCCAACTAAAGGTGTCACTATAAGACGCTGGATTACTCCAAAGATATCGATCTTGCCCGATCAGCGTGCAGCGGTGCCAAACATCGCCATTTGTGCGCGACCACGACACAAAGGAGGATTACTTCACGATGTTTTGATTGCACCAGGGCCCCAACGTGTGATATTACACATTACCAACTTAATTATATCCCTGGAGAACTGCATTTTACACTTTATGCTACAGAACTTAAGGTGGTAAGTCTTGGAGGGTTAACTTTGTAAAAATTGACGGAGCGTAATGTCTTAACGACTCAACACTTCTGAGAAGATTATATAAGATCTCTGTGGCAGCTTGTTTCTGGTATTTTGGCTACTTTAAGGTTTAAGACCCTGGAAAGAGGGACAACAGATAAGATTTAACATGTGAATGTAACACTTCGTTTTTGGAGTAAGTAGAGATTTAAGTGACGGGTGTTAACGATGTGTGGTATCACATGTGCCACAATTTACTGATATTGAGGCAGATATTTTGACAGCTGACGGGATCCAAATACACCAGTAAGTTTGATCTAATTGGGCACCTCATTACTCAACAACTGAAAAACAGTTCAGAACATGAGAAATATCCCCAGGATTCTTCAAAGCCCTTTCAAGCTTTATTTTCTGAATTTTCATTCATATCTCCCAATGGTAAAGACAACATATTTTCCACACAATCTTTTCTAAACATTATCTCGTCACAAAAACGATCTCAGCCAAAAATAACCCATCAACAGTCGTTACCATCAAAATCTCGCATCGTGAGAGAAATCGTGACGAAGACAAAGGCCTGTCCAAACAGTAGCTAAACCAACTTTCACAAAAAAGCTATGCAAAAGTCATGCGTATTACCAACAATGGTACACCACAATGCGACCCTAAATCTTATCATTAGAGGGCTAATCCTTCTACTAAAGATGGTGATAATAGTGTATAATCCTCTGAGCAATTCACTTTAGTGAAAACAGGACAGGAAGACGAAGACATGTAAGTTTTTAGGGTAATATTTAAGATTTGGAATTGGTGACGAGAATTTTGGTGTGTCAAAAAAAATTGATGAATATTAATACAAATTAAGACCGCATTGATGAACTACACTATTCAGGTTACTTACAGAGTACCAAAACAGCTTTAAAGAATGCCCTGATGATTTGAAATGTTGCATAATAGGTACTCAGATGACAATACTCTATTGTTGAACTCAAAACTTGCAAAACCTGATGTGATAGCTCTGGAGCTAATGCCCTGGGGCAAGTTAGGGGTCTACAACCTAACTATTGAATGCTGAGAGCTATCCCAGCATCCTTTGTACCGACAACGTCACACACAGGACGATGACAGGGGCACATTCTGCCTGCATAGAATCTCGTTTGGTCTTCACAAAGGGAAATTCAAACTTCGATTCTGGCATTCCCGAGAATTCCTTCTGTCAAAATAGGTTACTGGCCGCTTGGACATAATCCTTACGTCCGGAATCGATTACTTGCGTATACCACACAATGAATAATCCTCCATTTATGAAAAAAATAATATGTCAAAATAATGCTTTGTTCATCCCGGAAGGATTAAAGCTTAGGAAATGGTTAGATAACGTTTTTAATCAAGCATTCTTCGTTGGTTTTTGCATAACGTGAGCGTTTGATAAAACTGTGATAAGGTTGAAACTTTAAAAGAGTGACTGGTCTTTTTTTTTGGCGAGGTTTAGAGTTTGTTTTTGTCTCATACATTCCTGCACATTGTTAAACAGTGGAGATCTTATCTTTAATCCTAATGTAATGTGTGTTCGTTCAGAACAGAAAATCTGGTTTTTAGGGTGAGGTTCGCATTCATTGGTGAAGATACTCTTTTCGAAAAAGTCCAATAATTTTATTTAAAGAGAAATTGTCTCTTTCATGGGTGAAATCCTTTGCCTTTCCGAATTCACTTACTCACTGAATTCTGATGCTTTTAAAATAAGAGACTCCTTTAAGAACAGTACGCCTAGTAGTTTAATGCTTTCAAATCCTAATGATTAATTTCCAATAGCTTAATTTAAGCCAAGTATTTTATTCCCGGGAAGATTTAATATATAAGCATGACTATCAGCAGGAACAACACGTAGACAAAGAATAAAAAAACTTCAATTCGAATTGAATAATATTTATTTCAAAAATTGCTTTCAACTAAAATAAATTAAATCCGATCAAACATTAGCAGCCGTGGTCAGTTTAGTCGCTTCCTCTATCAACGCACATAGTAGGAGTAAGGAGCATACGCGTAGGCGGAGTAGGGAAGAGCGTAGTCATATGTGCTGTAGGAGTAGCCGACGGGTGACGAGTAGGCGCCCAGGGAGGCGGTGTAGGTCACAGGGTAGTCGTACTCCAGGACCAGGGGCTGCGGCTTGGCTGCGGCCAAGGCCAGGAGAGCGGCGAACAATACCTGAGGAGGAGGGTTTATTAGTTAAACAATACAGAACATTTTGTTTTAACGAGAATAATGCTAGGTTTTAAATGTTACGTCGCATAGAAAGGAGAAAATTATATTAATGTAACTAATCTATAAAAAGGTACTTCAATAGAAAACTATACTTTTGTAAGATCTGGCTGAATGATTTAACACTTTTCAAGCGAGTGAACAAGAGCATTAATATATACTTGGCAGAATTACAATAATCTTGCAAAGGTGCATGAAAAAAAAACCGGCCAAGTGCGAGTCGGACTCGCGCACGAAGTGTTCCGTACCATTATCGCAAAAACGGCAAAAAAAAACACGTTTGTTGTATGGGAGCCCCACTTAAATATTTATTTTATTCTGTTTTTAGTATTCTTCGTTATAGCGGCAACAGAAATACATCATCGGTGAAAATTTCAACAGTCTAGCTATCACGGTTCATAAGATACAGCCTGGTGACAGAAAGACAGACCGACAGACAGACGGACCGCGGAGTTTTAGTAATAGGGTCCCGTTTTTACCCTTTGGGTACGGAACCCTAAAAAGGAATCAAAACAAATATCTACTAAATAAAACACAAATAAAAATTAAAAGGCATTAGGAGGAAAAGAAAGAGGAAGATAAGGTTGACTGGTAGAGAATGCCTTGTGGCATTAAGTCCGCCTATGTACCACTATTGTACATGAAGTTTAAATAAATAAATAAATAAAAAGAAAGAAGTACTTACGTATTTGAACATCTTGGTGTTTGGTTGGTTTTCGTTTGCTGCGAGATGTAGGAGACGATAGGACTCAAGATCCGATGTGTGATTGATCAGACAATAGTTCCCTCTTATATATCATTGATAAGTGTGGACGTGCCTACTACACGGCAATACAGGCGGATAAACTGCCAAAATATCCTGCTCCATCGCGTTAGGCATGACGAACACGTGCAGCCTTGTTTAGTGTCACCGGACGGAAAAAAATATTAGACCAAGGACTTGTCTGACTCTATTCCTAGGAAACTGACCCTGTCGTTCCTGACAAGGAAACGTGCTCACATGTCTTACCTTCTATAGTATAGTACTTACTAATTCCATGTTTGCCTCTAATAAAAGGTCAAAGAGGGAGTGGTAACATGCATCATTCAGCATAACCCATTGTGATAATAACAACATCTCTATCTTTCCATATTAAAGGATGAAGGTTTTTGGCATCGCATCGGGTTAGTCAGATCATCTCTGTATCCATGTGTTACTAGGTCGCTGAGTTCCCCTCAAAAATTATTTCGTCAATAAACGATGGATCCCCATTTGAAATTCGACTCAACATGATTAGCCTTCAATTTGGATAATACGAGCAAATCCGAGCTAACCCGAGCTCCATTTAATAACAAATTACGTCTAACGAACTCGTGTAACAAAACTCCGTCATTTTGTCGAGCGATCCGCCATGATTAGTGAGTTGGTACCTTGCCCGCCATTTTCGCAGTAATGGCGACATATACTCCCGTTACAGAGTAATTACCGCCCTTTGAGAGCTGAGCCGAGCATTGCCAGTAAACACCGCTTTGTCGATAGTTATCCAGAGGTTAGTTTTACTTTTAATAGGGGTGTTCTGGTTAGGTGTCGCGTTGAGGGTTTATGCCTAAATACATTCTGTCTATGTTACGAACGAAAAAGGAAGAATAGTGAGTTTGGATTAAATAATCGCATTAGGATTTTATGTTGGAGACTTGATCGATGTTTGAAATTTGAAAATGTCTTTATAAGATTTCAATGGCTTGATGAACTAATCAATACTGCCGAAAGCCGAAAGTTCAGATTCGAAAAGTAATAACCGTGGTAAAGATGCCATGGAGATTTATCTGTAAATAGGTACAAGTAGGTGGATGAAGTGAGGATACGAATAATTCATGATGAGAAGTGCCCATGCCCCAAAGAGCACGTTCAGCCCTTGGTTTTGACATGAGGATAACACATCGACAGCATAATTTATTAATCTATCAATCAGCCTATTCTGTATTTGATAACTCCTAATGGTACCTACTCTACCCTTTTAGAAGGGCATCGCTCCGTGCTAGTCAAGAGAAGCACGTACTTCCGATCACAATCATCATACACAGGATTTGTAGTAACTATATACTTTATTTCGACGCTGTCAGCGATCTGACATGCTAATTTGATCGATTTTCTTGTTTTCCATTCCACATATCGAACACAAATGGGAACTTTTAAACACAGTAAATGACTTGTAGCGACATCTTTGATAAACAAGCAACAACAGACACGGTAATGTTGACAATTTGTGACACTAGATGGCAGTGTAAATGCCCGAATAATATCTAACATTGAAAATGCATATAGTTAAAATTAATAAAAATGATATGTATTTTCTAAACCACAATAAAATAATCAATCAAACATTTTAATTTTAATAGTTGTTCGTTTTTAGTTTTTTTGGCAAAAGCTGGCAACAGCAAAAACTTGTTGTCCTGTCATTGTCATGAATGTCAATGTCATTCATTCATTTCAGCTGTCATAGTTGTTTGGGGTTTTTCGGCGCTGTTTACGTGTTTATCGGATGTCATTGTCAAGTCAACTTATGGCGGCAAATTTTTTTTAGTCTTATTTTGATTTTAAGAGTTTTTCACTATAGAGTTGATAATTTTAGTCTTTCTTTGGTAGTGTTGTTGGGTTAGCAGTTAGTTTTATTGGTATTACGAGTTTTCTTGAGTTAAGTGTTTTTATTAGTGTGAATTTCAAACAAGATTTTTCTTGGTGTTTGTGTTCTAACATCCAGGGTTTGTATGAACCTATATCTTTAATAGATTTAATTTTTTTAACCGGTATCCGTCATGGATAACAAGAAACCCCCTGACCCTCCCGATCCCTTTGATTACAGTCCGATTCTAACCATTACTCTCCCCGATGACAAAATTGATAACGCTATGGACTCCGAATCTGCGCAAAGAAAAAGACCCGCATGCTCGCCCCCCGCTACTCCCATCAACCCTCCGAAACAATCCAAGCATACGATAGGCAGACACACATACAACTCAAGAGATAACGCACCATATGTAGTTCACGTGTCCCTAAAAGATGGACAGACCTCTGGCACTGTTTTACATCCTGTTAAGTTTGGTATGTTCCTCACAAATAATAACTTTGCTAATGTTATTCTCGGAAGCTTGAAACGTTTGGGGCGAAATAGACTCGCAGTAAGTTTTAAGACTCACCTGGATGCGAACAGTTTTCTAATAAGCCCAATACTGACATCCCATGGATACATTACTTCTATCCCTATATATAACGTTACGCGCATGGGTCTCGTCAGAGACGTACCTATTGAGTGGACAGAAGAAGAGGTCATTGAAAATATCAGGGTTCCCACTGGATGCGGTCCAGTTATTAAGGCCAGGAGAATGAACCGAAAGGTGAGTTCTCCGGGCGTTACTGAGTGGAAGCCCACTCAAACCGTCATTCTTACCTTTGATGGCCAAGTTTTGCCAAATCGTGTTTATTGCTTCTACTCTACTCTCCCAGTTGAAAAGTATATGTACCCAACTATTCAATGTTTCAACTGTTGTCGTTTTGGTCACACACGCACTGTATGTCGCTCACAACCACGCTGTTTTAAATGTGGTGAAGACCACCTAGGTGATGGCTGCCAAGTCCCCACTGAATTTGGCTTTTGTGTTTCCTGCTCTGGAAGTCACTATGCCACCGACAAGTCTTGCCCGGAGTTGGGTCGGCAAAAAGGAATAAAAGCACTGATGGCTGAGAAATCAATCTCTTATGCAGAAGCAAGTCAGGTATTCCCACAAGTTTCAAGATCGTATGCTGAAGTAATTAGATCATCTCCAAAAACCAAACCTATAGCCAGTCCTCTTCTGTTCCCCAGTTCAACTCCCCAAACTCCAAAATCACACCGCAAAACTGTATTAATCAAACCAAAATCCCATGCCCCCCTGTCACCTAGTTATGATAAGCAAGCTCACCAAGCCCTTATTCAAGACTATTCATTCACTCCTGTCCAAAATGGTGGTGCTTACCCTCGGGCAAGTACTAACAGTCCTATTTCTTCAGAAAGTATTTTAAATATTATATCCAGTATGCTAATGGCTATATTAGCAAACCCTGCTCATTCACTACCTGACCACGTTGCCAACAAATTGACATCTATAATGAATTATATTCACAATGCTCCCCCTTCACCTTCTTCAGTGGAACGTCAGGAGTATTACTCCCAGGAAACATGATTTACTTTTCCTCATTAATAAATTCAAACCATCAATCTGCAGCATTGCTGAGACATGGCTTCGTTCTGAAAGTAATTTCAGAATCCCATGTTTCAATGGTGTTCGACATGATAGATCAGATGGATATGGGGGATGTGCTTTGTTCATCAATAACAAAGTATCATTCACCCCAATTCCTCTACCCTTTGTAGGTGACAACATCAATGTTGTTGCTGTTAAGGCTGAGGATATAATTGTTTTTAGTTTTTATATTGCATACCCACAAATTGCTGATCTTGATATCATAAAAAGTTTGTTAAGTAATGTACAAGGTCCATTACTTGTCATGGGTGATTTTAATGGTCACCACTATAGATGGGGGTCAGAAACCTGTGACAATTTTGGTATAGGCTTAGTGGATATATTAGATGAACTTAATTTATGTGTGATAAATGATGGGTCTGCCACACGTCGGGCTGTGCCTGGGCAAAATAACAGTTGTGTTGATTTGACATTTTGTTCATCTAATATAGCCAGCCTTTTTAATTGGAGTCGCTTGAATATGACCTATGGGAGTGATCACTATCCCATCATGGTGGAAATACCTTCCAAAATTATACCTGATAGAATCTGTGCTCCTCTTTTAAAATATCAACTGAACTCAGTTGATTGGGACCTTTACTCAAAAATTATAGATTTGCGCGTCTCCTCTCTTCCTTCCATTAATGATGAAAATGCTCAGGAATGCTTTTTGTCATTCTCCAACATAATATCTGCTACAGCAGATGATTGCTTCCCTGCCAAAAAACTGCCAAAGGGCAAAATCCCATCTCCGCCATGGTGGGATAGGGAATGTTCTGCTGTGATCAAAGCTAGGAATGAGGCCGAAATGAATTTTAACTTAAATATGAACCTAGAGAACATCATAGCTTTTCAGCATATATTGGCTAAGTCCAGGAAACTACTTAAGAAAAAAAAAAGAGATAGTTGGCGTAGGTATTGTGATTCACTGAGTCCATCCACTCCAGTTTCAGTAGTATGGCGTAGGTTGAAATCCTTTAGGAATAATTTGAGGCCTCCCTCTGGGAGCATAATGTCTGATGAGCTTAGTCACCAGTTTTTTTCTAAATTAGCCCCAGCTTATGTTCCTGGTAAATATGAATGTGTCTCAATGAACCACCAAACAGCATCAGATGATCCTTTGGACAGACCATTTACATTGGAGGAACTTAAATCTGTCCTTGTCCATGTAAGGGACTCTGCCCCCGGGGTGGATGGATTCCCATATTCCTTCATAACCAAAGCTGGAGATAAGACCCACCAGTATTACCTGGACTTGGCCAATTACTGCTTTTCCTCTGGATATATTCCTCCTGATTGGAAGGTTCAAATTATTATTCCAATATTAAAACCTGGTAAAGATCCTAGTGATCATTGTTCCTACAGACCAATTGCTCTATCGTCCATACTCATTAAACTCTTGGAACACCTTATTAAAAACCGCCTGGAATGGTTTGTGGAGAGCAGGAAATTGCTACCAACATCTCAATTTGGCTTTAGGAAAAGTCTGGGTACAGCTGATAGTGTGGGTACCCTCACATCAGAGATCCGGTTGGCCCTTAGTAGGAATGAGTCTGTGGTAGCCGTTTTCTTAGACATTTCAGCTGCATATGATTCTGTCCTCATCCCTGTTCTTGGGCAGAAAATGAAAGAGCTGGGAATCCCGCCTAAAATTCGTCAGACCATATCAAATATCTTTTTAGACCGTAGTCTTAAATTAAGAATTCCTGGGGAGGAGTCTGCATCAAGATTAGCTTGGCGGGGCCTTCCTCAGGGATCCGTTCTTAGTCCCCCTTTATACAATATTTATACCTGCAATCTACCTTCCTGTTTAAATCTTAATTGTAAAATCCTTCAGTATGCTGATGATATTGCGTTATTGGTCTGTGGCAATTCCATTGTGGATGCTGCTCAATCTATGAATGTTTCTTTGTCCTCATTAAACCAATGGCTGTTAGATCATGGGTTATCTTTAAGTGCTCCAAAAAGTACATCAGTTGTGTTTACTCGCAGACGTATTATCCCTCAACTTGACATTAATATAGATGGCCAATTTATACCAGTCAAAGAACAGGCTAGGTTTCTGGGAGTTATCCTGGATTCTAAATTGTCAGGTGTGGACCACATTAATAATACAGTTAAAAAATGTGAGCGCTCAGTTTCGATTCTTAAGGCTCTGGCAGGTGTCTGGTGGGGGGCTCACCCATACACCTTAAAACTGGTATACAATGCTCTGGTTAGAAGCGTGTTGGATTACTGTAGCTACTTAATTGAGCCATGTAATAAAGAAGCCCTACGTAAATTCGATTCAGTCCAGGCCAAATGCCTTAGAATAGTTATTGGCGCCATGAAATCTTCCCCCATTAACGCTCTCCAGGTTGAATGTGCAGATCCTCCCCTTACCCTTCGTAGACAATACTTAGCAGATCGTTTCTTGTCAAAAGTTTTCTCCCTCTCATCCCATCCCTTACTTCCCATTTTGGAGCAAATCAACCTTTCTTTTAATGTCTCTTCTTACTGGAATAATAAATGTATTCCATTGATGAATAGGTACAGGGAGCTTAAACAACTCTCTTCGCCTGTTTGTCAATACCCTTCTCTTCCAGTATTTGCTTCCGCATATGAGGTGGTCCATTTCAAGCCAAAGATCGTCTTGGGCCTTGGTATCACTAAAAACTCCCAGGACGTAAAAGCAGAGTTTGCTCGGGCTATTCAGAGATACTGGAAGGGTTGGAATTTGTTCTATACGGATGCATCTAAATTATCATCAACGGGGTGTACAGGTGTTTCAACATACTTCCAGAACTCTAAAATAGCTCTTTTATTCCAATGTCCGCCAGAATCTTCAGTTTTTACAGGGGAATGCATCGGTATCCTAGAAGCCATCAATTTTATATTATCGCACAATATCCAAAATTCGGTTATTTTTTCAGATTCGCATAGTAGCATCCAGGCTCTAGGACAAAATCAATTAAAATCTAAAATTCACAGCAAGATTATTGTAGATATACGTAATTTACTCTTCTCTTGTCACAACAAAGGTTTAAACATTGAAATAGTTTGGGTTCCCAGCCATTCGGGTATATGTGGCAACGAGTGTGCTGACTCTCTGGCAAAATTTGCTACATCCAAACCTGTGGATAGAAAACACTATCTGCTTCATAGTTACGACTTGCGCTCAGACACCAAACTTAAATTATTCAGCTCGTGGTCAGCGGAGTGGCAAGCAAGCTCGAAACTCAAAGGGGCATATTATGCCAACATTCAACCTGACATCCAGCGGAAACCTTGGTTTTTCAAATGCCCTAAAATGTCTAGAAGAGCTGTTTCATCCTTGTGTAGGCTGAGACTCGGTCACTGCTGTAGTCCAGTATTCCTAAATAAGATCCGTGTTCGTGACTCTTCCTTGTGTGAGTGCGGCCTTGATGATGGTACATTAGACCATATCTTTTTTTCATGTCCTTCGTATTCCCACTCCTTTGACTTGTATCATATGCTTCCCAACATTAAAATCCCCCTCCCTATCAACTTCCATTCCCTTTTAGCAAATTTCTCTCCTAAAGTTATCAAACTCCTTTCAAAATTTATAATTGACAATGGCATCAAAATGTAGTTACTTTTTTTTTATTTTTTTTTATCAATGTCTATCTTTGTTATCTACCACAAAGTTCGTCGGCTCATCTCACCGCGCTGTCGCCTCTACATGACACTGGAAGAATAAACAAAGTTCGACGGCTCGACTCACCGTGCTGTCGACTCCACATGACATCGAAAGAATAGCTCAATTCGACGGCTCGCGTCATTGTGCTGTCGTCTCTACATGACACTGGCAGAATAGTCGGCATCGGCTCAGTTGCCAAAGAAGAAAAAAAAAAAAAAAAAAATACGTGTTTATCATTTGTATTGGTGATTTATACAAGAATATTTTACGCGAAATGATCGGTGTGCGATTAAACAATTTTAATGACAGTTCGGGTGAGCCAGAGCAGGATGCTAACTCTGCATTAACTGAATTAGACAAAGGTATAACCTAACCTTACATTCCGATGATCCGTTTACAATATCTATAAATACTAAACTAAACATAATTTTTTTTAGGCCTCCGGTCTGGTAAAGTGGGCGAACAATGCGAAGCAATCGTCCGTTTCCCGCGATTGTTTGAGAAATATCCTTTCCCCATCCTTATCAACTCATCATTCCTAAAACTTGCCGATGTGTTTCGTATGGGCAACAATTTCCTTCGCCTGTGGGTGCTTCGTGTCTGTCAACAAAGCGAGAAGCATTTGGACAAGATTCTGAATGTCGACGAGTTTTTGAGGAGAGTTTTCAGTGTTCTGCATTCAAACGACCCAGTAGCAAGGGCATTAGCACTAAGGACTCTTGGTGCGGTGGCTGGGATCATACCAGAAAGGCAGAATGTGCATCATGCTATACGTAGGGGGCTTGACAGTCATGACAATGTGGAGGTTGATGCTGCCATTTATGCTACTACAAGATTTGCTGAGCACTCCAAGTGAGTTTTTATATTTCCTTGATCCCATGTTCAAGACTGGTTTTTCTCTATTTAACCACAAATGACCAACTAAATAGTGCCTTTATTTAAATCATACACCTCCAGTTACAAAATGGCAAACAAAAAATCTGCCTTTGAAAATATTAATGACATTCATGATAATAAAAAATAAAATAAAGAGATACTACTAACCCATGGTGATACCTCAATAACTTGTATGTTTTTAGTGCATTTGCAGTAGCCATGTGCAATAAACTCTGGGACATGGTAGACTGTGAGAGCACAGCCGCTGAGCGCAGAGCCAAGCTGGTGAGGGCTCTCAGGACTGTCCATGGTGGAGGTAATTTGTTCTTTACAAATTCAAGTCACAACTATATCTATTTATATCCAACATTTCCTCTGTCAAGTTTTTTAAGTCCTTTATTAAATGTTTAAGCTGTATTGATTTCTATCTGATCTGCACACAGTATAGAAAAACTGAGTTATTATGAACCGGTTTCAGTTTATCTGCGATTCCCACATGAAATCTCTTAGGTCATCAGAATACTTGCGACTTAAATGCCTATGCATTCCACTACATTCTTGGATAAATAATTTACTGTCCAGGCTGCTTGTTTGTGGAATGCATTGCCTGACCCAATAAAATGTGCTCAGTCGTTGCCTGTCTTTAAAAAAAAACTTATAAGGGAACATTACCTGTCTCTGTGATCCTGTCCTTGTTTAAGCTGTATTGTTTTCTTGTTTGTTTATTTAGATGTATGTATGTATTTATGTATCTATTTTAGTAGTTTGTTTTTAGTACCTAATTGTACTTAGTACCTAATACTTGTATGATTTGAAATTGGCATCAAGTGCAACCCGATGTCGTGTCCAGGCTATCTATATCCATTCAAGGTTGCCTGGAAGAGATTTCAGAGAGCGATAAGGCCGCCTGTTGTATGTTTGTTTTAATTTTAATGTTTCTTTTTGTATTGTCATATCTTGGTGTACAATAAAGTATATAAATAAATAAATCTTTAAATCTTATTTTTTTTATGAGGTAGCATGACTAGATGTGTAGAAACACTAAGAGAAACCAGAAATATCAAGCCTGAGCATAAACAGTCACTTAGATTGCATAAAACTTTTAAAGCTCTTTCAGATAGGATGATCTTTCTTTTTTTTGGACTATTCGTAATTTGAACAAACTTATGTCAAAAACTTGTGCTCTTTTTTTATTTCATAGCTGTCAGAGCTCAAGGTGTACTGAAGCTGCTCCGGTCGTTACTGGAGCGGTTCCCATCATCAAGCTCTGTGCGCGCCGCCATTGTAGCGCTCACGCATATCGCCGCAGACACCGTTGTACATGTTCCTGATCAAGTAAGTTTTTCAAGAATAAAATACAAGAACACATTTCATAATTCCCCACCTAGGTTTGAAAATGAGACATGAAATATTGTAATTCTTTGAATACCAAAGAGAAAATAATTTCATTGAACCTGACTTTCTCACAGTAATATGTAACCTGAGTAGAATATTTTCTCAACCTTATTGCATAAGCAATTTAACCTTATGACACAAAAAATACTATTTGTTCTTGAATAATTACTTAAATAGATATGGGCGCGTCAAGAACTTCTAATATACTTTAAAAGCTCTCCTGTACCAGCCCTTTTTTTTTTTTGGTTGGTTATCATCCAATAACTTCTTTCGCTCTGAAGTAACATTCCCATTTTTAGGTGGAACTTCTCCTAAGTATGGCAATGAACGACGCTCGCTCCTCGGTCCGTCGCGCCGCACTCCTAGGCCTCCGCAAACTGGCCGAACATGCAGCCCTATGGCCGGCTGACTGCGTGGAGAAGCTGGTCAGAGCTGCCACTGATAGCCAAGAGATGGATCATACTATGCTGTGCTTGGAAGTAATGCAGGTGAGTGATCTGGATAAGAACATTTTAACCAACTTCAAAAAAGGAGAAGATTCCCAATTCGTTTGCATGTTTTTTACATTGCTGTCACAAAAATAAATTAATTGACTATGACACATCCCGTAAATAGGTGTTCCACGCTGCTGCGTTGCACATTTGCTAAAAACTACTTGTTTCCCTCAGACCTGGCTATTTTTGCTAATTTATTTGCATTAAATTACCCCAGTTTTTTTAAAGGCTTGACCTGTTAAGTAATCCCACAAGACAATAAAATTAATTAAACAGCTATATGTATAATGATCTATCTAGCTTTAAGTAATCGAGGGTCTTCTATATCTAACACCGC
This sequence comes from Orthosia cruda, assembly GCA_964057195.1. NCBI lineage: Eukaryota > Metazoa > Arthropoda > Insecta > Lepidoptera > Noctuidae > Orthosia > Orthosia cruda. Next base: position 39,755,204 of record OZ059836.1, read on the forward strand.
CGCCCGCGGCTCCGCCCGCGTTGATTTAGTACTTCTCCCAATATCTTTATAAATTATAGGCTAGCCTATGTGTTATTCTGATGTGTAAGATATATTTCTGTAAATTTCTTTAAAATCCATTCACTAGTTTTTGCGTGAAAAAGTAACAAACATCCATCCATCCTCACAAACTTTTACTTTTTTAATAGTATTTTTAACCGATTTCAAAAAGGAAGAGGTTCTCAATCCGACTGTATTTTTTCTATCAATAAACGAAGAAACAGAAACAAGATCACCGGCTTTCGAAATTGCAGTTTTTTTTTTGTTTGTAGTGGTCTTATTTGGAAGTCGGTTGTATTATTTTGTTGTTTTTCTTTCTTTATAACAGAAACTGGTAGCCTGCCCAGCCGTATGCGCAGCAGCGGCATCCCCTATCGGTGGGTGCGCAGCACTGCGTCGTTACTGCAGCGAGGCGACCTTATCAGTCGACCTCACCCGCGCTGCCACTGCCGCGGATGTACTTACTAGATTAGTAGTGCACTGGTGAGTTTTACTGTTTATGTTCTTCTAGTTCTGGAGTCGCGACCAGGTACCGGAAGACGCAGCGTTGAAAGGCTTCCCACTAAGTTCACCGCTGACCTAATTAATTCTACGGGAATCCGCTGGATGCAAAACCCATAGGACCGGTCGATGTTAGACACATGGGGAAGGCCTATGTTCGGCAGTGGACGTCTTTCGGATAAAATGATGATGATGATTCTTAAAAATAAATTTCTGGACTGTTTAGTACCCCAAGTCCCCTAGGAACGTGAAACAAAGGTAGGAAATAGATGGTTTTTCAACCGTGTGTAGTTGTCACTGCCACACAAATCTTGACCCTATGACTTTTTAAAATAAAGATAAAAATTAAAACTTACATTGGCCCGAAAGCCCATAAAAGCAGATGGAGGCGTCTGAGATTCGAGCCAGGTTATTTATTTTCGACCTTATGTTACGTAATACAACGTTGATGTTTGTTTGTTAGTGGCAACCTTAATGATACATGTTTGGAAGTAAGCCTTTCAAGCTTAGAACTAGGTTATTTATTTTTGACCCAGTGTTAATGAATACAACGTCGATATTTGTTTGGCAGGGATAATCTTGCTGATATCCGTTTGTCAGTAAGAGCGGTTTCGCACTACATCAGATCCGAATCAGAGAAGTTTCGGTCCGAAGTAGCCGTAGGACTACTTGTAAGAGATGTTACACACTAGCTCCGAACTACAGATAATTTTCAATTCCGATAGAACTCGGCACTTAAATCCGGACTCGGATCGGATGCAGTACGAAACCGCTCTTAGACTATCGAGCTTAAAAATAATTATTTACTATATTCTTGTTCCAGCTACGAAGAATGTCTGCCAGTCGAGGGTGGAGACTTGATGTTAGCTTTGGAAACTTTGGTTATAGCCACTGGTGACAACAACAACCAAAATAATATCAAGCCTCTTCGTGTTGCGCTGCGCTGCTTGGTAAGCAAAATTGATATTATAGATGTACATAGTTTAGATAAGTATTTAATATTTTGAAATTTTTAATAATTTTGTGTTTCTGACTATATGGTGTAAGCTGCGTATACCTGTAATAGGCATACATACCAGCACCTTTATTTTTCTTTGTTTATTACAAACTGTTTTGTATGTAATGCTGTTGGTGTACCTTATAATAAATAGATACCACATAGAACAATGGGAAAACGTTCAAAAAAATCACTCACACACCTGCGAAAGTTCCCGGTGGCTTTACAACTTTATCGTAATAAGGATATAAGGAAGACAAAAAAAAAGGCATTGACCCGACTTGTACCTTACGTAACTTGAAAACATGATTTTTCGTTTATTGTGATATTTTTGGTATCAAATGAAAGGTATAGGCGAAGAACCATGTTATCCGTTTATATCATGTAAATCGGTCTGCGCGTTTATGAGATATTAACACATTACTGAATGCCAAGAGAAAGGGTCAAGGACGCCCCTTACCGCGATACCTTTGTTTTGATCGTGTTAGCGATACTGCCTTTACATATATTTTTCGAATCGTTTTGAAATATAGGAATACATTGGTAGACAGGTGTTAACGACTATTATTTTTTGGTTATCTTGTGGTCACTTTGGTTAGTCCATAAAGAAGAAAAGTACATCGACCATATTCACGGGAGTAGTTACTTAGCATCATTTCTGCTTCACTCGCATAACAGTCAAAGTACGAATTGCAAGATGGATTATGGAACGTACTTATGTACGTACGTATGTACTTATACATGCATACAAAAAAAGAATCTAGCTTTAAGAATCTAAAGCTTATCTGTCTGTGGTTTTGTTAGCCTCACCCAGTGCATCAGCATCATCATAATTTCGGCCGAAAGACGTCCACTGCTGGACATAGGCGCCAGGCGTCGCCACATTGACCGAGCCCGTGCGTTTCGCATCCAGCGCATTCCCGTAACCTTAACCAGGTCATCAGTCCACCTAGTGGGAGACCTTCCAACGTATCGTCTTCCGGTTCGCGGTCGCCATTCCAGAACTTTTAGGCCCATCGGCCATCCGTTCTACGAGCAATGTGCCCTGCCCACTGCCACTTAAGTTTCGCAATTCTTCGAGCTATGTAACTTTGGTTCTCATGCGGATATCCTCATTTCTGATGCGATCACGCAAGGAAACTCCGAGCATAGCCCTCTCCATTTCCCTTTGGGAGAGTAAGCTTTCTGATAAGGCCCATTGTGAGCGACCACGTCTCGGTCCCATAGGTGATCACTGGCAACACACACTGTTCACTTAGTGCATCATGTGCTAATTTATTTACATATTGGTTTATCCTCGCACTGGAACGACTAGCAGCAATTCCACTAATGGAGTACAAACATAATTATCCTAACTATAAGTCTAGGTTTCCTCACGACGTTTTTCCTTCATCATGTGCTAGATAAACTTAAGCATTACTGAAGAGAGCTGCAGTTCTTCTTAAATTATAATTTTGCACGTAGATACAACTGAGCCGCGCCGAGGCCTCAGTGTACGCATCGCGCACCGCCAGCGTCGTAGGGAGCCAGCTGCAGGCGTGCGGCAGTACGGGCGGGCCCCGCATGGCGGCGCTGCTGGAGGCCCTGGCGGCGCTGGGCGGGGCCCCGCATGCGCCCGCGCACCTCGCGCCCGCCATGCCTGCGCTGCAGCATGCCTTACATCACTTGCATCGGTAAGTAATATACAAGAAAATGCGCTTCGGCAATGTTCGTGATCATATTTTTTGTGACCGTGTTAGAAAAGACTGCTTGCTTCCATGGTTGTAACATTTCTAAAAACAGATTTTAGTGTAGTACACATCTCTTGATTAATTTTGGAAGTAGATTTTTATGTCATAACGACACACTGCTGAAGCCCCAAGAGGAAGTCAAATTGTGTAAACGAGATCACAATTTTATTCAAGAGCTCTTGGTATCTGCGAATAGCCTTAGCAACAACGCGCGGAGGTTTTGAAATATTGATTCTATGACATAATTTCATACCAGTCGACTTTTGCGTAATGTAGAGACAAATTCCCAGCGACAACGCGATAGAAGAGCCGCGTGACGACGGCACGGCGCTGGTGCTGCTGTGCACGGTGCTGTTCCAGGAGCGAGCCGGCAAGGCGCTCACACACAACCTCACTGACGCCTGGCAGCACACTATATTGAGCACTATTCAGAAGGCTGATGGATGGGTGCGATATCGAGTTGCTAGGGCGGCTTTGAGGTGAGTTTTAACTTATTTATTTACCTTTTTTATGCAGTATTATATCTAATACCTTAAAACGAGCAATCAGGTCATCATATCAGCCGCAAGACGTCCACTGCTGGACATAGGCCTCCCCCAAGCGTCGCCACATTGACCGGTCCCGTGCGTCCCGCATCCAGCGGATCCCTGCAACCTTCACCAGGTCATCGGTCCACCTGGTGGGAGGCCTTCCAACGCAACGTCTTCCGGTTCGCGGTCGCCACTCCAGAACCTTTCTGCCCCATCGGCCATCCGTTCTGCGAGCAATGTGCCCTGCCCACTGCCACTTAAGTTTTGCAATTCTTCGGGCTATGTCGGTAACCCTGGTTCTCTTGCGGATCTCGACATTTCTGATTCGATCACGTAAGGAAACTCCGAGCATAGCCCTCTCCATTGCCGTTTGGGTGACTGTAAGCTTTCTGATGAGGCCCATTGTGAGCGACCACGTCTCAGAGCCATAGGTCATAACTGGCAACACACACTGGTCATAGACTTTCGTCTTGAGACACTGTGGTGAGTTGGACGTGAAGATACCGCGCAACTTCCCGAACGCTGCCCAGACGAGTCGGATTCGACGGTAGACCTCTTTCTCGAAGTTGGCCCTACCTAACTGGATCGTTTGTCCCAGGTAGACATAGTCATCCACAACTTCGAGTGTAGAGTCTCCGACCCTAATAGGAGTGGGTGTGACATGGGCATTCAACATCACCTTGGTTTTGTCCATGTTCATCCTAAGACCCACTCTTTCGGAGGCTCTACTAAGGTCATCGAGCATTGTATTGAGGTCCTCCATAGTCTCAGCCATGACCACTATATCGTCGGCAAACCGAAGGTGAGTGATGTACTCGCCATTGACGTTGATGCCTAGCCCTCTCCAGTCCAGAACCTTGAAGACATCCTCCAGTGCAGCGGTGAACAGTTTCGGAGATATGACATCTCCCTGCCTCACACCTCGCTGCAGAAAGACAGGTTCCGAGGTCTGATCCTGAAGTCGAACTGACATGGTGGCGTTTTTATACAAACACTTCAACACCTCGATGTACCGGTAGTCAATTTGGCACCGTTGGAGAGACTGCAGCACAGCCCAAGTCTCGATCGAATCAAAGGCTTTCTCGTAGTCCACAAACGCTAAGCAGAGAGGCAGGTTGTACTCTTCGGTCTTCTGTATAACCTGCCGCAGCGTATGTATGTGGTCTACGGTGTTAAAGCCTTTACGGAAACCGGCTTGTTCAGGAGGCTGGAAATCGTCAAACCTGCGCGCGAGACGATTCGTGATGACTCTTGAAAACAGCTTGTAGACATGGCTAAGAAGTGAGATGGGCCTATAGTTCTTTAGTAGGGCATTGTGGCCCTTCTTGAAGAAGAGTACCACCACACCCCTGCACCATGCCTGTGGCGTTTTTCCCTCGAGTATGACGGAATCAAACAGCTTCTGAAGGGCCTTAAGGACCGGTTTTCCAACCGCCTTCAGGAGTTCGGCTGTAATTCCATCTTCACCCGGCGCCTTGTTGTTTTTAAGCTGTTTAAGAGCCATCCTAATCTCATACAGGCTAACGTCCGGAATGTCTTCGGTATAGTGCCGGGTCAATCTAGCTCTAGGGTCTTTTGCTAGATTCGCGACGGGTTTACTGGTTGACGTGTACAACTGCCCATAGAATCTCTCGATCTCTCTCAATAGCTCCGGTTTGGCGGATACGATTCTGCCATCGTCGGTCTTCAGTTTCGTGAGCTGGCTTTGCCCAATAGTCAGATCTCTTGCAAAGACCTTGGAACCCTTATTCCGTTCAATCGCGTCTTTAATACGCTCGGTATTAAAGCGGCGGAGATCGCTTTTCAAGGACTTTGAGATCCGTCTATTTAGCTGCCGGTACTTTAATGCATCGTCTGAAGACTGCAGGATCATCTCACGCCTCTCCTTCATGAGCTTGAGAGTAGGATCAGAGAGCTTTTTATTTATATCTGTACGGCGGGTCTTGAAAAACTTAGACCCAACCGTATGGACAGCTTCCACGAACCCATCGCTGTATTCGTCCACGGAGCTCCCTAGGCACTCGAAACGATTCTGAAGTTCGAGCTGAAAGCTCTCGGGGTTTTGGATCTGGATCTGTGCTGGACGGAGCGTAGACTTCATCAGTCGAGACCTTTCAAGCTTGATATTAATGTTCAATGTGCCTCTCACCATGCGGTGATCGCTCCCGGTTTTCACAGAATTGATCACAGAGACATCATTAAACATTTGCTTCTTGGTTGACATGATGAAGTCGATCTCATTTTTAGTTGCACCATCGGGGCTTTGCCAGGTCCACTTCCTGTGCTCACGCTTTCTGAAGAAGGAGTTCATCATATAGAGGCCCTCCTTCTCCATAAAGCTGGCCAGTAGGTGACCCCGGTGGTCCCTATGTCCAACTCCAAATTGGCCCACTTGCAGCTCATCAACGTCTCGTTTGCCCAGTTTCGCGTTGAAGTCCCCCATGACAACGGTGAAGTGAGTTTTGAAACCATGCATGGCTCTAGAAATATCCTCATACATGGTCTCCACCTCGTCGTCGGGGTGTGCCGAGGTCGGGGCGTAGACCTGTATAACCTTCAGCGAATATCTCGAGGATATTCTGAGTATAAGGTACGCCACCCTGGTCGACACACTCTCGATCTTCACCACGTTGTTCACAAGGGACTTGTGGACGATAAACCCGACACCACCCTGGGACTGCCGGTCACCCTCTCGGAAATAGAGCAGGTTACCGGATTTGAGGATTATCGAGGCCTCCCCCTCTCTTCGGACTTCAGATAACCCTATAATACTCACTTCCCATCGCCACTAAAATTGCGATAGCACAATCTCTTCTTCTCCCTATCCTGGATTATGCTGAAGCCAGCTATCTTGATATCACCCTAGACCAATTGGATAAGCTTGAGCGACTTCAAAATCTCTGTATCAGATTTATATTTGGCTTGCGCAAATATGATCACGTTTCTGAATTTCGTACTAAGCTCAAATGGCTTCCTATTCGCCTTCGCCGGAATGCCCACATACTCTCTTTGCTATATAATGTGCTCTTTAATCCTTTTACTCCTTTTTATCTTAAAGAACGTTTTCAGTTCCTCTGTGACACCCATTCTAAGTCCTTGAGATCATCGGAGAATTTAAAATTGAGTGTTCGTATGCATTCCACTTCGTTCTTTGACAAATCTTTTACGATTCAAGCAGTTCGATTGTGGAATGTATTACCTATAGAAATAAGACGCGCTCAAACACTGCCAGCGTTTAAAAAAATGGTAAAGGAGCATTACCTTTCACTATAATGTTTAGTCTTTTCCTTTCTCTGTCATATATTCAATATTTATTAGTATATTAAATATGTAGTATAGTATGTATGTATTTTATGTTATTATGTATAAGTAAGTTATATTATTTATCATCTATTGTACACTGACAGCCCTTAATTCTCCTGCCGTTCAGTCCATCCAAAGGTTGTCTGTAAGAGATTGCCCTGAGCGAAAAGACCGCCCATTGTACACAGTGCTTGAAAATGTTTGTTCTGTATGTATTTTTTAAAGGTGTACAATAAAGAATATAATAAATAATAAATAAATAAATACTCCACCGCAACCTGCTCAATTCTTCCTCGAGTTCGGCTATCTTCTCGTCGGTCCGGAGTGTTCGCGTGTTATACGTTGCCAGTCGTCGGTGTTTATTAGGGTAGCCGGGTCCACTCCGGGGATTCTTCGCACCCCTTGCCACGCCATCGCCTTGACCGCTACCGTAGTCGAGGGTAGACGGGCTGCCGGGCACTCGGGGCCGTTTTTTCTTTGTGCTTTTCATTTTGGTTTGGGGGGTTTGCCTTAATCGCCACGCTTGGCAGGCAGGTTGGCGATCGCAGTTTGTTGTTAAAGTGCACAGAGAACGCTGCTGCCCATTCTCTGGTGTATCCCTTAGTCGCCTTTTACGACACCCATGGGAAGATATAGGATGGTGAGATTCTTTACGTCCGACACCATACGGAACATAGCAATCAGGTACTAACTCATTATTATAATTTAATATACAATGAGTTATTTATGATTTATTAAATGTCAGTGTTCTACATCTGACTGCGAATATGTAGAATCTGCACATCATATCTTATGGGAGTGTATTCTTTGGCAGAATGAACGCAATACTATGTTGAATAATGTACAGGCTGTATCAGGAGCTGTTTACTATACGGACCTTGTGGAAACTAGAACAACTTTCCGTGCGTTCAAGCGTTTTTGCCATACCTATTATTGGAATCAAATATCACAATGTTAGGACCAATTAATATTAACGGGCGCGTCCCTGACATGTGTGGATAGACCTTTATTATTTTCTGATTAATTTCGTTGCGGGATCCAAGACAGTTAAATTCATTCTGCGGGACTTCGTCGAGCTTCATTGCCTCGGCGCTTTTCTGGTGGTCGCCACTGTTGATTCTGGCTTTCAGGAGTTGCAGTGGTTTGAGAATAGTGCGGCGGGATTGTAACTCATTATAATTATGTTTACTGGGGTGTCTTCAACACCGACGCGAAAAGGAGTGACATGGAATCAGTACATGATTTAGGATTCCCTCTAGCAATCGAATTTGTCGTCAGCTTTTTCAAATTTTTGAAGAACTTAAAAATTAAAACAAAACATTTATTCCCTTTTTTTACACAAAAAACAGCAATGTAAATAAAACTCGAAAATGTTACCTATCAGCGGATTTCTTTAAGATCACAATCGAGGTCAACGCCGCCGGCTTGTACCTACGCGAGCTTTCTCTCTCTTCTGTAATTGTCTCGGGGAAATCAAAGAACCCTCGATTTTTACCCGACTGCGGGAGGTTAATGTTTTTCGATCGTATGTATGTAACGATTTGGCGGATTATGACATATGAGGTGTCTTTGGATTCGTCTCAATTGTGGGAGTGATAGATGCTATATAATTTTTAAATATGGTGCCCCTTCTCCTAAAAAACGGGGTAAACAATTTTTTTTTTCGTTTTCGTAACAATATGGGTATCACAAGCAAGCTATTAAATAGACCATTCCAAAAATATATATATATTGTAACACTTTTATGTTACCATTTAGGCACAAATTTAAGATAAGCGTAACTTTGATAGCAAAATAAATATTTTTTTACAATATTCGTTCAATAATAAACCTATTATAAAAACAATAAAAATCCGACTCCTAAAAAATGATTAACTAAAAAGATGATTTTTTGTTATTATAATAATTTGTTTATTAGAATAAGAATTTGAAGTCGTGATTGAGATTTTCTGACGATTAGGCGTCCTTTAAATTAAATTTAATGTTTGCTGTGTACGTTTAGGTACGGTCACCATAGCCTCGCGGCAACGATTCTGAAGAGATTATCAGAGGAAGCACCCAGTGAGGCAGCTCATCGGTGGCTAACGGCGTTATATCGTGCCGCTGTGGCTGACACTAAACTTGAACAAGAAGGTGAGTTTATTTCATGTAATTTAATATTTTATTTAGGGTGTAGAACTTTCAATTGAACGAGTTGTAAGTTACAGTTAGCTTTAGCAAATTATTGTAATATATAAAATTGTACATTTGTGACGAGATTATCTTATTTACGTCTGTATATAATGTCAGTTGGTGGAATAAAAAAAAAAATGATGGACGTAATTTATTACACATAGACGGTCGAATAGCCTCATTTATTTCTTAAAAAAGAGTTATCTGTTTATTGATAAATATGTTGTTACATAAACCATAATGTGCACCAGGCATCGCCGGCCTAGAAGAAGCCAGTTCTCTATGGGAAGTGTCGAGCGGCTGGGGCGGGGCGGGGGGCTCCGGTGGCGCCGGCACAGGCGGCTGCGCGGGCGCGTGCCCCGGCTGCGGCGCGTGCGCGCCCCTGCCGCCCGCCTGGATGCGTGCGCGCGCGCATGCGCTGGCGGCGCTGGCCAGGACGGCGCACGCGGCGCGGACGCTGTGCACGCAGCCGCCGCCCGCTATAGCGCATGTCAACGCGCAGGTATGAACCTTGGAATTACTATATTTTTAGAAAAATACTAAATATTCTTTTTCGTGCGTATATGTGGCCACCTCTGGGTACCCCACCTCCTACTTGGGCTTCTGACTTGGCTATTTCAGACTTACACAAAAACAACAAATAAATTATTATGACTGCCTCGTTGGTCTAATGGTCGCAAGCACTACTGTTGAGTACGTTACGTTTTTCCTTATAGAATGTCTCAATGCCAGCCCAGAGTCTCGACTGTGCCCGGTCGATGGTAAAAGGTTCGCCCCATATTGTATGATTTAAACATATCTGGCGAAATAGCGTACAATATTCGGACCTCTGCCTAACTCTTGGGAAATACTGGCGTGATGTTATGTTATGTTTAATTATTATTGTCTTACTATTCAGTTGCACCTGTCGTGTTTTTATCTCTGCACCACGCTTAGGACGTTTTACTAGTAAATAAAGTATCTTCATATTTGAATTATGTTTTGATTTTGTGTTGCATTCAGTAAATGCTCAATAGCGGCCCTCACACGTACACTTTGCAGCGCGCTCCGTGGAGTGTCGTTCCAAACCGCGCGCAAAAGTGCGCTCTAAACCGGTGCACGGTGGTTTGAAACGCGCTCCGAACCTATCGTTAAAAATAGCGTTTATGCCATTCCCCCTCTAAAATAGTATATTATGCAACTAGTGAATAAAAGACGGATTTAATGCGAGGGCCGTAGATGAATCACAAGTAAGTGAAGGATTCTAACGACTGAATCACGACCGTAGGGAGTGATTCATGATGATTGAATCACGAGCATAGCGAGTGATTCAAGTGTTAGAATCATGAGCGACACGAGTGATTCATGGCCCTCGATATAAATCCGTTTTATTCAAGAGTTGCATACTATATTTTATACCATGACTACGAGAAAAAGAAAGATTGAAGCGGCACAAGGAATAATAATAAATAAATGGGTTTATTACCTTCAAAATTTACAAAAAAATGTGAAACCCTGACCCCTGAGCTAGGTAACAGCACTTCTGTTTCAATCTCTATCACTATCTCTAACTCTATCTCAAACTCTGTCTCTAACTCTATCTCAAACTCTATCTCTAACTCTATCTCTAACTCTATCTCTAACTCTATCTCTATCTCTAACTCTATCTCTACCTCTATCTCTAACTCTATATCTATCTCTAACTCTATCTCTATCTCTAACTATATCTCTAACTCTATCTCTACCTCTATCTCTAACTCTATCTCTACCTCTATCTCTAACTCTATCTCTACCTCTATCTCTAACTCTACCTCTAACTCTATCTCTAACTATCCCTATCTCTATCTCTAACTATCCCTATCTCTATCTCTAACTCTATCTCTATCTCTAACTCTATTTCTACCTGTATCTCTAACTCTATCTCTATCTCTAACTCTAACTCTAACTCTATCTCTATCTCTACCTCTATCTCTATCTCTAACTCTATATCTATCTCTAACTCTATCTCTATCTCTAACTCTAACTCTATCTCTATCTCTACCTCTATCTCTAACTCTATATCTATCTCTAACTCTATCTCTATCTCTAACTATATCTCTAACTCTATCTCTACCTCTATCTCTAACTCTATCTCTACCTCTAACTCTACCTCTAACTCTATCTCTAACTATCCCTATCTCTATCTCTAACTATCCCTATCTCTATCTCTAACTCTATCTCTATCTCTAACTCTATTTCTACCTGTATCTCTAACTCTATCTCTATCTAAGTTTGTATCGAATATTTAATGCGTAAGGAGGTTGTACAGCATTGAGATGGAGTTCAAATATTATATTGGTGTGTTCTAAATTCAAACACCAAAACAGTGATTAAAAGTGCTTTTTATTCACTGTTTTCAGTGAATAAAATAAGCTTTTTGGAGGGGGAATGGTATAAAACTTATTTTATACCATTCCCCCTCTAAAAAGTTTATTTTATTCACTGAAAACAGTGAATAAAAAGCACTTTTAATCCCTGTGTTGGTGTTTGAATTTAGAACAAACCATTATAATATTCAAACTCCATCTCAATGCTGTACAACCTCCTTACGCATAAAATATTCGATACAAACTTAGATAGAGATAGGGATAGAGTTAGAGATAGATTTAGAGTTAGAGATAGAGATAGGGAGAGTTAGAGATAGAGATAGAGTTAGAGATAGAGTTAGTGATAGAGATAGAGTTTGAGATAGAGTTAGAGACAGAGTTAGAGATTGAAACAGAAGTGCTGTTACCTAGCTCAGGAGTCAGGGTTTCACATGTTTTTGTAAATTTTGAAGGTAATAAACCCATTTATTTATTATTATTCCTTGTGCCGCTTCAATCTTTCTTTTTCTCGTAGTCATGGTATAAAATATAGTATGCAACTCTTGAATAAAACGGATTTATATCGAGGGTCATGAATCACTCGCGTCGCTCATGATTCTAACACTTGAATCATAAAATATTCGATACAAACTTAGATAGAGTTAGAGATAGGGATAGAGTTAGAGTAAGAGTTAGAAATAGAGTTAAAGATAGAGATATAAATAGATTTAGAGATAGAGTTAGAGATAGAGATAGAGATTGAAACACAAGTGCTGTTACCTAGCTCAGGGGTCAGGGTTTCACATATTTTTGTTAATTTTGAAGATAATAAAACATTTATTTATTTTTATTCCTTGTCCTTTTCGCTTCAATCTTTCTTTTTTCTCCTAGTCATGGTATAAAATATAGTATGCAACTCTTGAATAAAAGGGATTTATATCGAGGGCCATGAATCACTCGCGTCACTCATGATTCTAACACTTGAATCACTCGCTATGCTCGTGATTCAATCATCATGAATCACTCCCTGCGGTCGTGATTCAGTCGTTAGAATCCTTCACTTACTTGTGATTCATCTACGGCCCTCGCATTAAATCCGTCTTTTATTCACTAGTTGCATAATATACTATTTTGACATCACACTTCGGAGCGCATTCAAATGCGTAATCAATTTAACTGACGCATCAAACCACACTTCTAAAGGGATTTCGACAGTTTTGGCCACACTTCGGAATGGCGCGTGAAGTGTCCCTAGATGACAACATTACAGTCCTGCATTACTAGTTACTACTTTGTGATGGACGCTTCAACGGTTGTTGTAATTAGTCCAATAGCCAGAAGAATATGCCCTTCGATAATTCAAAAGTTTTTTATTTTTGCTGGGTGGATACCTTATATGAATTCACTGCTATGTACAAAAATGCTAACAGTTTAGAGTTATGCAATATGTATTTCCTATTATTTCGTTTTATAGCAATAATATAACATTTTTATAATTTGCTAGTTCTTTGTTAGTACTACCTAAACTAATTTTAGTGAAAATGCTAACAGATAGGTACTGTGGAATAGTGGAAAAATAAAAATGGCTCGTAACTCTTTCAATAAAAGATTTAAGGTTTTCAAATTATCTCCCATATGCATAGAGGAATTAGTTACAACAAAAGTTCTAACAACTAGGTATCATGCTGCACAGGTAATTGTATTTTTCTTTGCGATACGCGAAATATTGAATTTAAGTTTATAATTTGGCGCCTACATATTCGAAATAATAAACTCTGCCACCATACTTAAGCTTAAACACTTACGTGCTAAGCCTTTAGTTTAATAAATAAAATATAATTTGGGTTTTGCGGGGCGCGGTGTGCAAAAAGTATTTGAAAATTAAATATACAAGACCGACCACAGAGGCCCACATCATAAACGGACTCTTCCGATGATTTAAAGAAAAACATTACCCCGCAAATTCTTATTTCAAACTGGCGTCTAGTATCTGTCAGACCGTTCACTGTTATTTTGCCTATGAATGCAACCGTAATGCTATGAAAATAAAGATCACTAAAATTGGTAATCTGGTATGTGCTAAACAAGCCTTCGCCGTGCGAATTGAATATAAATATTAAAATTATCGCTGGTATTTTACGACTGCACCATTTAAGAACGCAGTAGGTAACATTTTTTTATAATGGTTTTATACCCTGATAATCATATTTTTAATGAGTTTTTCTATGTTGCGATGGACTGTCTTATTTTGAGTGCTGACTCGTAGTCACACCAGGTTATCACACCAGTGTGACAAACAGATTTTTTTTTCTCGTTTGTCACATCACTGATTTTTACACACCATTTATTCCTAACTAGTGCTTTACTAGTTATACTAAAGGGTTTTGAGTGCTGACTCGTAGTCACACCAGATTATCACACAGTATGACAAACAGGATCTTTTTCTCTCGATTTTTTTTCAATAAGGGCGGTTAGATGTTGAAATGAAATAAAAGAAGCTGTGGTATTAACAAAATTCTTTTTTTATTTGGAAAGCACACTTGTGCTATTATATTAAGTGTGGAATACGAGTATGATATGACATCGTTCAAATGCCCGCCTCGGCTGTTTACAATGGCACGGATCCGAGTGGTCCAATTATCAATGACTCTTCTGCATAGATCCGGCTGAATTTGGGCAATGGCCTGTGTGTGTTCACCTTTAGGGCATCGGTCGATTGTGGTTTGTTTGCATAGACCTGTGACTTCAAAAAACCCTACAAGAAAAGGTCCAGCGGTGTCAAATCGCATGACCTTTGTGGCCAATTCACATCACCCCTGCGAGAGAAACCCAAACGCTCGAATCGCATATTCAGATATTTTATCATTTGAACGTGCTGTTCAATCGTGTAACTTGCCACGGTGATTCGGCATAAGTAACTGAATAATAAATTTTTAACAATATTATTCAATCAAAAGTAAATTGACATCGAAAAAAAAAAGAAGGGTCGACCATTTCCTTGAAATATTGCGTTAAAAACGGAATAAAAAACTAAAATCATCATCACCAGCAGATCGACTTTATTAGAATATACAGGTACTGCACTAGCAATTATTGTATACATGGTGTGGAAAAATCAGTGGTGTGACAAACGAAAAAAAAAATTCTGTTTGTCACACTGGTGTGATAACCTGGTGTGACTACGAGTCAGCAACGCTTATTATACCTGGGAATTGAAAATTTAAATAGAGATTTGGTGCTTTAATTAATCAATTATGTCATTATTCACAATAGGAAATTCCATTCAAATTATTAAAAAAAAACCTTAATAACCAAATATCCGGCACTTAATAGGTATTGAATTGTCTTGTTTAGAGATATGCAAAATATTCAATAGATTTATAACACTATTAATATAATTTGTGTTATTTATTACGTACAGTTCTACCCTAAACCTTGTTTAGTACTCGCTTAGTTATTTTTTTTTGTTTAGTTACCTAACACAAGATACCATTCCATAGGGTAATCCAAATCATATTTTTTTGTGCTTTCCTGGATTATAATAATTTAAGACATTTCCTAGGTTTTGATGTAAAGCAGCCGTGTGGCCACGGGGTCACGTGGCCACACCGTGTAAGGTAAGGTCACGTGGTGCCGATTTTTCTGTTTAATAGAGTCAAAAATAAATAAACCGGGCGCAGAAAACACGATTGTGTAAAATGTATGTACCTTAAAATAAAAAATGCTCTTAGTGTTGGTAAGCGTATCACAAGGGAACGGCAGAACCGATTTGTTGGTTTTTTTCACGGCTGCAAGAATTAAGTTTAGCGCACGTATCTGTATGTATGCCAATCTACTCAATAGAAAGTTTACAGACGGACGATAAATATATCGATTCGTCTAAACATACATCATAATGTCATACTTACAG
This sequence comes from Orthosia cruda, assembly GCA_964057195.1. Lineage (NCBI taxonomy): Eukaryota > Metazoa > Arthropoda > Insecta > Lepidoptera > Noctuidae > Orthosia > Orthosia cruda. The sequence continues at coordinate 39,770,710 of OZ059836.1, forward strand.
TGTTATCCGCTAAAGCTTAGTGGGTAACACTGCCTTTATTGTAAAATTAGGTCTTAGGATCAGCGATGCAGTCAAGTCAGTTAGTTATGTTTCAGTTGCACCGGTTATTAGATGTGTATATTTCTACAGTCACACCTGTTTGGAAAAGGCATTTCTACAGTCACTTGGAATTTTCCCTAATATGTAGGGGTTGGCTTCAACTGTTTTCAGTCGAACCAGATGCATCTGAATACCAGTGTTTTATATAAAGTGACTGCCTTGCCTGCCAACCCAGATTATACGTTAATCCTACTGGATAATACGGTACCCTTTTGTAAGGGTGGCCGCAGACTTTCAGGTTTCTGACGCCCCGTAACGTCTGTCAAAGATTCACGATACAGAGATTATTATTTTTGTCATCTCGAGACACTGTCAGCACGGCAGGTACGACCATTCCGTGTTCTGTGAATATTTCCTTGTTTTTTTTTTTATAGGAACGAAGAAGGTAGTAATCTTATTCGACCTCAACTTAAAAAAAAAAACAAATTGACATAAAATTATATTTTTCTAACGAGGTTACTACAGGAAGAGAGTAGTGATTTGTGAGATGTGACAGTAATGAAATGGTTTCGCGCCTCATTCAATATGTTCGGAGTGGAGTGTCACCGCGCCGCGCGCGCCGCTGGAATGCTCGTAATTACGTAGGTATGTATGGTGTGTGGATACAATACCCAAACTAAAGGCATAGCACGTAAATGTTTAAACTTTTGTATGGTGGCAGAGTTTATTATTACGGATACGCGATACGGTACGCGCAAAATTATAAACTTATATTCAATATTTCGCGTATCGCAAAGAAAAAATACAATTACCTGTGCAGCATGATACCTAGATGTTAGAACTTTTGTTGTAAGGTATAACTAATCCCTCTATGCATATAGGAAATAATTTGAAAACCTTAAATCTTTTATTGAAAGAGTCATTTTAGTTTTCCACTATTCCACAGTACCTATCTGTTAGCATTTTTACTAACATAAAGTTTTGGGATGGGCATGGGATCTACTTCCTAGCGGTCCATTCCTGGCAACGGCACCACGGGCTTGCCTGTGGTACGGCTGAATGATCCCACTTAAGCGGTGGTAGGCTCCGCAAGGGGCCGCCTGGCTCGCGACTACCATCCCACCGGATTCCGGCGCCAAGCAGCTTGCTGTGTTCCGTCGGTGTGTGGGACTGCCAGTGCCTTTGGGGGAGAAGGAGGATGTCAGTTTTGCTGTTCAGAACCGGTCTTGGTCTCTGGGCAAAACTTGCCGGGTAACTCATCTTGGAGGGTAGCGGGATCCGAAGCACGGTGCCAGCCATTGGCCGACCGCAGTCAGTAGGGGGCCCAAGTAGCACGCCAGCCACGTGCCAAAGGCTGCCCCGCCAACTCGCGAAAAATCCCGGTATGCTCCACCGTGCCAGCTGGCGACTGGATGGGAGGACCCGGTGGCCATATCCGGGGGGGTTCGGGCGTCCCCGCAGTCTCCAAATGAGTTCCCCACAGGTTGGGTTAGCTCCAGTGTTCCACTTGGTTCACTGAGCAGCGCCTCGACAGTTTAACTTCTTCCCCAGCAAACTCTAATAAAAAAAACACATGACATAAGCAAAGAAGAATATGGTGAAACAACGGCTGCACTTCCTCCCACTAAAAGTGCACCTCACTAACATCAGGGGGTTGCACTCTAATCTCGATCCGGTCCACCACCATCTTGAGACCAAGAAGCCGCACCTGTTTTTCCTAACGGAGACGAAGATAACAACTCCGTCGGACGTGGCGTACCTCAACTACCCGGGTTACTCTCTGCCGGAGATCGCTGTGCACACCAAAGAGGTCCGAAGAGTATTGTGCAGTCTAGACGTGAACAAGGCCAGCGGACATGACGGCATTCCAGCGTGAGTACTCAGGCTGTGTGCGCCCGAACTTTCTCCTGTGTTGACACGCTTGTTCCGCCTCTCTCTTGTAAAAAGAACGGTACCAAAGTCCTTCAAGCTTGCAAATGTGCAACCAGTGCCCAAAAAATGCAACCGTGCAGACCCTGTCAATTACCGTCCAATCGCCATTACCTCCATTCTGTGCAAAGTTATAGAAAGGGTACTGAACAGTAAGTTGCTGACCTACCTTGAAGACAATAATCTCCTCAGCGACCGTCAATATGGCTTTCGCCGGGGACGGTCTACTGGCGATCTTCTTGTGTATGTCACGCACTGCTGGGGCGAAGCCATCGAGAGACACGGCGAAGCACTTGCTGTTTCGCTGGATATCTCGAAGGCCTTTGACAGGGTCCAGCACGCAAGTCTACTCAGTAAGCTTCCTGCGTATAGCATCCCCGCTGGTTTTTGTAGCTGGATATCAGACTACCTTTGCGAACGGTCGATCCGAGTAGTCATAGACGGCTGCTCCTCTGACCTTATGGCTATTGATTCCGGAGTTCCTCAGGGGTCTGTTCTCTGCAACTCTTTTCCTGCTGCACATCACTGACCTACTTCAGCTTGGTATTTTTGAGTACGCAGATGACAGTACTGTTTCAGAGAGATACCTGTCCAGCGCAAGAACCAGCGTGGATGAAGTTCGTTCCTTGAGAGAGACTATGGTAGAGCGGTCAGATTTGACATTAAGTCTTGTCTCCCAGTGGGGTGATGACAATCTGGTCTCCTTTAACGCCACCAAAACACAGGCGTGTCTTTTTACCGCTAAAAGGAGTCTTTTCGATCGGGCGCCTACTTTTCGGGGTGCGTCTGTTCCAGTGACTGATCGGCTTGAGCTTCTAGGCATGGAGTTGACATCCAGTCTTAACTTCGGCGCCTCCATTGAGTAAGCCCAAATTGCGGCCAAAAAACTGGGCATCCTAAATAAGGTGAAGCGATACTTTACGCCTGGACAGCTTTTAACCCTGTACAAAGCGCAAGTCCGATCCTGCATGGAGTATTGCAGCCACCTTTGGGATGGCTCAGCAAAGTATCAGCTTGCCGCGCTTGACTCGGTGGAACGCAAAGCTAAGAGGCTCATCGGCGACATTGAACTGGTGGATACCAAGCTTCACAGCTTAACTCATCGCCGCAAGGTTGCCTGCTTGTCAGTCTTCTACAGACTGTATTTCGGTGAGTGTGCTCATGAACGCCACGACCTCATCCCACCAGCCCCCTTCCACCATCGGACATCTAGACGCACTGCAAGTTACCATCATTACCTTGTTGCCATTCCACCAATTCGCACCAAGCGCTTCCAAACATCCTTCATAATGCGCACAGCGAATGAATGGAACTCACTGCCTGCGTCTGTTTCCGAACGCATTCAACCCGAATCTCTTCAAAGTTAGAGTAAACAGGCTCCTTCTGGGTAGGCTCACTCCATCGTCGACTCTGTCTCTGTCACCTATGACTTAGACGAGAGTCAAGAGCAAACACATATCAAATAAAAAATAAAAAAAAGTTTAGGTAGTACTAACAAAGAAACAGCAAATTATTAATATTAAATTTTATATTATTGCTATAACAAGAAATAATAGGAAATACCTACGTCATACATATTGCATAACTCTAAACTGTTAGCATTTTTGTACATAGTAGTGAATTCATATAAGGTATCCACCCAGCAAAAATAAATAACTATTGAATTATCAAAGGTTATGTGTAAAATAATTATATCCCTACTGGACTAAATGGCCTTGTAGCAAGTAACGAGCCGAAACGGCGAAGATTGTGGGGAAAGATAATAGATGACGTCATAATCATTGCCCAATGTTGAGAGCTTTTCTTTTGAGAACTTAAATAAGGAATCCGCTTCTATTCGTGTGAGGATGTGACCACCTCTGGTGTCAGAGTTAATTAAGCCGCCTCTGGGAAACCCCACAGGCCTCTGACTTGGCTATTGCAGACTTCCACTAGCTATATAAGTCCAGGTTTCCTCACGATGTTTTCCTTCACCGTTGCTGCGATGTCCAAGATAAACTTATAAAATACATTTGAATTTGATAGAGTCACACTGGTACTTGTCCGGATTTGAACCCACAGCTCAAGCACGAGAGGCGAGATCTTAACCACAGGACCACCACATTTTAAAGAATCCGCTACTCAGTAACTTTTTAAACTAATCATATACCGTCTTATTAATAAACATAGACTAAGGTAAGATTAACTTTATTCCAAGCATAAGGTTGATACTAACAAATTTCCGTCTCAATAAACACGGAATAAGAAGGGATTATACTAAACTGACTCTAGTTTCGGACTTAAAGTTACACCATGGTCCTAACTAGTTTAAGGTAGGATTAAGGTTGGATTATGAGTGTATCCATATCGACTGCAAATATTATGTTTGATTGATATTTTATTCGTTGTGATTTGATAATGAAAATTTTTAGTTTGAAATAGATATATTGTATTTATATTCACAATCATTCCATATTTTATTGTCTATCTCTTCTTATTCTAGTAATATATCAAAATAATAAAGCGTAAGTCTAGACAAAAGCACTATTTCAGGCATTGGCATGAAGGAGATGTGTTTAATACTCAGGTATTTTATTAACATTAGTATGAGGGGTACACTCTTCATCAGATCTATCAAAGCACTACAAATATTAAATATTAGCTGTTACCCGCGATTTATTCTTCGTAGCATTAGTACAAGGATGGTTTCCGAGGTAAAAACTATACTATGTCCTTCCCAGGGTCTCAAACTAACTCCATTGTGGTAATTATGTAGTACATATTATCTCAATGCCTAGCTCCATCCAAAACCGATTCAGCGAACTGCTGCTACTTTCGCATTTATAATATTTTATTTTATACGATTTAAATTGAAATTGTTAAGATAAATTTAAAATTGCCTCCTTCACTTTTAAAAGTGTATGACAGATGTCACTCTTGCCGCAATTTTTTTCTTTTTTCTACTTTATGTTATCAACTTTCTTGGTTTTATTCACTGGTTCATTCTTTTTACTTTTAAATTCAATTGGGTTGCCATAGCTTACGCGTAAATCCAAGAGCATAGCTGGGAACAAATTATCGGAGGCGGCTGACGGACGTGACTTACAGCCGCGACTGATATGTGTGAACAGTCGTTTGGGACGCGGATTGCGGACGCGTCCGAGCTCTTATTCCAAAGATAATATAGCTTATTCAACGAAGATTATGTTTGTGTAGAAACATGTCGATTAGTGAAAGTAAGGACGCAATTCTCTGCTGCGAACCCACTCGATAAGTTATCTTCCATTTTTATTTGAAACGATATCTCGTAGTCAGAGTTGTTCTAACGCTGGGACGCGTCCCGCACCCCGTGCACACCGTCCACGGACGCTTTCGGCTGACACAAATATCCAGCGAGCCAGATCTCTGTCGGACGTCCGAACGCCCAAGGTCACGACCACGACTTACCTACGTCCGATAGATTGCACAATGTAATGTACATTCATTATCCACATACTCTAAGACGCGGTTGTAAGTCGCGTCCGTCAGCCGCATCCGATAATTTGTTTCCAGCTTAAGGAATGAATAGTCCGTCCGAGGTTGTTCCATGTTTATTAATAACATTGCTAAAGCTAGGATTAGCTAGTCCAAGAGTAACTTCGGAGTTAGCTGGTAATACGCCATTTTTATTAATAAGACGGGTAATGGTTAAACAGTTGTATAAATAAGTCCCATCGGTGTGTACAGGCCAACCGCGACCCAGTGCTGCGCGCGGGCGCGTTCGGGCCGGCGCTGCGCAAGGCGGCGCGCGGCGTGCAGGCGGCGGCGCTCGCGTACGGCGCCATCGCGCGCACCGCCTTCCACGCCGACGACTCCACGCTCAGACATCTGCATATGTATCCTTTTCAAATAATTATATGTTCAGATGCATGAACGAAACAAAAATCCGTCTTGTATGACTCGCACAAAAGATGCGTGAAAATAAAAATAGATTAAAATAAATACCATGCATTATAGGTGTCACCATGCTATAATATACTTTTCAACACACTTGCTCATAAAGTGGCTCTAATTTCACCGCAATTAGGCACATAATGACACCTGTTATCAAACTGTGACTTTTTCATTGCTATTATTCACAAGTGAGTTATAGAGTTTTTTTTTTATTTATTGGTTGAGTTGCTTTGTTCTTAAAAAAAGTTTCGATACAAAAAAGATCGTTCTCAATAGTACAAATGCAACACATTTCATGCAACTTCGTATTTAAATAATAAAACTTTCACTCAAATATAACTTTTGTTTTTGTCTGTAATAAAGAAAACTTGAAATTTGCCATTTTGTACGCTATCCGCGAAAAGCCAAAAAATGAAAACTCATTCTTTTTAGTCTGTGGCCGATCGCTAGAGTAAAAATGTTCTGTGGTGGCCGATCGCCATTGTTAGATGCGCGCGCATAGGAAAACTGATTAATTTTGCCCGCCATTGCGAAAAAAATTCACAACTCGTTTTGACTGTTGGAAATGATTTTTTTTGTATTTTTTCTTCTCAAGTGTGTTGAAAAACGTCGTATGATACACGTTTGTATTGATGATTACCGTCCTCGGCTCTCTTAAGACCCTCGCCTGACGGCTCGGGTCTCAATGGCGCCTCAGCGGTAATCACCAACGTTACACACTTGTACCATAATGTACTATTGTGTCTTCTATCGCATCGACCTAAAAAAATGATCATACTATGATCAAGATTTGGCAGTCAGCAAAGTTTGTAGCTGTGTTGGATTAACTGTTCATGGAAACTTAAAAATTAACTTAAATAATAAAACGTTATAATTACGATACTGATTCATTGTATTTGCTATAAGCAGGGTAAAGCCTTTCGAGTGTGAATAAGTTACTTCTAGGCAAGCGTACTACATCAACGCTTACCAACAGTGGTCAAATTAAAAAAAAATGTTCAACTATAAAAAAATATAGTTTAGAAAAACTAAAAAAACCGCTTTAATAGAAAACCAAACTAAAAAGTAGAAAATATCATTAAATTTAAATTAAAAATACCCCCACCCCACGCTTTAACATATTTGTTTTTGTTAATCACACTATTCTTAACTAAAAATTATTTTCTAATTTTTAGTTTGGTTTTCTATTAAAGTGAGTTTTATAGTTTTTTTTTTACTTTTAAAGGTCTATCTCTAATTCTGACGAATCTGGTAAGGATAATGGGACAAACTATTTAAATTATTGCATTGTCATCGGTCCTTGATAAGTGTGCAAAGTTTCATATCACGATCAAAGATTCTGCTACATAGATACATACATACCAAGCTAATAAAAGCGTGTAAAAATAAAACAAAATACCGAAACGATAGTTAAGCAAGGGATACATACGAGTTCATAAGTTAACTGTTTACTCATGAGAAACTCAGTTTTCATTGTCTGAAATCACTTAAATTCAAATTAAAATCACAATCATCTTCCTGCCTTTGTCCCATTTTACTTGGGGTCGGTGAAACACATTTTCTTCTTCCATGCCTTACCGTCAACCGATTGTCAGAATATAGAGGTCACTAAAAAAGAAATCCTTAGATATCAATTCTACAACCTACATAACCAAAGCAAACATTCCTTAACCGCCCACCACAGTTCTCAGCACACATTCAGCCAACTAGCCCAGTTCCTGGACCGCATTGCCTCCACAACTCAAGAGCGTCCTCAAGAACTGGACCACGTGGACCTAAAGCCGACCACTCTGGAAGAGATGATAGCCTTGAGAGCCAGCAACAGGCTAGCTGACATATCTAGCAAGCTGTTCGACAACCCCACTACTAGCCCCGGGATCACCCACAGGGTAAGTCAATATCAATTAGACCTCGTGGACCTAAAGCCGACCAATCTAGAAGAGATGATCGCTCTGAGAGCCAGCACCAGGATCGCTGCGCTGACATATCTAGCAAGCTGTTCGATAACCCCACTACTAGCCCCGGGATCACCCACAGGGTAAGTCAATGTCAACTAGACCTCGTGAATCTAAAGCCGACCACTCTAGAAGAGATGATCGCTCTGAGAACCAGCACCAAGCTCGCCGACATATCTAGCAAGCTATTCCATAACCCCACTACTAGCCCCGGGATCACCCACAGGGTAAGTCAATGTCAACTAGACCTCGTGGACCTGAAGCCGACCACTCTAGAAGAGGTGATCGCTCTGAGAGCCAGCACCAGGCTTGCTGTCATATCTAGCAAGCTGTTCGATAACCCCACTACTAGCCCCGGGATCATCCACAGGGTAAGTCAATGTCAACTGGACCTCGTGAATCTAAAGCCGACCACTCTAGAAGAGATGATCGCTCTGAGAGCCAGCACCAGGCTCGCTGCGCTGACATATCTAGCAAGCTGTTCGATAACCCCACTACTAGCCCCGGGATCACCCATAGGGTAAGTCAATGTCAACTAGACCTCGTGGACCTGAAGCTGACCACTCTAGAAGAGGTGATCGCTCTGAGAGCCAGCACCAGGCTTGCTGTCATATCTAGCAAGCTGTTCGATAACCCCACTACTAGCCCCGGGATCATCCACAGGGTAAGTCAAAGTCAACTGGACCTCGTGAATCTAAAGCCGACCACTCTAGAAGAGATGATCGCTCTGAGAGCCAGCACCAGGCTCGCTGCGCTGACATATCTAGCAAGCTGTTCGGTAACCCCACTACTAGCCCCGGGATCATCCACAGGGTAAGTCAATGTCAACTGGACCTCGTGAATCTAAAGCCGACCACTCGGGCGGAGATGACAGTGCTGAGAGCCAGCACCAGGCTCGCTGACATTTTTCTATCAAGCTGTGCCATAACCCCACTACTAGCTCTGGGATCACTCACAGGGTAAGTAGAATATATTCGATGGCATCTTCGTGGTATTTTTAACAAAATGACTATTATATTGAGTTGTAAGAGTATTTTATAAGCAGTTCTTTTTTACCATTAATCCCTATATTTTTGCCTTGAGTTCCTCTAGGTATTGAGAGTGTTGGAGTGTACTATAGTCGATAACTCTCGACCACACTCCTTCGCCACGCTTCTGAAGTTCTCCCAGTAAACTACGGGAACTCTTTAACTTTATCCGAGTAAAAAAAAACTCCCATAAAGGGTTATGGGAGTTTTTCAATACATGACATCCTTCAGCCCTCAGGCGATCGGTCTTAATTGCGTTCTCAACAAGCGCTTTTCCATTTTAAAACTATACACAGTTTAATAATGGAAAACCCCCTGGTCACTTTGCTTTAGTTCTTAACTGACTTCTGTAAAGCCCTTCTCGTATAACTTGCAAAATGTCCAACCTTCCTTCCTTACTGTCACTTGGTCGAGTGCCTCATATTGTCGGATCATCAAGCACTACAACATTGTGCACCTCCGCAGCACATGGAAGCAGTCCTAGCCGCAGTGCTCGCGTGCTCGCGCGGCGCCACGTGGCCGCGCGGCGTGTGCGCCGGCCGCTCGGGCGGCGCGCTGTGCCGCGTGTCGCTGTCGCCCGCGTGGCGCGTGGCGCCGGCGTCCGGCGCGCCGCCCGACCACGCGGCGACGTTGCCGCTATCGCATAGGTTAGCGTTGAAGCTGGAGGGCGTTGTTTTGCCGCCGCTGCCTCTTAGGTGAGTAACTACACTATAAAAATGTTTGAAGTCCTGTTTCCCTAGACTTGTGGAACCTACACAGCGATTTTACTCAAATTGTAGCAAATTTGGTCTACTTTATAAGTGTACTAGTGGATTTATCCCTAGGATACACCGTTTAGAAGTTATAAGCCAAGATAAAAAAAAAAACTAATATTTCGAGGCTTTCGGAGCATCACGAAGTTAGCACAGATCTTTCGAAACTGCAAACTTGGTTTTATACTATCAGTACCTATCAGTCAGAACAACATCCAAGAAATATCAGTACTGTTTAATTTTTGGAAACCTAACCCAATTTTTGTGACTACGGTGTCTGGTTCACCGTAGGTTTATCTGGAAACATTATTCCACAACTTCCGTTAATCACTAACAACATGTTCCCTTCAACAGCAAGCGTCAACGCGTGCGTCAAGTGAAGGGCGTGCAGATCACAGTGACAGCCACACCACACCCGCGCACTAACGAAAAGGTACGTACCCATCTAGCTTTGTACGTTCATTATGACAGCGTTTACATTTTTTAAGCCTTCGGCATCATTAGTTCATCGAATCTTCTTTTTTGGGCTAATCTTACCAATGAAACAGTAATCAATGAGAGCATCTAATTCTAAACCGTGTTTTCAAGCTGTCAGTGTGAGAAATACATATTGAACAACAATGACACCTCTGAACATGGTCCATAGGCTGATCCAGTTCAGATATATTGGAGTAATTACTTGGAATTCTCCAGTATATCACTCGCTTTTTTAGGGCTTTCAAAACAACTTTACTCTTGGTTTATACTAATAATTTTGCATGACAGTGGTCTTTATTCCCGTCACTATAAAATTGCTATCAGACTTAAAATAAATAAAAGGGCTGTACAGGTTTATTCACATACTAGTTTCTGCCAGCGGATTCTCCCGCATGAAAAGTGTTTTCTTATCCCAAGGGCACATTATACCGGGATGAAAAGTAGCCTATGTGCTTTGCCAGACTATAATCTATGTCTGTGCCAAATTTCATCCAGATCGCCGCCGTTCAGCCGCTCTAGCGTGATTGAGTAACGAACATACATCCATACACAACATCTTTCCAAACTTTCACATTTATAATATTAAAGTTAGATTTTCCTTTGCCCCACAGACGGTAGAACTAACAAACATCCCGCCGGTATTGACAGCGGTACAGACAGTGACCCCAGTACGAGACTTCTTCTCAGCGCAACAGCTGGTATCAGTCAACGCGCCCGGGCTCTACACAGTGGCTGTAGAGGCCGCCTTCGTGGACCAGGCTGCCCAGCTGTGGAACACTGGCCCTAGGACTGCTATTGTTATTAAGGTGAGTCAGAGATGGTCTCAGTCAGCGCGCCCGGGATTTACACAGTGGCTGCCCAGCTGTGGAACACTGACCCCAGGACTGCTATTGTTATTAAGGTGAGACAGAGATGGTCTCAGTCAGCGCGCCCGGGCTCTACACAGTGGCTGTAGAGGCTGCCTTCGTGGAACAGGCTGCCCAGCTGTGGAACATTGGCCCTAGGACTGCTATTGTTATTAAGGAGACAGAGATGGTCTCAGTCAACGCGCCCGGGCTCTACACAGTGGCGGTAGAGGCCACCTTCGTTTGACCAGGCTGCCCAGCTGTGGAACACTGGACCCAGGACTGCTATTGTTATTAAGGAGACAGAGATGGTCTCAGTCAGTGCGCCCAGGCTTTATACAGTGGCGGTAGAGGCCACCTTCGCGGACCAGGTGGCCCAGCTGTGGAACACTGGCCCCAGGACTACTATTGTTATTAATGAGGGAGATAGATGGTCTCGGTCAGCGCGTCCGGGCTCTACACAGTGGCGGTAGAAGCCGCCTTCGTGGAATAGGCTGCCCAGCTGTGAAACACTGGCCCCAGGACTGCTATTGTTATTAAGGAGACAGAGATGGTCTCAGTCAGCGCGCCCGGGCTCTACACAGTGGCGGTAGAGGCCGCCTTCGTGGACCAGGCTGCCCAGCTGTGGAACACTGGCCCCAGGACTGCTATTGTTATTAAGGAGACAGAGATGGTCTCAGTCAGCGCGCCCGGGCTCTAGACGGTGGCTGTAGAGGCAGTCTTCGTGGACCAGGCAGCCCAGCTGTGGAACACTGGCCCCAGGACTGCTATTGCTATTAAGGAGTCAGAGATGGCCTCAGTCAGCGCGCCCGGGCTCTAGACGGTGGCTGTAGAGGCAGTCTTCGTGGACCAGGCAGCCCAGCTGTGGAACACTGACCCCAGGACTACTATTGTTATTAAGGAGGGAGATAGATGGTCTCGGTCAGCGCGTCCGGGCTCTACACAGTGGCGGTAGAAGCCGCCTTCGTGGAATAGGCTGCCCAGCTGTGAAACACTGGCCCCAGGACTGCTATTGTTATTAAGGAGACAGAGATGGTCTCAGTCAGCGCGCCCGGGCTCTACACAGTGGCGGTAGAGGCCGCCTTCGTGGACCAGGCTGCCCAGCTGTGGAACACTGGCCCCAGGACTGCTATTGTTATTAAGGAGACAGAGATGGTCTCAGTCAGCGCGCCCGGGCTCTAGACGGTGGCTGTAGAGGCAGTCTTCGTGGACCAGGCAGCCCAGCTGTGGAACACTGACCCCAGGACTGCTATTGTTATTAAGGAGGGAGATAGATGGTCTCAGTCAGCGCGCCCGGGCTCTACACAGTGGCGGTAGAGGCCGCCTTCGTGGACCAGGCTGCCCAGCTGTGGAACACTGGCCCCAGGACTGCTATTGCTATTAAGGAGTCAGAGATGGCCTCAGTCAGCGCGCCCGGGCTCTAGACGGTGGCTGTAGAGGCAGTCTTCGTGGACCAGGCAGCCCAGCTGTGGAACACTGACCCCAGGACTGCTATTGTTATTAAGGAGGGAGATAGATGGTCTCAGTCAGCGCGCCCGGGCTCTACACAGTGGCGGTAGAGGCCGCCTTCGTGAAATAGGCTGTCCAGCTGTGGAACACTGGCCCCAGGACTGCTATTGTTATTAAGGAGACAGAAATGGTCTCAGTCAGCGCGCCCGGGCTCTACACAGTGGCGGTAGAGGCCACCTTTGTGAACCAGGCGGCCCAGCTGTGGAACACTGGCCCCAGGACTGCTATTGTTATTAAGGTGAGACAGAGATGGTATCAGTCAGCGCGCCCGGGCTCTACACAGTGGCGGTAGAGGCCACCTTTGTGAACCAGGCGGCCCAGCTGTGGAACACTGGCCCCAGGACTGCTATTGTTATTAAGGTGAGACAGAGATGGTATCAGTCAGCGCGCCCGGGCTCTACACAGTGGCGGTAGTGGCCACCTTCGTGGACCAGGCTGCCCAGCTGTGGAACACTGGCCCCAGGACTGCTATTGTTATTAAGGTGAGAGAGAAATGGGTATAGTTTACCATACGAGGAAGGACGGGGAAGAATTTGTTCATGGTTTTAACGATTTCGTTTTTTTTATACGAAACTTGACAATAGTTAAATGCAGGCTTATTTATAAAAAACTTTTAAACCATATGATTAGTTAAAACACTGATGAGCAGATTCTTAGTTAAATTTTTCTAAGGAAAAAATAAATTTAGAATCCGTTTATCATAAGTTTTTTTTTATAAATAATGGCCAATATGTATAATCAAGTTTCATGGCGGGGTTGGTTGCGTAGGGCACCGGATATATATAATCATATCCTCATATCCTTTATTTCTGTTATGTTTACCGATAATATTGGTAAAAAAAAATTGTTTTGGTTTTTGAACATATTGACACGTCCCAAGTAGCCATACTACAGCTCGGGATCTAACGGGATTTCTGGTTTGGTATGTATAAAATTATTTATCTACTTCGGTTTCGTTATATTCAAATTACAAAATTGACAGCGGTTTCATTATGATACCCATAACGACATCGGGTTGCATTATGCGAATCGTTATAAATTCTAAAACACTAGCAAAGACATTCTGAACATACAGTCAGGTACCTATAATATTACTTCGAAATCGAGACAAAATAAATGATGTTTTTAAAAATGGAACAAGTTTAGAACGAAAGTATCGTATACTATTTGGCTGTTGCGGCAACAAGATCTTTGCCTTATACCTAATAAAGACTAAATAAAAAAAAAGTGGACGCATAAAAAAAAATCTGAATGAAATTTAATTTCAAATTTTATTACTAATGTCTTCAACATCAAGTGATATTGAAAATACTCCACCAGATATACAAATAGAGCAGTTGCGGCTACAAATAATTTACTACCAGAAAAATCAAGACATGTATATGAGAAATGAAATACATAAACACACTTCCTGGAATAATTATTTGTCTATATCGTTTTATTCCTTCCTTCGTAGATAAAATCTTGTATGCAACTGTACGTTATTGGTCTTTTAATAACTCGTGCCCACCTATTTCGGTACGCGCTACACTTGTACCGAAAAATGGCACTCGTATTAAAAGACCGTCCATAACGTAACAGTTGCATAAATAACTATTATCTACTTCGGTTTCGTTATATTCGAATTACAAAATTGACAGCGGTTTCATTATGATACCCATAACGACATCGGGTTGCATTATGCGAATCGTCATAAATTCTAAAACACAAGCAAAGACATTCTGAACATACAGCCAGGTACCTAGAATATTACTTCGAAATCGAGACAATGTAAATGATGTTTTTAAAAATGGAACAAGTTTAGAACAAAAGTATCGTATACTATTTGGCTGGTGCGGCTAAAAGATCTTTGCCTTATACCTAATAAAGAATAAATAAAAAAAATAAAACTAAAGAGGACGCGCGAAAAAATTTCTGAGTAAAATTTTATTTCAAATTTTATAAAACATGTGTTCAACATCAAGTGAAAATTGTGAAAATACTCCACCAGATATAACAAATAGAGCAGTTGTGGCTACAAATAATTTACTACCAGAAAAATCAAGACATGTAAGAGAAATTAAATACTTAAACACACTTCCTGAAATACTTATTTGTCTATATCTGTGTTTTATTCCTTCCTTCGTAGATAAAATATTGTATGCAACTGTACGTTATTGGTCTTTTAATAACTCGTGCCCACCTATTTCGGTACGCGCTACGCTTGTACCGAAAAATGGCACTCGTATTAAAAGACCGTCCATAACGTAACAGTTGCATAAATAGCTATTATTAAATCATTGTTACAGTTATTGTCTTATTATGAAATTAGCTAAAGGTACACATACATGGGTTACAGCTGCTGCTACAGCATCCCGTTACGACCGCATACGATCGACTTTCATTATCTTTGAAATCCATACTGTATTGAATGATTTATTTATTTATTTGTTTACCCTCGCACTGGAACGCCTTACAGCAATTACACCAATGGAGCACAAACTTACAAATCTATACTAACTAATATTATAAAGCTGAAGAGCTTGTTTGTCGGTTTGTTTGATTGAACGCGCTAATCTCAGGAACAACTGGTTGGAATTTAAACATTTTTTTTTTGTAGATAGTCCTTTTGTCTAAGAAGGTTAGGCTATATAACATCACGATACGACCAATAGGAGCGGAGCATAAATAAAAAAAATTGCAAAAACGGCAAGATTATTCCTTTTTGAGAGCTTCCGTTGCGTGCTCTGCGTAAACGGTTTAAGTTACGCAACAATCATGTATGTAGGGTAGATGGGTAGGTAGGTATCCAGTTGACGGGAGCGAAACCGCGTTGGACAGCTAGTACTAACTATAAGTTCAGGTTTCCTCACGATGTTTTCAATGTGATCACGATGTAGCTAGTTAATACTCGTACATCTCCGAAGGTCATTATAGCAGGCGATGACATAAACACCGAACATTGCATCATAGTTCTAGAATACCAGCAACAATTATAATAAAAAAAATAGTCATAAATGATTAGTTTACGCACTGATTAGCAGATTCTTAATTCAAATTTTCTACGGAGAATTTGAAATAAGAATCTACTAATCCATTATAACTAGCCTCATGGATATTTTTTTTCTTTATAAATAAGACTATAGGTATCTATAGGTATAATACAATCAGTGCAGTGTGTGTATCATATTGTTTGTTCCAGGCTCACGAAGACCCCAGCACGAAGGGAAGTGTGGTAGCGACGCGCGGCAGATTTTGATTTTAAGTAAGTACAGCTAGATTTAAACTTAATGGCGACTCGGAACACTCACTGCGCAGTAGCAATTTGATGTGAAAGCGTGGGTGATTGTTCCGAGCTGCCATTCGGGTTGAATCGAGCTGTAGTAAGAAGTAAATTGTAAATATCTGCAAGAGTTAGCCCTTAGCCCTAGTTAGTGTAAACTAAGATCTAAACGGTAGTACACACATGTTTTTTTTTGTTATATCATTGAATCTTTTGACTACAAAAATCTCGGTTTTTTTTACTTGTCATAGTAGTAGTATCTTATATTAAAGTAAGTTGAAGAAAACAATACGCTTTTTAATTAATGAATAATTCTAACCTAAAGGTTTTTCGATAAACAAACAAAGGAAAGTGGGACAATAACCCTTTCAAAACCTCATGACGACACAAACAGGGAAAATTCCTAATCTATGAAACATGAAACGCGTAACAAAGTCTGCGATGTTAGGAACATACGTATCAAACTCATTTGTTGTTGGCAGCCGAATATAGCGGTCATCTCACAGTAAATAGAGTTTAATAAAAAAATCTACAACCGAATTGTGAACCTCCTTTTTTTATTCGTCGGTTAAAAATAGACTTTCTCCGTAAACACGCAGTATTTGAACTAAATGTCCTACATGTAACATGTCTATCACTGATAACTTTTCATTGTGCCGACACGCGGAGCGAAATGACCAAATAAATATCGATAAGAATTATCTCGGCGCGATAAGTTTTCATACTTATCACACAGTACCTGAGGAACAGACGAAGCAAAATGATCGTCCACCTGTTAATTCTCGCTCTAGTTCTACAAATAAACTGTTCATCGATATGTGATAGTGATGTTTGTCTGTGCAAAAGATACCAAAGTGAACAAAATGAGGAATTTGAAGGTGAACAAATCGTGTGTGCGTACAAAGACTGGGAATTACTACAAAGGAATTACTCGCTCCCTGATATAGTGCACTCATTGGATTTATCATTTGTTAACAACATATCTGTGTTACATTCGTCACCTTTATTCAAATCGAACACATTACTAGAATTAATATTAAACAATAATGGCATAACAAAGATTAATGTCGACAGTTTCCAACTGCCACAACTAAAGAGACTAGATCTTAGCAATAACCTACTTGAATTCATAGACAAGGAAACTTTCAGAAGTGTGAAGAATCTGGAATATTTGAATCTATCTAACAATAGATTCACCACGTTCACAAAACTAATGTTCCATCATTTAAGCAGTCTGAACGAAATCGTTTTAGACAATAACAACTTGGGACCAGCTCTTAGGAACTCGAATTTATTCGACAGAAGTGGTTTCGGACTGACAGACAAGATTAAAAACATAAGTATTAGTGGGATCAACCTGAACACAGTACCTGATAACTTCTTTGTTGACGCTTACGACTTGAGAAAATTAATTATTTCAAATAACAGCTTAAGCGAAATGTTCGAAATACCATACACGTTACAGTACCTGGATCTGTCTGACAATCCTATCACAGACATATTCAGTGAAGATTTCACTGATCTGATCGCATTGAAGGTATTAAAGCTGAACAATTTACAAATAAAAACAGTCCCTGAAGCAGCATTTAAGTATCTACCAGCTTTAAAAACTTTAGAATTGGAAAGAAATCAAAATCTGACTTCGTTTAGTAAGCTAGCATTTGGACAAGAAGTTCTAAATGATCCAGACAATTTTGGCCTAGAAAGTCTGTCACTAAAAAACTCGAGATTGTCTGAATTAGACAAAGCATTGGAGACACCTCTTGGAGTACTGATCGAGTTGGATTTACAAGGGAACCCATGGAACTGCGATTGTAAAATCGTTTGGGTGAAGCAGCTACAGATATCCGAAGAGTATTATGACCATTTGAGGTAAGTTTTATAAATATTACTTTGTCAAAGCTAGCTAGATTCATATATAAACAAGGTCGAACTATTTAGGTTACAGTAATTAAACAAACGTATCGCTGATAAAAAAGATATTAAAAGTGCATTAAAAACAATACATCAAAATGTTATCATAAAACAGCTGCAAATGCGCAACGATAAAATGTCCAAAGCCGACACAAAAACACATCAACCAGAGTTTTAACAAACAACATATGACAGCTTAACCTAGATTGTACAAATCTATCTCCGCCTCTAGTGTCTTTCTCAAACAAAAGAGTAAAAATAGCTCAACGACGATGCCATTTATCCATCTGGCTCGTAAGTTATGCGCCTGACCTTGTAACGGTCCGCCACAATGCATTTAATCATAGATTAAATTGTTACGATGGTCTTAGTCAGGGTCGCTTGTTGAACGACCTTATCATATGCAAATAACTTTATTTCAGTGGAGAAAAATGGGATCAATATTTGTATAGTTGGTGTTGTTTATGTTTGCAAATAGCACGTGGATGGAGGGAATAGTCCTTCCGTATTATTATATTAGGTACTCTTTGGAATAGTCTTCTAAAGTGAAACCGAGTACCTACTATGTTTAAAGACAACTAAAGGATTTATGGGAGTTCCCCTCACGTAAAAAGAACACAGGCCGTTTACCTTCCCCGCGACCCCGGTGGGTTTCCGCTTTGTTGAGGCGGGGGGCTCAGTAACCGTGGCTTGGTCACCCACGGTGAAGCGAAGATGAACCCGAGGAGGGGCCTCTCGTCAGGGCTTTTGCCGATAAGCCGACGACGTAGCGACCAACATGCATCTTGCGGTCCCTACTTTCTGCGGCCTGGACGGGTTCACCACCGTCTGATGGCCGACGCGGTGGGGCCGCAGGGGAGGAGTGTCGGTATAGCGTTGGTCGCAATTTTGATTCAACAATTACTCTTTTATTATTAAACAATAGCCTAGTATTATTATGACGCGGCTCTAGGTACCCGTACGCAGATATAGCCCATCCACTGTCGCTCGGCGTTTCTTTTTATGTGTCGGAAACTGTCTGTCTACCCGCCTACCTGCATGAGGTTGGACCAAGAGCGTGGTAATGCCACAAGAAAAGAGGGGCCTTTGTTCAGCAGTGGGTGACGGTTTAAGTATGATGAAAACTATCGTTGTCCTGTTTTTTGGCCGTAGATTAATTTGTTGGTAAAGAGTTTAGGTACGTATCTGTGGATCTCTAATCTATTAAGATTATGAGCCAGAAGAGTTAGCATAAGGATTATTCAGACATTTGCACAAGTAATGCACCTATAATATTAATTATTTTTCAGATGCGCAACCCCATCAAATCTATTCAACGCACGCATATTCGACCTGAAATCCAAATACTTCACGTGCAGTACAAAACAGCATCACATCGGGATAACAGTGGCGGTCGTCACGCTCTGCGCTTTGCTAGCCCTCGTCGCTATGTGGATATTCATCTGTTTACCTAAGAAGCAATCTAGGTGTAACTTCATCAAGAATATGTACACCCCTTCAACGGCATACTCTATGCTTCCTATGGCCGCCAGTTTCCATAACGAAAATCTAAGATAGGGTTTATTTGAACGTTTGCAAGCTGAGTCCTAAGATGTCAAGGTAAATTAATTTGAACCTTATGATGGTGATTTAAGAGTTATAATACTAAGTCAAAAGTAATGGCTGTTAGAACGGAAGAAATGCGAGTGTGTTTTGTCATTTTAAGTGTTGATGATGAATAAGTATTAATAAATGAATTTGTTACTTTGGTATATTTCTTTTCTTATTTATTTTATTGTGTGATATTTATTAGCTGCCTGAATTATTGCTAAGAAATCTATAAGTGCAAGTCAGTTTGATACATCATATTTACAGCTGTTCATAGATTTACCTAATCGCAAGTAAGTGATGGATAAGAGATAAGATTACTTTTAATTAATGAGTCATAAACATGATCAAATCTAGTCATTGTATTTCAGCACTCCAGAACAATGTACTGTTTATCAGTAGGTAAAGATAATAGAAATCTCGGTGACAAAGCCAATGATATAGTTATCAGTATGAAGAAATAATATCCGGTAAAAACACAAAAGCTGAAAATAATAATAGTCAACTTCTGAGGCGTAGGTCGTAGGTATATAATTTCTATTTCCGCGGCCATAATCTGCGTACTCCCTCTCCTATTTATATCTCGATAGTGTTTAGCAACTGATTAAGTGGCAGATGTTTAATTTCTATACAAATATTTTAATTTAGTTTTTAGGGTTCCGTACCCAAGGGTAAAAACGGGACCCTATTACTGGACTCTGTCCGTCTGTCTGTCACCAGGCTGTATCTCATGAACCGTGATAGCTAGACAGTTGAAATGTTCAAAGATGATGTATTTCTATTGTCGCTATAACAAAAAATACTAAAAACAGAATAAAATAAATATTTAAGTGGGGCTCCCATATAACAAACGTGATTTGCGATATTGGTACGGAACCCATCGTGCGCGAGTCCGACTCGCACTTGCCCGTTTTTTTTTTCAGTTACTAAACCCAGAGGCGGGTTAATTAACTCTGACACCAGAGTGAGGTGGCCACATATTAAAATGAAAAAGTAAGTAAGTAAATACCAACCACCAGTTTTTACAAATAAGACTCATTGTCTTAGGCATAGGTCTTAGGATACCAATGCAGCTAAAAAATTTAAAAAAATATTAAATAAAAAGCAGAAATACAAAATTCACTTTATATTATTTAAAAAATACAAAAGTGTACAAATTGTTTTACAACGATTACGATATTGTGCATATAATTACATCTATAGGCAAATACTTTGTGCATTGTATTGAGTCTCTTTCGAAAATATAACAAATCTATAAAATTAGCCTTTTGTTGAAATCTCATCATAATTAATAAATTATATCTTTTATAAATGCTGATGGGCAAAAATTTCGAATATCGCTCTGACTGGGATAAAATGGGAAAATGGCGTTGTCCACTGCTGAACATAGGCCTCCCCCAATTGTCGCCACATTGAACGATTCCGTGCGTCTCGCATCCAGTGGATCCCCGCAACCTTCACCAGGTCATCGGTCCACCTAGTAGGAGGTCTTCCGACGCAGCGTCTTCCGGTTATAATGAATAAGTATCTTAATTCCAATTTAGCCAAATCCAGCCATCCACTAAATGCATCATCAGCTTAAACTGGCCTAATAATTCATAACTCAGTTCTCTTCCATTTAAAAAATATCATACTGAACAATAAAATCTTTTAAAAATGTCCTATTACACTAGAAATTTAATGGAATAACTTCACATTTGCTACAGTACGGTACTTAAAACTACGCAGGCACAAGCATTTTACAAAAGGCTGCTATTTGAGCATTGGAGTTCGCAGCGAGAGGCCACGTGGCCAATGGAGGCCTATTCTTAAAATTGCGAGTTTGGGTCAAAGTTACAAACTTATATAATGCGGTTAACTTGACTGGGTACGACACCACTGGCCGGAGTTCCTGCGTTTGTGGGTCGAACGTCTGAGTGACGTCACAGTGCCAGTAGCAAAGTTGTGTGTGTTGTTGTAGTGTTTTTAATATGGCATTAAAGATTTCTAGGAGTCAATTCGACTGTCAAATCTGAAGATAACTGTTTCGATTTGTTAGCCATGATAAGACTCCCAGAAACCGGGTCAATGTTTAAATAACCAGATAAGTTCTTTTTAAATTCTTGACTTTAAAAATAAAAATACTTATATGATTTGAGTGACAGAATATCTTTTTTGAAAATTTATGGATGACTCTGTCCTTTTCAATTTAGATAGAGAGCGAATTGTTTACAAAAATACGTCATTAAAAAACTTTATAATAAAGAAACATTGGTAAGACATCCTAACATTACTTTAAAATAGTTTCAAGCCAATATAGTCTTTATGGTATCAAACTTTTAGCAGCAAGTTTTCTCCTAGCACATTCAAAGCCACTATATCGTGCCAAACGATTTTTAAACCTTACGATATGTTACAATAAGCTACAAATTCCAAGCGCTCTTTGGTCAATTCAGCGACACCCATACATAAACATTCATAATTGTCCTAAGCACAACCTCACTCACTTGCATTATGTAAAGAGTTCAAAAATTTCATAAAACCAGTCTTAAACTGTCTTTTACTTTTTCAATATATTTTAAAATGTTTATTAAATAACAAGATAAGTTTCACTGTCTCTTTCAACAATACCAATTTGAATAAATAAATAAAAAGAAAATCCCCCTGATTCAAAAACATGTATCAGGAATATTCACTTTTCAATACTTAATAAACATTTCAAAATATATCACTTAACATTAAACCTACAACTAAATAGCTGCCTTAAAATTTATTTAATTACACAATAAATATAATATAAACCTATGATATGGTATATTTAGATGTAATATAAGAATATACAATACATATTCGAGATTCGTTCAGATCCATTGGGATTAAGATGGATACACACGATGCGTATTTTTAAATTTTGAACACAGATATCGGTATATATTTTGTGAAAGCATATATACTGATATACATAAATCATGATAAAGAAATGTGCTCCTATGGAGTAATACCTAAATGCCTTAAATTCAAGCAAAAAAAAAAGAGAAAAAAAGGATTTTCTCTTTTTTTTTTTTGAAGTATTAGTTTAGTTGATCTTGCTCACGCCTTCTCTTCAATTGCGAATATAATTTGATATGGATATTTTGTCTGTTGATATTCATAAATTTTCATGACTTCTGGAATACTCTGACCATCAGACTAAGTCACATTTAACTAACACATGATGTATGTATGGCGGCTAGGGCTTGACGATAATATCCGTACTACCCCGGACGGTACCAAACGTCTCGAGAGGTATATAACGGTTTTTTGTTACGTGACGATATCTACCAGACATCTCCTACGCAAGCCGCGTTAAGGAACTTTTTTCCAAAAACTATGTTTAATTAACATCTATAACATAAAGTAAATTAATGTGACTTATCACAGAAATAAATTATTCGAAAAATACGCATCGTGTTTATCTATCTTCATTCGTAATATTTAATCTACTCCTTGTTCCAAAATTGTGCTTAATACATTTGTTATTAAAATATGACACAATGTACAAATTATAACTATTACCTACCTATAAGATATAAAACATTAAATGCAGTCTAGTCTTTTTTAATTTAAAAAAATGGCGACTAATGTCTTGTTTCTTAAAATACTTGAGATTCCTTTGAGTTTAAAACAGATATAACACGAAATGGCTATGCTATTGGTAGATTATCGCTCAAATTGCCAGCAATGACTACATACCTACCCTTGTAAATTACACTTACTTTCTACATATAAATTCAATCCTAAAAATCTTCAGTATAGCATACATTCCGTAACCTAACACTGCGCTCATTATCATAAGAATTCAATAACAAAATTTTCTATCAAACTTTAGTCCTAGTAATTTAAAGAAACTAAGAAAGTAATATACAACATTTCCACGATCAATTTACTTTTATGCCACTCCATTCGTAATTACTTTAGAAATTTAAACAATCCCAGTTTACAGTTTGTTCAACCGATTTTGAGTTCTATTCCGTAAACATAAGGATAGCATAAACCTTTTACCAATACCAACTGTTTACTACAGCTGCCATTTGTCATATCACCACGCAATAGAATTCAAAATTGGTTAAACGGGTTGTAAAAAGGGATTGTATAAATTTCTAATGTTATTTCAAATCTTTTGTATAGAAATAGCATGTTATGCACAGCATAATTCAATAGCTTTAGGTAATATTTTTGAATTACAGTCCAATAAATAATCAAAACTTTGTCAAAGCAACATCTCAGACCATATTGATCGCAAAACTAACTCATTAGACTAAAACTGAACTATCTCATAAGTATAGACAATGAACAGAAGCGTAAGCTCGCACCAAATTGAACACAAGCATTGACAAACATTAGTAGATTATTTAGCTAAATGCTCTATTTACATAATTCACTCTTTAAACAAGAAGAGCTGATATTAGAATATTTTAAAACATTGACCTTTTGTCTATGCTATAGTTGTTACATTTCACGAGTGCGGTTCAAACCTTACGTCAATGTCAACGTCACATAACGCGCACGTAATTTGCAACGACTATACCGACAAATATTGGACAACTAAAGCAATATTGTCCGGAATAATGATTTCGCAAAAAGGCAAAAGAGTAAACTTCTGTCCATTACCTAAACTAAAAAAACTCCGTATGTCATACGAGTCTAAAGTCGTCCCGACTACAATACTCCTCCTGTCAAACTGACGTTTCAGAGTTCAGCCGTAAAATGAACCTGTTGCTCTTGGGGTCGACGACCTCTTCTGTCAGTGAAAACTTAGGCAGTTGCTTTATGGTACATATAAGTGAGATATCACCTTGTCTGAGCTGAAACTCAACATTGTCTGCTAAAGGTCTTGCGAGCAGTTCGTCGGAAATCAAAGACCATCTCTGTATGGGCCTGGTTTCTTGGTCTGCGGATAGAACTGGACCTTCGACGAGGAATGGTTCCAGGAATGCGCGTGGAGATGCGTCTTGTGAGAGACAACGCGCTAAGTGGGCAAGGACCTGGAATAGAGAGTAAAATATGTTTGCAGTTTCTTTTTATAGAAATTGAGGAGCGGCTGAATCAACTAGGCAACAATAATGCTGAATTCTATAACCAGAAAAATAAAATACTGTTCATAATAAGCTTTCACAAACCAATTTGTGAATATACAATAAATTACGTTATTTTTCTTAGCTAAAGAATGCATTGGAAATTTTATAGAAAGGTGTCTTGAGTAGGAAAATCCTATGAGCAACAGATCACCTGATTCTCTTTGCATACATAGGGTTACCACACAGAGCACGGAGATGCCTCAGCGCCCGCTGCTAGAGACAACATATTCATCACTTTCTATACAAACCAAGGGTGACAGTGAGTGTCGCCGATAGTTTTCACAACGAACCTGACAGCTGAAACTTGTGTCTCTATTTGATGCCGATACTGTGCTAACTAAGGTAAAATTTGTAGATAATTGGTAAAATATGGCTCGGTTAAGAAAATATATCAGGCGAAGCGATCGAGGTATATAAACAAGGATGTAGGCACACTACCGAGTCAGCACAGTGGCGCGGCTGCTGGCGCGTGGCGCGCAGGTACTTGTGCAGCGCACGCGATCAAGGTATATAAACAAGGATGTAGGCACACTACCGAGTCAGCACAGTGGCGCGGCTGCTGGCGCGTGGCGCGCAGGTACTTGTGCAGCGCACGCGATCAAGGTATATAAACAAGGATGTAGGCACACTACCGAGTCAGCACAGTGGCGCGGCTGCTGGCGCGTGGCGCGCAGGTACTTGTGCAGCGCACGCGATCAAGGTATATAAACAAGGATGTAGGCACACTACCGAGTCAGCACAGTGGCGCGGCTGCTGGCGCGTGGCGCGCAGGTACTTGTGCAGCGCACGCGATCAAGGTATATAAACAAGGATGTAGGCACACTACCGAGTCAGCACAGTGGCGCGGCTGCTGGCGCGTGGCGCGCAGGTACTTGTGCAGCGCACGCGATCAAGGTATATAAACAAGGATGTAGGCACACTACCGAGTCAGCACAGTGGCGCGGCTGCTGGCGCGTGGCGCGCAGGTACTTGTGCAGCGCACGCGATCAAGGTATATAAACAAGGATGTAGGCACACTACCGAGTCAGCACAGTGGCGCGGCTGCTGGCGCGTGGCGCGCAGGTACTTGTGCAGCGCACGCGATCAAGGTATATAAACAAGGATGTAGGCACACTACCGAGTCAGCACAGTGGCGCGGCTGCTGGCGCGTGGCGCGCAGGTACTTGTGCAGCGCACGCGATCAAGGTATATAAACAAGGATGTAGGCACACTACCGAGTCAGCACAGTGGCGCGGCTGCTGGCGCGTGGCGCGCAGGTACTTGTGCAGCGCACGCGATCAAGGTATATAAACAAGGATGTAGGCACACTACCGAGTCAGCACAGTGGCGCGGCTGCTGGCGCGTGGCGCGCAGGTACTTGTGCAGCGCACGCGATCAAGGTATATAAACAAGGATGTAGGCACACTACCGAGTCAGCACAGTGGCGCGGCTGCTGGCGCGTGGCGCGCAGGTACTTGTGCAGCGCACGCGATCAAGGTATATAAACAAGGATGTAGGCACACTACCGAGTCAGCACAGTGGCGCGGCTGCTGGCGCGTGGCGCGCAGGTACTTGTGCAGCGCACGCGATCAAGGTATATAAACAAGGATGTAGGCACACTACCGAGTCAGCACAGTGGCGCGGCTGCTGGCGCGTGGCGCGCAGGTACTTGTGCAGCGCACGCGATCAAGGTATATAAACAAGGATGTAGGCACACTACCGAGTCAGCACAGTGGCGCGGCTGCTGGCGCGTGGCGCGCAGGTACTTGTGCAGCGCACGCGATCAAGGTATATAAACAAGGATGTAGGCACACTACCGAGTCAGCACAGTGGCGCGGCTGCTGGCGCGTGGCGCGCAGGTACTTGTGCAGCGCACGCGATCAAGGTATATAAACAAGGATGTAGGCACACTACCGAGTCAGCACAGTGGCGCGGCTGCTGGCGCGTGGCGCGCAGGTACTTGTGCAGCGCACGCGATCAAGGTATATAAACAAGGATGTAGGCACACTACCGAGTCAGCACAGTGGCGCGGCTGCTGGCGCGTGGCGCGCAGGTACTTGTGCAGCGCACGCGATCAAGGTATATAAACAAGGATGTAGGCACACTACCGAGTCAGCACAGTGGCGCGGCTGCTGGCGCGTGGCGCGCAGGTACTTGTGCAGCGCACGCGATCAAGGTATATAAACAAGGATGTAGGCACACTACCGAGTCAGCACAGTGGCGCGGCTGCTGGCGCGTGGCGCGCAGGTACTTGTGCAGCGCACGCGATCAAGGTATATAAACAAGGATGTAGGCACACTACCGAGTCAGCACAGTGGCGCGGCTGCTGGCGCGTGGCGCGCAGGTACTTGTGCAGCGCACGCGATCAAGGTATATAAACAAGGATGTAGGCACACTACCGAGTCAGCACAGTGGCGCGGCTGCTGGCGCGTGGCGCGCAGGTACTTGTGCAGCGCACGCGATCAAGGTATATAAACAAGGATGTAGGCACACTACCGAGTCAGCACAGTGGCGCGGCTGCTGGCGCGTGGCGCGCAGGTACTTGTGCAGCGCACGCGATCAAGGTATATAAACAAGGATGTAGGCACACTACCGAGTCAGCACAGTGGCGCGGCTGCTGGCGCGTGGCGCGCAGGTACTTGTGCAGCGCACGCGATCAAGGTATATAAACAAGGATGTAGGCACACTACCGAGTCAGCACAGTGGCGCGGCTGCTGGCGCGTGGCGCGCAGGTACTTGTGCAGCGCACGCGATCAAGGTATATAAACAAGGATGTAGGCACACTACCGAGTCAGCACAGTGGCGCGGCTGCTGGCGCGTGGCGCGCAGGTACTTGTGCAGCGCACGCGATCAAGGTATATAAACAAGGATGTAGGCACACTACCGAGTCAGCACAGTGGCGCGGCTGCTGGCGCGTGGCGCGCAGGTACTTGTGCAGCGCACGCGATCAAGGTATATAAACAAGGATGTAGGCACACTACCGAGTCAGCACAGTGGCGCGGCTGCTGGCGCGTGGCGCGCAGGTACTTGTGCAGCGCACGCGATCAAGGTATATAAACAAGGATGTAGGCACACTACCGAGTCAGCACAGTGGCGCGGCTGCTGGCGCGTGGCGCGCAGGTACTTGTGCAGCGCACGCGATCAAGGTATATAAACAAGGATGTAGGCACACTACCGAGTCAGCACAGTGGCGCGGCTGCTGGCGCGTGGCGCGCAGGTACTTGTGCAGCGCACGCGATCAAGGTATATAAACAAGGATGTAGGCACACTACCGAGTCAGCACAGTGGCGCGGCTGCTGGCGCGTGGCGCGCAGGTACTTGTGCAGCGCACGCGATCAAGGTATATAAACAAGGATGTAGGCACACTACCGAGTCAGCACAGTGGCGCGGCTGCTGGCGCGTGGCGCGCAGGTACTTGTGCAGCGCACGCGATCAAGGTATATAAACAAGGATGTAGGCACACTACCGAGTCAGCACAGTGGCGCGGCTGCTGGCGCGTGGCGCGCAGGTACTTGTGCAGCGCACGCGATCAAGGTATATAAACAAGGATGTAGGCACACTACCGAGTCAGCACAGTGGCGCGGCTGCTGGCGCGTGGCGCGCAGGTACTTGTGCAGCGCACGCGATCAAGGTATATAAACAAGGATGTAGGCACACTACCGAGTCAGCACAGTGGCGCGGCTGCTGGCGCGTGGCGCGCAGGTACTTGTGCAGCGCACGCGATCAAGGTATATAAACAAGGATGTAGGCACACTACCGAGTCAGCACAGTGGCGCGGCTGCTGGCGCGTGGCGCGCAGGTACTTGTGCAGCGCACGCGATCAAGGTATATAAACAAGGATGTAGGCACACTACCGAGTCAGCACAGTGGCGCGGCTGCTGGCGCGTGGCGCGCAGGTACTTGTGCAGCGCACGCGATCAAGGTATATAAACAAGGATGTAGGCACACTACCGAGTCAGCACAGTGGCGCGGCTGCTGGCGCGTGGCGCGCAGGTACTTGTGCAGCGCACGCGATCAAGGTATATAAACAAGGATGTAGGCACACTACCGAGTCAGCACAGTGGCGCGGCTGCTGGCGCGTGGCGCGCAGGTACTTGTGCAGCGCACGCGATCAAGGTATATAAACAAGGATGTAGGCACACTACCGAGTCAGCACAGTGGCGCGGCTGCTGGCGCGTGGCGCGCAGGTACTTGTGCAGCGCACGCGATCAAGGTATATAAACAAGGATGTAGGCACACTACCGAGTCAGCACAGTGGCGCGGCTGCTGGCGCGTGGCGCGCAGGTACTTGTGCAGCGCACGCGATCAAGGTATATAAACAAGGATGTAGGCACACTACCGAGTCAGCACAGTGGCGCGGCTGCTGGCGCGTGGCGCGCAGGTACTTGTGCAGCGCACGCGATCAAGGTATATAAACAAGGATGTAGGCACACTACCGAGTCAGCACAGTGGCGCGGCTGCTGGCGCGTGGCGCGCAGGTACTTGTGCAGCGCACGCGATCAAGGTATATAAACAAGGATGTAGGCACACTACCGAGTCAGCACAGTGGCGCGGCTGCTGGCGCGTGGCGCGCAGGTACTTGTGCAGCGCACGCGATCAAGGTATATAAACAAGGATGTAGGCACACTACCGAGTCAGCACAGTGGCGCGGCTGCTGGCGCGTGGCGCGCAGGTACTTGTGCAGCGCACGCGATCAAGGTATATAAACAAGGATGTAGGCACACTACCGAGTCAGCACAGTGGCGCGGCTGCTGGCGCGTGGCGCGCAGGTACTTGTGCAGCGCACGCGATCAAGGTATATAAACAAGGATGTAGGCACACTACCGAGTCAGCACAGTGGCGCGGCTGCTGGCGCGTGGCGCGCAGGTACTTGTGCAGCGCACGCGATCAAGGTATATAAACAAGGATGTAGGCACACTACCGAGTCAGCACAGTGGCGCGGCTGCTGGCGCGTGGCGCGCAGGTACTTGTGCAGCGCACGCGATCAAGGTATATAAACAAGGATGTAGGCACACTACCGAGTCAGCACAGTGGCGCGGCTGCTGGCGCGTGGCGCGCAGGTACTTGTGCAGCGCACGCGATCAAGGTATATAAACAAGGATGTAGGCACACTACCGAGTCAGCACAGTGGCGCGGCTGCTGGCGCGTGGCGCGCAGGTACTTGTGCAGCGCACGCGATCAAGGTATATAAACAAGGATGTAGGCACACTACCGAGTCAGCACAGTGGCGCGGCTGCTGGCGCGTGGCGCGCAGGTACTTGTGCAGCGCACGCGATCAAGGTATATAAACAAGGATGTAGGCACACTACCGAGTCAGCACAGTGGCGCGGCTGCTGGCGCGTGGCGCGCAGGTACTTGTGCAGCGCACGCGATCAAGGTATATAAACAAGGATGTAGGCACACTACCGAGTCAGCACAGTGGCGCGGCTGCTGGCGCGTGGCGCGCAGGTACTTGTGCAGCGCACGCGATCAAGGTATATAAACAAGGATGTAGGCACACTACCGAGTCAGCACAGTGGCGCGGCTGCTGGCGCGTGGCGCGCAGGTACTTGTGCAGCGCACGCGATCAAGGTATATAAACAAGGATGTAGGCACACTACCGAGTCAGCACAGTGGCGCGGCTGCTGGCGCGTGGCGCGCAGGTACTTGTGCAGCGCACGCGATCAAGGTATATAAACAAGGATGTAGGCACACTACCGAGTCAGCACAGTGGCGCGGCTGCTGGCGCGTGGCGCGCAGGTACTTGTGCAGCGCACGCGATCAAGGTATATAAACAAGGATGTAGGCACACTACCGAGTCAGCACAGTGGCGCGGCTGCTGGCGCGTGGCGCGCAGGTACTTGTGCAGCGCACGCGATCAAGGTATATAAACAAGGATGTAGGCACACTACCGAGTCAGCACAGTGGCGCGGCTGCTGGCGCGTGGCGCGCAGGTACTTGTGCAGCGCACGCGATCAAGGTATATAAACAAGGATGTAGGCACACTACCGAGTCAGCACAGTGGCGCGGCTGCTGGCGCGTGGCGCGCAGGTACTTGTGCAGCGCACGCGATCAAGGTATATAAACAAGGATGTAGGCACACTACCGAGTCAGCACAGTGGCGCGG
Source organism: Orthosia cruda (assembly GCA_964057195.1). Classification (NCBI taxonomy): domain Eukaryota; kingdom Metazoa; phylum Arthropoda; class Insecta; order Lepidoptera; family Noctuidae; genus Orthosia; species Orthosia cruda. Next base: position 39,801,100 of record OZ059836.1, read on the forward strand.
CTGCTGGCGCGTGGCGCGCAGGTACTTGTGCAGCGCACGCGATCAAGGTATATAAACAAGGATGTAGGCACACTACCGAGTCAGCACAGTGGCGCGGCTGCTGGCGCGTGGCGCGCAGGTACTTGTGCAGCGCACGCGATCAAGGTATATAAACAAGGATGTAGGCACACTACCGAGTCAGCACAGTGGCGCGGCTGCTGGCGCGTGGCGCGCAGGTACTTGTGCAGCGCACGCGATCAAGGTATATAAACAAGGATGTAGGCACACTACCGAGTCAGCACAGTGGCGCGGCTGCTGGCGCGTGGCGCGCAGGTACTTGTGCAGCGCACGCGATCAAGGTATATAAACAAGGATGTAGGCACACTACCGAGTCAGCACAGTGGCGCGGCTGCTGGCGCGTGGCGCGCAGGTACTTGTGCAGCGCACGCGATCAAGGTATATAAACAAGGATGTAGGCACACTACCGAGTCAGCACAGTGGCGCGGCTGCTGGCGCGTGGCGCGCAGGTACTTGTGCAGCGCACGCGATCAAGGTATATAAACAAGGATGTAGGCACACTACCGAGTCAGCACAGTGGCGCGGCTGCTGGCGCGTGGCGCGCAGGTACTTGTGCAGCGCACGCGATCAAGGTATATAAACAAGGATGTAGGCACACTACCGAGTCAGCACAGTGGCGCGGCTGCTGGCGCGTGGCGCGCAGGTACTTGTGCAGCGCACGCGATCAAGGTATATAAACAAGGATGTAGGCACACTACCGAGTCAGCACAGTGGCGCGGCTGCTGGCGCGTGGCGCGCAGGTACTTGTGCAGCGCACGCGATCAAGGTATATAAACAAGGATGTAGGCACACTACCGAGTCAGCACAGTGGCGCGGCTGCTGGCGCGTGGCGCGCAGGTACTTGTGCAGCGCACGCGATCAAGGTATATAAACAAGGATGTAGGCACACTACCGAGTCAGCACAGTGGCGCGGCTGCTGGCGCGTGGCGCGCAGGTACTTGTGCAGCGCACGCGATCAAGGTATATAAACAAGGATGTAGGCACACTACCGAGTCAGCACAGTGGCGCGGCTGCTGGCGCGTGGCGCGCAGGTACTTGTGCAGCGCACGCGATCAAGGTATATAAACAAGGATGTAGGCACACTACCGAGTCAGCACAGTGGCGCGGCTGCTGGCGCGTGGCGCGCAGGTACTTGTGCAGCGCACGCGATCAAGGTATATAAACAAGGATGTAGGCACACTACCGAGTCAGCACAGTGGCGCGGCTGCTGGCGCGTGGCGCGCAGGTACTTGTGCAGCGCACGCGATCAAGGTATATAAACAAGGATGTAGGCACACTACCGAGTCAGCACAGTGGCGCGGCTGCTGGCGCGTGGCGCGCAGGTACTTGTGCAGCGCACGCGATCAAGGTATATAAACAAGGATGTAGGCACACTACCGAGTCAGCACAGTGGCGCGGCTGCTGGCGCGTGGCGCGCAGGTACTTGTGCAGCGCACGCGATCAAGGTATATAAACAAGGATGTAGGCACACTACCGAGTCAGCACAGTGGCGCGGCTGCTGGCGCGTGGCGCGCAGGTACTTGTGCAGCGCACGCGATCAAGGTATATAAACAAGGATGTAGGCACACTACCGAGTCAGCACAGTGGCGCGGCTGCTGGCGCGTGGCGCGCAGGTACTTGTGCAGCGCACGCGATCAAGGTATATAAACAAGGATGTAGGCACACTACCGAGTCAGCACAGTGGCGCGGCTGCTGGCGCGTGGCGCGCAGGTACTTGTGCAGCGCACGCGATCAAGGTATATAAACAAGGATGTAGGCACACTACCGAGTCAGCACAGTGGCGCGGCTGCTGGCGCGTGGCGCGCAGGTACTTGTGCAGCGCACGCGATCAAGGTATATAAACAAGGATGTAGGCACACTACCGAGTCAGCACAGTGGCGCGGCTGCTGGCGCGTGGCGCGCAGGTACTTGTGCAGCGCACGCGATCAAGGTATATAAACAAGGATGTAGGCACACTACCGAGTCAGCACAGTGGCGCGGCTGCTGGCGCGTGGCGCGCAGGTACTTGTGCAGCGCACGCGATCAAGGTATATAAACAAGGATGTAGGCACACTACCGAGTCAGCACAGTGGCGCGGCTGCTGGCGCGTGGCGCGCAGGTACTTGTGCAGCGCACGCGATCAAGGTATATAAACAAGGATGTAGGCACACTACCGAGTCAGCACAGTGGCGCGGCTGCTGGCGCGTGGCGCGCAGGTACTTGTGCAGCGCACGCGATCAAGGTATATAAACAAGGATGTAGGCACACTACCGAGTCAGCACAGTGGCGCGGCTGCTGGCGCGTGGCGCGCAGGTACTTGTGCAGCGCACGCGATCAAGGTATATAAACAAGGATGTAGGCACACTACCGAGTCAGCACAGTGGCGCGGCTGCTGGCGCGTGGCGCGCAGGTACTTGTGCAGCGCACGCGATCAAGGTATATAAACAAGGATGTAGGCACACTACCGAGTCAGCACAGTGGCGCGGCTGCTGGCGCGTGGCGCGCAGGTACTTGTGCAGCGCACGCGATCAAGGTATATAAACAAGGATGTAGGCACACTACCGAGTCAGCACAGTGGCGCGGCTGCTGGCGCGTGGCGCGCAGGTACTTGTGCAGCGCACGCGATCAAGGTATATAAACAAGGATGTAGGCACACTACCGAGTCAGCACAGTGGCGCGGCTGCTGGCGCGTGGCGCGCAGGTACTTGTGCAGCGCACGCGATCAAGGTATATAAACAAGGATGTAGGCACACTACCGAGTCAGCACAGTGGCGCGGCTGCTGGCGCGTGGCGCGCAGGTACTTGTGCAGCGCACGCGATCAAGGTATATAAACAAGGATGTAGGCACACTACCGAGTCAGCACAGTGGCGCGGCTGCTGGCGCGTGGCGCGCAGGTACTTGTGCAGCGCACGCGATCAAGGTATATAAACAAGGATGTAGGCACACTACCGAGTCAGCACAGTGGCGCGGCTGCTGGCGCGTGGCGCGCAGGTACTTGTGCAGCGCACGCGATCAAGGTATATAAACAAGGATGTAGGCACACTACCGAGTCAGCACAGTGGCGCGGCTGCTGGCGCGTGGCGCGCAGGTACTTGTGCAGCGCACGCGATCAAGGTATATAAACAAGGATGTAGGCACACTACCGAGTCAGCACAGTGGCGCGGCTGCTGGCGCGTGGCGCGCAGGTACTTGTGCAGCGCACGCGATCAAGGTATATAAACAAGGATGTAGGCACACTACCGAGTCAGCACAGTGGCGCGGCTGCTGGCGCGTGGCGCGCAGGTACTTGTGCAGCGCACGCGATCAAGGTATATAAACAAGGATGTAGGCACACTACCGAGTCAGCACAGTGGCGCGGCTGCTGGCGCGTGGCGCGCAGGTACTTGTGCAGCGCACGCGATCAAGGTATATAAACAAGGATGTAGGCACACTACCGAGTCAGCACAGTGGCGCGGCTGCTGGCGCGTGGCGCGCAGGTACTTGTGCAGCGCACGCGATCAAGGTATATAAACAAGGATGTAGGCACACTACCGAGTCAGCACAGTGGCGCGGCTGCTGGCGCGTGGCGCGCAGGTACTTGTGCAGCGCACGCGATCAAGGTATATAAACAAGGATGTAGGCACACTACCGAGTCAGCACAGTGGCGCGGCTGCTGGCGCGTGGCGCGCAGGTACTTGTGCAGCGCACGCGATCAAGGTATATAAACAAGGATGTAGGCACACTACCGAGTCAGCACAGTGGCGCGGCTGCTGGCGCGTGGCGCGCAGGTACTTGTGCAGCGCACGCGATCAAGGTATATAAACAAGGATGTAGGCACACTACCGAGTCAGCACAGTGGCGCGGCTGCTGGCGCGTGGCGCGCAGGTACTTGTGCAGCGCACGCGATCAAGGTATATAAACAAGGATGTAGGCACACTACCGAGTCAGCACAGTGGCGCGGCTGCTGGCGCGTGGCGCGCAGGTACTTGTGCAGCGCACGCGATCAAGGTATATAAACAAGGATGTAGGCACACTACCGAGTCAGCACAGTGGCGCGGCTGCTGGCGCGTGGCGCGCAGGTACTTGTGCAGCGCACGCGATCAAGGTATATAAACAAGGATGTAGGCACACTACCGAGTCAGCACAGTGGCGCGGCTGCTGGCGCGTGGCGCGCAGGTACTTGTGCAGCGCACGCGATCAAGGTATATAAACAAGGATGTAGGCACACTACCGAGTCAGCACAGTGGCGCGGCTGCTGGCGCGTGGCGCGCAGGTACTTCTGCAGCGCGCGCGCCAGCGACGGGAACACCGCCTGCGCCGCCTCGCGCGGGCCTAGGGCTCCGCCTGTGGATACGAACGATGCTATGTTAACACAAGAACAAAAAAAATTAGTTCAAAAAATCAAAAAACCCGACTGCTTAAGACGCGAAGAGGTTTTTAGATTTTTTGAATTAACCTTTTTTTATTTATAACTTTTGAGTAAATATTTATTTTCGAATTATATTTTAACATATGTGTTATATATTTTTTAAATCAGCTCCTAAAAACACTTTATAAACCACACTGGGTTTGGTGGAAGAAAATAAATTGGGACCCCACAATATGGCACTCAAAAGCCGCGATTTTTCTATTTTCCAATTTGAATGTAGCCAGTGACACTCGCAGGGTTAAGACGAATCGATTGACGTAAGAATCATCAAAATCGGCCAACGCGTTTGGTCTCTAGAACGCCACATAGGAAGGTACATACATATACTGATAAACACATTACCACAGAATAAATAATAGTACAACATTACCCTCCTTCGGCAGTCGGGTAAAAAGACATGGGTTTTTTCATGTGGATTATCATAATAAGTACAATATTACACACAGTATAGTTTTTAGATTTAAATCACATTTATGTATCAATGTGTTTTCAATACTAATCTCGAGAACCATCTTTGCCTGTACCCAATCAATACTCCAGTTTGTAACTTGTGACCCTAAGCGGACGAATCAAAAGTAGTAGTTAAAGACTGCAGACGAGATTGGTATTGGAAACACATTATTTAATTAACCTCGGCAGTAAGCCGACCAGCACACACTATTTCCCCTTTCTAACTTGTTGAGATTCGTGTTTAAACAAGTCAATGTATTTTGTGCCGATAGGCTAACGTTTATAGTCAACCACAAATAAGGAGTCATATATGAACTACGAAGATCAACCTTACTGGTACACTGTCAAAATGAAATTGTAACCATAGAGGTACTTTACAATGAATATAAGGCACTGATATGTACCATTAGTAGACACCCTCACGCGCCGCACATGCGCGAAGGCGTCCTCCGCAGCGCTGAGCAGGCGGGCGCGGCGCTTGCGCACGCGGCGCTCGCGCTCCGCCTCCTCGTAGTAGCGCTCGTTGTGCGCCGAGCCCGAGTCGCGGCGCCGCGTGCTGCCGCCGCCGCATGAGCCTGTTGTTGATCTGGAATATGAGGAGGGTACATGCCCCTTTGACTACTGAGATTTCCTATAGTGGCCTCCTTCACCAACATTACGTTATATAAGGCGGCACACTATACCAGGCAACCCCTTACGAGGTGTCTGGGACCATCTTCGGTAGGTCACGCCTCCGAGAGCACTCGCCCCTGGTACTCAAGAGAAAATGTGAGTCGCATCGTGATTACTCACTACCATTTGTTCAGAATGGTACCGGAGCTGTAAAGCCGCTCACCACACGCACCCCAGCACGCCAGCACTAGTGCAAGCACCGGCACCAGCGCAGTTGGTGCTAGCGGATTCAATCCCCATTAAGGACGCCAGAGAAGCTGGCTCCCATTTCTCCAGAATGGTCCCGGAGCTGTAAGCACGCTCACCTCTCGAATACAAATCATCGCATCTACCCAATGCCTACAGCTGGGTTGCAACTAATCCAACGGGTAGTCCTCTACTTTCTATCCAGGAAAGTGCCGGAGATGCAGCTCGCTCACAGGAGCTCACTTGCTTATATGAGGAGGGTAGTTGTAATGATAATATTACCAGCTTGTTACTGTCCCACTGCAGGGCAATGGACTCTTATACAGAAAAGGCCACGCTTGCTCAAGGCGGGTTTTAATATTGCCTTAAAAAAATACTTCTGCTACTTATCAAAACAGTCTGCATGCTATTAGGTTATGCGCTAAAACTCACGCGGGTTGCAAGCTCGCGTAATTTGAACGTACACGTATTCGACAATTTGAGATGTAGAGCTGTTGGAAAGATGCTACGAGACCTCGATCGACCGCCAGATCAGGCGTCGTAAATGGTGATGGATTACAATGGTCACACTCTCCGGAGGGATGCCGATCGCATTCCTAAACAGGGCTTGGATTGGAATCCTCAAAGAAAAAGGAAGCGTGGCCGTCCCCGGCATACCTGGCGACGCACCGTATTGGCTGAAGCGACAAGTATCAGAATGACGTGGGGCGAGGTGAATGGCGAAGCTCAAGACTGATGGCGATGGAGCAATACTGTGGACGCCCTCTGCCCCAGCTAGGGGACATAGGATCAGGAACTAATCAAGAGCGCTCATATTTGTTTTTCATTACGCGCTATACATATTCATAAAAAATATCCGACTATGGAAAAAAAACAACCCTAAAAGAAAGAATACAAACAATCGCTGCATGCAAGAGCAAGTGCTGAGCATACAGTCCTAGGTTCAATCCTTGACTAGACAGTGTTATTGGTGTTTGCCGTAATATTTTTTTTAGGTTCGCCCCTTTGGGTAAAAAACATCATGCTCAAAAAAGTAATTATCCCCATTTAGAGAACCTTGACTGCTGGTATGAATTCGTAATTAAAATGAACTCGGAAGTCGACTCCGTGGCAGAAGCATTACAATAATTATCTACCAACCGAGAGACATTCGGCAATCCGTTTCACTCTTTAAGATTCGATTCGACGCAGTTCTACCATTAGGCATAGCAATGGCTAATCCATTACGCCATGACGGAATACCAATTATTATTGACTTCCTAACTGTTTTATTTTGGATCAAAACGTGGTCTTTGTGACCTCTGTAGTTCGATAGAATTACGATAAAATAATGTAACTGATGTATCTTTGTTTGCGAAAAAATCGTACTTTCGCCTGTGATGAAATGATATTACCATGATTAGTCGCATAATATAATTATTTACTCATTTTGCAAAAACAAATACACAGAATCTACTGAAAATAGATTGTATACTGAAAGAAGAGGAATAGCTGTTGTTTCACAGTTGTAAAAAGCAGTCCAGCAGTGTAAGAATTCCAAGTTCCTTAAGAAAAGTTTTGTCTGATCTCTTGGTAGGTGAGTAGAGTTTACTAACCTGAGATCTTAAAATAATATAATAAAATACATCCAATATCTCACCTGGCTTGTCCCGGCTGCACATTAGTAGAACCATCAACTTCATAGAACTTTATACTAGACTGGGCTTTCCTCTGTGATTTAGATATTGGAATCTTCTCCAAATATGGATTGTATATCGGAAATTCCGTATAATACTTCTGTAGAACCCACACTGCAGCTCTTTGTATGCTCAACTGTCCGATAGCATAAGACCTGCTTTCTCCATCTGGACTTCTTACAATCTTCACATAGTATACTGGCTCTAAATGCCTAATTTCCATTAAAATAACAGCTATATAATGTATAAAAAGCAATGTATCTGCAAAGCTAGATACGTAAGAGACTAAGGCATTGTAATCCATTGCTTCTTCGCCTACTGCGAGAGCTTTTGTTGCTTCGGTTATCTGAACAACGTAGAACAACCAATATGAAAATATACAGACAGCTAAAATTACAAGTGTCATTGCTCTAAACACGAATATTCTGGGTAAAATTGCATTTCTTGGCCTTAAAAACACTGCCCATACTCCAATGGCAAGTAATACAAGCTTAAAAGCTAAAGAAAGCAGTATGCCTTTACATTCAGCTGTGCAAGACAACAGTTGTATCCTTTGACTCGGCTGTATCGCAATATTGTCTGATAATCCTGGGAAGAACCCAATCTTTGGGAGCACTACCATTGCTAAGGGACTGACGAAAGACACAAAAGACAGTCCGAGAGCTATTGTTGTGCCAAAATATCTTGTGCAGACAAAACCTATGCCATTATCTGCCTCCATGGGCCAGTTGCTCACATCCTCCATGGACTGTGAGCCTTCGGAAGTGTTCCCTGTGACTGCTGTAGTGTTTTCTCCCCAATTCTCATCCTGTGGCAAGATTTGGACTTCAATGACTTCTTGGCCGTCTCTACCAATCTCAGGGTTAATATTTACACTGGTCTGGAATGGTGCCATTGTGTTATCTGAAGATTCTTTCTTCTGCGATTTGGTGCTCCTGAAATCGAATACAAGTAAAGAATGTTTATTTATCCTTCTATGATCATCCTTTTGTTCCAATTAGTAGTCAAATCCATAGACATTAATAAAAATTTGGCTGAGAATCCAAAAAGCCCCAAGGAAGCCTGCCTATCACCTCTTCCTAGTGTTAAGTGATGCAACAAGCTTCTGAGCTTGAACAATATTTACAGAAAGGCCCTGAAATCTTAATAAACTGATTTGGCTATGCTTTCAATAGAGTAAAGAAGTAGGTCAGTTTTGTTCAATACACATATACTGTATTTGGATGAGAATTAGTAAAGGGTAATAGTAACTTCCTCATTTATGTAATGAGGAAGTTACTATTACTTTTATCACTTCATGTTGGTCAGAAAAAGGATCATCAACATCAATAAAAAGGAAATTTGAACATGTCTACATCACACTCCCTTCATATAATAAAAGCAGTAAATTTTAATTCATGTGTTTATCTACTTATCCATTAGTCAATAGTTTTAATCCATGAGAGATGATGCATACAAAAACATCCTGGTTCTTTACCAAACAGTAGTTAATAACATTTACATACACCTGCCATGCATACTTTATGTTTTAGAATGATCCCAAAACAACTTGAGAATATTAATGAGGACTATTTTGTACTTGGGTCTTATTAAACTTTTTGGTTAAACTTGGATAGCTGTAGGGCCCTGCCTAGCCGTGAAACTACTAGCTGACAACATAGTAACAGTAATGTGCTTCAAGACTTGTAATTATTTGATCCTATCAGACTATAATTAACGTCAGGAAATTTCATATTGGAATAGTAGCAAAACTTTCTCAGTTTTGTAGGGAGAACATAGTACTATTACTACTACTAGGGTTTTTTATTTCAGCATCTAAAGAACTAAGGATCAAGCCCGAAGGCCTATCATACCGGGTGCTGCGATGCGTGTGCTGCCGGTGCCTCGAGCTTCTTCGCGACCGGCCGCTCAGCTCAGACCTCACCGACTCCGTTTCCATTGTACAGCCTCCACTCCCCGACCCTACCCATCAGCACTGCACCAGAAACACCTGCACCAACACATAATCATGAAACCACCAAAATTACAAGCAATTAAAATGCTTCACGGAGTATGAACACAATGTTAAACAAGGTATCAGACAGAAAACGTTTCACTACACCAGTAAAATATGACGACACACTTAGTTTCATCGTTTTCAAATAAGTTTTAATTGAAAATACCTTTGCATTATCGAAATAAACGGGAAAATTCTTAGTAGAGCGTCTTTCACGAATGTCGATCAAACGGATTCTTATTCTTTCATTTTGTACAAACCAAACTCGTTGAAGCTATGTTGTACAGTAATCAAAAATCGGAAGTCCCTTTCTATACCGTAACTGATGCCATATATCTGTTCTGCTCGTCCAAGCTGGCGGGACGTTCTTAATTTGGTAGCATTACATTTTATTTATTTCGCTTTCGTTCAGAAACTAACCACAGTACAAACAAAGTTTATAAATGTTCGTTTTTCTATTTTATTAGTTGATAAATAAACCAGCTGTTGCTATCAGTTGCTATTCACAATATTATTTTGTAACTTTATTTCAAACAGTACCAAAAATATAAGAATGTGCTTCAGTTGTGTGCTTTGTTGGATTAAATTGGCGCTGATTTTAAAAATATAGAGCAAGTGATTACGCGAAATGATAATGATAAGATAACACACCCATTCCATATAGATAACTTACTGACTACACGTATTTTTACCATGAAGTGATTGTTTTTGTGAAAATATCATGGAGGTCCAGCAAATTCCGACCGTGAATCGTGTGGAGAGAGGAGAAACCAGAGTGGACGACCTGCATTTGGACAGGGTGGTGGCCTCACAGCCTGAGATTGGACCAACGCCACCCGATGGCGGGTATGGATGGTTGATTGTTGTGTCCGCAGCGATATACCATATCACCGTGCCAGCGTTGCTGTCGATGTACGGGCTCATCATCCTGAAGGCGATTCGGGAGGAAGGTCATGAGGGAGACGAAGAAATGAAGATTTGGGATGTGGATATTGCGCTTGTGCCAGTTATAGCTGTGGTGATAAGACTGTTACTGGAGTCTTGGTGTAGAGCCATGGTAAAGATCTTCCACATGCCGAGGTTCATGGCTTTATCTGGACTCTGCCTAACAGTAGCCGGAGTCTTGCTGTCTAGCTACTCGACGGATGCGGCAAGTAACGATCACATCGTGAATATATTCTCCGGTTTACTTACAGGTAATTACTCTCGCTTTGTTCTCAAGGTCACTGTTGAATAGAATCAATAGCATAATAAAAACGTCTTTAAATAGTTTAGTGCATACATAAGTGACTAAACGTGGTAATGAATTGAAATGAATAGTAAACTTCTTGAAGTATTGTTCGTTTGTACCTAGCCAAGTATTGTTCTCAGAACGGTGAATGAATTTATTGATCTTATCATCATTATAGATTGTGTTAAAGTACCTATATAATAGTCAATAAGGGTTTGTAGTAGGGTACATACGGTATGTACTAATCTAATCCGAAGAGTCGTCAACAGTCTTAATAGTCACAGTCTCATTGCGTTACAAAGAAAACTGACGGATGACGGCTGAAGCTGATTGCTTAGTACCTACTTAGAGAAGTAACGGAAGTAGGTACCTACTCGATTATTCATCGGAAGTACCTACCTAGCTAGGAAGTGGCTGAAGTCAAAAACCTTTGTTTTCGCCGAAATTGTGCAAACAATATTTTATCATTAGGATTTAAAATAAAGTTAACCACTATCTCCGTTTAAGGTGCACCACGGATTGTGCACAGGTTTATTTATGAATCACTTTAAAGTAGTATTTTATCGTAATTGATAAAATCATTACAATCACAACGAGAAGCATCCATTAAATTAATGCCTTTCAAAATTACGAAGGTTTAACCTGCGTTGTTGATATAACTTGGATAGAACAATGAGTTTCATTATGAATACGGAGATGTTCAGGATGTTCTGTTATTTAAACAGGTGGTCAAGTTATTTCATGGTCATCAAAATAAATTAAATCGTAAATCATCATCTCAGTCTGGATGAAGTCGACTTGGTACAGTTCGCTCATCGCTATAGTATGTAAACGGGCTAGCTCGGGCTGGCTTTCTCTAAAGGTTGATTTCGTGATGATAGAAGGCATGGCACACTAAGTATATCATTCACATCAGTTTTGCAAGATAAAAACATCCCTGAAAAAAAAAACCAGATCAAATAGTAGTTAAGTAGGCAAAGTGGTACCTAATTATTATTGCCATGGTTCATCTTATTTTGAAGATCAATGAAAATATTCCTGTTTCCCTATCCCATATAGGTCAGACTGCGTTTAGTCTAGATTATCTGACGATGACGCAGCAAAGCTAGAGTACTCCATGTACCGATAGCAATAAATTTTCTTAAATTCCATATTTTTTACTAGCCAAATAACGACACGACTCGCGAAATTACTGCTAATTAATGACAGAGTCACGAAACGGAGATGCTAAAACATTTTCAATTAGATAAGGTTACTTACTACCTGCTACATATACACGTTAGAATGTCACCTGTCTATTCTACGTAGTTAAACTATTGTTTCTCATATTTACATAAACGGCGGAAGTGCCTTGATATGAAGGTATTGACATTGTTCAAATACATAGGTAGATCTACTTCTGTCTTACGATCATATTATCTTTTATCCAAACCTTACAAAAAAATAGTTCAACGAGACACCAAATCCGGCTACCACTAGCTCGATACCCACAGGACAGTGGGAGGGGGACTATTTAATAAAGATTCTTGCGCGGTAAACACTCGACGATGACCGATTAGCTTGTGTAGGAACATTCCAGCTATAGGTATCATCGTTTGAAGAAAATATTTGAATTACTTTATCGCGGTTTCACTAAATAACCGTTTTCATTTGTTTCAATTAATTACCTAACTTTCACTGCATAAGATAAAAAGTTAATTTTTATTCACCAAGCCAAATAATGCCCTAAATTGCTTTGACATGGGTATTAAGTATTCGCCTTTAAATGAGCAAAAAATATACATTTTCAGGTATCGGATGTGCATTAACCGGCCAGCAGACAGAAGTGATCATCACCCACTATTTCCGTGAAAAGCTGACCATGGCCCAAAGAATCGTGCGCATGGCGCCCTCTGTCGGCAACTGCCTCGTCCCAATCCTCATCGGCTACCTATGCACCGTGTACACCGGAGACGTAGTCGTCATGATCTATGGAGCCATCATCATGCAAAACTGCGTCTTCTTAGCTTCATACTCAAGACCTATCTACATAGAAAAGGTCATAAGGCACACGTATAACATGCTTAGAGACGCGGTAGAGGATGAAGATGAAGTCATCTTCTCGAATCAAGCTCGTCTGCATGAAAACAAAAACGCTCAAAGAACGAATTCTCAAGAGGAACCGTCCCAAAGTACTGCTCAAGACGAAGACGGCACTGATGTCGTAGTCTTTAATTCCAAGAAGAATGCGAAAGAAATTCTTGATCCTGCTATACAGTATAGAGAGAACAGATCAGTGTCTGCTAAAGAGTCCAGATTTTCGTCAGACTTCAGCTCAGTTTATGACACAACCCCAAACAGATTCTCATCAGATTTCGGGACTTTGGACGTTACTAGTTACGCTCGCGGCGTCAATGGGTATCAGGAGTTGGAGAATATAGACAGACAGGTCCCTCAACCTTTGTATAGGGAGACGACGGTAAACGCTCCAGCGAACAGTGTGATCTTCACAGACGAAGTGTCTCCGGGCACGGCTAGAAGGACCGCCTCTATGAAGAAGAATTTCATCACGATTACGAATATGCTGATGGACATCAATTTCTATCTGTATGCGTTACTGCATCTTTGTACGACTTTCTCGATTTTGATACTGGGGGTAGTTTTTCCGCCTTTGATTTGGGAGCAGAATCCGTCTATTAATATTTGGTCGGTGAGTATCATTTTTGTCTTCTTAAACTACTGCCATTCCTCAAACAAGCCTCTTCTTTTTATCAAACACTTAAGGCTAGTATATTGTCGACAAGATACATCTTCTTGGTGGTGAGAATTGCTTCTGTACCGATGAATTCAAAATAGAGTCGATAGTTACTTTACTCCGGAACCTAGGTGCACTACCTACATTCAGATAACATAATAAGTATTAATTTCAAACACATTCGGATTATTGTGTGTTATTTTCAAATCGCCACTTAGAACCAAATTCGCTAACCACCAACAGCCACACAATGTTTGGTATAATTCGGAACCAGAACCTAAAAACCGTAATCTTATTTTATTCCATATTCCAGGTAGCAACGCTGATAGCAGTGGCTCACGGGTCAGCGTTATGCTTCATTATGCTGTGCGTTGTGCTGCCAAAGTCAATTAACGAGAAGGCAAGACTGTGCGCTGCATTCTGTGTCGCTGGTGCTATGGGCTTTTATGGTAAGTGTTAAGAATCCACTGGATGACTTGTCCCAGATAATAATACTCCTTCACGACTACGAGCCAAAGTTCGATTCTTGGACAATTTGAACATATCACTTTTGGCTGTGCAAATTTTTTTCAGCTGATTCGTCTACCATTAATACTAAATGTCTCCGATAAAGTGAAAATGGGTACTTGCCATTTCGCTGGATGCCACTTTCCGTCATCTCTGGCGGTATAAGTTCCGTCTGAAAGAGATTAAGCAAAATGTACGATACTATGCAAGCGATTCAAGTCATTACAACTAAGCGATATCAGCTGTGCACTAACTACCCTCTTCTTTCCAGGTATTACTCTCACAAGCAACAAAAGCCTACTAGTCGTCTGGTGCATGCTAGCCAGTTTCGCGACCGCCGCCTCCAGCATACTGCAACAGCCACTATACAACAGCACCCTCAACGAGTTTGACACAACAGCCACCATGACAGCTTCAAATACGATCGTCGCCATCTTTATTATGATTTGGTCTATAGTCGGCAACTATGACTATAGAACGTGTTTCTTGATGGCCAGTGTTTTGCAAACTGTGACAGCTTGCATGTTCTTCGCGTTGTCTTTTAGGAGAAGGCGGTAATTTTAAATTTAGAAGGCTCGTTTCCTTTTTCACAGTTGCCGCCATTTGTTATCAAGGGAAATAAAAAAATGGATTTTGTTCCTGAAATTAACTGGCAGTTAAAATATTATAGGTATTATTAGTGATGTGGTGTGGATGTGATGAAACAAGATCATAAGTGAATTTAGGAGAAGGGACCTAAAAATTAAATTACAATTAAGTACTTTGTAGATTATTTTAACTTTTAAGTGCAATAGCAATATTTGTACAAGGTGTTTTTAAGAGATGTATTTTTATATCACTTAATTAATTGTAACTACAGTTTTGGAGAAAAACAAACTGGACCAAATAAACGTGATGTTTGTTTCTAAAACCTAGACTAAGTACTACTTTATGTTAATAATATAATTGTCTTGCCATACGTAATAAATAATACCATCATAATAATGAAAACAACAAATAAATTATTAAAACCATTACATTATTGAGTAAGTTGTTTATTTTTAAGAGATCACATCTGTTGCAGTCTGTATAAATAAAAAAATAAGTAGGTATCACATTTATTTTATGGTACAAAACGCACTAGGCAGAATAGCTGCGTTACATTAGCAAAGACAATGTGCCTCTACGAGATATCTGCCTAATGCGTTACCGACCCTTGTGTAGCGAAGCTTTTTCTATTGAATATCATGTGAGAAACGAATTTATACGATTCTAATACGTAGGTATATTGGCGACCATCTGCTATACAAAACAGATTCGCAGGAATTATCAATTAGGAACTCTATTGACAAGAGAAAAGGTTCTTAATTGGTTGACATAACCAAAGACCAAAAGGGAGGCTGTATTGCAGAATACCGAATAGGTACAATACAGCAATACAATACAGCCTCCCCTCGCTGATACCAGCGTAGCCAAGAGTTCAAAGCCTCCTCCTTCATCCCTCAAAATCTTGTAAGTATACATGTCAATTCTCCCCTATTCTTCTCTTTCTAATCCAAATTAGTACCTTTAAGAAGACCCCTACCCTCAAATCTTCGCTACGCCTATTAGACCTGTAAGTCTATTGGTTTGCTATTGACCACAGATCATAAACAAATTTATTTAAAAATGGAACTGTGGCACTGCTACCATAGTTATTTGATCTTGTTTTTATCTTGGCTAAACTGTAATATCAATGTGGCAGTAGGATAGAAAAATACAAGTTTGAAATTTTGTAGTATAGTAAGCATAATTATGTTTATAAGACCAATAAAAAGGTGTTACACCCGTTTTTTATTAACATTAGGCGACATTTAAACGAAATCATGCTGCAGTTATTGGATTTGAAGAAAATACGGATTAGTTACGCGAAATCGCGATGTTTTTAATGTTCCAAAAGACCACTTACAGGTCTTCAATAAGTAATTCATTAAATAAACATGATATGTTCGTAAACAGTAAATAATTTTAAAGACTACTCTATTTTCAATATTGTAATTTATAATTCTAATAAATAATAATTTCACAAAAGACGTCATTTTAATTAAATTAATCTGTACCCTCGCTTTTGTTGCACGTAAATATAATTAATTTTAAATTAAGTAATATATAAATAATAATAGGAATGTATTGTAGTGATTAATAACAAATAATTTGTCAGAAAATTAAAAAAGCGATAAAAATTAAATGCAGTCGTGAAACTTCATTTTAGTTTTACGATTTTTTTTCGAATTGTTCAAGCGAACGGCGTGACGTAGCCGTAATTCTGGCGTCACTTCTTCGAGCATTCAGAATCACAATCCACAATTTTGCATTTAAACATTTTTGTCTGGCCGTCCCGAATAAATAACTAATACTTTAATAATATTTTTTTAACTCAACAGGTCCATCATTTCGTTATCTGTTAGTTTCTTGACGTCACTACTAGGGTTCGGGTTATTATTTGCTGTGGGGAGCAGAGATTCAAAAGCTGACCAATCTTGCTTCGCTTTGCTTTGATTCTGGTTGTTGGCCCACTTGTTGTTGAAGTTAGCTGGGCCAGCAGATGACGATGAAAGAGTGTCGAAGCCAGCATATTGGCTCTGGTAGGAATAGTTAGAGGCCATGGATGGAGTGCTGTAGGTCGGGTTGCCAAGCGAGGGCGGCGCATGATTCGTCGGGTGCGACGCCGATGAAGGGAGCGGTTTCGCCAACTGGTTCAGGTTGGACTGTAGCAGTGTTGTGGTCAGGTCCATCGGTTTGGTGATAGACTTCCGAGGAGCGGGTATAGCTTTTGGTTGAGGCTGCGTTGAGTATTTTCTGACTACTTCTTGCTGATGCGCTATCCTGGAAAAATTAAAGTGTTTGGTTGAAATCGTATTCTATATATTGAGACATAAATTTAACTTGTTTATGGACCATCTTTAGAACGCTAAGAGAGTACTAATAAGTAAAATGAGTATGTAACTGGTCAACTACTAAATTAGTTACGGAAGTTACCTAAAGTCTTGACCAAAACGACTGTGTTTTTGTTCTCTTTTCTTTTTGGACCTGCAAAACGTTCCAACTATTGAGTAAGAACTATATGTACTGCTACTATCAAATATCTTTTTTTAATCAAGAAAAACGTAAATGGTGTTCCCCTCCATCTTATTAAGTTTCTCTAAGTCAAAGTTTTGTTAAATTTAAAAAATCAAAGTTTTAGGGTTCCTTACCCATACGGAACCAAATTCAACCTTACGCGCTTAAAATAAAGTTTATTTTGGATTGAATCTATTCACTATTTCGTTCTCGAAAGTTCTTCGCTACTCAATTAGGGATGTAGTCGGGTCGGGTATTGATTTTATAGATCGATATCGATAAAAGAAAATAGGAACCTATATTTTCATTTATATTAGGTGGATTAAATTTTCCAAAAAAAATATGAAGTACGCTTTGCATGCATAATATTAATTACAATGAGTGTTTGTGCAGCAATTTCTTTAAATCACTAAATAAAAAATCCGTCTGATTTTTAGATTTCCCAAAGACGCTAGCGTCAAAGAGAAATGAACAGATGCAACGGGTAGAGTTAATTGGATGCCATCCAAATCAAGAACGATATGCTCTGAACATTTTTAGAAGTTGATTTATTAAGCCGTTTTTGAGTTTTAGCGAGACTAACGAACAGTAATAGATTTTTATACATATAATATTTTATGTTTAAATAATACTACGCCATTCATACTACAGTTTTACTGAAGTCCATACAAGGTTTATTTTTTCGAATTAAGAAATCGGGTATCTATCGATGTCGATAATGTAATTAAAAATGCAATGTTACTCCCCTGGTCGAGTAGCAGTAGATATCGACCTATGACACGAATGTCAACCTTACAATAAACGCAATAAAGTTTATAATTGCAACCACTGAGAATACTGCCATCTATGGTGGGGTAGCGGAATTTACTTGGCAATCGAATCTAGTTTGACTTTAGATTACAATGTCGTAAATACTTTCTGCACTAACTCAAAATAAATCCTATTTAAAGAGA